>OW119928.1:61391683-62591683 GCA_933210815.1 Meta bourneti | reverse complement strand
AGTCGAATAGTCAGTTCTTGCTGGTGTTCTCGATCGAGAAGCTTGACTCAGCGACCCTTTGAGCGGTTACTCCTTAGGGAGAAAAGCATTGTTAAGAGACGGTTCTCTCACCCCGAGAGTACGCGTTCTTGTAGCCTGGCGTAGGCTGCCCATCTCGAGTCTTGCTTGTGTTCTCGTTCGAGCGACTTGGTTCAGCAACCCTTTGAACGGTCAACCTCATTAGGAAGCTCTTATTAATTTGGAAGACGGTTCTCTCACCCCGAGAGGATGCGGTTCTTGTAGCCTGGCGTAGGCTGCCTATCTCGAGTTCCTGCTTTGTTCTCGTTCGAAAGATTCGAACCAGCAGAGCCGTGCCTATCTTGTGCTGATCCGACGACCCCAGTGGAGCCGATCCCTGATTGTGCCGAACCGACGACTTGCGAAGAGTCCGGTGCCGACTTCTCGTCCGGCAGGGAACCTGAATTGACCCGTCATCCCGTGAGGATCCGGTACTGATCTTATGTAATCGTCACCCGACGAGTAGTCTCATCTAGAGACCTTTCTCCCACTCAGAGACTTTCGTTCGACAACCTGTCGCATCCTGTCGAGATTACGACAACCTGTCGCATCCCGTTAGCAGAGGCATCGAATTCATGAAAGTGCCTTGTACATAGACCCTCACATAACCAAGAAATTGTTCTGAATGAAATTAATGTTTATTATTTAAGCTAGACTGTTCTCTGTAGATTTGAATCTACCACGCTACCCAGAGAAATCGTTACAGTCTACTTAAATTATTGGTGGCAACAGGTGCGATATTAGCCATTAAATAAAAAAAATTGGCAACCACACCTTTTGCGTAGTAAGCCCACCCAGGAGTTATTACGTGAGGACATCCAGTCCAGAGACAAACTCAAGAAGAGTTGTGAAGTGAAAAAAAAAGTAGAACCATCCAGAACTGCTACAAAGTGAAGGACATCCTGTCCAGTGTTGAAAAAAAAGTGCTAGTGTGCCAGTGAAAAAAACGAACGCCCGTCTGACATCCCAACAGAGACCTGTCGAAAAAGCAGAGCCAGTCATCAGACAAGGTAAGCTTGGCATTTCTTTAGAGGCAATTTAATAGATTAGTGTTTTAAATTGTTGGGAAAAAAACTGTTGTGAAAAGTGTTTAAATTTATTTAATTGTGGAATCCATTCTAAAGAAATTCTGATTACTAGTGTATGCAAATTCGCGGAAGTTTTAGGAATTAATAATTGCAGTAAATTTGTAGTGAAGATTTGAAAATTGTCAGTTTAGCAATTGCTCGAAATAAAGTTCCAGGGCTGTGGATGATCTTGTTACCTTTAGCATAGTTAAATTAACTTAGATTGTGAAGTATCTATGCAATTGTGAACTACCTAGTCAAGTTGAATGAGATTTAGTAAACTTGTAGTAGAGATTATTTTGTGTATTATTTTAAGTAAAAAAATATAATATTGCATGAGTGGAAAATAGTTAAGGCCTAGGAATTTGACTGCATTGTGTATTGTTATTTGAAAATTGAAGTTCAGGATATCTGGTGATTGAATATTGTAATTGTGTCACTGGGAAAATTTAGTGTAGAACCATGGCGTTTTTAACTAAGCAGAAAAAGGTAGGCTTGCAGAAATTAGTATACGAGTTTAATGTTGAGTTTGGTACCGACGATCCAATCATCGATCTAGCAAGGAAAATACAGGGATGCAATGATTTTAGCGAGGAAAGCGCTAAGGATATGATAGTTAATATCATTGAAGAGAGGAAATTGGCCGAGGCTAGAGAAGAGAGGGAATTGGCTAAGGAAGAGGAAAAATTAGCTGCGGAAAGGGCTTTCGAACTAAAGAAGCTAAGATTACAACAATCGGGAGAAGTAAATAGTTTAAGTTCATCTAGCCATGATAGCGGGAAACCGTCTGAAAACATTAAATCAGTCATGCAAAAGTTTGATGCTGACAAAATAGATATGGCCTTGTTTTTAACGCTTTTTGAACGCCAGAGTAGAAAATTAAAAATCGAGTATGACTAGTTGGTCTCACACAGCTGCTTAGTCTTTTGCCGATTGAAATCGCGGAGATTATTATTCGTGAACCCGAGGAATTGAGTGATGATTATGATCATGTAAAATCCATACTTCTCGCTAGATTCAAGCTTAGCGCAGAATCCTTTAGATGCAAATTTAAAACGCATCAGAGACAAAATGGCTCTTTATGGAAGGACATGATCTTCGAACTAAGAAGCTATCTAGAAGGGTGGCTTAACGGAATCCAAATTGAGGATTTTGATTCTCTTAAGAATCTGATGATCGCTGATCAAATCAAAAGAAGGGTACCGGCCGACATAAAGGACCACTTTATTGATCAATGGGGCGAGTTGACCGAACCGAGCGCATTGGCTGAGAAGCTAGACGCGTACGAGTCAACCCGTCGAGTCAAGAAACAGGTGTTCTCCAAACCACCGGAGAAAAGGGCTTTCGACCGCCCTAAACCTATTGACGAGCCGAGTCAGGGAAAGAAATTCGGGGGGGGGGGGGGAGGGAGAAAAATCACGGTAAAGATTGGAGATCAGGGAATAAGGGAACCAACACAGAATGGCGGACAAGGGAATTTGAGAAACGTAGTGGCCCCGTTTGTTTTATTTGTAACTTACCTGGTCATATACGCCCTCAATGCCCCGAGTTAAAGAAAGTAGCGGAACCCCTAAATAATCTTGCTACGAGCGCAAATTTTGCTGCCTTATTTAAGCAAGGCCAAAATAAATGATGTCGACATGGTATTGTTAGTGATTCAGGAACAAACATTGACCTGGGACCCCTAGACTTAGTGAAACCTGAGGATTTTACAGGCGAGCACATTTGGGTTAAGCAACCTCTGGACAACCACTTCAAGTGCCTACCTTTGGCAAGAATTAAAATCGAAAGTCCAGAACTCGGCGTAATTAGGACTAAGGCAGCAATAGTAGGTAAATCCGTCGAAATGCGACATTACCTCTTAGGAAATTCCACTCAGGAATTAATCGAATCGCGGAGAGTAAAGCCAGAACTGGTAAACGCGATTATGACTAGGAGTCAAACCAAACGTCTGAGCCCTGAACAGACTGTAGTTGAGGAAAACCAAACAGAAATAGATTCGCTTGAGGTAATGGAACCCGAAAATGAACTAGAGGACGAAAATTTGGGGATAGAGTTACCGCCCTTACAGGAAAATTCGGAAATCGAATTAGTAGGCATTAACGCTGAAACTTTTGCCAAGGAACAGCAGAATTGTCCCGAACTCAAATCTATTTGGGATAAGGTTAGGCAAAATAAAACTAGTGAGTTCGTGATTGGAAAAGAGCTACTCTTTAGGCAGTCTAAGGATCATAGAGGTGAAGAGCGGAGACAGCTATTAATACCCGCTATGTATAGAAATAAAATTTTAAGCCTTTGTGATGATGGGTTCGGATCCCACATGGGCAATACGAAGACTAAAGATAAGCTATTGCGCTATTATTTCTGGCCCCAGTGTATTAGGGAGATCGAGGAATATGTAAAATCGTGCGATGCTTGCCAGAAAGTCGGGAAATCCTCGGAACAAAAGAGAGCGCCCCTTAAGTTAGTGCCCGTGATCACGGAAGTGTTCGCGAAGGTGAATATAGACATTGTGGGTCCCTTGCCAATATCACCGAAAGGGAACAAATATCTCCTAACGGCTATTTGCCTTGCCTCCAAATACCCGGAAGCTATTCCGTTATCAGCAGTGAACTCAGAAACCGTCACTGATGCCTTGCTTGCTATCTTTAGTAGAATAGGTTTCCCCAAAGAACTACAACTGGACAATGCTACGTATTTCACTAGCAACCTTACAACTACCTTTTTTGAGAAGTTTGGGATTAAGGTGGTGCGTAGTTCGATCTATCATCCACAAACGAACCCGGTGGAGCGGTTCCACCGAACCCTAAAGAGACTATTGATTGCTATGTGCCTGGAGCTAAAAGAAAACTGGGAGGACGTGCTTCCATCGGCTCTCTTGGCTTTGCGGAACGTAACCCATGCGTCAACCGGTTTTAGCCCCACAGAGCTAATTAACGGGAAGAATTTGAGAATGCCCGAGTCCATTTTATTTGACAAATGGTGCCAAAGTCCCCCATGTGAAGACATTGTCACGGAGTACGTATTCCAGTTGATAAATCGATTGCGACGGTGTCAACAGGTTGCCACCGCAACCGACTTAAAAGTTAAAAGGAAGTCGTATTACGACAAAGGATCGGTGAAGCGCGAGTTTAAGGTAGGCGATCGGGTCTTAGTATTGTCATCTTGCCAACAAACAAAATTCGCCGTAAAATGGGTTGGTCTGGGAACTATAGAGAAACAGCATTCGGAGACCAATTACGTTGTTAGGATGCCAGGGAAGGTAGAGAAGGTACGAGTGTACCACATTAACTTATTAAAGCCATACCACCTGCGGATGGAAAACGTAAATGTTTTGATGAGCGAAGTAGTCTCTCACGAAACCTTGGAATCGGATTTGGATATTCAGTATCCTGTGGCAGATCCGAATATTTTTGATTTCGGAGAGGTAGTGAAAAACAGTAAATTGGAAGAGCGATGCACGCAGGATCAAATCAATGAACTTGGGAAATTGTTAAAATCCCATAGGCAATTATTTTCAAATGATCCCGGTAGGACGAATCTTATCGAACATGATATCGATTTAATTAGTGACAAACCCATTAGATCGAAACCCTACCGCACCTCTCTTAGACAAACGGAAATCCTCAAGTCAGAAATTAAGAGGATGTTGGATTTAAAAATCATTGAGATCGGGGAGTCCGATTACACTTCCCCCATGATTTTAGTAGAGTCCAGGACTTGACCCTCGCCCTTGTGTCGATTATCGTCGATTAAGTTCCATCATTAGGACGGAATATTATCCGCTGCCCAATATGGACGAGCGAATCGAACAAGTGGCAGCCGCAAAATATATAACGGTCATAGATCTGACCAAGGCATATTGGCAGATACCCCTGAGTCTTAGGGCACAAAGATTGGCCGCTTTCGTGACTCCATTCGGGTCATATCGACCACTAGTTCTTCCGTTCGGACTAGTAAACGCCCCATATTGCTTCTCAAAATTCATGGCTCAACTCTTACAAGGTTTAGATGAATTTTGTGTACCCTACTTAGACGATGTAGCTATATTTTCGCAAACTTGGGAGGAACACATCAAACACCTCGATGTGGTTCTAAAGAAAATCGCGTCCGCGAAATTAACAATTAAACCTGCCAAATGCAAGTTCGCACAGAGCAGTGTCAAATATTTGGGACATATGGTAGGGAGTGGATGTAGAACTCCGACTGAGGCGAAAATCCAAGCGGTAGTTGATTTCCCCACACCCAGGAACAAAACACAGATCAGGCAATTTTTAGGTTTGAGTGGACATTACGCCCGGTATATCCAAAACTATGCCATAATAGCCGAGCCATTAACGAGGGCATTAAAAGGAAAGAATAGGAAGGAGGAGGTAGAGTGGTCCGCGGAATGCGACTCAGCTTTCCGGGAGCTGAAAACAAAACTCACTGAGAAGCCGGTGTTGTACGCCCCAGACTTCTCAAAGGAATTTATCCTCCAAACTGACGCTTCCAACCAAGGAATCGGGGTAATCATGGCACAAAAAGGGCCAGATAAAGTTGATCACCCAATATTATATCTAAGCCGGAAGTTTACCGACACAGAAAAGAAATTCTGCACTACCGAAAAAGAATGCGCAGGCATTATTTACGCAATTAAAAAGCTGCGGCATTACTTGGACGGACAACGCTTCACTATTGAAACGGACTATAATCCGTTAGTATTTTTAAAGAATAACTCCGGGAATAACCCGAGATTGATGAAGTGGGCGTTGGCTTTACAGCCCTTCAATTACCAGATCATCCATAGGACTGGGAAGGACAACCAACACGCAGATTGTCTGAGCAGAATGCTGTCGGAGAATTAAATCGTACCAAAAGTACCGATTTAAACTGTACATATTTGATTGAACTTATGTGATAAAATATAACTGTATCACAAGAATAGAATGTAAGAGTATTGTAAATAGTAAATGCAACTTGAAATTTAAGTGTTGAAATGTTAAAATTTTGTATATTAAGTTGTTAAAATTGTTGTCTCTAATGATGTGTCGAGTTGCCATGTCTAACCCTTACCTTATAGATTTTGCCATACCACAAAATCTTTCTTAGAGGGAAGGGGTTGTGAGGATTCATTGATGGACCTCTCCTAAGGCAAACTCGCCGACAGAGTCGTAAAAGAACAGGACAATGCGTTTCCATCTCTCTGGCACCAGACGGTCGGGACTTGGATCAAAGACTGACAAAAGAGAATTCGTTCCGAAAAGCGCCCAGATGTTTAGGAGTGCACCTGCCAGGTGATTAAGTCCACCTGCTAGGTAATCAAGCCCACCTGCGCTAAGTAGCTGATCCCATTTTACGTCAGACAGTCGCCACCTAATCAGAACCAATCGAAAGCGAACAAATTAAAAGCAATAACCAATCAAGAGAGAACCAATCAGAAAAACCACCAGCGAACAAAGGCTGCGAGGTTTCAAAAGGAAAAGAAGAGAGTCGAATAGTCAATTCTTGCTGGTGTTCTCGATCGAGAGGCTTGACTCAGCGACCCTTTGAGCGGTCACTCCTTAGGGAGAAAAGCATTGTTAAGAGACGGTTCTCTCACCCCGAGAGTACGCGTTCTTGTAGCCTGGCGTAGGCTGCCCATCTCGATTCTTGCTTGTGTTCTCGTTCGAGCGGCTTGGTTCAGCAACCCTTTGAGCGGTCAACCTCATTAGGGAGCTCTTATTAATTTGGAAGACGGTTCTCTCACCCCGAGAGGACGCGTTCTTGTAGCCTGGCGTAGGCTGCCTATCTCAAGTTCCTGCTTTGTTCTCGTTCGAAAGATTCGAACCAGCGACCCCAGCAGAGCCGTGCCTGTCTTGTGCTGATCCGACGACCCCAGCGGAGCCGTGCTGACCCACGACCCCAGTGGAGCCGATCCCTGATTGTGCCGAACCGACGACCTGCGAAGAGTTCGGTGCCTACTTCTCGTCCGGCAGGGAACCTGAATTGACCCGTCATCCCGTGAGGATCCGGTGCTGATCTTATGTAATCGTCACCCGGCGAGTAGAGTCTCATCTAGAGACCTTTCTCCCACTCAGAGACTTTCGTGCGTACCTGAGATTACGACAACCTGTCGCATCCCGTTAGCCGAGGCATCGAATTCATGAAAGTGCCTTGTACATAGACCCTCACATAACCAAGAAATTGTTCTGAATAAAATTAATGTTTATTATTTAAGCTAGACTGTTCTCTGAAGATTTGAATCTACCACGCTACCCAGAGAAATCGTTACAGCGTGTAACCGTGTTAAATATCTAGGACTTTACATAACAAAGTCTGGTCTGGAAGTGGATCCAGAGAAAACTGCTGTCATTCAGAAAATGCCACCCCAAGGACTGTTAAAGAAGTGCAGTCATTTCTACAGACCTGCTCGTGGTACAGGAGATTTATTCCTAACTTTTCAGAAGTTGCAAGACCCATAAGCAATCTTACAAAGAAGAATGTCAGCTGAAAATGGGGTAAAGAAGAAGATTATGCATTTCAAACCTTGAAACAACTTTTGATTAGTCCACCTATTCTTAGTCAAAATGATTCAACCAAGCCTTACACTATTCGAACTGATGCAAGTAACTATGCACTGGGCGCAGTTCTTTTACAAGGTACTGGACCTGAAGAGCATCCTATCGAATATGCCAGTCGATTACTCACAAGTGCTGAAAGAAATTATTCGACAACGGAACGTGAAGCATTAGCTGTAGTATGGGCATTGAAGAAGTTCCGTGCTTACATTGAAGGGCAAGAAATCACTGTTGCATCTGACCATCAGCTTCTTAAATGGCTAATGAATTTAAAGTCTCCTACTGGACGATTAGCGAGATGGGCTTTAGAGGTCCAATCCTTCAACTTGAAGTTGGAATACATTCCAGGTAAAGCTAACGTTATAGCTGACATGCTGTCTAGACCTTTTTGCCAACACACGGAAGGAACTTGTGAAATGCGTACCATATCCATTGATATGCCCTCGCGTAATCCAGGAGATATTCGAAAAGAGCATCTGAAAGATGAAAATCTCAGGAAAATTATCGATTCTTTTGATAGTAACGAAAAAGACGAGAATTTTGCAAACTATTCTGAGAGGTTACCTCATGAACCAAGGAGTTTTATATAGATATTCTCCTGACTTTGAGTCGGAAGAGGCTCAGCTGGTTGTATCTATTCAAGAACGAGAGAAGATTCTTAAAGAACATCATGATGCACCAACAGCTGGTCATTATGGAATCGAAGGAACATATAGCAGAATAGCAAAGCGGTACTTTTGGATTGGTATGAGAAGATACATTATCGAATATGTGAAGAACTGTACTGATTGTTGTCGGTACAAACCAAGCAACCACAAACCCTCTGGACTTCTTCAGACACCTATCTACTCACAGCGATTTGAAACTATTTCCTTAGATTTCTTTGGGCCCTTACCCGAGACAAAAGATGGAAAAAGGTGGATCTTCACCATAGAAGACTGCTCCACTAAGTGGGTAGAACTTTTTGCGTTAACCAACGCTACTGCTAAGGAATGTGCAATAATTCTGATTGAGGAAGTTTTTATGAGATACGGGTTGCCAAAACGAGTCATTAGTGGCAATGGCTCCCAATTTATAAGTGCCGTAACATAACAAGTATGCTACCTTTTAAATATTAAATAAACTTTGACACCAGTCTATCATCCTCAAGCAAATCCTGTGGAAAGAAAGAACCGAGATTTGAAACCACGTTTGGCAATATTAGTGGGTGATGACCACACCACATGGAGCGAAAAGTTACCAACTATTAGATTTGCTTTAAACACCGCCAAGTGCGACTCAACAGGACAAACTGCTGCTTATCTGCAGTTTGGTAGAGAGCTGCGCACTGTAGATGATATTTCGCACGATTTTCGAAGTGTTGTAGATAATGACAATTTCGTTCCAGAGATAACTCCTTATCTAAAAAAATTTGCCGCTTTCACGAAGCAAATAAAAGATCGTGTTGAGGAATGTCAAGACAAGCATAAACAGTATGCGGACAACAATTGTAAACCATCACCTCAGTTTAAGACGGGTGACAACGTTTGGGTTGCTTTGCACCCAATAAGTCAGGCTAAGAAAGGCAAAACCTCAAAATTTATGCCCCGGCGTGATGGCCCATATGTAATTGTGTCACAAAGGTCTCCTATCTCTTACACAGTTGCTGCTAAAGATGATCTTTCTTCACCTATAGGAAACTACCATGTATCAGCCCTTGTACCCCCTACAACGGTCCTGATTCCCGACCTGTGGCGCCGATTCGCAGAAGGGGACGACGAAAGAAGTTGCCTGATGTCCAGGAGAAGCAGAATACTTCTGCCGATGCCAACAATTCTGACGATACACGTGGTTGTCCATCATCAAGGTCCCAAAAGAGACATTATCTTTCCGGTCCACCTCGCCGTTTACAGCCTCCACGTCGTGCAACCTGCCTCCCGAGGACGGTTGATTGCAGGTTGAGGGGAAGAGTGTAGCGGATCAAACTGTTAGCGCATTGGAAGTGAACTGAACTGAACTACTACTCACCCCATAACAACTCAACCCCTTCTTGGCATGTCGCCAAGTACGTCATCTAACGAATGACATTTTTTCCCCTTAGAGAAGAGAAGTTCTGCCCCTTCCTTTCAGACGCGCGTTTGCGCTGTGGTCCTGTAATACTTTTATGTTTTCTCGTAATTAGTACCCAAAATGTAAATAAATGTTTTGTTAATTTTACCCCCCGAGATGCTTAATTAATTAAACTCCACTCACCCACCTGTTATAGGTCTAAATAAATCGAAAAGAAGTTATTAGGCAGCAAATGAATATTGGATAAAATTTATAGAATTAAACAGATAAGTCAATTATGACAATGATTACGCATGTTTATGAAACCAAACATGTGGTGTGGAGTTGTTAAATTAGAATTGTTAATTGGTTTCGACATAGCGGCGAATGAAAGCTATGTATTCCCATAGACTGATGTTAGAAACAATAGCCTCATTCAGCTACCACAAAATATTGCTTAAACGCACTCAAATTCGGCCAGTTATTTTTTAGCATATTGGAACAGAATTAGAGGGACTGTAAAATATTTTACCTTTCAAAATAAGAACTACCCTAATGTATATGTTTTATCTTAACCCGTTATCCCAATTTATTTATTTTGTTCAAATTTGAGAAGAATCATATTTTCTAAGGTTAATTAAACCTAAATATAACAAAATTTGAAAAAATTTTATATTTATATAAGAAATCTGACCCGTCCTCTAAATATGGGATAAAGGGGATGAAATTTGTACTTGCATGTTTTAGTGTTATCTTCATTAATGAAAAGCAATTTCCGAGTACAAAGTTTTACTTTATCCGAATAATACTTTCTTATTTACATGAGAGTTCAATTTTCAGTTGAATTTAACTCTAATCTTGGTGGAAGGGCCCAAAGCAAGCCTGACAAAGTGTTTGGTCGCATTTCCCACAGTATGTTTTGGATTTTCCTTTGCAGCCCTCTGACAACGACGCTGTTTTTCCCTCTTTAGTATAAAATGACCAACATCATCTTTACAGATGTCTTCTTTTGCACTAGAAGTTACAGAAGAGATTCTGGGTCTACCTCTTGTTCTGATCACAGTTTTTTTAGATAAACTGTTGTTATAGCTCTTCGGAACCCCTTCAAGTTTAGGGCATCAGTTTTGTTGAGAGCTTTGTGGATTATCCATGCATTTACCACTGCCATGTCCAGTGTGCGAATGAAAAGTGACCAGTACCACTTTTTTCCACGAATTTTAATTGCATATAGTCCAGCCAACCAGTCGTGGTGATCCACACCGCCCATATGTTTATTGTAAGAATTTATCAAATTAGGCATCTTCACGTTAACTTTATCTTTGTGTCATTTTACTCGCCTCTTCACATCAAAGAATGGTTCTAAAGTGCTGAAATTTGTAGCAACAGTGACATTCCATCGCACCAGGAAAATCTCGGAATTCTTGTCAAATGCAAAATCAGACGTGCCTCTTTCTTCCGCATAGACTTAGATTCTTCTAAAGGACGCTCATGGTTTATCCGATTTTCTCGTATGGTTCCTGTGGCTCGATAACCCTGTTCACCAAGACTTTTCAAAAGATCAATGCTGGTAAAAAGCTATCAAAATGTAAAGTGTAGCTTGAAGGATTCACAATATTCTCTGTCAGTTTCATCACAACTCTGGTACCAAGAGGAGTATCATTTCTTGCATCAGATTCTTTACCGCAGTAGAGAGAAAACTTGTAACAATATCCTTCGCTTCAACAGAGAGCCCAAAGTTTATATCCAAAACGTATTGGCTTGCCTCGGATAAACTGTTTCAGACTACTCCTACCGTAGTACATGATAATCATTTCATCAATGCTTAGATTTGCTGAGAAGTGTCCGAACTTTATAAAATTATTATTGAGCATGGCAAACAAAGGTTCTACCCTGAAAGATCGATCCTGGAGATGCTGACTTACAGTTCCATTGTCCATAAATTGTAAATAAGATTTCAACTTTTGGAAGCGTTTCGTGACATGGCATTTTTCACCAGGGTAATACCAAGGTCTTCAGCATCTGACCAGTAGTCACGTTCACAGGTATTTGAATGATAACCAGTTAGAAGCAAAATTCCTACAAAAACACGTATTTCGTTAGCAGTGGTCAAGAAATCGTGTTCGTTTTTTACATCTGTTGCATATCGCACAGTTTCTTTACTATGAGATCGTAAACTTCATTGGAATAAAACTGCTCAAAAAGCTCTGCTGGAGTTTTATCTTTCAATGCAGTTTCCATCTGCTTGAGCAAGTCACTTGCAGTTGAATCAGCCTGTATTTCCCATTTTGAATATTGTGGTGATTTATTCTTTATCCAAGATGACTGATGATTTTTAGCTTTTTTTCTGTGCTTTGTTGTCGAAACATTAGAGCTTGTGGACGGTTCAGGCTGGAAACTGTCTCCAGTTCTAACCTCCAAAGACCCAGGAACGTCGTTTACAATAATCTTACCAGTATTTACTTTATTGTCATCACCTTCATCTTCGTCAGTTAGTTCACTGGCATCTGGTGGTAACATCAATTTCAACATCGCTTTCATCTGAATCTAAACTATTTAATAATTCCAATCCCTCCTCTAACTTCAGAAACCTTTGCATTGACATGACTCAGCAAGGGTAAAACGCTAGGCAAGGAAAAAGTTATTTTACTTTCAGTTATAAGGTTAGAAAAACGCGTCGATTGCATGCTTATCGTCCCACTGTCCTATTTAGAGGACAGTTAAAAAATAATGCGCTACAACTTACCTAATAACAATAAAGCTTTAATTAACCAACAGGATGATAAAAAATAGTTCTCTCACATAAAAAATGCCCATCCAAGTGTCCAAAGTAAACCGAAAAGGAATTCTGCAACCGTAAAAAGAAGATACAAACCACGCCAACTAACGCTGGGAATAAACTGTTTCCAGAAGGAGGCTCCGGACGAGCGACACATAACTCATGCTACCAGAAGCTTATACATACCACTACATATTCCAGCTGATGAAATATTCCCAAAAAACAAATACTGATTTCCACATGCTATTTTTCAGCTGTCCTTTAAATAGGACAATGGGATAAAACGGGTTAAAGGAAATGTATTTCTAACAAAAATTAGTATTGAAAGAGTGAGTCGGTACTTCAATGAAAATGAACATGAAGAGGCAGGATAATTTGGTAAAAAAATTAACAATCAACATTACATCTTGATACATGAGTCCGATGCATTGACACCGATATCATAACATGAAAACGGAAAATACATAAAAGTAGAATTGAAAACACAGGCGCAATGGATTGTAAGTCACATAATCCAGTCAATTTCCTTTAAGTAGTTCCTTCCAATACAGAAGAGCAAGATGTGCTCCAAAGTCCCTCTCTTCTTCAGGCAAACAGGAGCCGCGATAGCCCAGTCGTGTAAGTGGGGCGCTGGTGCACATTAAATCTGTCGTGGCCTCATATGTCCTCATATTGGCGTAGTGTGGTTTGGAGAGTGGTCAGCTCAGGTGTTGACCTCGTCATCTGAAAGTGGTTCAAAATTACGTGGTGTTGCCCTCGAATCTTTCCTTTGGAGATTGATCCCGGACCGTTGCCAATAGCCTGTTGTGTAATTTCAGTGCGACGTTAGTTTACTAGGTACCTACCATCCTCAGGCAAATAAGATGTTATATATATATAATTCAAAATTACAAACTAAAACAAAGAGAAATCAAAATTTTTAAATTAAGAAAATTTCGGAAAAAATGATGAAATGTTGGTGGATCAGGGAGGAGCCTCACCCAGTCAACACAATATGGTATTTTCTGCGTGTGAGCGGCATACACCAAAAGTAGTTCACACACCCCTCCAAACACCATAAGAAGAAAGGCAAAAATAAAAAATATAGATTAGAAAAACATAACCAAGGACACATACCAAAGATAAGTATAATACAAAATTAAAAAGGGGAAAACAAACTTACCCACATAGATTGACCTAAGCTCGACAACAACCCGCCAACAAATATCATTCACAACGCCGAAAAATTAACAAATGAGAAATCGGAACCGCAATTCCGAAACGGAACCCCGACTCGGAATTCCGCCCGGAACATCGGAAATCGAAAAAATAGTGTTCAAATCCAGTTTTTTAATAAATTAATAAAATTGATAGTCAACAGGAAAGTCTCCAAAATAAGCTATTAAATAATATTAGTAATCTTAAATCTTTCAAAAATAATCTTATAAAAAGAGTGAGGGTATTTATTATTAAGAAGTGTGTTAATGAGATTATTACATTGCAAAAGAAAGCTATATTTAGAGTTGCAAATTTTATTGAAACGCATCAGTTGACCAGAAATTGTATTATAATAATTTTTTTTAGAAATATTAGAATCCCAATACATTAATTTAAAAACTTCAAAATCATCTCTAATCATAAATATTAATATCAGTTTTATTATTTAAAGTGTAAATATTCAAGTCTAGAAAGGCGGCTTTATTATTATCTGAATTGGTTTTTAATAAATATAATTCATCTGGGTAAATCGATTTCCAAAGGTTAGCAAAATTAGTATCATTAAAAACAATTAAATCATCAATATATCTAAAGGCAGAGTTAATTTGTAGGCAAAATTTTTTTCATAATAATGAAGAAATAAATTAGCAAGAATGGATGAAATATACCCTTAACTTGAATAAATAAATGCTCGCCGTTAAAAATAAAATTATTATAGATACAGAAGTTTACCAAAAATTCCCAATCTTCAAAATCAATAGTAATCAGATTTTTAAAGTCATGATAATAGTAGTTAAGTACATCTTTAAGTTTGCCCAATGGTATGCTAGTAAATAGGTCTTTAAAGTCGTAGGTTAGTATATTATTAATAATATTTTTATTTATATAATTTAAAACGTTATTATCATCACTAGTAATCCAAGTGAAACCTTCTGCCTTCCGGATTCTGCTTAACTATTTTTTACTCCAACTTTTTGGCTTTTTGCTTGTCTGCTTTTTGATCTTTTGGCAATTTGCTGGTCTGCATTTCTAATATTTTGATCTTTTGGCATTTTGCTGATCTGCATTTCTATAATGTTACGTTTTAATGTTTTTGTATATTTTGTAATTTGATCGTTTTATATATATGTCCCAAGGGACCCAACCCGTCACACAAGGAAAGCCCAACCTCCTACCTCTCTGTGGGCACGTGCGGCTTTTATTTTAATTTGAATATATACATTGGAAAATACATTTGAATATATTAGAGAGGGAATTAGAACATCGGAACAACAGTAGATAAGAATAAGGATACAATCCGTAGACAGAATTTTGATGTGTACAAAACATTGGTCAAACATGAACAATTACAGTATAATTAAACATATTAGATCAATAAAGAAGAGAGGTAAAAAGAGTAAGAAAAATAAAAGTTTTTTCCTTTAAGAAAAGTAAAGATGTACACCTCTGTAATTCCAAAATTCACACCATTTGGCTTGAGCTTTTCTCTTAGCCATATTTAAGCATTTTGAGAAAATGATCCTCGGTAAAGGAGCCGGACTCATTTTTTATGACAATTGAGCTAAACCATCTATCATTTCAATACCATTTACGTCACAGTGCGCAGTAACAAATTGTAAAGTGATATCTTTCAATTTAAAGAGTCCATCACGGTGTCCGTGGATTTGCCAGTTGCGCTAGTAACCTGTTAGTTGTAGGCGGTGCAGGTTTGATTCCTATAACTTAACCTGGATATATTTCTCTATCCTGTATCAGTGAAACTTCTCTTGTGTGTATGCCCATTACCTGACGTTGTCTGGCTTGCATTTGGCGCAGATTGGCCGAATACGGCCTTTGAGCCATAAAACCCAGCCAATCACTACTACCACCACCAATTTAAAAAGGAGAACCGTTATTTCTTTAACACTTAAAAGGCAATATAAATTGTATCGAAATTTCAGCACTATCCCAAGTCACTGGACAGGATATTAAACTATTCTGTTTTTTAATGAATAACCTGGTACTACATGCATAATAAATAATATAAGTACAGTAAAAACTTTAAAAATCTCAAATATTTTGAAAAGGTTATTGTTTAATTCAGAAACATGAAATTGTTACTTCCAAACGGTAGATTTCATTCAAGTAGAATTTGGTATCGTCTCCATAAAAAGTGCAAGTGTTTCAGTAAATTATGGAATAAAGCATAAGCATATACATAAAAATGCTAAAACATTCGGAATCGACGTTTAACACGACAGCTGTACTTTGAACTACAAGTACTTAAATCTTAAGCTGAGCAAACTAGATATTAGAAAGAGGAAATGTACGGGAAAGTTTTTTACTAAAATGTATAGTTCATTGAATTTGTTGGCGAAACATTCCTCACTCATACTGTGAAATATTTTTAAATACGCTAAGCAAGCAGATAGACAGCGAATTGTTTTGCAGAAGTAAAAATAACAATCTTAAATATGTTTTAAAGAGACATCCTTTGAGCAAATTATTTTTGATTTTACATTTACAACAAAATAAATGAAACAACAATTAAATAAGTAAAATGTGAAAGAGTATGTTATTCAGATAACATGAAGAACTACAAAATACAAAAATCATTTTTACATAAACATCAATTAAAAAGTTCTATTTTTGGAAAAATGTTTCAATATTTTAAATTTCTGTGTCAAATTGTTTTTCAAATATTTTTTCTTTATTTCCCTTGAAATGTTTTCACAATTTTTTGTATGGGTGTGCATTTAATTGTTTACAAGTATTTTTATGATACAGTATGAAAAATGATAAAAACCAGTCTCATAACTGCTTTTATTAATTTTTTTAAATTAATTATTTTTCTAAATCCATGCACAAAGTGGGGCCGCGGTAGACGGTTGGAAGAGTAACGGATTAGCAACCGGAGGGTTGCGAGTTCGAATCCAACCCAAGACCGTCGTGTACAAAGGGGGCTGGTGTACGTTAAATCCTTCGTGGCCTCAAATGTCCTCACGTTGGCGTGGTGTGGAAGTTTGGAGAGTGGGGTGCCAGCTCAGGTGTTGCCTCGTCATCTGAGCGTGGTACAAAATTACGTGGTGTTATCCTCGGATCTTTCCCTTTATGATTGATCAAAGACCGTCACCAATAGCCCGTTGTGTTGCTCCAGTGTGACGTTAATTAAATACCTACCTACCATGCAAAAAGTTATGAAATACATCATAAAAACCACAAAACTGTAAGGAAAAAGCATTAGTTTTTGTAAAGCTTTAAGTAAACCTTTAAAAACTTGTTTTCAGTTACTATTCCCTTTTAAAAAGATGGGCTAAAAGCACCCTATTCTTTTTTTAGATTTCCACAGACTCTAGTGAACGAAAGCCAGTTATTTGGATACAAGGAGGTACTCATGCACGAGAAAAGATAGTACCTACAGTAGTTGTATTCATTGCTCACAAAGTAAGCAATTAGTTGCTACGTTGTTGTCAGCAATTCCCTTGATCAAGGTATAAACCTAGACCAGAGGTGGGGAACCCTTTTTATGTTGGAATACCGCATTAATATAGCTATAATCAAATATTCGTCATGTGCGATCTTAAGGGCGTCTTGATTTGGGTTGGTAGGAGAATGTAGATTTGTAGTAATAAGTGGTTGAAAAGGGGGAAAGCACTTTTCGGGCATTTTGCCGAAGGTAAGGGCATTAATTTTTCAATTAGATCTTTCTTAGCATCAAACAATGACTAAAATATCACCAATGGAGAGCTCAATCAATTCTATCGGAAATTCTTTAGGTGCCTTGGTGTGATCAAGTAGGTAGGACTGAAATCCTAATTTGAGTGTAATGCCATGATTCTGAAAGTCAATGACTCTTTCATTGTATTCTCCATTTAATAGGTCTATAACAACTACGTATTCTTCAAATGATTCGTAAATATCCTGCTCATGACCTTTGCTAACTAGGGAAAATATTCATCTGAAATTTTCTTTTGAAAAAGATAGATTTTTCGAAAGCTTGGATTTTTTGCCACATATCATATGGACTTGGTTTTACCTGGCGAAGAAATATTGAAAGTGTTTTGATTATCACACACAAGGACTTATCACGCAGAAATGCAGCATTCTTATACAAATCTTTCAATAATTCACATTGCTGATTCTAGTCTTTATAATTTTGAACTATCTGTTTCGTATATAGAGATAAAATTCTGGCTAAGACCTGTCTCTGCGATGGCCAACACACTTGAGAATGGTACTGCAAATCCACACTCAATACCTCGTCCTTCAACTTTAGCACGCTACGAAACGGACGATGCCGTGCTGCATTTGCACGAATAGTTAACAACACTAATCTAATAACTCGTTGCTAAGGCGTCAATTAAGAAAGTAGCAAAAGTAGGTTTTTGCTCGTGAAAGATACACAGGAAGGAAATGAGAACATCTGGATCGGAAAAACTTTTTATCTGCAACAAACTTCATGTTTTCCTGTCATGGAAGATTGCATCGTCTGTACATACTCGCACTAAATTTACCAAATTCAGATAACAGACAGTGTACTCGACCCCTATAAACTCGCCAATCAGCTTCGTGAGGTAGTAGCGTAAGTTGGGCAAGGAGTCATTCCATGTGAAATGAACATAATCAGAAAAAACCTGTGGCCGTAGGGTGACGGATTTTCATGAAATTTGCTACAGAGGTTAAGTTTAGGCATAAATAACGATATCCAAAACATTTTGGTTCAAAATGAAAAAAATTGGAAGTTTCGGGCATTTTAAGGACTTGCAACTTTGAAGAGTAGTTAACGAATCGCTTGATGTCGCATGTTTGAGATCTCTTTTTCAAAAACTACTTAACGTAGATAACAATGATTCATATTTTTTTATAATCTATGAAGAATTTTCTTTTATCTATTTGGAAACAATAATTTTAAACATCATAGTTAAATTAAAAATTAGTAGTGTAAAAGGAAAATAGTCGATTTTGATAGAATTAAAAAAGTTTCTACGGGCTAAGGGAAATTCAATGCATCGTTGAAATTCATGCCAGATACAGTACTAGGTATGATAAAACTACTGCTGAAGTTTTGAAGTAGGCTTTTATCTCCTTCGTCTTCCAAACAGCAAAGGAAAATGATAAAATAACGGTTTTCCACTTAAAATAGGCACACAAAATGAAATGAAGGATAGCTGTAACAACTATATTTTGGAAGAATATAGGTCAATGTGTCTATTGCAGAAAAAAAAAACCAGGATTGTGTTTTGACTCCAAAAACAATAACAAAATTAGTAAAACGCAAAAACACATTCTCGCCGATCGATGAATTGGCGACTGAAAGTTTCGTCGCCAAAGGACTATTACGATAGACCTACGACGAGTTACCATATTTCATCAGTATCCTAACTGGCAATGTTTCGTTATTGCCAATCATAGCCATTTCCTTCCCTTTCTGTATATTACTCGTTTCAAATGACAATGAAATGGAGACAATAAAACCCCAAATCAACAATGAAATATCAAATTATTTTAACTTTTGAAGGAAATTATAAAAGCAGGACATCAAATCACCCCAATTGAAAAAACTTAAACATTTAAAACTTTTACTTGATTGTCTTTTCAAATTCACTTTCAATCTGATAAAGGTCTCTTGTTCAATTTCGTAGTTGCTTAAATTGAAATTTTCCTAGTGCTGTCGAATTCTTGAAATCTTTATTTGTGACAAATGTATTAAATACTTGTGATAAATATGGACACTTGTGATAAATATAGAACAAGGATTCGCGAGTTATGTACATTTGGGAGAATCGGGTATAACAGCTATGTTTAAATTCTTTTACACTCAAAATTAGCGTTTACCTGACTAATAATGCTTAATATTTACAAAACGTATTTAATATTCACAAGGAGTATTTAATACTTACGTTTCCAAAGGAAAAAGCAAATCGAAAAGACTTCTCTAACAAAATTAACTTTCCACCTAATTATTTCACTAATGGGAAACACTCCTTGGATAGGTATTTTAACCTATGTCACACTGGGCTATTGGTGACGGTCCGGGAGCAATCCCAAAGGGAAAGTCTGAGGACAACACCACATAATTTTCAATCACTGTCAGATGACGAGGCAACACCTGAGCTGGCACCCCACAAACTTCCACGCCAACGTGAGGACATTTGAGGTCACGACAGATTTAACGTTCATCAGCCCCCTTTGTACACGATGGTGCTTGGCTGGATTCGAACTCGCAACCCTCGGTTACTCTTCCAACCGGGCCACCGAGGCCCTAAACACTCCTCGGATTAAGCAAAAAATACTATAAAAAGAAATTCATGTCAAATTTTGCATGTGTACCATAATAGTTATTTCATTCTTATATCGCATTTTTTATATCATAGAAGGTTATAACTCATCAGCTGCGATAATAAAGTAAAATTTACATCTAGTTAAAAATTTTCCTGAGACAAAAATAATCAAATTACAATTATGAAAATTTCAGGACATATAATAGACATCTTGCACTTTTATGTTGAAAAATTTTGATGTTTTCAGAGCTTTCCCTCACAGTGATATATGCATTTTTGAAAATCGAAAAATCGCATTTTTTCCATAATTTTACTTTTAAATGTTTTTTCTTTATAAAGAAGTAGAAATACAATCACCAAATTACTCCACACTATTTGTTAGGAAAGGCTCTTTATTAAGAATAATTTTTAATATTGTCTTTCCATTTCTAGAGGTACCAGAGCAATTTGAAATTTGTAGCAAATTGGCAAAATTTCTATTTTCGTCGATCTCTCATATTCAGCAATGACGGCTATTAAATTATATTCTGAAGTTTCCCAAGAGACCTTTTTCTGAAGAATGTAAAGATATAAACATTTTAAATTTGTGTCAATATCTTACTGACATATAGGGGCGCAAACAGGCCACTTTTAGTGCTAGAAATTCTAAATTCGTGTGTCCTTGAACTTTAAATGTCAATAATTAACAAAATTTAGATTTCTGAAACCTAATACTTTGTAATTGCTCTTTACTATATGTGACTCATTTAAAAACTGATTTTCATTAAAATCGGTAATATGTTAGCCACTGCCGATTTGCTCATTTTGCATGGAATGACCCCGGAGGAAGTTATCAGACGTTTTAGATTCGTATTAGAACCAAACCATAAGCGAAGAAGCCGTCCTTTTATCCCTTATGGCTTACTAATGTTGTAATTGTACAGGTCAATCTGGGAGGATTTCTAGGATCTGGAGTATATAAGGATCGAGCACGCTGTCTGTTATCTGAATTTGGTAAATTTAGCGAGTGTATGTACAAACGGTGCAATCTTCCATGACAGGAAAACATGAAGATTACAGATAAAAAAGTATTAACAGATCCAGATGCTCTCATTTCTTTTTAGTGTATCTTGCATCGGTAAAAAAATGTGTACTTTTGCTACTATTTTAAGTGACGCCTTAGCAACGAGTTATTAGTATCGTTAACTATTCGTGCAAATGCAACACGGCATCGTCAGTTTCGTAACAAGCTAAAGTTGAAGGATGAGGTATTGATTGTGGATTTGACGTCTCAGTCTCTGTGAAATCAGATAACAGACAGTGTACTCGGTCCCTATAAACTCGCCAATCAGCTTCGTAGGGTAGTGGCGCCAGTCGGGCGAGGGGAGATATCAGACAGTTTAGATTCGTATTAGAAACAAAACATGAGCAAAGTAGCCTCAATTTAGCCCTTATGGCTTCTAATGTTGCAATTGTACCGTTGCCAATCTAGGAGGATTTCGTCGAAACTTATTTTTTATTCTTTGGTATTTTAAATACGTTCGTTTTATAAATAAAATATAAAAGACGAACAAAAATGTATTAATGAAAAATAAAAGGATTTGTTCTGCTGTAAAATTTGGATTCGGTCAAAAAGCTATTAAGGAATTAGAAGGCCACATGTTTCCCATCCCTGACCTAGACCAAGTCCAAAAGTCCCTGTTTCGCAAGTCGCACAGCGACCAACTCCTGTTCATCTAGGAGCTATCCCACAGAGAGACCGATGCAATCTAAAATATAGGAAGGAGGTGCGGAGCATGGAGAAGTTATATGCTTGCTTCTAAGTCTTGCCAGAGCAGTTGGTACAGTCTTGAACATTTAAAATGCAATGATAGTCCAGGGTGCTTTGCGGAGATACCAAAATAAGGGGAACAGACTATGTTTTGTGGTCTTTGATTTGTCCAAGAAGTAAATATATGAGACAGTTATCTTATGGGTTGATCTGTTCGCACCCCTCCTTTGCCAGCACATCAACTATATCATTATCAAATAAGCCAACTTGGGATGGTATCAACTACAAATAGAGTCAATGTACGCCAATTCAGAGAGGAATGTAATAGTATCTCGATTAGTACTGTCCATATATAGATAAGCTATAAGTGAACTTAATAAAGTGAACATGGTGTTACAGTTTTCAGAATTTATATTTTAGCAATCTAAAAAATATATTTTTTAACTAATAACTTTCTTCATTTCTAAATAGCTCTCCAGTTTGTTCGAAAAATGCGACGAGGTATTTGAGCTGGTAAACACTTTCGACTGGTACATTCTTCCTGTTCTGAATCCTGATGGATATAAATATTGCACAATCGTAAGATCATTACAAGCATTATGATGCTTTCAATGATATGAATATTGGTAATACAAAGATGGAGAGTTAATTTTAAGCCTTGAACAGTGAATTGATGAATGGTAATTTCTGGACCGCCTGGTGGAGAAAAATTCCCGAACATTAAAACCTGCATTGGCGTGGGCTCAAACAGAAATTGGAACATAAAATGGAATGGTAAGGAAAAATTAATATTATGATTGTGAAATTACGCTGACTTCCCTTATATTGGTTTAATCTTGATTTCTCAATCTATTAAGATTAGATAAATAAATGAAAGTTTAAATTGATAGTAAAAATATAAAAACCTTCAAAACAATGACTAATCCCGATATTGCTTCAAAGAGGTTAAAATTCATCTAAAATATAATAAAAGATGTGAGAAGTTCACACACCCTTTTTCTTGAATCCTTACCCTCTTTTCTAGGGCTGGGCAAAAAGATAGAATTCTATGATGCCTTTGTATTATCCATTCTTTCGCTGAAACTTATATATTCATTCACAGAGAAGCTAAAATCAAATGAAAACACATTCTATAAATTTCGCTACTCTTTAATTGCGCCGATATATTTACATTATATTTACAATTTTAACAGAAAAAGGAACAACACATTTTCTCCCGCTCAATACAAGAGTTCTCTCAAAAGTTAAAAAGTGTTCTAGCAGTTTTTCCTTTTGGCGCATGCGCGACCATTCCGCAGAAACGATAGCAGACTCGCATTCGCGAAACCCGATTTAAAAACTTCGTAAATGCAAAAGTGCTTGACAGATGACGCAGGTTCCAAAGTTTTCTGTCATCTGACCGTGGTTCAAAATGTTCTCTGATCTTTACCTTGTGGGATTGATCCCGGACCGTCGCCAATAGCCCGTTGGGTTACTTCAGTGCGACGTTAATTAAAAAATACCAATCCAAAGTTTTCTGAATACCAACCAATGATCAGAAAAGCTGGTTTATATTCCAATCCAATCCATTTTACGGATCTTTCCCTTTGGGATTGATCCCGGACCGTCACCAATAGCCCATTGTGTTGCTCCAGTGTGACGTTAATTGAAATTCCCCCTCCCCCTCCCCCTCCAATCCATTTTAAATATGGGGCCACGGTAGCCCGATTGGTAGAGTAGTGGAATAGGAACAGGAGGATTGCGAGTTCGAAACTCGATCCAACCGAAGACCGTCGTGTACACGGGGGTGATGAAATCTGTCGTGGCCTCGAATGTCCTCAAGTTGCATAGTTTGGAGAGTGGAGTGCCAGCTCAGGTGTTGACCTCGTCATCTGACCGTGGTTTAAAATTACGAAGCATTGTCCTCAAATCTTTCCCTTGTGGAATGACCCAAAACCGTCGCCAATGCGCGATATTGGAGCCGCTGTGTTGCTCCAGTGCGACGTTAATTTAACTACCTACCTAGCATTTTGAATTACAGATGCCGCTGGATAGCTCCGATTCCTGTTCTAGCACATATGCAGGTCCTGAAGCCTTCTCTGAACCTGAGACAAAAGCCGTCAGCCATTTCATGCTGAAACACTTAAAAGGCAGGCTGGAGTTCATGGATTTCCATTGTTGATCGCAAATGTGGTTATCGCCCTGGGGCTACACCTCCACGCTGCCACCAAATTATTTGGAACAGGTACTATGGATGCTTCTCTACTCCTCAGTGGGTTAATTTTGTAAAAAAAGAATCTGACCCTTTTTATTGGACCTCAACTCAAACCAAGTGAGGAAAAATATTTCACATATTTGTTTAATCAAAATCAATTCAGGTTAACGAAATTTAAAAAAATGTAAGTATGTTATTGATAAACCTCTAAGTTCCAAAAAGTTTCCAATTTAGTAAGAGCGATTGGTCTGTTGATCGCGCTTACTTGTGACAAAAAGTAGAGAACGCAAGCGATATATACAGGGTGAGTCTAAATTGTTTTTACAAAATAAGAGGGGTGATAGTGCCCATCCAGACGAGCAATAATTACCATTGAACATAGGGTCGAATTCCACTCTGAGGCAAAAAAGAGTAAAGTCGAAACGCGTAGAGCATGAACAAGTCATCGCCTATGACGTCGTTTTGTACCTGCCTACGTAGCACTTTTTGAATGCCACATCTCCCGCACGATGGATCGGACGTAGCGGACCTGTGGCTTGGCCTCCTCGCTCACCGGACTTCAACCCACTGGACTTTTTCTTCTGGGGCACATGAAATCTTTAGTGTACCAGACGCCTGTGGACTCGGCTGAAGATCTCGTAGTGAGAATCGGTGTTGCCGCAGACAAAATTAACACAACACCAGGAATCTTCGAGAGGGTGCGCCAGTCATTCCTTCGCCGGTGTGACCTGTGCAACGACACGCGTGGCCGCCACTTTGAGCACTTGCTGTGAGTTTTTCTCTGATCAATAAATCAGATTGTGCAACTTTTGGTATCGTTCATTCGCTTTCCCAACACTGTTGTAAGCTCATGTTGAAATTCTAATTTTACTCTTTTCTGCCTCTCGGAGTGGAATGCGACCCTACGTTCCATGGTAATTATTGCTCGTCTGGATGGGTACTATCACCCCTCTTATTTTGTAAAAACAATTTAGACTCACTCTGTATACATGTAAGTAGGGAATGGAATTAACGTCACACTGGAGCAACACAAGCGATGGCCTCGTAATTTTTTGTCCACGTTCAGATGATGAGGTAAACACCTGAGCTGGCACCCCACTCTCCGAACTTTCACACCACGCCAACGTGAGGACATTCATTTGAGGCCAGGACAGATTTAACGTGCACTATCCCCCACGTATACGTCGGTCTTTGGTTGAATCGAGTTTCGAACTCTCAACCCTCCGGTACTAATCCGCTATTCTTCCAACACCGCGGCCATATCCAATTTAAGTTCATTAAGGTGGCTACTGAATCTTTCAATCTCCTCTGGAATAACATCATCTTTTATAGATGACTAGCTGAATTACCCGGCGTTGCTCGGGTTGAAATGGTTAAATGTTGCTTGAAAAGTCAATTAGAATAATCACTTTTCTTTCACAGAAAAGTGCAATCATTTAAGTTGTACGGAAAATACGTTTTAACTTTTTCATAGCTTCTACAATATACTTAAGACGCAAATATATACATTTAATTCCTGAATATATTGCAATATGTAAAAGATACAAAATACAATATGTACAAGATACATAAATACAAACAGAAAAGAAATTCCGACGAAAAAATGCAGAATTCTAAAAAACGAAAGATGCGCAAAGTGTCGAATTTCGACTGCCTGAGTGTATTCTGAAATAGAGCAATTCGAAAAAAGATGTTTGAAAAATATTGGTAAAGACGATAATGATTTATGAAATTTTGTAATGCTCAAATATAACTGCAACATTTCGCTGTGGTAAATGAAATACACAAACACGGGATTCTAAATCAAATTTATAAAATAATAAAATATTAATTCTGGTTTGCCAAATCTAAAATAACAAAATTACGCTTTTATGATTGAGTTGAAGTTTTTCGTGTTCCATTACAAAATGTAAATTATGAAAAATCTAATATTTTAAGTATCATTTTTTATCAATCAAATATTCATAATATCCATGTAAAAATATATATAAAACTCATCATAGAAATACAATAATAATAATGAACTTTAATTCAATAATGCACATTGCACCTGTCAAATAAAGTAGGAAATACTTATACAATCAATTAAAAGTTAGATTTAGTAATGCTCAAACATGTGACCGAAACATGGCTTTGTAAGTGTATTTATCCCAATCATTTATTATACAGGAAAATGAATCAAATCAATGTATAGTGTAAAATCAAAGTAATTACATTAACAGGTTTTAAAAGTATAAGGACAGTACACACATCATGAAGTAAAATATTTTACAAATTCACTGCAATATAAATGTAACACAAAACTTGATTATACACAATATTTTTAGTATCACCTCCAGGAGCAAGAATAACAAAATGCACATTACACCTGTCAAATAGAGTAGCAAAATTACGCTTTTATGATCAATGAGTTTTTCGTTTGTGCTCTTCGGAATAACGGTGCTTGGGTTAGAAATAAATGTAATCGGTGTAGACAAATTAAACTGAATAGATAAAAATTTTTCAAAAAGCAGAAGGTCGATTTTACAGAATTTTTCAGAAAGAAAATCACTGCTTTCAACGGAGGATTCACATGTATCTATTCCGGACATTTTAAAATAAGTTACACGCCTTGCCTAAAAAGCCTTGTGAAACAGAATTCTACAAATCATTGCGTATTCAATAAATTATTTAAGGAAAGTTGGTCGAAATATACACCAACTTTCCTTGAAAATAATCCTTGAACTCCTGGAAACCTTTCATTGAATTTCCTTGCAAACATAAATATTTTAAAATATATATTCTTTCTCCCTTCATCAATAAAATATCTATAATTTATTTACATCATGGGAAGAACTAAAAAGTCAGTTCAAACATAAATACTGTAATTTAATTTGTTTCGGAAAAAATTGTTTTTCGATCAACAGTGGTAAAGCAACCATCGCTGCCTAAAGCAATCAATCTATGCTCAATGTTATTTCTATTGCGATTTCGAATAGTTTTTAGCCCCCCAGGGCCAATAGAACGGGGGTTAAGAGTTAGCCTATGCTGACCGCAGTGTTCTAAAGTATAAGTGTACCAAATTTGGTGTGGATTGGTCAAATGGTGTAGATTTGTATAGAAAATATACACACACATACACACACACATCCTATTTTATATATATAGATAATTCAGGAAACTGATGAAATTCTCTCAATAGATTATAACGATCAAGTTTGTCGATAAATAATGACACAATATTTTGGCAATTGATAAGAGTTTTATTAGCTCCTTGAAGATGCAATTTGATTTCATTAAATCTCTTGAAAATATCTTTATGCCAATATAACGCAATATAACTTTATGCAATTTATGCCAATATTTATATAATATTAACAATATATTAATATAACGATGCCAAATAAAAGGCATCATTCTTTACTGGTTTTAATTGTTGAGAGAGATTGGTCTTATTAATACTTTTAAAAAAATGTATGGCACTATCATATACTGTTACAAAACAAGACAAACATGTACCCTTTGACAGTCACCGAACTTCTGTGTGTAAAAGTAACCTAATAAATTCCTCATTATTGTCCTGGCACAGCTGTTGATACATTCTATCATGTTTGGCATTAGATTTGATCTTATTTAAAGCTCTAATTATTATAGTTACTGATGAATGGAGACTTGTACTTAAATGTTTTCCTACAAAATGTTGTCTGTCCACCACACAATGAATACATAAAACATTTGGCACTTCTTCCTTCAAATAAGCAACAAATCCACGATAGCTACGTACCATTGATGGTGCTCCATCAGTAGCGCATGCAACAATATTGTTCAAAGGTATATTATTTTTTTGCAAAGTATGATTTCACAGCATTAAATATTAATAATCTTCTTGTATCTGTAATGAGATTTATTGCGAATAGCATTTCTTCTCGTAATGTATTGTTTTAATCACAATAACGTACATATGTCATCAATAAAACATTATTATCTGCAATCGTAGACTCGTCCAATCGTATAGAAAATGAAGAGTTTTGGAGAATACCTATAAGTTTATTTTCAACATTTAAGTGCCATTTCTTCAATTCGTCGCTTTACTATTCCATCGCTTAGGGGCAACGTTTTTAAAGCTTCAGGTATATCCTGATGCATTACTGTTGAGATAAACTCTTTTATACAGGGTATTATTAAAGTTTCTCCAATATTATAGCTTTTACAACTTTTTGTAATTAATTGCGAAATGCGATAAGCGGCAGTTAATCTATCTTCGTTCGTTGCATGTTGTTTCTTAAATGATGCAAGGATTGTTGGACGATTTTGAAATTTTTTATGTATTTCCTGAAGATATTCAATGGACTTGCCTTAATCTTTTGGATGCTTTGTAGCAAGATGTTCTCGCAATCGATTTGGCTTCATTGGATAATGTTTTCTGACACAGTAAACACATTGAGAGTTGTTTATTTACAACAGATTCGATGAAACCTATCTTCAGATACTCCGGTAAATAGCCCCGAGCATATTTCTTTTTTTGAGACATGGACTCACAATATTTCACACAATTTATAAAACGTTTGAAGCAGTAGGCACGTGCTTACTTTCACAAATCTAACTACATACTGGCCCCACCATGAAACGAACTCAACTTAAACAACCAACTCCAATTGCTCTGTAGCACATTTTAGCCAGTGTTTCTGCTTCCCTAATCACTGACTCCATAGACGTTGTTGAAGATGAGCAGACTTCTGGTAGAAGTGAGTTGAGCTTGTAGAGATTGAGAACTTCTTTTGAGAACCTGTTTTCAAGAGCACTGTTTATTGAGTCAAGAATAGGGATAAAGACATTCATCCTAAAGTAACTTTCTGTGCTTGATAGAGCAGTGTTAGGTCTGTTAACCTATCTAGATGTGATCCTGGGTGTTTGAATAGTGCTTCCTACAGTTCCTGCGACTTTTTTTCGCTTGATCATACAGTTGACTGAATTCTGCATCAGCTTTTTTTAAGACTGAGAAAGTATCGGTCAAGACCTCAATTGCTTTGGTAACTTCAATAGTCTCTTTTTGAAAAACTTACTGAGAGGCAATGTTTGGCTAAGTGCATCAGTAAGGCACAAGAGAGTTAAGATGTCTTCCTATGTAACTTTGGCGCAGCGCGGGTAAAAAGATGAGTTTTTACCTTTTTTTTGTTCTCGGGGGTTGGGAGCGGTCGCCCTCTCTGCCCGCCTTTAATCCGTCCTTGAACAGAGATGACAGCAAAGCAGTGCAGAGACACGGATGTTAATGCAAACCCACCTCCATAAGACGAATAGAAATGGTTTGGCAGATGATGGGCAAAGTAATGTCTGATATCACTACTCGTCTGATGGCCGATTGAATTGCTGCAGGAGTAACTTGGACTAGTCGGCGAGTGAGACATGATCACTCATACAGTCACCTCAGACTTTACAAATGTAAGTGCTTTCTTGTAATCATTTTAAGCTATTGTTTAAAAATGTTTTAGAGGCCATTCGGGGGTATCCTAGAAGTACCAGTCTCCCGGGAATTTCCCGATTAGCTGGTCGTCTTGTCCGTCACTATCAATTCGATACAAGACCCTATACGTTGAGTTGGACACCCATCCTCTTGAATGTCATTTATCTATTCTCTTTCAAAATTCTTGACTGATAAAATTCTTAGCAAATATGGCTTCTAGACAATATTAACAATTGTCCTCCAGGAAAAACTGTTTCTTCAAATAAGATTGTTTCAAAGTCTTTTGTTCAATATATTTAAGTGAAGCGTTGACAGAACAACGCGCTAGGCTTAACGATGTCAACTAAAGCTTTTGCTGACATGGTTAAACATAGCGCGAAACAAATCATTTGCGACCTTCTTGTATATAAGTTTTCAGACAAATGAAACAAGCTATTCTATTTGTTGAAATTTAAATTTTATTGAATGTATGTGAATACCCATTACTCTTCCCACTTCTGACTCACCAACGGCGAACACCGGTGTAGAAGGAGTCGCAAGAACATTCCAGAAGAACACGAGCGACTTTCGGAAGCTACTAGAACATTCTAGAACACGAGCGATTCCCTAGGAAAGTGTTGCAAGGACGTTCGAGCGGGAGAACGATTTCGGACGACGAAACGAGAAGACGTCAATGGCAGACGGCCATCCTTTTTTTGCGTTGTTTCAAATATGTTTGTAACTGTCCTTAATTGTTATTTTTTAAATTAGATGTTTTATCTTTTAACGAAGTTCTCAGTGTTATTTAAAGCCCTATTGCACAACTACTGAACTTCACATGTATGAGCTAGAAGTTAAATATTTATTTCTGGTATACGAGGTGTGGCTATTAAATAACCGGACTGATCGTCCTGCAGACAATCGGTGAGCAAGACAAGTTCGAACGGCACACGAGCGTGTCCCCCCACATGATATCCCCCTCCCTATTGCTGTCATCGTCAAGGTTGAGCGCCGCTCAGTTGGGCCGTGGCCTTCGTTCGACGTGGACCTTGCATCTGTGCTCTGTCGGAAAAATGTTAAGTGTTAACAAGTAGAGCAACGTGTCAATGTGAAATTTCTTGTGAAACTCGGAAAATCCGCCACAGAAACTTATACTTTATTGAAAGGAGTATACGGAGATGAGTGTTTAATCACGCACTCAGGTATTTGATTGGTTCAAAGAGGGACGAGGAGAGATCGCAGACAACCCATGCCCAGATCGACCTTGCACGTCAAAAACGGACGCAAACATTAAAAAAGTCGGTGAGTTGATCGGAAAAATCCGCCGGTTCAGTATTTGCGCTGTTGCTGAATTCATAGGTATCGACAAAGAAAGTGTTTGGCAGATTTTACACGATGACCTGAATTGTGGAAAACAAGTCAGGGTTTCTTCATCAGGACAACGCTCAAGCCCACACTGCACTGTCTGTCTGTCAAGAGGTTTTTGGCCAAGCATGGGATCCCTGTGTTAGAACATCCACCCTATTCACCGGATCTCGCCACCGTGTGACTTTTTTCTATTTCCCAAGGTCAAATCAGCACTGAAAGGAACCAGATTTGAGACAGTAGAAGTTGTGAAAGAAAAAGCGACGGAGACCATGAACATGCTTTCAGAAAATGATTTACAGCACTGCTTTGACCAATGGAAAATTCGCATGGAGCGGTGTAGGGATCGTGGAGGGGAGTATATTGAGGGGGATAATGTTAAAATTGTGAAAGAAAACCAATAAAAGATTTTATAGCACTAATCCGGTTATTTAATAGCCACACCTCGTATGTGGGGACGAGACTCAACTATGGGATTATTAGGGATGGGAGCCCAAAGGAGTCCTTATGAACTGGCATTCTACTTGATTTTGCAAAACGACCTGATTGAGAATAAACTGAAGCCGGGAGAGAAATTTTAACCGGTAAAATTTGTACCGGTACAAGCAGCCTTTTAATTTACCTATTTACTAAAAAGAAAAATATTTTTTCCAATTTCGTTAATTAAATAAATTCGAGAAAATGTTTACCTTACTAAACTTTATGTAACATGCTTAGAAAATGCTTAACTGACTTTTGGTGCTGACTTTTTTGCAAAAGCATTCAAATATTAAATTTTTGCTTCTCTGAGTGAGCATCGCATATCAAAATATAATGTAACGTATATTCATTTTTAAATTGTTTCGTTATTTGTTTTATCTGCTTTGCAATTTTTTCCAATAAATCAATTTGGACATTTGCAATTCCTGTGGGATCCGTTTGTCCAGTCTGAAACTTGAATAGACAATTTGTACAAAACTGCAGATTTGTTTGTCGAGCCCACGGGTACAATGACACCTAATTATAAAAACTAGTGGTCACCCAGTGGTCGAAATTCGACCATAATTCATTTAATTTTTAAGTTTGAACGTTAATAAGGTTCTTTTGTCAAAGAGTATACCTCTATATTCATTGCATATAATTTTTTTGAATTTTGTTCTATTACGTAAGCTGCGAGCATGTACAAATCATAGGAAAAATGTGGTATAACTTGGTTAAGCCATATCTAAAAAACAATAAAGCGTTGTTTGACATTTTCTTGGTTTTTTTTTATTGCTATACTGGCCACAGGTTTCGCCAAGGCTACACAGTTAATTTGCCTATCTTTTTCAAATTATATAAAATTTAAATAAAAAATAAATCCAAAAAATAAAAAATGAAATAAGGAATACGTGCTTCGTATTTTTTTTATATATTTTTTATTGAAACAAAAAAATCCGGGTGGTTAAAAAAATAAATGTTGTCCATTGAACTTGAAATAGTTCGACAATGAATTTAATGATTCAAAACTTCTGTGTAGACGATGTTTTTTGTAAAAACTCTTTCATCGTTTGCTAAATGCCCTTGACCGTTATATTCTGAAATATAAAATCTCAAACCATCGAACTCTACTTGCTGCGACGTACAATTGACCATGTGTAAAAACTGGCTGCCTCAATAAAATTCCAATTTTTTCGAATGTTTGTTCTTGAGACTTATTTATTGTCATCGCAAACGCAGGTATAATTAGAAATTGAGTTCTTTGAAAGTTAAATGGTAAAATAGTTCCGGAATATGTTAAATTTATACGTGGAATCAAAATTCTCTTATTGCGTGCGGTTCCAGTTAAAACTTCGCAATCAATAGTATTACGATGCATAAATTTTATGCGCATTCTTGTTCCATTGACTAATGCTTCCTTTGTATTTAAGTTTCTGATCAGCAAAACGATACAATTAACTTTCAATACTAACTTATGTGGTGGCAAATTATGTCAAATCTCATACTCCTCCGTGCGCGCAATGTGCTTTAAAAGGGGTACAAAGTTTTTTCTTCACGTATTAATATATAGATATTATTAGAGAGAGAGAGAGCCATGCTTTTCAAATCAATGTTTTGTCTGCACGCTATGAGATAGACAAATAGCAGTAGAGGGACTTCATTTCCTCTTATTCAACGTCAATACAGTTGACAGACTGCATCTGAGTATTTCGCCATTATCATGATAGTATCAGCAGCATAACATTCCAATTTCTTTTTGTACGTCAAATGGGGTGCTTTTAAAATAAACAATGCAAGTTGTCGGATTCGAATCTCTCAGGAATACAGCAATTCAAAAATACTTTGAAGGAAATTATGCGATTAAAAAGTACATACAAAGTGTTCTGCCAAACACATTGTTTAGAAGCGAACACCACTTTGTACATAAAAGTGAACAACACATAGAACAAATGATGTACATACCTATGTATGTGCATGTGAAGCAACAGGTCTTACCCCTCCAATATTTTCCCAAGTTGATGCCACGGTTCATCCGAGTATGATTTATGAAAACATGTCTGCAAACGTTAATCAACTCATACGATTACCATTTTTTAGCTTAATTTTAGTTCATATCAGGAGATGATTCACGCGTTAAAACCGCTGAAATTATTCACCTTTTCACCTAGTGGTAATTTGTATAAGGGGCATTCTACTGTAAGGGACAGGTGACAAACACACATATAATTAGACATAAAATGGCTGTATCTTTTATTATTTTTAATTAATAAAAAACTTTTGAATTTAAGTTCGTTCATTTCGCAGTTTCGGGTATATCTGTAATTAATTTTTCGGGGCAGCGGTTGCCCAGTTGGGAGAGCAACGATTACAAACCAGAGGGTTGCGAGTTCGAAACTCGGTCCAACCAAAGACCGTCGTGTACACGAGGGCTGGTGCACGTTAAATCTGTCGTGGTCTCAAATGTTCTCACGTTGGAGTGGTGTGGAAGTTTGGAGAGTGGGGTGCCAGCTCAGGTGTTGTATCCGTCATATGACCTTAGTTCAAAATTACGACTCGTTGTGCTTGGATCGGAATTGATACCGGATCGTCGCCAATTGCACGTTGTGCTGCTCCAGGGCGACGTTAATTAACTACCTATTTGTCCTTTTTTCCCATAAAAAGTGTGACTAGAAATCCAAGTGTACCTCGGGTAAGAAATTCAGCTTACTGAAGACTGTTTTGCTTGAATGGAATTGTTTTACTGAATCTTAAAATATGAAAGCCCAATAAAACCATGCAATTTAAAAAATACATTCTTTTGTGTCACGCGTGGAACGAAACTGTTAACCCCCACCCTTATCCCCAAACAAAACTATCCTCAAACATGCCCCCATCCATACATCTTAATTCTTTCCACAGCTCTTGCTTTTTTCCACCTGTACTTCGGACCTGATTGTCAGTCTACCTCTTGTGCTTCTTTGGAACATGAATTGGTCACCTAATTGTATTAATCACATTAAATTCTCTGCTATTTTCACTCTTATTACTTCCTATTCCGCAGGTACCGAATGAAACAAATGCCAGGCACTTAACTTTATGTCATTCGCCATCTGTCTTCCCAATATTTCTGTACTCTATTACTACAATTATTACGTGCAGTGCACGCGTCAAGTGTTCAGCCGTCATAGGTTGTCCACTATTACATACAATACAGTCAGGAGAGTCAAAAATATTGGGAAGACAGATGTCATTCGCCATCTGTCTTCCCAATATTTCTGTACTCTATTAATACAATTATTACGTGCAGTGCACGCGTCAAGTGTTGAGCCATCATAGGTTGTCCACTATTACATACAATACAGTCAGGAGAGTCAAAAATATTACAATACAGTAAGTGTGCTTGCGGACAGTAATGCCCAGTCAGGAAACAAAACTCAGCAACTGAAACCTTCCTTGGAGAGTTGGGGAAGACGTCACTGGAGGAAAGAAGGCATTCCCAAGACTTATCCTTGGCAGCATTGAAAAGTCTTTCTTTTAGGGGTTCTCAAAGAGCTTAACAATACTTATCTTTAACTTTTCTCTTTTAAAAAGTATGGCCAGTAAATTATTAACTTCCTTATTAATTACTAGCTGAATTACCCGGCGTTGCTCGGGTTGAATTGTTTATAATTCATCGTAATATTACTCAATAATATTCCTACGGAAATTTCGAATTGCTTTTAGCCCCTTGTACTGACTTGCTCAAAATTTTAAATTATCATCACAAGGAATACTCCTTTTTTTTTGGTTCAAACCATTTTAATGAACTCACAGGACACAGTACAGGCACGACACACAACACAAAATAATAAAGGTAGTAAATATCAAAAACGAAACATCTCACACAGTCTCGATCACTCTCCAAAAAACACAACCCACACGTCTCTCGCCACACTCGTTCTTAACTCTTTCCTTTCTCAAAGTCCTTCTGGGCCAAGTGCAAGAGCGCCATCTATCTTAGTCTGAAGTCTTTACAGACTTATAAACTCCTCCCCACAAGGAGGAAACTTTTCTCGAAGAATGAGGGAAAAGTTTTGATGACTCCACTGCCTGAAAAAGTCTCCAGATAGGTGCAGTCATTGGAAAAGTTCAAGAGTTCAAGTACACAAAATACACTGCACATGTACCAGATTATAGCAATCAGTGCCTTGAACTCAAAAATATTATACAAAAAATTATATACTTATTAAAAATTTAGGAAAACAATTTACACTAATGATAAGAAAAATTTAAAATTTTCACACATAATACAAATATCAAAATAAACAATAAACTTACTAATATAACATAAAAGGATATGAGGTTTATGGGATGCGACTTAATGAATCAGCATTTTGATGCTGTTTCCCCCTCTTATGGACAACCTCATAATTGAATGGCTGCAGGATCAAAGCCCAACGTAAAAGTCTAGGGTTGGTTCCCGTATTTTTGTCCAGCCAAACAAGGGGATTATGGTCCGTCTGGATGATGAACTTCTGGTGTCCATCCAAATAACATCGCAGCTTTTGGATGGCGAACACGATAGCTGCGCACTCTCTCTCGATGGTACTGTACTTTTGTTCTGCATTTGAGAACTTCCGACTCAAGTACATGACAGGATGTTCCTCACCAATGTCATTAATTTGGGACAAAACGATGCCAATCCCAAGATTTGACGCGTCACATTGGACGAGAAACTGTCTCGAGAAATCTGGACTGTACAACACCGGATTCTCCGACAACCGTTTCTTTAAATTGTCAAACGCCTCTTGACAAGCATCAGTCCATATGACAGCAGCACGACGATTTTTTCCTTTCAGCAGATCTGTAATTGGTGCTGAGAGGACTGAAAAGTCAGGAATGTATTTTCGATAATACCCCGCAAGTCCTAAGAAAGATCGGATCTGCGTCTTAGTCGCAGGGGTCGGAAAGTCCTTTACAGTTTGGATCTTCAATTCTCCAGGTGTTCTCTGGCCCTGACCAACCAAGTGCCCAAGATACTTTACGTACGCACGAGCAAACTGGCACTTAGAAGGCTTGATGTGCAGATGAGCTGCATTCATCTTTTCTAAGACGGTTTTCAAATGTTGTAAATGATCTTCCCAACTTAGGGAATAGATGGCTACATCATCCAAGTAAGGGCATGCAAATTCTCCACAGTCTTTCAACAGTTCGGCCATCAAACGACTAAAGTCATAAGGGGCATTTTTCAAACCGAATGGCAATCTCAACGGTCGAAATGTCCCAAAACTGGTTACAAAAGCTGAATATCTTTGGGCTCGTTTACTCAGAGGTATTTGCCAATAACCTCGGGTCAAATCTAGAACGGTGATATACTTGGCAGCTGACACTTTTTCAACAAGCTGCTCAATGTTTGGCAGAGGAAAGTACTGGGTTCTAGTGACCTTGTTGAGTCTTCGATAGTCGATGCACGGTCTTGCATCCTTTCCTGGTACTTCTACCAGAATAAGAGGAGAAGTAAAATCAGATTCTCCTGGCTCAATGACTTTGAGCGACAGCATCTTCTCCACTTCCATCTTCAAAATTTCTGTTTGGCGTGGAGACATCTTGTAAGGTTTGGCACAGATGGGCCTCTCAGATTCAAGCTCAATGTCATGTTCAGTAAGATCAGTACACCCCGGCTGGTTTGAGAATGAGCTAGAGTATTTTGATAGCAACTCTCTCAGCTGCTCCTTCTGATCTTCTGACAAGCGACCATTTTGTTCTATGTCTTGCCAAATTTGTGTCATTTCCGAGACTTCAGGCTTCTGCTCGAGACTTGGAATGTCCTCCTCGTTGTCACAGTTCCTAATCTCTTTTAGACAGATTAAATTCACATTTTCGGGTCTCTGGAAATATGGCTTGAGCATGTTCACATGGTACTTGTCTTTTTCTGGAAACTGCACAATGTAGTTGGTTTCGGAAAGCTGTTTAACGACTTTCCCTGGGCCGATCCAATGAACTGCCATTTTGTTAGGCCTAGATGTAGCGACAACCAGCACAAGGTCGCCTTCACAAAATTTACGCTTCACAGCCTTGCGATCATACCATAGTTTTTGTTTGTCTTTGGCGTTCTCCATGTTTTGGACGGCTAATTCTTGACACCTTTTCATGCGGTTTAGTAGCTTGAAGACATATGATACTACGCTAGTCTTCTCTTCCTCGCTTTCCGTCAAGTTCTCGTACAGTAGAGTCATGGGAGTCCTCAAATTCTGTCCATGAACCAACTCAGCTGGAGTATATCCAGTACTGTCATGAGTAACAACTCGTAGAGCAAACAGGGCATGAGGCAAGATTTTCTCCCAATCAGGTCCTGACTCCAGACACAGGACTCGAAGAATTCTCTTCAAAGTTCTATGTAGTCTCTCCACAGGATTGCTCTGGGGATGATGTATGGAACTTCGCACTACTTTAACTCCAAATTTCTCCAGGAACTCCGTTGTGAGTGCACTTGTAAACGACGTTCCTTGATCGCTTTGCAGCTCCCTCGGGAAACCCATCCGACTAAAGATTTGCAGGAAACTATCGACCACGGTTGAAGAACTAAGATTTGGGACAGGAACTGCATCGGGATATTTGGAAGACATGCAAATTGCAGTGATGAGATACCGGTTTCCAGATGGTGTAGTAGGTAAAGGACCACAAGCATCCACATTAATCTTTGTGAAGATCTCCGAGATGACAGGAACGATCTTCATGGGTGCCTTCTTCTTATCCCGAGGTTTCCCGACTCGCTGACATTGGTCACAAGATCTGACAAATTCTTCAACATCTTTGTAGCAATTCGGCCAAAAAAAAGTTTTAAAAAGAGCATCTTTAGTCTTGGTCACTCCTAAGTGAGCCGCTGTTCCTTCATGAGAAAGTTTCTTTAATTGGTCCCGAAACTTCTCTGGAACAATCAGCAGTTTTCTCTGCGTACCATCCTTGTCACTTTTCAGATAGAACAGCATTTGATTAACGATTGCATACTTGGTTTCCTTTGCTAACTCCTCAGCTTCTAGGAAAAGTGGTTTCAACTCTTTACTCTTGCGCTGCTCTTCGACAAAATCATTCCGTGAGGCTTTAATCAGATCTGGAAGTGAGGCTTCTTCCGCCATAGGCAATACCTCTCCGTCTTCCTCTGTTAACACGGTACTGTCATTCTCTTCTCCAGGACTCGACTCAACTGGATACTCTTCAACTTCGGCTGTCAAAAGACTTTTCTGAGCTCTCGTCTGAACTGCATTAATAACTTGGATCTCCAGCTCCTTATCTTTTTTCATACTCTCGATCAGAGCAACGGTTTTGTTACTTAGTAGGTAATGCTCTTGATCCAGAAAACTGTCTCTTACAGCAGCTTTCGTAAGGACATGTCCCAATTCGCAGTTCAAATCAACTTCTGCAATGGGCAAGCAGACCGGGCTGTCTACTAATGGAGAAGCGAGCCACACATGCTCACCTGTGTACATATGTGGTTTGATAAATTTTCTGGGAATAAGATCGATGCTGGCACCAGTATCTCTCAAGATAGACATTTGGGCTCCATTTACTGTCCCAGCACTAGTATAAGGAGACATCAACTCAGGCACGTGTCTTCCAAAGACTTCATTGGCAGCTACTACTTCAGATCTCTTGAGCTTCGGGCATTGGGGTCTCAGATGTGATAACGAACCGCATTCATAGCATCGGAGCTGTCTTCTCTTTTTAAACTCTCTTTCACGGTTTTCGTTGCTTGCGGGTTCGGTTTTGACCGGATGTTTGTTCTTGTCATCCTTGAATGGTACTTTGGGTCTACTTCCACTAAAATGTCCCTTTGAACCTTGATAGCCATACTTCTTTGGAAATTCCTTCTTCCTGAAACTCTGCCTGATGGTTTCGTACTCCTCGATCACTTCTGCCAATTCAAAAGGTGTCTTCAACTTCATCCATTTGTCAAGAAAATGCTCCTTGATTTGATCTGGTACACGATACTTCAATTGCTCGGCAACGATTAAATCTTTTAGTTGCTGAAAGGTTTCAATTTCCAATTCAGCAAGCCATTCAGTGAAGTAGCTGTACAGTTCATGAGCATAATTTCTCCATGTTTTCTCTGCTGTTTTCTGATGTCTGTAGAAACACTGTTTCAATTTTTCAGCGTTCATTTTGTATCGTTTCAGAATGAGATTTTTCACAACATCATAATTGTTGGCCACTTCAGGAGGTTCTCGGGCAAGCATGTTAGATAACTCGGCTGGCAAAACGGCCAGCAAATAAGCCACCCAGTCCTCCTTCGGCACTCGAGCCATCTCTGCTTTCCTCTCGAAATTGATCAAATACAATCCCATTTCATCCCCTTTTTCGTCAAATTTGGGAGTGATTTGGGTAAGTTGGATTTTTCTGTTTCTATCCGCCCCATTTTCAGATTCCTCTTCAGACCGGCGAAATTCCTTCTGAGCCATTTCTAGTTTTTTAATTTCGAGTTCATGTTGTCTGACCCTTTCCCGCTCTTGTCGTTCTTCTAGTCGCCTAGCTAATTCTTCCTCACGAATTTTTTCTTGTCTAGCTAATTCTTCCTCACGAATTTTTTCTTGTCTAGCTAATTCTTCCTCACGAATTTTTTCTTGTCTAGCTAATTCTTCCTCTTCCAGTCTATCTTTTATGACTCGTTCCATGATTATCGTTACCTCCTCCCGATCGAAATTTGGGCTTTTTAAAATTATTTGTTTAATATCCGCAACCTTGCACGAAGTTGGTACCTTCTCACCAATTTCTTCCGCAACAGCAATTAAGTCCTGCTTTCTACCAATTGCAAGAAATGCCATGATTAAGGGCCAGGGGAAACACTATCAAAAACCTCTATTAAGGTATTAAATTCCAACAGAATTCACAAGACTTTATCAAAGAATTAAATTCGCTAATTCTACGTTACAACTTTCTTACCGAACAACCAAAAATCAATAGAAATAATTTTCGAACACATAAACAAATTAAAATTTTCATTCATTAAAACAATATCTTTTTTTAAAGATGTTTTCAAATTGAGAAAAAAATAAACAGTTAAAGAAAAGTTCAACTAAAGAACAGCTGTTTTGAAAATAATACTACAATTAAAATACAATTCAGAATATAAACTCAACTTTCCTGTCTAATCAAGAAAAGGTATTTTCAGTTCAAAAGAATTCCCTTTTCTCTATGAACAATTGATTCACACTCAGAAGCATAAATGCACACACAAAAATATAAAACAGAATATCATTCTTTTCCTTTTCTTTTTTTTTTTTTCGTCAACAAACACAGGAAGTGAATAATTCAAATCCACACTTTCAGATTTTTTTTTTCGAGTTCTTTTTCTGAACACAAAATGGTCTCACATTTGCCAAATTAGTTACACAAAGCAATTTCAAATTACTAACAAAAATTTCCTTAAGTACACAAGTTAGACATTCAAAATTCCGCAAAATAAATAAACAATTCTAAGGGGTTTCTTAGTCATTTAAATGAGCAACAAATGAAAATGACAATTTCAAAACACTCCAAAACTCTTTTAAATGAATTTCCGATTCATTCAGAAATATAACAAAATATTTTCCAAAGCAAAATAACCCAAGACGCACTAAATATTGAAAATTCTAGGCATTTGGTGCTGTTGACAACACTCATCAAAAAGAATTATACTTGTAATTCAAACTATATACTTCTACACCAAATTTTTAATTCTATTTTGAATCATACAACAGAATCAAATCAAATTTTAACAACACTTCAATTGTCATCAGATAGCATCATACAAAAGAACACAAAACAAACTAGGCTATCTCAATTTAAAATTTTAAAATAATTCTCTTTTCTCAGAAAACAAAACTCAAACTGACCATTTGAATAGTTCTAATTCTAACCATTCAGAACAGAAAATTCTTTTTTATATACCACATGAGTGTCCTAAATTTTTTTTTTTTTTACAATCAAACAAAATTTTAACTATATCAGTCTAGCTAAAATAAGAATAGTTTTGCAAATCAACAGAATAAATTTGCCTTTCAAAATCAGACAAAATTTTAACTATATCAACCTAGTTAAAATAAGAACACTTTTTCAAAATTACCACTCAATTTTACCAAACAAAATTTTAACTATATCAGCCTAGTTAAAATAAGAACACTTGCAAAATTGCAACTACCTTTCACCAAACAAAGTTTTAACTATATCAGCCTAGTTAAAATAAGAACACTTTTCGAAATTATCACTCCTTTTACCAAACAAAATTTTAACTATATCAGCCTAGTTAAAATAAGAGAGCATTTTTGCATATTACAACTGCCTTTTACAAAACCAAAACTGCATGAAACCAAAACAACGATTCTTCAATGAACCAAAACTCAACATGCAAAACTTTACAAATTACAATTAAAAAGGCACTGTTGCTAATGAAATCTGGTACTCACCCAATAATTTGCACTGGAGATATCAGCAATACCAGGATCGTATCCCACCGCTGCCACCATTTCTTCGTAGTCTGTACTGACTTGCTCAAAATTTTAAATTATCATCACAAGGAATACTCCTTTTTTTTGGTTCAAACCATTTTAATGAACTCACAGGACACAGTACAGGCACGACACACAACACAAAATAATAAAGGTAGTAAATATCAAAAACGAAACATCTCACACAGTCTCGATCACTCTCCAAAAAACACAACCCACACGTCGCTCGCCACACTCGTTCTTAACTCTTTCCTTTCTCAAAGTCCTTCTGGGCCAAGTGCAAGAGCGCCATCTATCTTAGTCTGAAGTCTTTACACCCTGCAGACCCAGGACAAATCGAACGGGGTTAATATATATTTCCCGCAGAATTCTACAGGATGAATGTACCAAATTTAGAGTGAATTGGTCTGACATTGATCGTATAAGTACGTAATGTTATTCCTATGAGGACTTCGAATTGTCTTTAGCCCCCTGTACCATATCGAAGATAAAAAAGACCACTTTCTATGAAAATTATCTTATATTATCATAAAAATTTACATTCCAATAACAAAGCTACAGTTTAAGAATTTGCAGACCGGATACATATACGCGCGATATGATACTGAGTTTAAACGCACTCATCTGCGATTGCATCATACTCTAAGATTCTAAAAATCTCCAAGGTCATCTTTGAGAGGCTACTTCTGTAAATGTGCTGACGTCATCTGAACAGCCAGACGGGGAGAGAGCGCCCCTAGTAAGTGTTCTATCCAGGAGGACGGAACGTTACACCCCTCTGCACACCCAAGACAAATAGAACGGGAGTTAATATGTAGCCTACGTTACCCGCAGGGTTCCAAAGAATAAGTGTACTAATTTGGTGTAGATTGGTCAAACGGTGTCGATTTGTATAGAGAACAGACCGACAGATGCCAACCTGCCTTATATGTACTCCCCAACTGATATACGTCTGTTCCGTTCCGTATGAAACAAAAAGTCACCTTATGGAACTAGTCTATATTGTATCGTTAAAGAGGTGTATGTTTTAACTAAAGTAAAAAGACTGAAGTTAAAAGTTTACTTTAAAGTAATATGAATTTAGAAAATGTAAATTCTTTCTTCTCTTTTAAATTTACCTGAAATTATTCTTTACATGTGGTTGGCGCAGCTTGGCCAAATATGACCCTTGCGCCATTAAACCAAAAAAATCAACCAACCTTAAACTATACTATTAACGTGAATTTAAAGACACATCACTTCAATTAGTACTTTCAGATAAAAAGAGTTTCCGTTTTTTCTTAAGGAGTACAACGGGAATCTTGCTAGAAGATTGGAGTCAGTTAAAATGTCTAAATTGCGATTTTAAAACAATTAACTTTCCTTGAATATCGAAATATCATTTCATTAAAACAAGTATCGATCTCTCTATTTTTCTCCCTTTTAATTGAGCACTCTTTCAAAATAGCAAATGTTTGAAACTCTTTATATATCTTCTCAAGTATCTGTTTTCAACAAATTCACCTAAAAATTGAAAGCCTTTTTATAATGTATTTCTGAATATGTCCAAATGTCATATTTTCACTATGAAATGCGATTGTAAATTAGAGCATTTTCACTTGACCACTCAGCACATCGTTTTAATATTCGCAACACGATATGACTAACTTAATTTGCTATGCAGATTTTTAGATTTATCATCTACAAATTGTTTTCCTCGTTTTGAATGTACATTTGTGGTAAACTGGAAATAGTTTTTCATTTATAATTCACCAACTTGCCCTTACAAATTTTTCAGATTCCCTTTTGTTTGGACACTTCAATCGATCATGTTCCGTGCTTGATGACTTAACAAATAACAGGTGTTTATTAACAAGTAACAACAGAGAGCGAAGCTACAAGGTTGGTTCTCGGCAAGCAGTCCCCTCTAAGTGACATAAACAAGAAAAAAGGGGGGGTGGCTAAGGAGAGTCATTTTTAGATTAGTATTCTTTCGAGAGCATCTTTCAGAGCCGTTCTAAACCTGCCCACTCTGATGTATCACATTACGTTTATCTCGCTTTTTTTAACTTTTCTTTTGGATATGCCTAACACATTACACCTATAGCAGATCGTCAACGTTAAAAAACTACCAGTCTTTTTTATCTACTGCTTAATACTTGGAATTTGTTTCCTAGTTACTTTTTGGAGAGAGTAAAGTACAACTAATTATATCAAAAATAATTTAATAGTAGAAACTTACATAGGGCTCCCGACATGTCAAACGAAAAAGCATAGATAGTCCTCAAAAGTTTTTAATGTTCTACACTTGAACCGATCTCACGAGCGTCTGCTTTCGCCTCCCGAAGAATGTATATACATCTCGAAGCGCAACAAATTTGTGCGCCTCGCCGGCGCCGAATAATATAAACACAGTCCACTGGCAACGGTGTAGGATCAACTCCGAAATGCTTCTCAGCAAAAAGTCTGGTCAGGTTGCGACATCCTCCCACCTTGAGTTCGTAACTTGGAAGAACTCAACCAATTGTCGCGTCTCACAAGTAAAGTCTTTGGATAGGTTTCACTGCTCTCCCACTCCGAGTGATTGTCGATTTGGGTGACTTCTGATGTTCTTTGGCAGGAACAAGTTCATAGTCAATATTTGTGGCACCTGGGTTATCTTTATCTTTGGGAACTTTGCTTCTGAGAAAAGGACCTGATGTTTCATCTGATAATTCTAAGGAATAAAGACGTTGAACAGGGCGTATTATAGTTCCGTATTTGGTTTTCAGTTTCACAACTCTGACGATTCCATCTCTTCCAGGCAGGACTTGCACGACCCGCCCTATCGGCCATTGTAAACGCTTCAGATTGTCTGAACCAATGAGTACTATGTCGCCGACAGAGATAAATTTTGAGGTTTCCGAAGGTTTTCCGTTATATTTTAACTGTCCTAGATATTCCAGTCGAAACCTTTTTCGTAAATCTTCACGTACCTTTTGTACGTACCGGTATCTTTTGCGCATATAGGCGACATCTATACTATCGATATCCGGTACGCCACTTTCTATCGTTTCCTGTAGAAACATAGAAGGCGTCAAAGCAATCAAATTGTTTACATCTTCAGATAAGTAAGTTAGGGGTCTAGAGTTTATTAGGCTTTCGGTATCGCACAACACTGTGTTTAGTTCTTCGTAATTTAACAAAGCCTGCCCTAATATTCTGCGTAAAACTTGTTTGACCATGCCGATCAATCTCTCCCACCATGATGCAGATGGAGGAATGAATTTCCAAGTTATCTTCCTCATCATGGATTCAGATTTTATTTTAAGCCAGTCCACTTTGCAAAGTTCGATGTGAACTTTAACGAAATGACTGCCATTATCACAATAAATAATAGTGGGTCGCCCTCTACGAGCTATAAATCTTCTTAGAGACTGCAGGAAGGCTTCCGCTGGTCAAGGATGTTATTAATTCCATGTGCACTGCGCGATATACTGCACAAGTGAACAGAACTATCCAGGATTTTGTCCCATCTTTCAAATACAGCGGTCCGGCGAGATCTACACCCAAGACTTCGAATATCGTAGCTTCTCTTACTTTATCTTCAGGTAAGGAAGAGGCTCTTGGTTCTGGATGGGTCACAGTAAATCGTTTGCATCGGACACATTTCAATATAACTTGTCTAATCGTTTTTCTGCTACGCAATATCCAATAATTTTCTGTGAGCTGGTTCATCAATATTTGCACTCCAGGATGTCCTAGTTCTTTATGCTTATTGTCTATAAGCATATGCACTATTCTATGTTTTGATGGTAAGATTATGGGTAATCTAAAGTTATTTTTGTCTCTTCGGTTAAAAATGCGCGTTTTTACTCTCAATAGCCCCTTTTCGTCGAGTACAGGATAAAGAGGCTTTATTTGTTGATCATTTGCGCCAACAGGAAATGCTACGCGTTGGATAATTTTTAACAAAACTAATTCTGCATGATTTCTTTCTTTCAAAGTTAGATCCCTAAAGTAACGCGATGTTTTCAATTTTGCATTAGAGAAAAATCTATAAATCCAAGCAATTACTCTAACAAGTTTAACAAACGAAGATATTCTATGGAAGATTTCCTCTGTTTCTAGATTTACATGTGTGTTAGTTACAGCACCTTTTCTGATTTCTTGAATAATGTTTTCCTGATTATTTTGGTGTTGGCCATTCACCTTCATTTCTCTTTAACCATGCGGGTCCCTCCCACCATCTAACTGACAAAAGCTGTTTGGCAGTACAACCTCTGGATGGAAGGTCAGCAGGATTATCGGTTCCTGATACATGTCTCCATGCATTCGGGTTTGTTAATTTCCTGATTTCTCGTACTCGGTTCAACACAAAAACAGTCCAGATTTCTTCCTTTTGGATCCAGGTCAAAACAGTGGTTGAAGCAGTCCAAAAACACAATTCAACATTTTGCCATTGCAAACCTTCTAAAACTGAAGTGCAGAGTCTCGCTCCCACCGTTGCAGCTATCAACTTAAGACGTGGAATCGTGATTGATTTCACCGGAGGTACTATGGACTTAGAAGCTAATAAATGAATTTCAACTCCATAAGAAGTCTGAATTCTCGCGAACACTGCAGCAGCATATGCATTACTACTGGCATCGCAGAAGGTGTGAATGCTACACAAATTTTTGTTATCTCTGTTAGTGTGTATCCATCGGGGTATAGAAATTTCTTTTAAGAGACTCAAATCTCTGAACCAACTTAGAAACTTTTCTTTCGTATTTTCATCAACTTCAGTATCCCAAGAAATTCCCATTTTCTATAAGCTTTGCAACAATAGCTTAGGAAGCAAGAGAACAGGGCTTACAAGACCAATCGGGTCATATACTCTGTGGGCTATAGACAAAATAGTCCTCTTAGTTACTTCCATCAATTTGAAGCTTTCCAATTATGTCAGGTTCACAGTTAAAAGATCTTTCTGGTAATCCCATAATAATCCCAATACCGGTAACTCAACACCTGTTTGTAAGTCATCCCCAGTACGTAACCAACCTCGGAGATTAAACTTTCCTTCATTCATTACTTTTTGAGATTCTTCAATAAACAGTGTCATTTCAAGCTCATCTTCAAAACTGGTAACAAAGTTATCTACATAGAAAGAGTGAATAAGTTTATGCAACATATTTTTATCATAGTGAGAATTTTCTATATATTTCTGCAAATGAAATTCTATTACAGCTGCCAAAAGAAAAGGGCTACTTTTCACACCAAACACTACTCGGGTATGACGAAATATTTTTAGCTCCTTTTTATTCACATCCTTCCACCAAAAGAATCTAAGATAATCTCGATCATCGGGTTTTACACTAATTTGTAAAAATGCCTTTTCTATGTCTGCTATGGCTGCAAATTTACCCTCCCGAAATCTTAAAAGAATGGAAGGTATTAACTCTATTAAATTCGGACCACATTCTAAGCACTGATTTAGAGACGGAGAATCCTTTACTCTCGCAGAAGCGTCGAATACTGGTCTTATTGGGGTGGAACTATTTTCCTTTATAACTGGTCGGTGTGGCAAATAGTGTCCATCATCAATAACCTCACTTTGTTTGACTTCTTCGATTATACCCAAATTGAGCCAACTGTCGAAAACCTCCTCGTACAATGTAAGCAGGTTTTGTGAGCGAAGTTTCTGCGTTGTAGATTCTAAACGCTTCATGGCTAAATCCTTATTGGTGGGTAGCGGTAGGTGATCTTCAGACCAGGGCAAAACAATTTCATAGCGCCCTTCACTATTCACGGACACAGAATGTTGAAATCGCATCTTTGTTTGTAAATCTCTTTCCTCTCTGGCCTTTTGTGTGGCCGGATCAATTATTCCAATGATATCAAGATTCCAGAGTTCGGTAATAGCTACTTCCTTAACTAACATATTTGTAACTACCATCGAAGAATTGGCATCAGAAGTTTGATATGGCATCTTTCCCATCAAGGTCCAACCTAAATATGGTCCTACAGCAAAAAGTCCACACGGCAGATGAATAATCTTTCCATTAAAGAGTTTACCCGCAACATCAGCCCCGATTAATAGATCAATTTCTAACGATTCTTCTTGTTCAGAGATTAATTGATCAGTTACAGTAATATTATGATATTCAAGTTCCTCAGCGAATGGTTTTAATGTTGGAATGGGTACAGCCGAGCAAATGGTTTGTTGGTCAAGGACCTCAAAGTTACAATTATAATCACCTTTCAAACTGCTAATGAACACTCTGCATCTAAAATGTTTCTCGGGATGTTCTCTGCCCCTAAATAAATTATGAATAACACTTTCTTCTTTAATAAAATCATATTTCATTTCTTTCGCTACACGTTTACTCAAATAAGATCGTTGACTCCCAGAATCGACGAGTGCACGAACTATTTTCCCCTTATTTCCTGCACCTCGTAATCGTACATACAATGTTTGTAAAAGAACTGTACAACATGTGCGATTGCTTAAAACTGCATCATTGATCATATTTTGACTATCACTTTCACCAGCGTTCGTTTTCGATTTATGTTCCTTAAATTTACCTTCATTACACATTATAGCATAATGTCTACTACATTTTTCACAATTAATCTTGCATCTGCAATCACGAGCTCTATGACTGATTTTTAGGCATAAAAAACAGCGACCCTTTTTTGTGTTTGTGAGTCATGCGTTTTCTCACAAAATGAGCACAGTGCTTGTTTATTCCGATGAGTCTCAGCATTGTCAAAAAGTCCGATTGCGGTTGGAAATTGTTTATCATTATTAGGAGATGTGGAATAGGAATATTTCCCTATACGTTTTGCCTCTAAACCAAACCCCTCTTTTGCTATTGAAATTCGTTCTTCCCCTTCAACTTCTGATTTTAGAAAACTCATAAGAGCGGTCAGTTTATTTGGCATTTTCTTAGTTTCATTTGTTAAACTAATACTTCTTTCCCATACTCGAATCATGTCTTCTGGTAAACAGCTTTCAACTAAGGGATACAGCATAGAAGCATACTTATCGGAAGTTACACCTAATGTTTCAAGGGCACGGAGGTGTGCTTCAATTTTATCATACAATTTGGCGAGATGTGCAACTTTAGCTTGATGCAAAGAATTGTTCAAAATTAAGTTTATCAATTCTCTCGCATGAGTAAATCTTCTCTTCCGAATCTAGCTTTTAGACACTCAACTGCTTGCTCATAATTCTCAGCAGATGCGGGAAAGGAATCTACAATATATCTGGCACGCGATCCTTCTACAGAAGACTGGGACAAATATTGTAATTTATCCTCTGGCGCGATGTCCGAGTCTTCGTGAATTTTCTGAAACTGACCACAGAAACCAAGCCATTCCTTAACATCACCATTGAACTTCTTGAGCTCAATTTTAGGAAGTTGGAACTTTCGTTTCGATACTGTTTCACTAAGCACGCTTTTATTATCGTCATTAGTGTTTTTAACATCGTCATTAATACTTTTCTAAACTTTAGTTTTAGTCGTATATATCTTTCCTTATACTCTTCAAAAACTTCGTAAGCCTGATTAAAACTTTCTTGAGAACACTCATCTTTATCTGATAACAAAGCAATAATTTATTTTCTTTCGATTCAAGTTCTAACCATTTTTCTTCTAACTGAGCCATTAAAATTTCAATTTCATCAATATCACGTTCCTCCTCTTGTAAACATTCATATAACGCATTAGCGATTCTAGTGAAACCACTTCTTAGAGGAGTACGCATTTTCTTTAAACTCTCCATCATAAAATGAAAGTAAATGAATTAATTTCTTATCAACAACAAATTATCAACAAATTCTCAATAATAAATTCTCAATAACAAATTCCAAGTCCTGTCACGGACGCTATTTTATATAGCAGATCGTCAACGTTAAAAACTGCCAGTCTTTTTCATCTGCTTCTTAATACTTGGAATTTGTTTCCTAGTTACGTTTTGAAGAGAGTAAAGTACAGCTAATTATATCAAAAATAATTCAATAGTAGAAACTTACATAGGGCTCCCGACATGTCAAACGAAAAAGCATAGATAGTCCTCAAAAGAGTTTTTAATGTTCTACACTTGAACCGATCTCACGAGCGTCTGCTTTCGCCTCCCGAAGAATGTATATACATCTCGAAGCGCAACAAATTTGTGCGCCTCGCCGGCGCCGAATAATATAAACACAGTCCACTGGCAACGGTGTAGGATCAACTCCGAAATGCTTCTCAGCAAAAAGTCTGGTCAGGTTGCGACATCCTCCCACCTTGAGTTCGTAACTTGGAAGAACTCAACCAATTGTCGCGTCTCACAAGTAAAGTCTTTGGATAGGTTTCACTGCTCTCCCACTCCGAGTGATTGTCGATTTGGGTGACTTCTGATGTTCTTTGGCAGGAACAAGTTCATAGTCAATATTTGTGGCACCTGGGTTATCTTTATCTTTGGGAACTTTGCTTCTGAGAAAAGGACCTGATGTTTCATCTGATAATTCTAAGGAATAAAGACGTTGAACAGGGCGTATTATAGTTCCGTATTTGGTTTTCAGTTTCACAACTCTGACGATTCCATCTCTTCCAGGCAGGACTTGCACGACCCGCCCTATCGGCCATTGTAAACGCTTCAGATTGTCTGAACCAATGAGTACTATGTCGCCGACAGAGATAAATTTTGAGGTTTCCGAAGGTTTTCCGTTATATTTTAACTGTCCTAGATATTCCAGTCGAAACCTTTTTCGTAAATCTTCACGTACCTTTTGTACGTACCGGTATCTTTTGCGCATATAGGCGACATCTATACTATCGATATCCGGTACGCCACTTTCTATCGTTTCCTGTAGAAACATAGAAGGCGTCAAAGCAATCAAATTGTTTACATCTTCAGATAAGTAAGTTAGGGGTCTAGAGTTTATTAGGCTTTCGGTATCGCACAACACTGTGTTTAGTTCTTCGTAATTTAACAAAGCCTGCCCTAATATTCTGCGTAAAACTTGTTTGACCATGCCGATCAATCTCTCCCACCATGATGCAGATGGAGGAATGAATTTCCAAGTTATCTTCCTCATCATGGATTCAGATTTTATTTTAAGCCAGTCCACTTTGCAAAGTTCGATGTGAACTTTAACGAAATGACTGCCATTATCACAATAAATAATAGTGGGTCGCCCTCTACGAGCTATAAATCTTCTTAGAGACTGCAGGAAGGCTTCCGCTGGTCAAGGATGTTATTAATTCCATGTGCACTGCGCGATATACTGCACAAGTGAACAGAACTATCCAGGATTTTGTCCCATCTTTCAAATACAGCGGTCCGGCGAGATCTACACCCAAGACTTCGAATATCGTAGCTTCTCTTACTTTATCTTCAGGTAAGGAAGAGGCTCTTGGTTCTGGATGGGTCACAGTAAATCGTTTGCATCGGACACATTTCAATATAACTTGTCTAATCGTTTTTCTGCTACGCAATATCCAATAATTTTCTGTGAGCTGGTTCATCAATATTTGCACTCCAGGATGTCCTAGTTCTTTATGCTTATTGTCTATAAGCATATGCACTATTCTATGTTTTGATGGTAAGATTATGGGTAATCTAAAGTTATTTTTGTCTCTTCGGTTAAAAATGCGCGTTTTTACTCTCAATAGCCCCTTTTCGTCGAGTACAGGATAAAGAGGCTTTATTTGTTGATCATTTGCGCCAACAGGAAATGCTACGCGTTGGATAATTTTTAACAAAACTAATTCTGCATGATTTCTTTCTTTCAAAGTTAGATCCCTAAAGTAACGCGATGTTTTCAATTTTGCATTAGAGAAAAATCTATAAATCCAAGCAATTACTCTAACAAGTTTAACAAACGAAGATATTCTATGGAAGATTTCCTCTGTTTCTAGATTTACATGTGTGTTAGTTACAGCACCTTTTCTGATTTCTTGAATAATGTTTTCCTGATTATTTTGGTGTTGGCCATTCACCTTCATTTCTCTTTAACCATGCGGGTCCCTCCCACCATCTAACTGACAAAAGCTGTTTGGCAGTACAACCTCTGGATGGAAGGTCAGCAGGATTATCGGTTCCTGATACATGTCTCCATGCATTCGGGTTTGTTAATTTCCTGATTTCTCGTACTCGGTTCAACACAAAAACAGTCCAGATTTCTTCCTTTTGGATCCAGGTCAAAACAGTGGTTGAAGCAGTCCAAAAACACAATTCAACATTTTGCCATTGCAAACCTTCTAAAACTGAAGTGCAGAGTCTCGCTCCCACCGTTGCAGCTATCAACTTAAGACGTGGAATCGTGATTGATTTCACCGGAGGTACTATGGACTTAGAAGCTAATAAATGAATTTCAACTCCATAAGAAGTCTGAATTCTCGCGAACACTGCAGCAGCATATGCATTACTACTGGCATCGCAGAAGGTGTGAATGCTACACAAATTTTTGTTATCTCTGTTAGTGTGTATCCATCGGGGTATAGAAATTTCTTTTAAGAGACTCAAATCTCTGAACCAACTTAGAAACTTTTCTTTCGTATTTTCATCAACTTCAGTATCCCAAGAAATTCCCATTTTCTATAAGCTTTGCAACAATAGCTTAGGAAGCAAGAGAACAGGGCTTACAAGACCAATCGGGTCATATACTCTGTGGGCTATAGACAAAATAGTCCTCTTAGTTACTTCCATCAATTTGAAGCTTTCCAATTATGTCAGGTTCACAGTTAAAAGATCTTTCTGGTAATCCCATAATAATCCCAATACCGGTAACTCAACACCTGTTTGTAAGTCATCCCCAGTACGTAACCAACCTCGGAGATTAAACTTTCCTTCATTCATTACTTTTTGAGATTCTTCAATAAACAGTGTCATTTCAAGCTCATCTTCAAAACTGGTAACAAAGTTATCTACATAGAAAGAGTGAATAAGTTTATGCAACATATTTTTATCATAGTGAGAATTTTCTATATATTTCTGCAAATGAAATTCTATTACAGCTGCCAAAAGAAAAGGGCTACTTTTCACACCAAACACTACTCGGGTATGACGAAATATTTTTAGCTCCTTTTTATTCACATCCTTCCACCAAAAGAATCTAAGATAATCTCGATCATCGGGTTTTACACTAATTTGTAAAAATGCCTTTTCTATGTCTGCTATGGCTGCAAATTTACCCTCCCGAAATCTTAAAAGAATGGAAGGTATTAACTCTATTAAATTCGGACCACATTCTAAGCACTGATTTAGAGACGGAGAATCCTTTACTCTCGCAGAAGCGTCGAATACTGGTCTTATTGGGGTGGAACTATTTTCCTTTATAACTGGTCGGTGTGGCAAATAGTGTCCATCATCAATAACCTCACTTTGTTTGACTTCTTCGATTATACCCAAATTGAGCCAACTGTCGAAAACCTCCTCGTACAATGTAAGCAGGTTTTGTGAGCGAAGTTTCTGCGTTGTAGATTCTAAACGCTTCATGGCTAAATCCTTATTGGTGGGTAGCGGTAGGTGATCTTCAGACCAGGGCAAAACAATTTCATAGCGCCCTTCACTATTCACGGACACAGAATGTTGAAATCGCATCTTTGTTTGTAAATCTCTTTCCTCTCTGGCCTTTTGTGTGGCCGGATCAATTATTCCAATGATATCAAGATTCCAGAGTTCGGTAATAGCTACTTCCTTAACTAACATATTTGTAACTACCATCGAAGAATTGGCATCAGAAGTTTGATATGGCATCTTTCCCATCAAGGTCCAACCTAAATATGGTCCTACAGCAAAAAGTCCACACGGCAGATGAATAATCTTTCCATTAAAGAGTTTACCCGCAACATCAGCCCCGATTAATAGATCAATTTCTAACGATTCTTCTTGTTCAGAGATTAATTGATCAGTTACAGTAATATTATGATATTCAAGTTCCTCAGCGAATGGTTTTAATGTTGGAATGGGTACAGCCGAGCAAATGGTTTGTTGGTCAAGGACCTCAAAGTTACAATTATAATCACCTTTCAAACTGCTAATGAACACTCTGCATCTAAAATGTTTCTCGGGATGTTCTCTGCCCCTAAATAAATTATGAATAACACTTTCTTCTTTAATAAAATCATATTTCATTTCTTTCGCTACACGTTTACTCAAATAAGATCGTTGACTCCCAGAATCGACGAGTGCACGAACTATTTTCCCCTTATTTCCTGCACCTCGTAATCGTACATACAATGTTTGTAAAAGAACTGTACAACATGTGCGATTGCTTAAAACTGCATCATTGATCATATTTTGACTATCACTTTCACCAGCGTTCGTTTTCGATTTATGTTCCTTAAATTTACCTTCATTACACATTATAGCATAATGTCTACTACATTTTTCACAATTAATCTTGCATCTGCAATCACGAGCTCTATGACTGATTTTTAGGCATAAAAAACAGCGACCCTTTTTTGTGTTTGTGAGTCATGCGTTTTCTCACAAAATGAGCACAGTGCTTGTTTATTCCGATGAGTCTCAGCATTGTCAAAAAGTCCGATTGCGGTTGGAAATTGTTTATCATTATTAGGAGATGTGGAATAGGAATATTTCCCTATACGTTTTGCCTCTAAACCAAACCCCTCTTTTGCTATTGAAATTCGTTCTTCCCCTTCAACTTCTGATTTTAGAAAACTCATAAGAGCGGTCAGTTTATTTGGCATTTTCTTAGTTTCATTTGTTAAACTAATACTTCTTTCCCATACTCGAATCATGTCTTCTGGTAAACAGCTTTCAACTAAGGGATACAGCATAGAAGCATACTTATCGGAAGTTACACCTAATGTTTCAAGGGCACGGAGGTGTGCTTCAATTTTATCATACAATTTGGCGAGATGTGCAACTTTAGCTTGATGCAAAGAATTGTTCAAAATTAAGTTTATCAATTCTCTCGCATGAGTAAATCTTCTCTTCCGAATCTAGCTTTTAGACACTCAACTGCTTGCTCATAATTCTCAGCAGATGCGGGAAAGGAATCTACAATATATCTGGCACGCGATCCTTCTACAGAAGACTGGGACAAATATTGTAATTTATCCTCTGGCGCGATGTCCGAGTCTTCGTGAATTTTCTGAAACTGACCACAGAAACCAAGCCATTCCTTAACATCACCATTGAACTTCTTGAGCTCAATTTTAGGAAGTTGGAACTTTCGTTTCGATACTGTTTCACTAAGCACGCTTTTATTATCGTCATTAGTGTTTTTAACATCGTCATTAATACTTTTCTAAACTTTAGTTTTAGTCGTATATATCTTTCCTTATACTCTTCAAAAACTTCGTAAGCCTGATTAAAACTTTCTTGAGAACACTCATCTTTATCTGATAACAAAGCAATAATTTATTTTCTTTCGATTCAAGTTCTAACCATTTTTCTTCTAACTGAGCCATTAAAATTTCAATTTCATCAATATCACGTTCCTCCTCTTGTAAACATTCATATAACGCATTAGCGATTCTAGTGAAACCACTTCTTAGAGGAGTACGCATTTTCTTTAAACTCTCCATCATAAAATGAAAGTAAATGAATTAATTTCTTATCAACAACAAATTATCAACAAATTCTCAATAATAAATTCTCAATAACAAATTCCAAGTCCTGTCACGGACGCTATTTTATATAGCAGATCGTCAACGTTAAAAACTGCCAGTCTTTTTCATCTGCTTCTTAATACTTGGAATTTGTTTCCTAGTTACGTTTTGAAGAGAGTAAAGTACAGCTAATTATATCAAAAATAATTCAATAGTAGAAACTTACATAGGACTCCCGACATGTCAAACGAAAAAGCATAGATAGTCCTCAAAAGAGTTTTTAATGTTCTACACTTGAACCGATCTCACGAGCGTCTGCTTTCGCCTCCCGAAGAATGTATATACATCTCGAAGCGCAACAAATTTGTGCGCCTCGCCGGCGCCGAATAATATAAACACAGTCCACTGGCAACGGTGTAGGATCAACTCCGAAATGCTTCTCAGCAAAAAGTCTGGTCAGGTTGCGACATCCTCCCACCTTGAGTTCGTAACTTGGAAGAACTCAACCAATTGTCGCGTCTCACAAGTAAAGTCTTTGGATAGGTTTCACTGCTCTCCCACTCCGAGTGATTGTCGATTTGGGTGACTTCTGATGTTCTTTGGCAGGAACAAGTTCATAGTCAATATTTGTGGCACCTGGGTTATCTTTATCTTTGGGAACTTTGCTTCTGAGAAAAGGACCTGATGTTTCATCTGATAATTCTAAGGAATAAAGACGTTGAACAGGGCGTATTATAGTTCCGTATTTGGTTTTCAGTTTCACAACTCTGACGATTCCATCTCTTCCAGGCAGGACTTGCACGACCCGCCCTATCGGCCATTGTAAACGCTTCAGATTGTCTGAACCAATGAGTACTATGTCGCCGACAGAGATAAATTTTGAGGTTTCCGAAGGTTTTCCGTTATATTTTAACTGTCCTAGATATTCCAGTCGAAACCTTTTTCGTAAATCTTCACGTACCTTTTGTACGTACCGGTATCTTTTGCGCATATAGGCGACATCTATACTATCGATATCCGGTACGCCACTTTCTATCGTTTCCTGTAGAAACATAGAAGGCGTCAAAGCAATCAAATTGTTTACATCTTCAGATAAGTAAGTTAGGGGTCTAGAGTTTATTAGGCTTTCGGTATCGCACAACACTGTGTTTAGTTCTTCGTAATTTAACAAAGCCTGCCCTAATATTCTGCGTAAAACTTGTTTGACCATGCCGATCAATCTCTCCCACCATGATGCAGATGGAGGAATGAATTTCCAAGTTATCTTCCTCATCATGGATTCAGATTTTATTTTAAGCCAGTCCACTTTGCAAAGTTCGATGTGAACTTTAACGAAATGACTGCCATTATCACAATAAATAATAGTGGGTCGCCCTCTACGAGCTATAAATCTTCTTAGAGACTGCAGGAAGGCTTCCGCTGGTCAAGGATGTTATTAATTCCATGTGCACTGCGCGATATACTGCACAAGTGAACAGAACTATCCAGGATTTTGTCCCATCTTTCAAATACAGCGGTCCGGCGAGATCTACACCCAAGACTTCGAATATCGTAGCTTCTCTTACTTTATCTTCAGGTAAGGAAGAGGCTCTTGGTTCTGGATGGGTCACAGTAAATCGTTTGCATCGGACACATTTCAATATAACTTGTCTAATCGTTTTTCTGCTACGCAATATCCAATAATTTTCTGTGAGCTGGTTCATCAATATTTGCACTCCAGGATGTCCTAGTTCTTTATGCTTATTGTCTATAAGCATATGCACTATTCTATGTTTTGATGGTAAGATTATGGGTAATCTAAAGTTATTTTTGTCTCTTCGGTTAAAAATGCGCGTTTTTACTCTCAATAGCCCCTTTTCGTCGAGTACAGGATAAAGAGGCTTTATTTGTTGATCATTTGCGCCAACAGGAAATGCTACGCGTTGGATAATTTTTAACAAAACTAATTCTGCATGATTTCTTTCTTTCAAAGTTAGATCCCTAAAGTAACGCGATGTTTTCAATTTTGCATTAGAGAAAAATCTATAAATCCAAGCAATTACTCTAACAAGTTTAACAAACGAAGATATTCTATGGAAGATTTCCTCTGTTTCTAGATTTACATGTGTGTTAGTTACAGCACCTTTTCTGATTTCTTGAATAATGTTTTCCTGATTATTTTGGTGTTGGCCATTCACCTTCATTTCTCTTTAACCATGCGGGTCCCTCCCACCATCTAACTGACAAAAGCTGTTTGGCAGTACAACCTCTGGATGGAAGGTCAGCAGGATTATCGGTTCCTGATACATGTCTCCATGCATTCGGGTTTGTTAATTTCCTGATTTCTCGTACTCGGTTCAACACAAAAACAGTCCAGATTTCTTCCTTTTGGATCCAGGTCAAAACAGTGGTTGAAGCAGTCCAAAAACACAATTCAACATTTTGCCATTGCAAACCTTCTAAAACTGAAGTGCAGAGTCTCGCTCCCACCGTTGCAGCTATCAACTTAAGACGTGGAATCGTGATTGATTTCACCGGAGGTACTATGGACTTAGAAGCTAATAAATGAATTTCAACTCCATAAGAAGTCTGAATTCTCGCGAACACTGCAGCAGCATATGCATTACTACTGGCATCGCAGAAGGTGTGAATGCTACACAAATTTTTGTTATCTCTGTTAGTGTGTATCCATCGGGGTATAGAAATTTCTTTTAAGAGACTCAAATCTCTGAACCAACTTAGAAACTTTTCTTTCGTATTTTCATCAACTTCAGTATCCCAAGAAATTCCCATTTTCTATAAGCTTTGCAACAATAGCTTAGGAAGCAAGAGAACAGGGCTTACAAGACCAATCGGGTCATATACTCTGTGGGCTATAGACAAAATAGTCCTCTTAGTTACTTCCATCAATTTGAAGCTTTCCAATTATGTCAGGTTCACAGTTAAAAGATCTTTCTGGTAATCCCATAATAATCCCAATACCGGTAACTCAACACCTGTTTGTAAGTCATCCCCAGTACGTAACCAACCTCGGAGATTAAACTTTCCTTCATTCATTACTTTTTGAGATTCTTCAATAAACAGTGTCATTTCAAGCTCATCTTCAAAACTGGTAACAAAGTTATCTACATAGAAAGAGTGAATAAGTTTATGCAACATATTTTTATCATAGTGAGAATTTTCTATATATTTCTGCAAATGAAATTCTATTACAGCTGCCAAAAGAAAAGGGCTACTTTTCACACCAAACACTACTCGGGTATGACGAAATATTTTTAGCTCCTTTTTATTCACATCCTTCCACCAAAAGAATCTAAGATAATCTCGATCATCGGGTTTTACACTAATTTGTAAAAATGCCTTTTCTATGTCTGCTATGGCTGCAAATTTACCCTCCCGAAATCTTAAAAGAATGGAAGGTATTAACTCTATTAAATTCGGACCACATTCTAAGCACTGATTTAGAGACGGAGAATCCTTTACTCTCGCAGAAGCGTCGAATACTGGTCTTATTGGGGTGGAACTATTTTCCTTTATAACTGGTCGGTGTGGCAAATAGTGTCCATCATCAATAACCTCACTTTGTTTGACTTCTTCGATTATACCCAAATTGAGCCAACTGTCGAAAACCTCCTCGTACAATGTAAGCAGGTTTTGTGAGCGAAGTTTCTGCGTTGTAGATTCTAAACGCTTCATGGCTAAATCCTTATTGGTGGGTAGCGGTAGGTGATCTTCAGACCAGGGCAAAACAATTTCATAGCGCCCTTCACTATTCACGGACACAGAATGTTGAAATCGCATCTTTGTTTGTAAATCTCTTTCCTCTCTGGCCTTTTGTGTGGCCGGATCAATTATTCCAATGATATCAAGATTCCAGAGTTCGGTAATAGCTACTTCCTTAACTAACATATTTGTAACTACCATCGAAGAATTGGCATCAGAAGTTTGATATGGCATCTTTCCCATCAAGGTCCAACCTAAATATGGTCCTACAGCAAAAAGTCCACACGGCAGATGAATAATCTTTCCATTAAAGAGTTTACCCGCAACATCAGCCCCGATTAATAGATCAATTTCTAACGATTCTTCTTGTTCAGAGATTAATTGATCAGTTACAGTAATATTATGATATTCAAGTTCCTCAGCGAATGGTTTTAATGTTGGAATGGGTACAGCCGAGCAAATGGTTTGTTGGTCAAGGACCTCAAAGTTACAATTATAATCACCTTTCAAACTGCTAATGAACACTCTGCATCTAAAATGTTTCTCGGGATGTTCTCTGCCCCTAAATAAATTATGAATAACACTTTCTTCTTTAATAAAATCATATTTCATTTCTTTCGCTACACGTTTACTCAAATAAGATCGTTGACTCCCAGAATCGACGAGTGCACGAACTATTTTCCCCTTATTTCCTGCACCTCGTAATCGTACATACAATGTTTGTAAAAGAACTGTACAACATGTGCGATTGCTTAAAACTGCATCATTGATCATATTTTGACTATCACTTTCACCAGCGTTCGTTTTCGATTTATGTTCCTTAAATTTACCTTCATTACACATTATAGCATAATGTCTACTACATTTTTCACAATTAATCTTGCATCTGCAATCACGAGCTCTATGACTGATTTTTAGGCATAAAAAACAGCGACCCTTTTTTGTGTTTGTGAGTCATGCGTTTTCTCACAAAATGAGCACAGTGCTTGTTTATTCCGATGAGTCTCAGCATTGTCAAAAAGTCCGATTGCGGTTGGAAATTGTTTATCATTATTAGGAGATGTGGAATAGGAATATTTCCCTATACGTTTTGCCTCTAAACCAAACCCCTCTTTTGCTATTGAAATTCGTTCTTCCCCTTCAACTTCTGATTTTAGAAAACTCATAAGAGCGGTCAGTTTATTTGGCATTTTCTTAGTTTCATTTGTTAAACTAATACTTCTTTCCCATACTCGAATCATGTCTTCTGGTAAACAGCTTTCAACTAAGGGATACAGCATAGAAGCATACTTATCGGAAGTTACACCTAATGTTTCAAGGGCACGGAGGTGTGCTTCAATTTTATCATACAATTTGGCGAGATGTGCAACTTTAGCTTGATGCAAAGAATTGTTCAAAATTAAGTTTATCAATTCTCTCGCATGAGTAAATCTTCTCTTCCGAATCTAGCTTTTAGACACTCAACTGCTTGCTCATAATTCTCAGCAGATGCGGGAAAGGAATCTACAATATATCTGGCACGCGATCCTTCTACAGAAGACTGGGACAAATATTGTAATTTATCCTCTGGCGCGATGTCCGAGTCTTCGTGAATTTTCTGAAACTGACCACAGAAACCAAGCCATTCCTTAACATCACCATTGAACTTCTTGAGCTCAATTTTAGGAAGTTGGAACTTTCGTTTCGATACTGTTTCACTAAGCACGCTTTTATTATCGTCATTAGTGTTTTTAACATCGTCATTAATACTTTTCTAAACTTTAGTTTTAGTCGTATATATCTTTCCTTATACTCTTCAAAAACTTCGTAAGCCTGATTAAAACTTTCTTGAGAACACTCATCTTTATCTGATAACAAAGCAATAATTTATTTTCTTTCGATTCAAGTTCTAACCATTTTTCTTCTAACTGAGCCATTAAAATTTCAATTTCATCAATATCACGTTCCTCCTCTTGTAAACATTCATATAACGCATTAGCGATTCTAGTGAAACCACTTCTTAGAGGAGTACGCATTTTCTTTAAACTCTCCATCATAAAATGAAAGTAAATGAATTAATTTCTTATCAACAACAAATTATCAACAAATTCTCAATAATAAATTCTCAATAACAAATTCCAAGTCCTGTCACGGACGCTATTTTATATAGCAGATCGTCAACGTTAAAAACTGCCAGTCTTTTTCATCTGCTTCTTAATACTTGGAATTTGTTTCCTAGTTACGTTTTGAAGAGAGTAAAGTACAGCTAATTATATCAAAAATAATTCAATAGTAGAAACTTACATAGGGCTCCCGACATGTCAAACGAAAAAGCATAGATAGTCCTCAAAAGAGTTTTTAATGTTCTACACTTGAACCGATCTCACGAGCGTCTGCTTTCGCCTCCCGAAGAATGTATATACATCTCGAAGCGCAACAGATTTGTGCTCCTCGCCGGCGCCGAATATAATATAAACACAGTCCACTGGCAACGGTGTAGGAACAACTCCGAAAGGCTTCTCAGCAAAACGTCTGGTCAGGTTGCGACAACACCACCACCCCTTGTGCAGTTACAATTCACTCAATGCTACGTTAGCCGCCATGGATAATTGCAATCGAATGAATTGTCTTCACACTTCTGTGACTATGATTTCTGTTGTTATGACATGACTATTTGATACTACCATTATAAAAGGAAGTGTTTGTGGGTCTTTCTGAGGTGACCAGACGTATCTATAGCACTTATAGTCATGAAATTTGGCACACAGGTAGTCCTAAAGGTAACTGAATGTCCCTCGATAGCCCGAATTTTAAAATTTGATCTAGAAATTTTTTTAATTGATATTTTGGGCTGCGCACGTAGCCCCTCCTCCACTATGACACATCTGCGCAACCGAACCGATAAAGATAGATATCACGCATGCTAACTTCTATTAATGTTTTGAAACTGTGGACCATCCAACATATTCAAAGAGCTCTTGATTAAAATCCAGAGAATCACGCAAAAAGTGATCGGACTCTCACCGATCACCATGTTAATAAATTGCATGAAATGAAGTAAGTGTTTATTATTGTTTAATCAATGCACACCTCATTCCTAGCTTCAAAATTGAGGTAATTACGGTCCCTTTCGTTTTTAAATTGAAACTTTCAACCTCCCCTAATTACATTAAACTTTGTTAATTTTTTTCTGTTTTTGTTTGGGTATTTTTCGCAAATAGTATTTGTGTTAATAAATTACATGAAATGAAGTAACAATGTTTATTGCTGTTTAATTTGGCTTTGATTTCACTGACATTGTGATTCATTTAGGTTGTCGAAATCAGTGAGGTTTAGCGTTAAGACTTTTTAAAAGTATAGTGTTATATGTAAATATTTAATCACATTTTTATTTCAGTAGTGGTTATTTCATGAAAGCCGAGAATCTTTACATCCTAGCTTCAAATCGAAGAACATTGAACATAGTGTATCATGAAGCTCTGAAAGCAAGAATCAGTGAGGTGAAAGGAATGAGGCGACATGCCCGTGTCATGTCGGGTGGTTGAGGGACTCATTCTTAAAATATTGTTTTTCTTTTTAATGTTTTCAGAATCAGCGAGGACATAACAAGAATGATGTCACGGGCAACGCCGTGCGGGTACTGCTAGTATTTGATATAGGCCTGGAAATATACAATGAATTTTATAATTATTTATCAGTTTTAACAATTGAGCTCTGATTTCCCATGCCCCGTTGGAGAAAACCGTTACTAGACAAGTTTAGAAAAGGGAAAATTCCCTTTTCCATATCTGAGCATCTGTCACATAGTTGCTATAGTAACGAGACATTGTTCGTGTGAGACACATTTAGCAGTTGCTCGCTCTTTTTTGGCGTCTGAATCAACAGCTGTCAGGCTTTCGACTGTTTTTGGGAAGCATCTGGGCCGAGGGCCCTCTATCTCCCGGTAAGAGTAGATATTTCAGAACGATAAGTTTATATTCAGAAGTTTGGTGAAGGATAGCACAAGAATTTTAAGAAAGTGGGTGGAGCTTGAATAGGTTGCTTTTCATTGGACTACGAAAAGCACGTGACAAACCTAGAAACCAGAGTAACAGAACGACAAAGCTGCTTGACTTAAGAAATTAGATTAAAAATGATTGAATGGTCTAAAAATTAAGCTGAATGTTGCAAAAAATAGATGAAGGGGACAGCTGTCAGTAAATAACTAAAAATCATTTTCGTGCTTAATTCTTTTTGTAGCTAATAAACTTATTGTTTTCAGTAAATAATTTGAATATGTTAAATTTTAATTGCTTTAATCGATTTCAGAGTTTCTCATTATTTTATGACAAATTTGTATTTCTTATCGATCTTCTAATGAAATATACGGAGAGTGCGCGAAGCTTCAAGTTATTTCTGTTGGTCGCTCGGTTTGAAGATCTGTCACGTGGTTGTGGGAAAAAGCATGAATCCTACTGTGAGATAATTTATTGATCGGTTATAGTGATTATCAAGCGTGATTAAAAACACTAGTATACACTTCGATAGCCAATCAGCCTTAGTCGATTCGTAAGCCCATATGACTTACCCTTCTGAGATCTTACGACAGTGACTCCTTCCACATGCTCTGCCTATTTCATTTGAAGGCCGATGGTATTTCTTGAAATTTTAAAATTAATTGTTTGAAAGCTATCCATTTTTTAAGAAACATCCAACATGTTTCGCTTCCAAAAATGTTTCGATTTGAACATACCCAATCGTCTTGATTATTCTTGCAGATTTTGTTTTGTGTTCCATAGTCGTCATAGCACATCAAAAATGGATTTGGTGCATGTTCGTGCTCGTTCAAGGTTCTATCAAGATCAGACCGATTTTGCTAATGACGATATCCGTCATCAAGATATTGCCGATTATCTTATGATAACGAGATGAATACGTGGACAGTTTTATTCTAATGGCGAGAGGCGACAAGATCTTGATGAACGAAATATCTCTAATTTCTACACCTACTTTTCCTTTACAAAAGGTTTGCTTGCAAATTCACAGATAGTGGTGATAAGATGAAACTCCGACTTCTCGAAAGTCTCGTTTTTGACAGCGCGCCAAATTTCAGGTTATCATAAAATTAAAGTGTTGAACGTTTTCGTCCCTCTCCAGTTCCATTACAATTGTAACGACGAATAGAAACGAACGATTGATTGTAACTGGAAGTCGTGTTCTAGTTTTAAAATACCGATTAGTGAATGTTTTCTAGTTCTCACAATGAGCGATCCCGTTGTAATAGCACGATTTTATGAAAACGTTCTTCATGAAGATATTAAAAGGTATCGTCTGACCACCTCCGACATACGAACTGCCATTAAGAATATGACAGAAGTTTACAAACCTGATCCCACCAGCTTAGAGTCTAGCACTCTAAATGTTGCAGATTACAACGACGATGCACACCGGTGTGCGTACCTGCACAAGTACGCACCATTACATACAGCACTTGTTGCTGATACGCTAGAAAATGTTTTGAAAGACAATAAAAAATACTTCCAAGATCTCCTCGATAAACATGGATATCTTAATGTGTGTAGTATTGGTGGAGGACCCGGTTGTGATGTTATAGCTGTGCTTGCTGTTCTGCACGAATATCTAGGATATTTTAAACTTAATGCAACAATCTTGGATGTCATGTACGGATGGCATCATACATTTAATTCTATAATTCAAGAGTTGAAGAACGGACAGTACGGTGAACTCAGTGATCATGTCAGTGAGCAGTACCTCGAATGTTCGTATATAGAGGCCAACTTAATCGGCAAAATGAGAAATGACGCGCATCAAGCTATTGCTTCTGCTCATTTGATCACTATGGTAAAGTTTGTTTCAGCTTCTTCCTGTAAAGAAACATCTAATATGATAGGGGTAAGTTCTGAAAAATGTTATCTTATAGACGTCTAAGGTTTTCTTTTCTATCAATTGTTAATAATCACAATAGAAAAATTAATCAATGGAAGAAAAGAGTTTCTATTCGAAAAACCATAGTACAATGCTTGAAAATTTTTTGACTTGAAATTTCCGCTTAACGTGAAATCTAATCGGCGTTGACCAATTAACTATCATATATCAATTCGGAAGGCAACTTTAGAGTTTCGTTGTCAAATTCTTTTCGTATCCTTATCGTTATTTTTTCCATCCCGTTTGAATTACTTTTCTTCAAGTATTTATATTTACTAGTGGTCGAAATTCGACCATAATTCATTTCATTTTTAAGTTTGAACGTTAATAAGGTTCTTTTGTCAAAGAGTATACCTCTATATTCATTGCATATAACTTTTTTTAATTCTGTTCTATTACGTAAGCTGCGAGCATGTACAAATACGTCATAGGAAAAATGCGGTATAGTTTGGTTAAGCCATATCTAAAAAACAATAACGTGTTGTTTGACATTTTCTTGGGTTTTTTTTATTGCTATACTGGCCACAGGTTTCGCCAAGGCTACACAGTTAATTTACCTATCTTTTTCAAATTATATAAAATTTAAATAAAAAAATAAATCCAAAAAATGAAATAAGGAATACATGCTTCGTACTTTTTTATATCTTTTTTATTGAAACAAAAAAAACCCGGGTGGTTAAAAAAATAAATGTCCATTGAACTTGAAATAGTTCGACAATGAATTTAATGATTCAAAACTTCTGTGTAGACGATGTTTTTTGTAAAAACTCTTTCATCGTTTGCTAAATGCCCTTGACCGTTATATTCTGAAATATAAAATCTCAAACCATCGAATGATCGAACTCTACTTGCTGCGACGTACAATTGACCATGTGTAAAAACTGGCTGCCTCAATAAAATTCCAATTTTTTCGAATGTTTGTCCTTGAGACTTCTTTATTGTCATCGCAAATGCAGGTATAATTAGAAATTGAGTTCTTTGAAAGTTAAATGGTAAAATAGTTCCGGAATATGTTAAATTTATACGTGGAATCAAAATTCTCTTATTGCGTGCGGTTCCAGTTAAAACTTCGCAATCAATAATATTACGATGCATAAATTTGATGCGCATTCTTGTTCCATTGACTAATGCTTCCTCTGTATTTAAGTTTCTGATCAGCAAAACGATGCAATTAACTTTCAATATAACTTATGTGGTGGCAAATTATGCCAAATCTCATACTCCTCCGTGCGCGCAATGTGCTTAAAAAGGGGTACAAAGTTTTTTCTTCACGTATTAATATATAGATTACAGTATATGAACGTAAACAATGAATGTTTTATTTTGTTTAATTTTATATATTTGTAACGCATATTATACATTAATTTTATCTTTCTGCACTCCTTCTCCATATGAACTTTAATTATGCCAAATCTCATACTCCTCCGTGCGCGCAATGTGCTTAAAAAGGGGTACAAAGTTTTTTCTTCACGTATTAATATATAGATTACAGTATATGAACGTAAACAATGAATGTTTTATTTTGTTTAATTTTATATATTTGTAACGCATATTATACATTAATTTTATCTTTCTGCACTCCTTCTCCATATGAACTTTAATTATGCCAAATCTCATACTCCTCCGTGCGCGCAATGTGCTTAAAAAGGGGTACAAAGTTTTTTCTTCACGTATTAATATATAAATTTTTGCCATTATAAAAGCATTTTGATGCGAAGTTAAATAATTTATTTATTGAAGCAAATCCTGAAAGGTTTCCAAAGATTGTTTCAGTCATAAATTTCTATTTATCCGATTTTTTTTAAATGTATGTTCATTTGTATAAATTCATTAATTAATCACTGACAATACCGAAGAACTGGAGTTGAATAAGTAAATATGAATATTAAGAATTGATAAATTATATAAGCGATCGACGTGTTGTAATCATATTTCAAAAACAAGCCATGATGCCACTTCCGGAATGCTTAAAGGAACACGTTCTGCCACAAAAATACTATCGCTCCCTACATTTCACACGACACAAAAAGCCCCACGGTACATGATCAGATAAAAAAACATGGATTTTTATAAAACTTTACACACACGAAAAGTTAAATATAAAGCGTTGAAATGATTAAACACTAGAAAAAAAAAATCCATATCAACATTGAAAGCGTCCGAACAATAGTCATAATTTATAAACTAATTTACCATTGCAACCCTTAGAAAGTAAGGGATAGGAAAATTATTTGTTATGCTTTGATAATAAAATAAGTTCGGAAAATAATTTAACTATCAATCAGTAATAATTTTGTACTCAGCAAAAATGTGCATTTAAAGAGCAAAAATTAATCTTTCTCTTAAGGTGCTCTTCCTATTCTTTTTTGCTAGTTATTATTTATAATTATTCCGCAATAAGACAATAACCATTTCAATAGCAATAAGTGATTTCCAAAGCCCGCTGTATTCATATTTCAACGGACCTTACAGGGGCTAGTTTTTAAACATTTGTCTTGATTAAATATTTGAGGGCCGCGGTGGCCCGGTTGGAAGAGTAACGAACTAGCAACCGAAGGGTTGCGAGTTCGAATCCAGCCAAACACCGTCGTGTACAAAGGGGGCTGGTGCACGTTAAATCTGTCGTGGCCTCAAATGTCCTCACGTTGGCGTGGTGTGGAAGTTTGGAGAGTGGGGTGCCAGCTCAGGTGTTGCCTCGTCATCTGACCGTGGTTCAAAATTACGTGGTGTTGTCCTCGGATCTTTCCCTTTGGGATTGATCCCGGACCGTCACCAATAGCCCATTGTGTTGCTCCAGTGTGACGTTAATTGAAATACTACTCCTCCTAAATATTTGAACGGATTTTTTCTACCTAATACTTCGAAGACAGCTATTATATAAAAGAAATATCGAAAGTTCAGAATTCTAGAAGCAGTGCTGAAAAATTGGATCCAAAGAGATAAGAATTTTAATACTGACTGCATAGTTATTTTTTACCAAGCAGCTAATAAATTTTTTGCATTTTAAAATGAGTAATGCTGGGAAATACTTTAGACTATTGAAGAGCTAACGGAAAGCTTGGGATACGTATCATAATATATCACTATTCGGCATAAGAAATAGATGCTAGACCTCTCAAAGTTTACCATTTCCCCCCCCCCCACGTGGAAAAAAGCAGAAATAGAACACCCTACTAAATAGTTTTACTTTTATTTCCCTATTTAAAACGATTTTACTCATTACAATAAGTTAATTTCAGGAAAATACTTGATTAATCCAAGAACAAGACATTTCTATTACAAGTTTATAGAATTCTCTGTAAAAATTTCTATAGAATGTGATCTATAGAATTATGGCCCGCTTTTCTATAAGCTCTATAAAGTAACCTCTGTAGAAAGTCGATAGAAATCTTTATAGATGTTGGTAGAAAACTATAGAATTCTATAAAAGCTCATTTCTCTTTTGTTTCACGAATTTACTTTTCTATAGAACTTCATAAAATTCCACAGAAGTACATTTCTATAGAATAAGATGTCGTTTTCTCAAAAGAATTTTTCTATAGAAACGAAATTTCATTTCTCTGTGGAAATCTATAGAATTTTATGGAACTCAATTTTTTCGTAAGGGTTAAATAACAATTTCATCCACATTCGTCAGAAACGGAAAGATTGCCAATACCCTTTTCTTACAAATCTTATCGGAAGTCTATGAAAATTCTCTATCTTAACAATAAATAAAAAATCTATTATCTAAAATATCTTACCTTCCAGAAGTATAAACGATCATTAGAGGTGAGTGCCTTGTTTCCGAAAAATAGATCAATATGTGTTACTCCGTTATTCAATGTTTTATTTAAAAATAATATTTAAAAAATTTAATTAAATTATCAGTCAAAAGTAATATGACTCAAACTACTAAGAAATTTGACTCTGCCGAATGAAAAAAATCGTAAGTAAAGAATACAGCTAAGGGAAATTCGCCCTACGCTGTATTCTATTTCAGAATGGGAATTTTTTAATAACATCTATAACTTGTTCTTAACAAAACTACATAAAATATTTTTAAAACATAGTAAAACCTTTTTTTTGGAAAATCAATAATTAAAAGGTAACAAAAAAGTTACCTCACAAGTCTTCGTACACTTTAAAAAATCTCTACATATTAGTAAATATTGTAATATTTCGGTAAATTAGTACTTAGTAGGATATCCTATATCATCCACAACAGCTTTTAAACGTCTGGGAATAGAGTTTACTAGTTTTTTGTAATTTCTGCATCAATGTTCCTCCATTCTTCAATCATTACTGTTTTTAGTTCGCTTTTCGTTTTAATGTCGTGTCTTCGTACTCTAACCTCCAGTTCTTTCCAAATATGTTCTATTGGGTTTAAATCCGGCGACTGAGGTGGTGTTTTCAGTACTTGTGGACAATTATAGAGACACCAGAGGCGAACGTTGAGAGCCGTGTGCTTAGGATCGTTATCTTGATAAAAAAACAAAGTTGTTTCCAATACCCAAATTTTGGGCTGATAATTTTAAATTGTCTTTTAAAATATTTAAATAAAGAGCATGATTCATTATGCCATCAATAAATACCAAATTACCTAGTCCTGATGCTGACATGCACCCCCACCCACACAAGGACACCTCCACCGCCATGCTTTACTGTTCCAACTAAGTTCTTGGGATTAAGTTCCTCATTTTTTCTTCTCCATACAATTATACGACCATCGGAACCAAACATGTTAAATTTGCTTTCATCTGCAAATAAGACATGATTCCAATACGTTTCGGGTTTATTTATCATTGATTTTGCGAAGAAAAACGTAAGCTTTTTCTATTTTTCGCACTTAAAAATTTTTCTTCGGGCAGAAAGCCCATTTAATCCAGCTGATCTGAGCACTCGTCGAACAGTTTCAGATGAAATTGAAGTAGAGAATTTTTCAGTAAATTCTGTAGAAATTTTTACAGCACTCAAACGTGGATTTTTCACAAATTTTCTAACTATAAATCTCTGATCACGTTGAGTTAACTTTGCCGGACGACTTTTCCTTACCTTGTTTTCGATCCGATTTTCTTCTTTAAATCTTTCTTTTAGTTTTATCACATACTGTACCGTAGAATGGGATAAATTTACTAATTTAGAGATATTCCGAATTGATTTACCATTACTATGATGAAAAAGAATCAATTTTTGAATGCTGTTCGCTGTATCTTACGACGACTTGAAATAATAAATAGAATACTACATATTACGAAGTAAGCAAGCAAAGATTAAAGCTAAACGATTTTTTTAAATGTCACCACAATGCAAAAATAAAAAAAACGATAAATGATAATTTTATTTATGAATTTATCCGAAAATGTTTCGGTGTTCAATCACTTTTGTGACGTGTTCTTTCTCTGCCTCCTTGCATTTTCATTTTTATAAAAAGAAATGAGTCAATATTTTTTTGAAGAATGTTAGGTTTTATTCCGAATCACATAGAGATATGAAAAAATATTGGACTTTATATTCAAATTCAATTCCAGGCTACAGCGCTTTTTCTACAAATTTTTAAAGTGTACGAACCCTTTTGGGAGCCACTGTATATAAAAACACCAAACGTCGAACACACAACACAAAGGAGCAATGTTTCGCTTTTGTTCCTGAGCAGTTTTGATTAGAAAGATCCTAAACTGTTGGTATGGCAAAAACAAACTACCCAAACGTAAAATGTCAAATAATTTTTTAAATAAATAAAAATTAAAGAAATCGGCTAAAGAAAATTTGAAATCTAAATATCAATAAAAAATGCCATGTGCAAAAGCAGATTGCTCTATGGTGATAGTTTTGTTGTGACTAAGTGTTTTTTTCCCCGAATAGACCAAACATTCTAAACTAATGTAAAAACGAAAAATGCTAATGAGGAATTGGGCTTTCTTTTGCCTTCAATGCAGCTTTGTATCTTGGATTAGTCACTTTAAAACTATTCTCTAGTGGAACTCTTTAAAACTATTCTTTTCAAAAAATTTATAAATTATTCTTAAATACCCCTCAGACTGTGATTTAATCGTTTGAAATTTTTACCCTCTAAAATAAAAGCTTAGGGTACCTAGTAACCCCTCCAAATTAATAATCTAAGTGCGTCCAAGCACTAAAACACGTATAAGCAACAAGGTCTTACTTTCCCTCTGCAATAAATTCCCCAAGCTGTCGCCACTGTTTGTATCGTTTTTATTTTTTGTGTTTGTCAATCAACACATAAGATTATCATTACAAATCTTTGTCCACATCAGATGAAACACGCTCTGAAATGATCCAGTTTTCTCGGCAGGTGTCAGATAATGAATGGAATGAGAAAACGAAGGTGAAGGTTTCGAAAAGGGAATTCCCCTTTTCGTATCTGCACGTTGTTGCTATAGTAGCAGGACGTTGGTTCAAGTGAGACAGATTTAGCAGTTGCTCGCTCTTTTTGGCGTCTGAATCAACAGTTGCTTAAAACTTTGTCGGTGGACAACTAAAAAATCATTTTAGTGTGTTCTTTTTTTGGAGGCAAACACTCTTGTTTTCAGTGAAGAATTTGTTTTGTAAATACTGAGTTTTAGGTTATGTCAGATTTCAGATTCCATTTTTTCACTCATTTTTGGGATGTAATATTGTATTCCTTGAATTTTATAATTTGTTTTAAGGCGTTCCACTTTTTAAGAAACATCGAACAGGTTCGGTTTCCAATTGTTTTATTTCGCATTCAAAATCGTCTTTACGGTTTAAAAGTTACAGAAAAAACACATTTTTACCTATATGATATAAATTGCTCTTGGGACATATCTAGGCAGTTTCTTTATTTAAAACAACTTTCTCTCTACGAATACCCTTTCTCTAAATAATTCTATTTCGTAAGTTCGGTAATTTTCTATTCAGTAAATTACTAAAGCTAACACTTTTGCCATTCATGGAAAACTAAAATGGAAAAGATATATGCTATTTACAACGCATTTATTTTAGTCAAAAGAATTCTATAATTTTTGCAGATGTAGATCAAGCAACTCTATAGGTTCAAGGAACCGAGACAACTGGATTTATTCTATTAAACACATGACTTAGCTAACATAAGGATCTTTAAATGTCACTATAATTGAGATGTTACATATTGCCGTGGAAGGAACAGGGGAAGCTCTAGTATTTTAATTGATTATTTAATCTGTATCGAAGCATGTTTCTGTATTCATGTCTAATCAACATGATGTTATCAAAATAAACTAAGCAATGACTCTTCTAGCAAAATCTAATATAACAATGCGTCTTCCTTAAAATCAGAAATCAAAAAAGTAATTAGTTTTTATATAGTCTTTCGATTTTATGAATTTACTTCCAAGTATATTTCCCAATTTTACGTTGCATAGTTCAATTTTTGCTTGACGCATGACTTAAAAATTTATTTTTAATGAATATTCTGAAAACTTTTCTTCGCAGAAAAACTTTCCACAAATTATTTCGCATTATGTTATTTTCCTCTTATCTTTCCAATTTTATGTGACAAAGAGGAATATCTCGTCAGAACTTTATAATAAAAGTGATATGACCTCAATTTAATAATTTGTATAATAATGTACTATCAATAAATTGAATTAACATTCGGATTACTTGGATAGTGAATAATAGAAGAATTTTTACAATGTCTGTATAATATCTGGGTTTCACGAAATATTAGGTGTTCTGTGATGCCGAATCAAGAAAAATAAATTCTTTGTTGAGAAATAAAAAATATTTTATAAAAAACTGCTTTGGGTTTCGAAGCGTATGTTGGTTAACACACGGGTTTAAGTTCACAGTCAAAGAGATAGGCGCCATGTCTTAAAATATGAGGATGATACATTTTCGATTTTAAGAAAGGAGACACACACAACTTTCTGAATGCAAAAAAGCAATTCTGTCTTTATTGTGGTCCATATGTTGTAAAGCTGTCGAATTTATTTATACATTTATGAGGAGAAAATATCACGATTTACTATAATTTTTCTTTGTTTCTGATTTTGCTCATGAAAGTTACCGTTTTCTGCTACTTTTTTGTCATTGAAGAAAAAGAAGAGAATATTATGTTGAAAAATAGTTTTAAATTTTTTCCCTTGAGAAATTAACAGCAATTGATAAAAACTTCACTTGATATAAAAAATTCAAATCCAGCAAAACACATCTTCATTAAAATGTTATTTTTTATGCAAAGGAGCCGCGGACCAAACAAAGTTTGTAACAGCTTATATAGCCTCCAATTTTTATTTGCTTTTTTTTGCACTCACCTTTACTTCTCAAAAAAGTTTGGAGTAAAGCAAATTTAATAGAGAAATGGTGAGTTGAGAAACTTCGGGATCTGAAAGTTTCGCCTTCGACAACTCGCCAAATAAGGTTGTCGTAAAATCTGATCGGTAGAAACACGCTTAATTTTTAGTCTCCTTCCTTACCCTAGCTATCGCAAGTGCTTGCGACTGGAATGTCCTTGCGCCATTAAATAACAACCTTCACTATTATAACTAGCAATTAAATCTGGAATGGTTGTTCGTGTTCTGGTGTTATTAAAATAAAAACACCAATTTGTGTCCGTTTGTTTTTGTTCTCACGATGTGCGATCCCCTTGTAATAGAACGGCTTTATGCAAACGTTCTTCATGAAGATATACTAAAGAATCGCGTGACCACCGATGATATACGAAAAGGCATTGGAATTATGAGAGAAGTTTACAAACCTGATCCTACTAGCTTAGAGTCTAGCACTCTTGATATTGCAGATTACAACATCGTCGCACACCGATGTGCTTACCTGCACAAGTACGCACCATTGCATACCGCACTTACTGCTTATGTGATAGAAGAAGTTTTGATACACAACGTGAAATGCTTCAAGGATCTCCTCAATACAAATGGACATCTTAATGTGTGTAGTATTGGTGGAGGACCGGGTTGTGATGTTATGGCTGCACTTATTGTTTTGCACGAAGCTTTCGGATATTTTCAACTTAATGCAACGATCGTAGATATCATGATTGGCTGGCGTCACACATTTCATTCTATTCTTCAAGAGTTGAAGTACGGGGAGTACGGCATGCTCAGTGATCATGTCAACGAACAGTACCTCAACTGGTCATATGAAGAGGCCAATTTAATCGGCAAAATGACAAATGGTGTAAATAAAGCGATTGGTTCTGCTCATTTGATCACTATGGTGAAGTTTGTTTCAGCTTCTTCCTGTCAAGACACACCTAATATGATAGGGGTAAGTTTCGAAAAATGTTATTTAATAGGTGTCTAAGATTTCCATATAATTTTTATAGAAAGATTATTTAGTGGAAGAAACGTTCCAATTCGAAAATCAAAGTAAAATGCTAAAAAAATTCAGTTCCTATTTTTCACTTCAAATGTACAAATTTCAATCTTTAAAATTTGATAATTTGACTAACTAAATTGAATGACTTTTGTAATACGTTTAGTTATCGCAAAAAGGTCTTTTCGACATTTGATTATAGTAGCTAATATTTACTGCTCTTTGCTTAGATTGGTTCTCTTCGGTCTCATTGTTACTTAAGTCAATTATTAAAAGTTATTTCGAAAAGAAAATTAAAAAATTTCGTTCTTAAAATGCTCCTAGAAGATCTTACCCTATATTATTCGTTTGTCGCTGACATCGAGGGAAAAGTAATTAAGATAAATCGGTTAAGGAAATGCATTTTTGGATGTCACTTCACACCCACAAAATACATATCTACCATTTCAAGACATCTTGCAATAGCCCATTGTGTGACGGTTTTTTCACCTACCTACCTTGATATTTACAGTTTTGAAATTTCGACATTTTTAATTGCTGCATGATGAAAATAGAATTAAATGAAAGCAAACGATGACGAACCGTTGGTAATAGACCGTTGTGTTGCTCCAGTGTGACTTATTCAACTACCTTGTAAAGACCAATGTTTGTTTCGGCAACTGTCACTTGTGTTAGCAACTTGGGTCATTTACATGTAAAAACACCCATTTCGAGAAAAAGTTGTTGCACCATAGTCATGAATATTTTTGCAATAGATATGGCAATGTAACCCCTAAATCTCAATTTTTTAAATATTTTGTGGAATATTAGCTGAGATACTAGAATTTAAAAATTGGCTCTTACAAATGGCGGCCATCATGGATTTGCCGCACTGTCTATAAAAGGCCCTAATTTGAGAACTTAGTTCAAATTTAGACCTTTTTGCACCAAATAAAAGCTCTTTATTTCAGGAGTGTACGTTAAATACAAAAACAGTGGTAATTTTACATTTTAGTGAATTTTTTACATATAAAAGTGAAAAATTCACTTTAAAGCGCAGTCAACTTGAAAGGGCTATAGAAAAAATTAACCCTCATATTTTGCTCTGAAACTTTGTAGAAGTATTAATTAACATATGTACTTTAATTTGAGAAAAATTCAGAGAGGTGAAATTTTCAGTTTCTGAATAAAAGTTATTCTAATGATAGCATACGTATTTCAAAACGGTGGGTCGTCTTGTACAAAAAGGACCATAGCAGTGGACCAATTTGAATTTTTATCAATTCAAATCAGGCTCATATTAAGTGCTTGGATATGAATACCATATCAAATTACAGTCCTGTGTAAATTTTAATTCTTTTTTCATGTGGTGTCTTTGGAAAACTATTATAAGAACATTGAAGAAATATTATTATTTATTTAAATTATTTTATAAAAATACTTAACAGAATGGAATGCGTTTTTTAACATTTAATTACAATAATTCTGTTACATATATGAACTTTTATACTTAGGGTACATTGTTTCAAAATTGCAGTGAACTATAATACTTACAACCCCAATTTTACAACACAAATACCCATTGAATTTTTATAAAGTGGTACAAGTTAAAACAGAAAACGTGTTGACCCATTTAATCAACATCCAAAAAAGATCAGAGCAAAATCTATGAAAATAATTTCTTTAAATTTGTCTGACAAATTCTGACTTATTCCTGGAAAAAGGGATGCATAAACTGTTTGCCTCAGTGAATTAATCAGTTACTTATATAGTGATTCAAATACTAACATGGACATATATTATAGTGATTCCACAGTAGTAATAGAACTGAACTGAACAAGGGCTGTAACGTTTTTAATATATCACCTTTAGAGATGAGTATGTATAGTTTAAAAGAAAATTAAGTTACACATAAACTCTAAATTAATTAACTAGCTGTATTGCTGTTAATGTATGTAGCTATAGGTGTTGAAATTAGAAAATTTTAGAACCCATAAAATCCAAAAAATACTTGCCCTGACCACAAATCTATAATGGAAATTGAAAAAATTAAATTTTTGAATGCTTCATTTAAAGAAAAAGTTCCAATTCTTATATTAGTGCCAGATTTGTGGACATTCCAGCAAAACAACTTATTTTAATATCACAGTGAATGTAGTAAAAGTTGCACGAAAATTAAAAACAACTGAAGGGATATTATCCATTCCTAATGGAAGAAAAAGTGTAAAAACTAATATGCATTGTGAAAAAGTATAACATTTTATTATAACAGTCGTATGTGTCCAGGAAAAAAGGCTTGCATATCTTTCCTTCTGAAAACAGGAGAGTATTAAAACTAGAGACTGATTTTGTATAATTTAAAATGTAATTATGCATTGCATTCAAGGAACAAAGTAATTTAAAATAGGAATTTCTAAACTTTGCTCGCTAAGGCTAAGATAATGTGACTGTTTGAAGCGAAGGTATTCATTCAGTGTTTATATGTGTCATCAGAATGTTAAGATCATGCTTTGTACTATCCATGTAAATGACTACATATCATTGTTAACAAAAACTAGTTTGTAGAATTGATTCAGAAATATGCATGGTGCACAGGTGTAATAAGTGTCCATCTCCCGAAATACTTAAGGAATATTTAATGTGTTGTGATTAATTGGAAATGTGCAGTGAAATTACATATAAACAATAAATAAAAGCTGATGGAACAGAATATTAAAAATATTGATAGCACTAGTAGATAATTGCATTGACAATTTGCTAGAAAATCTTTCTGCTTTATGGGCCCTTTTACTTTACTTTGCTTTTTTACAAAGTCTCAAGCTATTATTTTAAAAAGCAAAAGGATGAATTGAGTCCGGATATTTCTGTCGTCGTGAGAGATTTTTCTAAAATTATACTTTCATTTCCGAGATGCTATTCAAAACATTCATTGGAAAACGAGCAGGCAACAGTTTACAATATTTTAGATTCTTCAAAAATGAATCAACACTTACATAGGACTGTAATTTGATATTGTATTCATATCCAAACATTTAATATGAGCCTTCCTTGAATTATACTTAATAAAAATTCAAATTTGACCATTGTTTTTTAAGCTATGGTAATTTTTCACTATAAGATGACTACCGTTTTGAAATACATTTGCTATCATTAGAATAGCTATTATTCAGAAACCGAAACTTTTACCTCTCTGAATTTTTCTCAAATTAAAGTACATATGTTAATTAATACTTCTACAAAGTTTCAGAGCAAAATATGAGGGTTTATTTTTCTATAGCCCTTTCAAGTTGACTGCTTTTTAAAGTGAATTTTTCACTTATAAGGATAATGTAAAATTACAATTGTTTCTGTATTTGACAGACACTCCTGAAATCAATAGCTTCTATTTGGTAGGTAGGTATTTTAATTACCGTCGCACTGGAGCAACACAACGGGCTATTACTTCTATTTGGTACCAAAATTCTAAATTTGAACTATTACTTCTCAAATTAGGGCCATTTATAGACAGTGCGGAAAATCCGATGGACGCCATTTTGTGAAATGGACCAATTTTTAAATTCCATATCTCAGCTAATATTCGACAAAATATTTTAAAAGTTGAGATTTAGGGGTTCCATTGTCTTGTCTATCTATGGTAAAAATTTGAAGAAAAAAATCCATGACTATGATGCAACAACAATCAGGTGTCCCCATACGGAATGACCCACCTGCGAGGTGAAGGCGGCTCAGGTTCGATTCTTGTCGGGTCTTTTCCTTCTGGGTGTACTTCTCTTCTGTCAGAAAAAGCTTCTCTTGTGTGTACGTCATGTTGGCGTGATGCTTTTGCGCCGAGGCCGCGGAAGCCCCGTTGGAAGACTAACGGAGCTCGAAACTCGATCCAACCAAAGACCGTCGTTTACGTGGGGGCTTGTACACGTTAAACCAGTCGTGGCCTCAAATGTTCTCTTTGGAGTGGTGTGGAAGTTTGGAGAGTGTGGTGCATGCTCATGTGTGTTGCCTCGTCATCTGACCGTGGTTCAAAATTATGAGACGTTGTCGGATCTTTCTCCCCGAGAATCCAGTCTCCAATAGCATTATGTTGCTCCAGTGCGACGTTAATTTAACAGCACCCGCTTATGTGTATGTCCGTCAATTGACGACGATTTATAAGCGCATCCTTGAGATCTAGCTCATAGGTCGGATTATATGTGTACTCAATCATTCAGTGTTGCTACACGAATATACGTCATTTCTTTATACGTCAGATTTTCAAAATTTCATGGATATTACTTCTGGCAGTAAACGAGGAGTGAAGAGCTTGTTTTTTAGAACTTTTTACCAGAAACGTCTTGCACTCTTGCCATACGCTAATATGTAACTAAGAATTTTGATTGGGAACGGCCTTATCTTTACGAAACGCAAATTGAGAATTAAAAACCGGTTCTGGCGAATCATGTATGCGTAATGGAATTGTAATTATATTTTGGCGTAATGGAATTGTAATTATATTTTGGCGTGTAGAATTGTAATTATATTTTGGTATCAAAATTTATCAACATATATTTTCTATGCAATATCCCGATACGATTTAAAAATTCCTTCGATTCTTTGCTTCTTCACTGGTACATTTGTTGTAAGTGTAATGTAGAAAGTGGTCCATATTTGGGGTACACAAACTAGCTATCCAATATGTTTAATTTGTTCTGAGTTTGCCGTTCTTCATGTACCTATTCAACATGCCGTTTAACTGCACCTCGTTCACATTACTTATAATCTTTTTTCTTAAGGTACGTATAATAGACCGCTCTGTTGCGTCAGTGCAACATAAATTAAATTCCTACTTATCCCAGTGAAAACGCACCTTAAAAGTACGTTTTAACGGGGATATGGGGGATTAACGAGCTGGTAAGTCGAGCCGACAAGTAGGTTAGAGTGCCGTTCCGACAAGAAGGCAGTCGACCTTGGTTCAGTCGATTTTTTAGTAGGTGTGGAATGTTGTTAGGGGGAAGTCTACCATACGCATAAGCACGAATGACGTTAGATTTGTATTATACAAATACAGAAATTATACAAATTCAAAAGTAAGTTAGGAAAGAACCACTACTGAAATAAAAATGTGATTCAATCTTTAAATATCTATAACGCTATGCTTTTAAAAAGTCTTGTTATGTCACCTCACTGATTCCGACAAACAACCTAAATGAATCACGTCAGCGAAATCAAAAACCAAATTAAACAGTAATAAATACTGTTACTTCATTTCATGTAACTGAGTTGCAGAAAATTTCTTGATGGTAGGAACTTGGCACTTGGAGTCGAACATGTAGGGGGGTGGAGCTTTAGTTCTTTGCTTTTCATTGGTGGTACGAAAAAGGACAAAGCAGTGACAATACAGAGAAACCAGTTTCAGAATTGAAAGAGCTCATTCCCTTACCGGACTCCCAACCATACGGACGCTTATTTGACTGCATCCTGAATCCAAGCAAACAGTCTTTTTAAAGACTGCCGATGAGCACTCTCGGAGATATTCTAGCAAAACTGAAATCTGCGGAAACCTTATCGGATTACACGATGGGGAAACCTGAAACTCCCAAACGACAAAAAGCCAAAATTGCAGATCCGAAGGAGAAGATGAAAGATGCTGCTGCTTCCACCACGCGGAAGGAAAAGGCGAAGAAAACCAGGAACACCCCAGCCCATCCAGGTGACCTGGAAATGGACACAGAAGAAGCAACTGCCCTCTCCAAGTCCCAGGCGACCACATCGAAGGACAGCGAGCTGATAGTGATGGAGCCAGAAGCCGCCGCGACGCAAGCTCTTCACCCTGAAGCAGTATGCACAACCAAGAACCGAATCCAAAAAGACATCAAGGATACTGAGAGCACCATAAACTCACTCTCACTACTGCTGAGTACCCTACCTTCCGAATCCAAGGACAACACCCTGGAACTCATCCAGAAAGAAGAGGATCGAATGGAGCAATTGAAAGGTCAGTGGAAAACTTTCCTTGAGATTGACTGCCCTGAAACTTGCCACCTACACCCAAAATCGCGCAAAGCTAGTAAGCGATCCCTCAATTCGGAAGCCGAATTCTCTTACCCCTCCAAGAGGCACACCGCGAAACCCAACTCGATGCCGAACGAGCCACAGCAAGTGGCAACTTCGAATAATTTCAATGTACTTGATGAGGTCATCGATGACCCTCCACAACCGAAAATGCCCCCCATACATATAAGATCAGATAAAAATAATTCAACTCTATTTAACAACATTAAAGATAAACTAAACATAACGCCGACATACAAACTCGCGAGAGAATTCATTAAAGCTACGACGGCAGATGACTCGGAGTACCGAGCCCTTACTAATTATTTATCCGAAAATAACATCGAATACTTTGTCTTGACCCCCCGAAACAACCGCCCCGCGAAGGTAGTCATTAAGGGACTTCCACGCGATACAGTAATCTCTGATATCCAGACCGAGCTGGAAACCAAAGGCTTCATTATTGAGCGAATTGCTCAGATGAAGCAGATGCGAACCAAAACCCCCTACCTATGTTCCTAATCACGCTCGTCAGAAAAGACAATTGGGACGAAATTTATAAGATCAGGACTTGCCTTTACATGTCCGTAACAGTGGAGCACTACAGAGGAACTAAGGGCCCCGCTCAGTGCTACAATTGTAATCTGTTCGGGCATAGCAGTAATAATTGCCATTTAAAATCCCGATGTTTAAAGTGCGGACTTTGTCATCGAACAACATCCTGTACCAAACCAAAACAGATAAACCCCCACTGCATCAATTGCAACGAAGATGGACACATCGCCTCTTGGATGGGGTGTCCCAAATTCCCAAAAAATAATCAACCCAGAAAACTCCCCCAATCTAAATTTAATCTTAACAATAATCGCAACAACCACCAAAACCTTAGGAAAACCCAACCGGGACTCACTTATGCCGCGGCACTAAGCAGACCAGCTCCTCCTCCAATTGATCCTGAAGCCACTCCCCCCACGCCCAACTTTCAAAAAAAGACCATGAACCTCTTAGACCCCATTAAAACATTTACTGAAGATATCATCCCCAACTTTAAAGAAATTGTCGAATTCTTTAACGAAATTAAAAACATATTCGGAAATGTAGGTGGAAAGTCCGTCATAAAACAACTTAAAGAAGCTGAAAACCCAGTCGAAAAACTCCCCACAATAGCCGAAGTCATGTTAGCAGAAAATTAACTCCCCAGCAACTTTCACTTTCTAATTCTTTAAATTCTAACTTTATCCATATCTTTAACTAATTCAGGAAGTCAATCTTAAGCCAAGTCACACCACTGATTATCGACTGGAGGTTAAGGCCGCTTCGCGGCCATGCACTCCGTGCAATGCTCGCACGCCCTACAGCTCGAATTGAAAGAGCTCATTTCTCAGCGTCGAAACCATACGGACCAGACGTGCTAGAATTGCTCTCGGACGAAAGCGACAAACCATCAGTATTAGACTAGTCATTGACTAGCCAAAATACCAAGTTGTTAAGCTGATTATTCTACAATTGTTATGTCATCAGCGGAAGCTGAAATGACGGAGGAGTTGTGCCAGGAAGACTTGGAGAAAATAAGGGCTCTCACTCCAGAAATCTTCTGCGAGAAGAAGACCCTTATTCTACAAAGACTGGAGAATACACAAACGAACCAGGACCTCCTCATAAACCAACTGGGCGAAGCCCGCGGACACCTCAAGACCATCGTACAAGAGGCCCGCAGAGCAAATCAAGAGACTTTGGAGCAATTACAAGGTCAGTGGTTGATTTTTTCTCAGATTGATTGCCCAGACACCTGCAGTAAACATAGCCTTTCGCGTAAATCCACTAAACGCCCATGCAGTAGCCAAGATACTCAATCTATCGCAAACAAGAAAATTAATGTAAAAACTAATCAATTTTTTCTCCCACCCAAACGACTTACGTCCAAAAATAATTTAGCGCAAAGCCAACCCCGACAGCCAGTTGACATTGAGTCACCAAATAAATTTAACCTACTCGAGGAAATCATTGATGATCCTCCTGCACCCAAGATGCCGCCCATCCATATCCGCCCTAACGTTAAAAACACCATACTTTTCAAGGAAATTAAAGAAAAACTTAACCTGACCCCCACTTACAAACTAAATGGCGAATTTATTAAAGCTACCACCAGTAACGAAGACGAATACAGAGCCCTTACGAAATATCTATCTGATAGCAAAACGGAATACTGCGTGATGACCCCCCCCCCAATCGCAGACCCGCTAAAATAGTTTTAAAAGGCCTCCCTCGAGACACTCCAATTTTAGACATTCAAACTGAACTTGAATCCAAAGGTTTAGTTCTAGAGCGTATTGCTCAAATGACGCAGCTGTCAACAAAAAGCCCGCTACCGATGTTTTTGATTACACTACAGAAAACCGACAACTGGGAAGAAATCTATTCCCTTGATAATTGCCTTTTTATGTCCATCAAGGTGGAACACTATAGAGGAACTAAGGGCCCCTCTCAGTGTTTTAATTGTAACTTGTTTGGACACAGCAGTGAAAACTGCCGGCTAAAAACCAGATGTTTGAAGTGTGGACTTAACCACCGAACTAGAACTTGCACTGAACCAAAGCAGGAGAACCCTCTGCCCTCATCAACTGCAACAAACTCGGACATGTGGCATCTTGGATAAGATGCGAAAAATTCCCAAAAAAAACCCCTCCAAAATACCAAAACATCACTCGAACTAATACCACATTTGAAAACACAAGAAGGACTCTCCTACGCGCAAGCGCTAAACTCCAGACCAGCCCCTCCCCCAACCGCACCTACTTTACCAAACTACTCGATAGGTCAAACGCGACTCCCGCCCCATAATGCAGCAAGCACAAGCAATAACTTTTCAGAATTCCGTGAAGTCTTAGACCTACTACGTGAAATCAAACTAATATTCAATCAATTGGGTGATATTAGCACCCTCGTACAAAGCCTGAAAACCGCGCCAAACATGTTAGATAAAATTTTTATACTCGCCGCACATGATGAATCCACAACAGTAATACCATCTAAACACCTAAATTCTGCTAAAATCTCAATCCTTTTCTTATTGTATTTTCTTACTAATCCAGACTTCACGGAAATTTAACCAGCATTTATCCCCACCTCGTTCTTAATTCTGCCAAACCTCAATTATTTTCATCCAATTCTATTATCCTTTAATTCATTCCCAGTATCTGATTAACTTCATACCATAACTAAATCCAGGGTAGTCAATCTTTGATTAAGTCACACCACTGATCTATTCTACCGGAGGTTAAGGCCGCTTCGCGGCCATGCACTCCGTGCTACGCACGCCCCACCGCTCGAATTGAAAGAGCTGCATAAAATCAATTACATTTTTAAAAATGAATTGTGTCGAATTCAAAAAATAAAAGGAGAAAGTACAGAAAAAATTGGAAAGATTCGAGTATATTTACTATTTTTAAAAATATAGAGGCGAAAAATAAAAATAATCCATCGACGGGTTTGAACTCATGAGGTCTCCCTCCAAAGCACTAATCGCGACTTCACTGCTTTGCTTTACCTACTACGCCATATTTTCAATGTTAGGAGAGGTGTTTTTAATAAAGAAATAACGCCCGATAAGTATGTCAGATCGGTCTGCGCAGATACGTCATATCTGCGCATCACAAAATATTGATTAAAAAAATTTCTAGATTAAATTTTAAAATTCGGGCTTCGAGAGACATTCATCACCTTTAGGACTACCTGTGTACCTGTAAGTGTTATAGATTCGTCTGGACACCGCGCACAAACACAAACACTTCCTTTTATAATAGTAGAGATTTTAATTCATGGGCTATGCATTGTATTTCAAATACATTTTCTCATTTTTGTGAGTTGGGAACTCCTAAATAAAATATGCAAATTTTGTAACGCCTAAAAATGCCTAATTTGGGGGTTACGACCTATAAACCCCCAAAGTGGCTAAAAAAGACCTGAAATCTTCAAAACCCTTTTAATATCAAAAATAGATCATAAAGCCATGTGGATTGGCGAAATTAATCCTGTGATTATTGCAGATAAAAGCTCCAGGAACGCGAAGCAGATGATTGGTTGTTTTCAGGTTTTTATAGCACAAGGGGCATATTTGGCCAGTACGTCAAGCAGAAGGATTTTATTCTCGCAATAGTTTTGGTTTCTAAGATAGCTAAAAAATCATAAATAAAAAAACATTACCAAATTAAAAAATGAAACAATTAAAACTTCCGAAAAGAAAAGATTTGGGATTACCTTTTGGTAATACTGAAATAATTATATAAATAACGTTAATTTGTCGTAAATGCTAAACTGCGGATGAAAAATTGCGACTAGTGAATATTTCAAGAAGTCATTGATTAAAACCAGGGACAAACTAAAGCCTTGTGCTAATAGCTGGGATATTACCAAACAATTTCCTAAAAAACTCAAAAAAATGCCGTAAAAATCTCAAAATTGCAGTAAAATCAAAAATATAAAAAGAAAATTAACTACATTTCTAGAATAAGGAAATTTCTGTTTATATGGGTATCGTCTCCGCGCGAAGTACTATCAAAAAGAACAAAACAAAATCTTAGCACTGATGATAGCTTTGTTTCACTGTTATGCTATTTCGTGTCCTTCGCTCTATAATTATTTTTTATTTGATTTTCCTAAAAATAAGTGTATATTTTTTAAAAATTTATATCCTCTAATATAAAAGAAACATAATTTTCCAAGAATTCCAACTATCCGCAGCGAAAAAACCAATACTCTTTCCGGTATCCGTTTTGTAGCACAAATGCAGCAAAGAATGGGATGGGATTACGACTGGAGAATGTTTCATCAAAATTTGATTAAAACCTAGAACAAAACGATATAAATTATGCAAAGATCAAAATGCTTTAAAACTCTCGAAGAATTACCGAAAAACAATACATATCGAAAATCCGGGAGATTGTACTTAGAATTTACGTCTAATCGCAATTTAATAAACAAAAGTTTGAATAAAAAGTAATAACAACTGTATGATTATACAATATATTGTGTGTGTGAAAAATAAGTTCAATATAAAATATACCGCAATTAAGTTCATTTCATAAGTCATCAAGTTTAATAGAGGATGGCAAAAAATTAATGAAAATTGCACAATTCACATTGAGAACATTAAAAAAATTACTTTAAAGTTTAGCTTTTAAATTAAATGTTTAATTTTATAACTTTTGTCGGTATGCGATATCTCAAATGTAAACTTGGGGTCTCTTGTGTCGCTCCGGCAGAATATGTACTTTAGATACCAACGTTTTTTGTTGACATCAAACGCACGTTTGCTGTTCGTTGATATAATCAGAGACCGCAGAGGCCTTAATCTTCAGTCGATGGGTGACTTGACATGGTGCCTCTCTGGTTAGTATGCAATTTGAGAAAATATTTAAGGTTTTATTTGATTCAGTTTACAAATTACGAGCAAAAGAAATTATTGAGAAAAGAGTGATAGAATTCATGAATATTTCATTAACTTTCTGAGATTGAAAGGTATGGCAGCTCAAAAAGTATAATTGGATTTAGAGGAGAATAGTTCTGGACAGCTATCCGTCACTGCATACTCGATTGGTACTAACTCCCGAATGCAATAGGGGCCGTCGTGGCTCAGTGGGGTACACTGCGCTAGCAACCTTCGAGTTGTAGGCGGCGCAGGTTCGATTTCTGTCAGGTGCATTCCTCCCTGGGTGTATTTCTCTCTTCTGTGTCAGTAAAATCTTTCATTGTGCGTGTATGTCTATTGATATCGTTTGCCTTGTGTCTGGCGCACCATGTCCAAAACAACCAATCAAATAGCACGTTGTGTTGTTCCAATGAGACGTTAATTAACTACCTACATAACCTCCCGAATGCCGCGCATGACCAGATGCAGTCTTTCTAAAGGCCTCAGAATTTCGTCGCAATAATTCCATAACATTGAAAAAAGAACTCAAGTTTATGAACACAAAAGACACACACATCCCGATCGGAATCACCGATGCATGAAGAAAAAAGAACTTTTAAAATTTACACATACATATATATTGCCATTTAGGGAGAAAGAAATTTGCATGTACTAACTAGAAACATAAACATAATCTCCCTTACGGCACAATTAATACGGAATGCGATATCGATTGATCTACTAGTCCAATAATAGTCAGTTAAAGAATTCTTGATACGACCAATTCTGAATAAGAACACAAATTCTGTAAAACAGCAATAGTGAATATCGTACAACCATTGATAATACTTCATGCTAACAGGCCTTGAAAATAGAAGTCTTTCGAGTTGGTCTTTCGCTGAGCAAGAGAAGTTAAAAATTTTAAACTCCGACTTCCATTTTCTCTATTTGAGAGGTGATTTTCAAAATAATCCCGAATTCATCAGAAAACAGTTTTTGAGCATAAAATCGGCATGTCTATGATAGGACAGGACATATCACTTACGGAGTGCCTACTGTAAACGGCTTATCTCCCTATCATAAGGCGTACATAATAATAGAGTTACATAATACAGTGGACTCCCTCTTAACCGGACGCTTCGGGACCGGACCCAGACCGGATAACGATTTGGGCGGTTAAACCGTCGTTCCCTTAATAGCATTAAAATATACTCCCGAAATCGTTTTTATTAGAATAAAACTAAGTATATAGCCTACTTTATTGTAATATGATATGTATAATTAAGAAAACTTAACCTGGAAGAACTTCCTTTGTTGGAAAAAACTAAACACATGTTACTGTAGGCTACTGTATTTACGGTACATAATTGGTCAGTTGCTGCCGGTTAAAAGGTGGCCTGTTAAGAGGGAGTCCACTGGTATTACAGTTAAAAGCTGGGCGGCATAAAAGATTATAGTCAGCTGAGCAAAAGATGATGCCGCCCCTAAGCAACGGATCAACAGGTCGGTCGGTTACTCTTCCTAGTGTTGTCCGTGGCCGATAGATGGCGCTCCAAGGGGCGATGCTTTTGGTGGTCCATGAGGTTGGGTGTAAACACCCCAGCACCTGTCAAGTCCTAAAACTCGACTGTACGAGTGACAAAAGTCTCGGTCCATTCAATGGAGGACATTGCAATTAATTTGCATGGGTGTGTGTGGAATTAGTGGAACTGAAGTCATAGGCCTCAGGGTCCTCGGCATGTCTACGGATTCCACTCAGACTTAAATACATAAACTGACAACTAATTTTTTCATTCAAAAATGGCAATCTGTTGTATTATTGATATTTGTCATTGCTTTGACCTTGGTGAACGAAACAACAGAAATATTGAAAACTGCACACGTGCGTGAAAGTGCGGTTTGCATGAGATTTATAACCTATCAAAGAAACGTATTGAATTTTTTAGGGATGAAATTGTCGTTTGAATTGTAAAATTTTCATATTAGTTATACCACTATCTTACAAATCGAGACTCGTGTAACAAAAAATGATTTTAGAGTGACAAAGCAAATCAGAAATCGAGATAAACCTCTTGTATTTTTAATATCGCAGTGATTAAAAAAAAAGAGTATTTTGCGTATTTATGTACAATTTCGACGCTTTTTCTGATACTAATTAAACTATATCGAATTCACGATTTTAAATAGTTTTAAGTATTTTAACTAACAATAATTAAAATAGTACGAGGTAAAAAGTTGCAAGTCACTTACAATGATTTTAATTAGTGAAATAACTTATTTGGACTTACGACTGTTTACCTGTTGGGTACAGATGGTGAATCGTTAGTTCGCTGCAGTTTAATTAATGTGCAATTGCACTTCAATTTGCTTTTCTTTTCTGTTTTTGACAAGTTTCCTGTTGGGTTGTTGCAAATGAAATGACCACATTCATGAATGATGCAAATAGGAAAGAAAGCAGTATAAAATTATGTAATCACCAACAGATATGAATTAATTGTTGTCTACGGGTTGACAAGTTGCTTATGCCACATTTGAAAAATTCAGCGCCATGAAGTGAAGTTTTCTACTGTTTGATGGTTTAATTAGCCCTCGCACAAAAATGCCATTGAGCGAAAAACCAATCGACGTCTTGCACTCTTGCCATACGCTAATATGTAACTAAGAATTTGATTATCTTATCTGTATACCCTGGAACCAAGCCGGAGTATCGCTCTAGACTTTCAAATGCCGTTCGTTGTCAACAAATAAACCGAATATGAAGGGCATTTTCTGTCCAACCAAATGTTGCTGCGGCGGAACGTGTGTCCTATACGTATTCTGAACGTGTCTGTCAATAAAAATTCCAAAGAATGAATTCCAAGTTTATGACAGTTGATTGTTTAACGCCATTTTGATTAAATTGCCAAAGGAAGAGCATTTGGGTAGCGGAAGCAAAATCTTCGCATTCCGTCTGTTTTCTATTCACTGAAAGTCAGTAATAATGATAATGTTTCTTTTGTTTAACTAAGAGACTATCATTTTTGTATCATGTATCTTCCAATTTAAAAATATTTGACCTTGAACCTACCTTCTACTATTTTTTTGTGCTGTGCTAAACAATATTTTAAGGGGCTCGTTTATGTTATAAAAAATATAAATTCTGTGAGTGAATTAACTTGGGAAACAGCTGACTATCACCATCACCAAGAGACGAAGAAATAACTGGATCAATTTAACTATAATTTAGATAATAACTTTGGGCGCAATTGGGAACGGCCTTATCTTTACGAAACGCAATTTGAGAATTAAAGACCGGTTCTGGCGAATCACGTATGCGTAATGGAATTGTAATTATATTTTGGTATCAAAATTTAGCAACATATATTTTCTATGCAATATCCCGATACGATTTAAAAATTCCTTCGATTCTTTGCTTCTTGACTGGTACATTTGTTGTAAGTGTAATGCAGAAAGTGGTCCATATTTGGGGTACACAAACAAGCTGTCCAATATTTTAAATTTGTTCTGAGTTTGCTGTTCTTGATGTAACTATTCAACATGCCCTGTTTAACTGCACCTCGTTCGCATTACTTATAATTTTTTTAATTTAAGCAAAATTACATCATGTCTATTGAATAGTTCAAACTGCATTATCTAGGTTTTCATGCATTTTCCGTGCGTCTGCACAGTACCGATCTGCTGTTATGGTTTCATCTCGTACGAGGATTTAATGTGGAATGGTACCAGGAGGACCACTATATAACGCTATGGATGCAGCGGTGACTTCGGGGTTCTTAATAGAGCTTCTTTATTCCCAAACAGTGATACCAAGCATACCATTGTCGTTCTTGTTTACTGTAACAAAACTTCACAGCATTCTTCAATGCCTGCTTCTAATCAGGTGAGTGAACTTCGAGTCATACCTTTTCGTTAGGTTTGTGACGTAGGACTACATTTAACTTCGCGGATAGTATGGGGGCGCCGATCGCATGTGACAAAATAGGTTCCAAATAAAATAAATCGGTGTTTCGTTAAAAAATATGTAACGAACTGTAATCATGTTTATATATTGCATGGAACAGCATGAAATCCAATTCGCATACTGTGCAATACATCGTGCTTATGACTATAATCTTCCTCCTCCTGGGTGTATTTTTCTCCTCTCTGTCAGTAAAATTTTCTTTGTGTTTGTGTTTCTAGTGTATGTCCATTACTTGACATCGTCTGTCATGTGTCTGGCGCAGCATAGCCAAATATGACCCTTGCGCCATAAAATCCCAAAACCAATCAATCCTCTCCGTAAACAGGGAAAGGATACAATATTTCTAGGTGTGTTTTCTAGGTCTAGGAGTTATTCATCTCAAGACGAAACGCTCGAAAAATCCGGTAGTTTAATACGGCCCTTAATTACGCATAGTCGAAAAATACGGCAGTCATATAAGCACGTTTCTGAGTTAGGCAGAGGAAGAATTGTGGCTTATCGAGACTGCGGATTATCCTTCCGAGAAATCGGTGCTCGTGTTAAGGAAATCAAGCCACCGTGATGCGAATATGGAATATGGAAGGACGAACTGACCGACGTGAATGATTGTAGCAGCCTTATCACACACACACACCGAGCGGGAGAATAGACAACTTGTACATTATGGCGTTTTTTCTATCGTACAGCAGCATCAAGAACCCTGGCGGCTCGAGAATTAGGTTGTGATGCATAACCTGGGTCAGCACTAACAATCATCGTTGGGAATTGTTTCAAGGTATCCATTGCTGCGACTATCTTTGACTACACCACAAGCATCAGCGGCTGCATTGGTGCGTAGAACGCTGCAATGGTATCTTTTCAGACGAATCTTCATTCTGTCTACAACACTACGATGACCGCATCCAAGTATGGCGGCACCGCGGTGACAGATTGCAAGAATTGTATTATGCATCTCCATACTGGTCCGTCACGTAGCGAAATGGTATAGGGCAGGGATGGGCAAACTACGGCCCGCGGGCCAACTCCGGCCCGCCGGAAGGTTTTATGCGGCCCGCGGATAGAATTTTAATTTGCCGGTCCGACGTAAATTAAAAGAAAATATGATTTATATATTATATATCCATCTCCTTTTCTACTTTGTTTAAATATTATTTTTTTTCTTCCTTTTTTTCAAAGGACTGATGATCTTTTTACTTTCTCTATTTTTGTTCTACAAAACATAAATCGACGGAAATAGCAAGCACAGACAGCTTTCAATCGGTAAAGTGTTAAAAGCATAAGTTCTTTGTTAGTTATAGCTGTAGACTGGCGCCAACAAGCGTTATCTCTTTCTCGGGGAGCAGACATATGGGAATCCAATATAGGTGAATTAGACCTCACATGTGCCAGACTGCGCATTTTAAGCTCCAGCCAGCGGCTTTTTCTTTTGGCGCGAGTTTTAATATTATTGATTGCGTATGGAAAGATTGCGGACATATAGCATCATTGTGAATAGTGGTGAAAGTATAAAAAGTATAGCGTAGCTAGTGCTTGTTTGGATTATTCATAAAATATTTCAACCCCAAAATGGCTACTAAAAAATGTAAAGTTGATTCAGAGTGCCGTGTTTTTAATGATGAATGGACCTGGAAATATTTTTTTACAGTTGTTAAAGATAAACCAGTGTGTCTCATCTGCAATGAGGCTGTAGCAGTCTTCAAAGAATATAACATTTCCCGTCATTTCACATCTAAGCATAAGAATTCCAATTACGAAGCAATGTCCGAAGATGAAAGAAAACAAAATGTAGAAAGTCTGTAAAAAATTATCAGGCCGACAAAATTTTTTCAAGAAGGTAAACACTATCCAAGAAGCAGCTACACATGCAAGTTACATTGTAGCATACAATATTGCTAAAAATAATAAAGCTCTCAGTGATGGGGAGTTCGTTAAACAATGCATGCTCCAAGTTTGTGATGTTTTATGTCCAGACAAGAAAAATAATTTTGAGACTGTAAGCTTATCTCGAAAAACGGTGACTTCTAGAATCGAAGCCATCGATAAAAATTTGACATCGCAATTAGAGTCAAAGATTGGCCAGTTTAAATTTTGCTCCATAGCTATGGATGAAAGCACTGATATAAATGATACTGCTCAATTAGTATTATTTATAAGAGGTGTTGATGAGAACTTTGAAATTACCGAGGAACTGGCGTGCATGCGTTCTTTTAAGGGAACTACAACGGGATGTGATATTTTTCGTGAATTTCAGGAAGGGCTTTTAACTTTGAAAGTGCCTATAACAAATATATGTAATATTACGACCGATGGAGCACCAAATATGACAGGAAAAAAATCTGGATTTCTTGGACTCTTTAATCAAAACTATCCCGGGAACAATGTTGTTTTTCTACATTGTGTTATACATCAAGATGCTCTGTGTAAATCTGCATTGAATATGAAACCCGTGCTTGATGCAGTCGTGAAGCTTGTAAATACTATTCGATCTCGTGGGCTTACTCACAGGCAATTTCGAGATTTTCTTCAGTCCGTGCAATCTGAATACTCTGATGTACTGTATTAACGAAAGTAAGGTGGCTTAGTGCAGGATGTGTTTTCGAGCGAGTTTGGCAGCTTCCATGAGAAACAGTTTCTGCGGAGTGCGAAATGTTAGAAGATACAGAATGGCTTTCGGACTGCATTTTTCACAGATCTTCTTTGTCATATGAGCAACTTGAATGTCAAGATGCAAGGGAAAAATCAATTTATCGACGATATCTGGGCCCATCTCAAAGCTTTTAAACTAAAACTTAATCTGTTTGCTGGGCAGCTAGCTAAGAACGACTTGTCTCATTTCTCGAGGTTAAATTCAATACCCTCAGTAAATGAAGAGAAGCTTAAGAATTATGAAGATGGCTTGAAAAAACTGCATTTTGAGTTCGAACGCAGATTTCAAGATTTCAGTGCCATTCAAACAGAATTGGATATTTTTACCATGCCTTTCAACGTAAATTGTGAAGCAGTGAGGTCAGATTTGCAGCTTGAATTAATTGAGTTGCAATCTAACAATCATCTCAAGCAGCTGTTTCTAAATATGCCAAAGTTAGAGTTTTACAAATCATTATCGAAAGTAAGTTTCCCAAATTTAATATCTCACGCCCAAAAAATCAGTGCTATGTTTGCTTCATCTTATATATGTGAACAAGTGTTTTCAACTATGAACCTTAGAAAGAATTATTTCAGAAATAGACTGACAGATGAGCATTTAGCCTCGTTCCTTAGAATCAGTACATCTCACTTCGAACCTCAATATAAGGAACTTTTAAAAATGAAATCGCAATTTCATTCATCTCATTAACATATTTAAATTGTAATACTTGTATATTGTTTTTAAAATTTTAGAAAAATTTATCTTGGCCCGCCAAACTTTTTTTTTTCGATTTTTGGCCCGCGACCGAAAAAGTTTGCCCATCCCTGGTATAGGGCGTCATTAGATTCTACTCGCTCACCCGCCTAGTACGTATCACCAGTACACTCATCAGCCACCGCTACATCTCTGATCTGAAGTTTTTGAGCTTGTTGCCCTCCCTCCTTTAATTCCTGCCTGTGGCCAGTTAACGGGATAATGCGCGCATTTGACATGCAATGTACAACAATTATCCAATACTTACCAGGTTTCATTTCTATGGTCCAGCCATTCACTAGAGATGGTCTGTTATTTTGATAGCAGTTTAAATACGAGTGTATTTTTAAAACAGTTGGCAACAGTTATAAAAAATAACAGTTATCCCTAAAGGTAACCGCGAAAACAGTTAAGCAGTTAACATTAGCTATTATTGACTGCTATTTGAAAAGACCCAGGGCAATCTCGTTTCTGCGACGCACTTTAGCCAGAAGAAGATTGATGAGAAAAGTCTTCCCTGTACCGCCAGGAGCATCCAAAAAGAATATGCCACCGCGCCTATCAAAAACTGTTCTTGTAATATTGTCAAATGCTTCCTTTTGATCTTGGACCATTTTGGCTCATTCTCCTCTGTATGTTGCGAGTACATTCGCGTCATAGTTTCTTTCCATAAGTTCTTCACTCGGTAGGACTGAATCGCAGTTTCGATTGGGTTGTGGTAGTCCAAAGCTTTTTAGGTCCGATCCACCCAACAATATAATCTTATCCTCAATGTAGATTAGAGCTATGTTGAAGATGTATGTCATCACTGTATTCCAGATCCATATTCTGCTGCTGTACGCGTGTTGGTGCAGTATGTCTTCAGACAGGTTCTCCTTGTGGTTCACCCATAACTGATTGGGAGAAGACATCGAGCATGTTTGTAGCATAACAGCAAACAGATCACGTAAAATCTTTGGCGATCGAAATGCAGCTGCTTCTTCCAATGCTTTGTTCCAGTGTTCATCGTTCTCCAGAAGTCCTCTAAGCTGGTAAGTTCCGCAAACCCTTCCTTCAAATGTTCTCATATCTATAAACGATATCGGGCCTCGTACTTTATGCAGCATGAGTCGCAGGTGCATTCGGAATTGGTCGGATGGACGGTGTACATCGCGGAGTATGTACGGCCTAGTGCATCGCTGGACCTTATTCCTGCTTGTGATACAACTTGTCCTTGTTTTCGACGGTTCCATGTCTTGTTTCCTTTGTTACTTGGTTGTACAATAGGGTGTGTGCAAACTCATCTAGGGTACAAAATCTGAAGAAAGACGTCAGTGTCGTTTCCTGACTGCTGCTCAACGTACCCTGCTTGGGCACGTTGAGCAGCATTTTCTGTCGTGAAGTAGACTGGCCATTCTGAAGGTGGACGCTTAGATGAATCACTGTGGGGTGGCGCTCGTGAATTGAAAAATTGAATATTCTCCGTACCGCTTCGTTGCTGCTGATATATCTTCCCATTTGATACTGACGAATTTCATTAAGATCATTCTCTCCACTGGTCAATTCAAACAGCCATGTCGGATCATTTGTTAGCATACTTACAGACGTACTTTATAGACTTTACAAATTGTAATACCCTACGTTGATATGCGTATAGAAAATTTTTGTTACTAGAGAGCAATACGGAACAATTCACGTATTGTCCAGACAATTCTGATCCTCGAAAATTGATGTTTGCAATAAATCCCCCATCTTGTGATTATCTACGACTATAAAGTGGATATCCGTCTTGTCCTGTTTGCGTCTCTTTAAAAAAGCGGCGAGGGAATCGCTTTGTGCAAATTCCATCCTTCATGCATGGAGAGGGTGAATTTATGTATCTGCAGGGGTCGTGCACCATCTGCTTCGATACAATGCAAAAAAGTTCTGGGTCTTGTGGATTAGGGATTTCTGCACTGATATTCATCCACTCTGTGGACGTGTAGAGTCTGAGCCAAATCAGAATGTGGGCATGAGGAAGTCCTCGCTTCTGTCACTATCGTTTACATATGACACTTAACTTCTCCAAAAATCTTTGCCTTTGTGATGAGACTCATCAGTGTTTTTTTCTTTTGATGAAACACTTGCCAACAAATCATGACGATCCTGTGGTTTTTGCCCAACATATAGCTCTTGCTGTATTTCTGTCCAGTTTGGATTGCATGTAAAGGTGATGAAGAGATCCGGTAAGAGTACGCTCGTGCATGTACCTGGGACCCCCAGTAAAGCTGGAAGCAAAGATGTTCAACTGGTCAATGTCTGCAACATTTCCACCGTTCATGACCGCATCCCTCAAATGTGCATACTGTTCCACTCTCAACGTCCTCTGATTTAGTCGTATGTACAACAGCCTTTACGATTCAATCTCGGCATACATGTCAACGATAAATTAATAGAACAGGTATTTGCTTCTCAGTAAAATGTTGAAATTTGAAGAGCGTATCATCATCCTGTGAGCGTAGAACTGCATAGCAGAAATCTTCTTAGTTAACGGCATTCCTGCAGTTGGGTTTGTTTGTCGCAGTTCAAAATTATATCCATCCTCCCCTGCCAAAACATGAGTGGATGATGCTGTAGCGCATCGTAGGACCTGTGCGTATCGGGAATTCTCTTGATGGTGCCACTTTTCTTCTAAAACTGTCTCTTGCTCCATGTTGTTTTCCCACCATGATTAAAGTCACTTCTGTTGTCGGTGCATTGAACCGCCTGTCTTGTTCACCATGTGAGGTTTTGTCCGCTAAGATTACCACTTTGAATTCAAAGCTGATCTTATCCATGGCCGATTTGAAACTGTGGATGTAACAGTTGTGATGATCCAGCATATATTACAACGGAAGTACTATGTCTTGTCTCGTCTGCGGAACGTGTTGTGTACCATCTCCAACAAAATATATTTGCAGAAATTTAGGCTCTTCGTTTGGTAGAGGGTATAGACTCCCTATGCAGTGATAAACGTGACCCTGAACCTTAAATGTCGGCATGTATCCGGACTCTCTAATTTCTTTTGTAGTGACGAAAGACGTCATCCGGAAAAAGGAATTGTACCTTCTAATATTTGGCAGGAGATGTTTAGCTTCTGCTGAATCTCCAATCAGTAAAGTACGTAGGGGCTCGGCTGGATCCATTAACCGTGGCAGTTGAACCTTTCCTCCGTTGCAACACATATCTGGGACTTCACCTTTCCACTTCTTTGCTTCAGTGTTGGCATGTTACAGACATTGATCCAATGACGCACGAAGGATCAACTGATGGTTCCTAATTAAAAGCAGCGGCGGCTCGTGGTTGGAAAAAGAGGGGAAGGGCCTCCCCCCGAAATTAAATCTTGACTATGCCAGTGACATGAAAAGATAACAGTTCCGAAAATTAGTTAATGAGGATTTACCTATTTTCTGTAAATTAAATCAATTCTTCTGTCCTTTAATGCTGCAGATCTGTCTGATATGTCATCGTAAAATGACTGTTTCTCCATAGGCGTCACTAATACGTCTCTTTGAATAGAAATATTTGCTAAAGAAGTCTCTTGCGAAATAGTATTTCTTGAGTAAGTTTTTATTCTTTTAAGGCAAGAAAAACTCCTTTCCACTGATACACTTGTAGATGGAATTGTTAAGGCGAGAGAAAACAAATTATAAGCTTCTGTGAAAATTTCTTTATCATCCTAAAGCATTCGAAGTTCTTGCGTCGATATATTCCTGAATCATCGGCTATATAAGAAATAGTTCATTTTTAAGGTGCTGTTTTTTTTAACACATCGCCGTAAAACAGTTGAAGATTTTCAAGTACCTGAGATGGAAAATGTAAATTAAATTGTTCGAATTTCGTTGTATCAGCAAGACAAATAAATTGAAGTTTTTCACAATCTTGAAATCGTGTGTTTATTTCCATAAGAATGTGGTCTAAAATTTCAAAATATAGCTGTTTATAATTTTGAGAAATTGTTTCTAGTGAAAGAGCGGCATATTCCCCGTTAGATTCTTAAATTTTATTTCTATAATTTTACGCGTGTTTTCAAACAGTGTTTTAATAACATCCTCCTCCCTTTTACGGCTCAATAGTTCACGAGTGTATTTTATTTGAGATACACAATAGTTTAAATCTAGGGATTTTTTCTGGATAATTTCGAATAATATATCAGTAAGGCCAAAAATTCCGCTGAATACTACTGCCAAAATGTAAATTCAAAATCATTCATATCATTTTAAAATCCCTTTGCAAGTTGAATTGTTGTTTTGTCTGAATGTTTGCTGTGTCATAAATTCGAATATTACTTTTAATTTATCCCAATCTTCAACATTCAGTACTTTCGAATTGGAGGACCATCGAGTTAGTTTTATGGTTGGTATACGTCATGCGGAATTTGATGTAAGAACATAAGATCGCTTTGCCGAGTGATGAAAAAACAAAATAAATTCGACACTTAGAAATTTTAGAAAAACTTTGCTGCAATACAAGATTGAAACGATGTTCTAGACAATGGACAAAAACAGCTTGAGGAGCTTTATCTTTGAATTTTTCTTGAGTTCATTCAAGTGTCCAGACATTACACTGGCCCCATCGTAACATTGTCCTATTAATTTGTGTTGATAATCAAACGGTCCAACATTTTGTATAACATTTCTGACGTTTTATCTTCACTCACATCATGGAAACCCAAAAATCGCTCAACTAATACGCCTTTACAAATCTTGAGCACTGGGAAGTTTGATTTATGTCATAGGTGTCGTCCACTTGAATAGAAAAGAATTTAGCCCCGTTTATTTCATCTTTGATGTGATCGATTATATAATCGGAAATACATTCAATCATTTCATTTGAAGTCACCAGTGAAGACGTTTTTCCTTTTTGTAATGATTTTGAATTTCTAAAGGACTTTTGATATGAACAATCCTAGTAATTCCTTGAAATTTCCGCGATTTATGGAGTCACTGCTTTCATCATGGTCCCGGAATGCCATTTCTTGTTTGCTCAAATATATTACTGCATCAATCACTGTTTGTAGAAACAGTCTATTCAAACGAATGTTTTCATTGAAATGCACTTTAAAAATCCTAGCATTCTCCCTCAGGGCATCGGCAATCGTGTTCTGATTTTTTTTAAATTTCTTAGCATTAATTCACACTTCAGATGTTCATTGTCTCTACGAGGTTAAGAGTTTCATTTTTTATGCTTGAAACTACAGGCTTAAAAATCAGTTTTGAGGTCTTCTCTGGCTTATTTTTCAAATTACTTATTGAATTACTCGGCAGATCTTGAATCACAGTATGAGAAAAGGTAAGATTTCCTTGAAGTCAACAATTATTTCTCAGGAATAGTTCTCTGTACTTGTTCACTTTACTCCTCTTTTGCTCCATTCTTTGGCAGGTAATTCGAGAATTTTCGCTTTAACACTATTTAAAATATTCGAAACAGTATCTGGTAACAAATGTTCATCGATTTTCGCTTGCTTCGAATTTATCATCCGAATGTCAAAAATGGACTGACGAAAAATTTCCAGTCATTCTGAAATGTAAAGAATATCTACCAGTTTCGCAAACTTGCTCAAGAAACTTTTTGTTCTGCGCACGTTAAATGAGTCAGGCTATAATATACATGTAATGTTTTAGTAACATACGGATATATAATGTGTTAAAAGTCTAGTTTAAATTTGAAATCAGCAGTTGCGTTAGACGCTAAATAGCTACAAATTCAAAAGAATCTTGCAAATTAATAAAATAATACCCAAGAAAATAAAAGCACGTAAACATACCTCGATGAACAGAAGATAATGTTATTATCCACCAAATAGCGCTAAAGAAAATATAGGACTTTTCAGTTTTCCTCTAAGTACAGAGTGTCCTAAAAGTTCCCGTACTGACGATTCGTGAATTTATTATACAAAAACAACAAACTTTAAAATAATTATTTTTATGCTAATGGTGAAAAGCACTTTTAACATAACGTAGGAAAAAAATTTGAACTGACATTTATAATAAATGTTCAAAATGTTCGCCCCTTTCTTGGAGGCAAAGCTGAAGTCATTTGCGCATATTTTTAGAAACGCGTTTCAAGATGCTGGGAGTGACTTCTTGTATCCTTTGAGTAATGGCAGTTTTCAGATCATCTATTGTTTGGGGATTATCTTCATAAACTTTGTTCTTTAAATATCCCCACAGAAAAAAGTCAGGGATGCTCAGATCAGGGGAACGAGGTGGCCAAAGATTTCTTGAGATGAGTCGACGACAAAAAAAAAATCTTGAAGCATGCCCATGGTTTCATAACTTGTATGGCAGGTTGCACCGTCTTGTTGGAACCAAGAATCTCGTTCATTCACTTCTAGTAATGCAACAAATTGTTGGATAAGTTCTCTGTATACAGTGACATCAACAGTTGACTCGAAAAACAGAGGTCCAACAATCCTTTTGCGTGATACGGCACACCAAACGCCAATTTTTTGAGAATGTAAAGGTTTTTGCATTAATGAATGGGGATTTGTCGTCGCCCAAATGCGGGAGTTTTGCGCGTTCACATAACCGCTTATATGAAACCATGCCTCATCGGAGAAAAATGTTTTGTTCAAAATGTTGATGTTGCGAATAAATCTCCGGAACCATATCGGCAATAATAAAGCCGCTTCTCATTGTCCGGTGGCTTTAGCTCCTGTAACATTTTTACACAATAAGCACCAAAGTGCAAAGCTCTTAAAGCCTTATGTGTCGATCCACGTGATGTGCCCATTTGTTGCGACAAACGCCTCACGGATTGATGAGGAGATTGCAATATCCTTCGTTGAGTTTCTTGCACCAAGTCTGGTGTAACGACTTTCGGTCTTTCACTCTTGTGCTTGTCTTCCACCAAAACTGTCTCACGAAATCGCCGAACGAGTTGATATAGCGTATATTTACTCGGTATTGCATCATCTGGATATTTATGTCACCAAATTTCTTTACATCTTTCATATGATTTACATTCAAAATAAGCCTCAAGCAGCGCAATTCTCTGAATGCGTGTAAAACTCATTTTACAATGAAGAACAAAATGTCATGGAACTTTATTATCGCACAACTTGAGCGAGAAGAAAACCAAACGATAAAAATTAAAGAATCCATAAAATTATAAACAGACGATAAAATTCAATAATTAAAAAAAATCACGGTCAAATGATTTTTTAAAGCTGGAGTACGGGAACTTTTAGGACACTCTGTACTAACACAGCATTCGCCAGATTGGTTTTACAGCCAACACAGAAAGTAAGACTTTGGACCCCTGTACTTCCTGTTAACTAACCCCGTGGTCTTGCTAAGGGGACATACTGTTTTTAAGATATGTGATGCATTTTTTACAGTCTACGACACTAACTCTACACTACGACTCTACTGAACTAAGAAAATTGAATTTTGTCAGCCTAGATTGCAAAAATGACACTGTGCAGCTGCCCAAACGCAGTTGTGGTGTTTCGTTTAAGTCCTGATGTTTACGACTTCAATTCCTCTAATTTATCGCCTTCAACCTAGTATTTGCAAGTCCAATTAATAGGACCGCGTTCTGTCATCACTAATTTGGGATAGGACTCGACTGGACCACTAATTATATCACAGAAAACCTGTTAAATTTAAATTTCTTGTTTTCCGCAAGAGCTTCAGCGTCCTTGCGGATCGCTCGCCAGCCAATTCGATCCCAAAAGATCACCCGTGACCAGTACTTGGGAGGGTGACTACTTAATGCCTGTTTTGACTCGCGGGTGCGTCCAAAAATTTTGGCACCGCTGAATAATTAAGAAGCTTCGCTGAATAATTAAGACCTATATTTTTATTAATTTTTTTCATTTAAGCACTTCCTTTCTGATTTCTTACCATTTTATGATTAGATGAGGTACTTCGCAGCGGGTGCTCCTTAAGTTATATATCCAGTCCAGTTAATTGCTATTCACGGCTTTGAGCTACCTCAGTTCTTCAGTCGTAAAGAGAAATATCTGGACCATGACAAACAGTCTCACTCAATTAAGTACTTGCGGAATTCTAGAACTGTTAAGGACTCGGAAAGCTTTGAAATTCTGGCTAAGCTCAAATATTGATATCCACTTTCACTGGATCCTTTTTTTATATTAACATTAAAGAAAATATAATAGCGGACGGGTTGATTAAAGAATGTTCCTTGGAGAGTAATGTCACAAGAAAATTTCACTAAGTCCAAGATTTCTGTAATATTATATGGACCCTACTCATGATGGGTTTGGGAAACTGGCCCAGGCTATGTTTTGGAGGTATTATGGGATTGAAAATCACAGACGGCTTTTGTCTGTGATTTGTGTGTGAACATTCAGAAGTGGCCACTCTTAAATTTCAAAATCGACAAAATTTTTCCTGTTAGTCTTAAATGTACGAACTCGCAGGTTTCCCCGATTCACATACTTTCATGTGTCGGTTTGGATTCCCATAACATTTTAAGAATCCTTTGATGGTTTTGGACTTTTTAAAGACGATGAAGTGGTTTCATGGACTTACTTGCCTAACGTGATAGACCAAGAAGAATTAGAAACAACAATAGTTATTGCCATCAAATGTTAAAAAGTAACTTTTGCAATGACCAAAGTTTATTAAATTAAATTAATTTTAAAACTATTCATGTAAAAATATTTGAAAAATAAAAAATTGATTTTCTAAAAAATTTGTTAATTACTTTATAGTAGTTGATTTGCAGTTACCAAATTAACTGTTGTCACTTACAACAGTTAATAACTGCTAAATTAGCTGCTAACTGTTGACAAAACTATTATTAATAATTATTATTATGAATTAGCAATAATAGTTAACTCTGTTATCGTAAAATAAGTTTTGCCTATTTCTACCGTTCACCAGATCTATCGCCCATCGAAAACGTCTGGCTGATGATCACCCAACGACTGGAATGAACTTTGGCAACGTTTGGGAAGTAACATGGACTGGCATACCCTAAACACACATTCAAAGCCTCTTTCTTAAATTAAACGTCATTGCAAAACGAGATTACGAAAACGGAGATAAAGTACATTTTAATATAATCCCGATGTGCATCATACAAGAGTATTTGGGTAAAATCTCATTCCGTCTGGTTTGGTTTTACATTATAAATCCCTCTCATAGGATTGACAGCATTACGGTTCAGTATTTCTGAATTGAAAAAACTTAATATTTCGGAAGTGTAATTTTAACTATCCTTCTCGATAAATAATTTTTCTTCTTTTTTTATAGAAAATATTTCGAAGCATGAAGCAAGGATCGCTGGTTCTATACATCGACAATGCCGGTGGAGGATTTCACCAAATGGTTAGGAAGCAAGCCCAAGCTTGCAATTTAATCACAATATTTGGTCCACAGAAGCACAAAATCTACAACAACCAGACCTTCAACGTCAAGAGATTCGGTTACACGCCCTGCTTGGAAACCAAAGTTACAATCCACGTATGGAGAAAACCGCTCCAGGTTGATGCACCCGATGCTTATCGTATAGACAACTGGTCTCAAGAGAGTGGAACATATTTTAATGCTGGTCTAACCAATATTGCTTGTGAAGTTAACTTAGTTCGTGATCAACTCCCTGTTACGGGATGGGGGAATGGCTATCGTGAACTTGTAGATCCAGTCTCTGCATATAGAGTCCCTCCATCACGTGCTCCTCGACGATCGCGATCACGGTCACGGTCAAATCAAAGAAGACCTGTTCAACATCAACCTATAGCTCAAGCTGAATACAATTCTTCACATTCCGATACAAACAGTTCTCCGGAGAGAGATGACTGCTGTTCAGCGTGTGTCATTTCGTAAGAGAAAATAACTTGAAGAGAATATGATTCCTTTTCTCTTGGAAACAAGTGGCAAAGTGTTATTGGAAGCGTACCGATGTTTTTCTACGAAACGTTTCACTGTCAATAAGATCTACGCTACTCCGAAATTGCTAAGATATCTATAATTTTTATTTTTGTTTTTTACTGTTTCTGTGAAATGTTTTGATTTAGTAAACGAATTATTTACCTTTTTTGTGCTTAGCCCATTGTTTTGCTCCAGTGTGACGGTAATTAAAATACCTTTTTGTGTTTCATTCCATTGCACGTTTCTTTTCATAGTAACAATGACGTGATTATCCGTTTATGCAATACTTATATCACCGAAGAACAAATGCAGAGATAAAAATATTTTTAAGAAATAACACGAAAAAAGACAAATTAAGTGGGTTCCATGTGAAACCGCACAGAAAAGGGCCATTTTCGATCCGACCCCCTCTGATTTCTTAAAACTCGGCTAATTTGTTTCTCAGCTATATATAAGAAATTCTGGAAATTTTTAGCTTCCAACATGCAATAATTTTTTATAAATTTTTAGTTTTAGATTCACTAAATCTCTCTGAATCGAATTGTCCAATCATGCTGATTGAAAGCTTATTTTGTAGAAAAATGTACAACCTTTCTAATGATGTATTATATGATCTTTTAAGTGACCTTTTCAATTTTAAGATATTTCAATTTGACTTTTGACCTACAATTACACATGTGTAAGTGTATTTTTTAATTAAGTGTATTTTTACGATAAGATACGCAAAGATAAAAGATACACTATTTATCTTTGCTTTTTGAAAGTTTCATAGTGGGACGCATGTGTGGGTTCATAGTTAAAAAATATTCGAAATTAATTGAAATAATCAGTTCTCATAAACACCTGTGTCTTGACCTGTTTATCCAATCGAGATGAAAGAGGGCTTATTTCATAGGAAAACGTATAACTTTTCTGATGATATAATTTAGGAAAAAAATAATAAAATACTTTTTTAAATTCAAGGTCCAAGCCTTGAATTTCAAAACCTTCAAAGTAATCTTTCTGATGATATATTACATGATACTATGTGTGACCTTTCTGATGATATATTACATGATACTATGAGTGACCTTTCTGATTTTAAGGTTCATATAATACTATATCATCAGAAAGGTTATATTTTTTCTATCAAATAAGCCCTCTTTCATCTTGATTGGACAAACAAGTCAAAAGAAACAGGTGTTTATGGGTACTGATTACATACTTCTATTTAATTCGAATATTTTTTTAACTGTGAACCCATGAAAACTATGAAACTTTCAGAAAGCAAAAATAGTGTACCTTTAACATATCTTTTATAAAAAATACACTTTATAATGTAGGTTAAAGGTCAAATTGAATGACTGAAATTGAAACGGTCACCTAAAAGGTCATTAGAAAGGTTGTACATTTTCCTACAAAATAAGCTTTCATTCAGTATGATTGAAAAATTTGGTCCAGAGGTATAGGTGATTTAGTAAGTCTAAAATCGTGAAAAATTTTACAATTTTTAAAATTGTTATACATAAATTATTGCAAGTTGCAAGCCAAAAATTCTCAGAATTTTTTATATATGGCTGGGAAACAAATTAGCCGAGTTTAAAAAAAATCGGAGGTAGTTGGGTTGTGGACTGCGGTTTGACCTGGAGTGACCCACGTACTGTATCAACCTGGGGTAGAATTATAGTTATCAAAAATTCCCCAATGCGTATTTTGCACACCTGGTGTTAAAATGTTTTGTTAGTACAATTTCTTAACTTTACCGTGAACCTGTTTTAAATGTCCAAATTGGTTTGAACATTTAAAACAGTCCAAATTGTTTGAACAAGTCTGATAAAAAAACATGTATAGTTCTCGGAAATGTACGAAGTGAAAGAATTTCTTCACAAATTGTAAGATCGGGAAGCTCAAACCGAACCCGAAATAGTAATTGCGTCGTGCTGGTAAAGTTTGACCAATCCAGCTCTAGGAAAAGGGTCTTAGTTGTTTAGTCAGTTTCTGTTTCGTCATCGACCTTCCAATGTAATAAACGGAGCATGTGCCCGCAGCTTCAAGTACCATCTAACTGGCACTTGGGCCCGCCCTGAATATGTCCATCTATATACGTATGTCGACTTTTAATGAAATAGACGGAGCATGTGCGAGCTGCTTCAGGAACTGGCATTTGGCCCCGCCCTGAATACGCCCATTTAATACGAAAACATGTTAATCATCGACCTTCTAATGAAATAGGCAGAGAATGTGGGCGGAGTCGCTATTGTAAGATCTTAACTATCGATTTGCTATCAAAGCGCAGACTAGTATTTTTAAACACTTGAACCAGTCAATAATTTGACGCACAGTAGGATTTACCTTTTTCAAATTTTGAGGTAGGTTTCGCCATTCCAGATTTAGCGCAATAACCAGACCCTTTTTGGTTCATTGTGGTGGTGGGGATTTTGTTCTTCCATGCGCCTGCCAAGAGTATCCCATACATGCTCCATGGTATTGAGGTCAAGTATTACGCTGGACACTCCATTCGGTCTGTTTTTTCTGAGTTCAGCAGGTCATCAGCACAGACCTAACGTTGATAACAAGGAGTTATCTCCATAAAGATGAAATAATTTCAAACAGCACCAATAAAATTGTATACAGGGAATAATAACATCCTGACATTAACGTTGAGCATTCATGGTTCAACTTTACAAGACGTAAAGCTCGGTACGTCCATTCATAATGATGAAACCCCAGACCATCACTCGGCCACCTCTATAATGGGCTACTTCCAGGATGTCGCGAATGTGAGCCTGTTATCGTTTATACGGATCTGCCGCGCAGACAGGAGGAAAAAGAAAGATTTTCGATGTTAATTAACTTCCATGTTGATTTTTGTACGAACAGTTGTTTTCTTGGGCTCTGTATATATAATATGTGTTCTGTTCTTTTTGTTCAAATATACTTTTTAAATTATGGAAATCGTCTACTTGTGTTCTTGAGCGAAAGTTTTAGAGGGATTATTGAGTTTCACTCCAAGTTTTCGACGGTCAGGATGATTACTTCTCACCCAGGACACAAGTGAGGTAGGACAATTCTTTTTTTACTCCAATTCGAAAGATATTGTTTCTACACGGGATGTCTGGAGAAGCGGGAGTATGGGATTCACGCCAGATGTGTTAGCACCTCGAATCAGACAAACAAAATCTACTTTCGTCCGTGAACAGGACATTGGCCCATTGTTCGTCAGTCCAGTTGGCGTGTTCACGACACCGTCGAAACCTACGTTGCGTGATGTAGTCAAAGGAACGCAGTGTGCTGGTTTGTGGGCATACAAACATGATTTAATCGGTTGGATGCGGTCGATCTGGCGCTATATTATCGTCCCTGTGCTTGCTTGAAGCTGTTGTGCTAACCTTTCCGCAGCAGATGTTTTCGCTGTTACTGTCATAAATTTCCAGTCGTAGTTGTTTAGGGTGGTCGACCACTGCTGCACCATTTGACAGCACTTCCACGTTCGGAAAATTGTTTCCACAGCCTTGCGACTATGCTTTGGCCCACTCTGAACTCATTGGAACTCAGGCCAGATACTGATGCACGTGGGCAGTATCCCTTCTAGAAACCTTGCTGGCCACCCCCTTCACGGTAGATAGCTACTAAAAATAGCTAAAATGGGGTGACCCTCTTGACACCGTAAGCGCCTCTTGACTGTGCCCTGAGCGCAGCTCCCGCTCTAGACCAAGGTTTCTAGACCATGTCGTCAAAACCACAAAACGGCGAGTATCATTATTACAATCACCAACTATTTCTTCCCCTCCTTTACAACTTATTTTCACCTCGTGGGGGACCCTACACCGGGTTCGAAAACCCCACTTGTTTTGATGGGGGTCTTACATAGAGTGCTCTTTTCAACCTGTAAGTCGAATTTGGAATTAGACATGTTTGTGTTTGCTGATGTTTGGCATCTAATACATAACATTTTTAAACTCGCAAGGAATACACGAATCAAAAGAAATTGTTGTTAGAAAACAATTTTATCCATACACGTAAGAGCGCTTTCTTTCGAGAAATATAGCCCAAAATTAAAAGAATGAAATTGTTTAAAATGGAACTAGGAAAATATTTTTCAAATTCAGATCAAACACATTCTAAGAATACGCTTTAAGTCAATATTTTTTCAATAAATGTTTTAAAAGAACAATTTTATTTATTTATTTCCCTCAAATGTCTTTTATTTCAAATCTTTCGCTACAGTAATGCAATGGGTTCTGTTTTTTCTGTTGTGCTATCGGTAATTAATTTGCATGTGTAAACAATTGGTGGTAATTTTTTAAAGTAAAAATATATCTTTTGCTTTGAAATTGATGTTTAAAAAAGAAAATTAGAAACAATATGATACAAATGGTACTTTTCAATAAATAGAACCCTATAAAAAGATCCTCAAAACAGCGTGAATTCTTTCTATTGGTTTCTTTTCCAATTGTAGACACAAAACATGTAGGTTCAACAATGAACTTTCACTAGAATCACGGCCCAATTATATTCCTGAAATGGAGGCTTTGGTGATTTGTTGGCACTTTTCAATATCTTTTCCTAAAAACACTTAATATAAGCACACTTTTAAGTGCGAAAGTGAAAGAGCACAATACTTCGCTATATTGCACTTTGGGGTAGGCATAAAGCGCACAGGTGTGAAAAACTTGCTTATTAGAAATATAAGTCACATTATTACTATCACCCTACTGTCGCTAATAAATCGTAAAATTAGCATTTCTAGTTCAATCAGTTCAGTTTTCTCTAGTTCAATTTCAGAGATATTCATTACACAATATATCTTTTATGACTATTATACGTAGGCATCAGGGTATGAAAAAATAAAAAATAGGATTTATTTCCCATGATACAAATACATTATTCTTCAAATTCTAAATTAAAAAATAATAATTTAAATAAGGGGAGGAAATTTTAACCTTCTGGCCTGTTACCCAATTTGTTTTTACGAACACATTTCTTGCCTGCTAGACACGAAAATTTAAATTTAAACTCATTTAAATTCGCAGGAACCTAATTGTTTCCCATTCAAAAGGGAATTCCACATTATGGAATGCAATGCTTTCGCAACGAGAAAACCAAAAACTTATCTGCTTTCTCTTAAACTTGTTAGATATGAGACATTTAAATCACAGTATAGATAGATCCTAGATAGCATTGATTTATGACAGCGTGTGAAAAAATCAATTAAAAAATAATTTAAATCTTATTTTTATAAATTTAATTTGTTGCTTCTATGTTTATACGTGTCAGACATGAGGTGCAAATCATACTGTAGGATCTAGTTTATGTTATATATGCTTTCCAGTCTTCTACACAAATATTAAAATCCAAATGAGATTCCCCAATTCCAAACGAAATCCGAGACAGTGAAAAATTCATGATTATTTTTCAAATGTTCTTAAAAAATGTTTTTTTAATCAGGCATTTTGTCGGATTTTTATGATTTTAATTTTTTATCCTATGAGTTTAAACTTGTTAGACATGCAAATCAGCGTAGTTACTAGATAATATCAATTTATGTTAAACATGTCTGAGGGTTTAGGAATTCTAGATTCCCTAACCCAGAAATAATAAATTCCTTCTTTAAAGGGCATCAGTTTTAAGTCGAACTAACCTTTCCATGGGAAGAGTATGTCAAAAATATCTGAAAACATTTTGTACAATGTATGGACTGGTCTCATCTCTACAAAGCTCAGTATCTGCTGATAAGCAGATTTAACTGACACTTATTTTAAGTGAGCAAAGAGAAATATATTTGTTGGACAGTTGTTTTCCCAACATGAGCAGTTAACCCCTAGGGACCCTAATCCCTTTAGTCCCAAAACGAGAAACTAAACTTGTTAAAAAAATCCACCTACACCAAGCATGTCCGACCCCTTCAAACTCTTTAAAATTTTTATGGTAGAGCCCAGGACCCCAAACATAAGGGGTAAATATGGAAATAATGTGTAACCAAATATGCAGAGTGATTTTATCTGTCTTGGGTTGCTTATAAAAGGGTTTCAAAGTTCTAGAGATCCGGAACTCTTTGGGTCCTAGTATTTTTATAGTTGGACCCAAGTCTCCTTCTAAAATAAGATAATATTGGTAATGATTTATGTAAACAAAATAAAGGTTTCCAAAATATTTATAATGAAGCAAATCATATCTCAAGTTGGAACCCAGTGCATCCCAATCAATGCAATTATCTTTAGTGTCCTCAAAGTAGAGAGGACAGTAATTATCAATTTTATAAAGGATCAATCTGGGGATTACTGACTAGAAACAAATTTTTAAAATGATTTGTATCGTCCCATTTTGTCTTAGGTTATTTTATTTTCAATATTATTAAACTTAAGAAAATTAGTGATTTAAATCATGATTAAAAACGTGATCTAAATCAAGCTGATTTAAATCGGCATGCCCTGCAAAATATAATACAATATACTGATTGAAAAAAATTTAAAAGGAAATTTTTATTAATATTGATATCTTTTATTTTTGATGTTTGCTATGCCTGGTGAACCAACCAGTCCCTAACGACTATACAGTTATTGTCCATTTCTCATTTAAGCGAGCAAAGTAGTCTCACCAATAAATCAAATCGATGTTCTTACAGCCAGTGGACTACTAAAAAAATGGGAGCAAATCTGAAGTTCACTAATCTGTATATTGATAAAAAAAATAAAATTCAGATGTTAAGTCATTGTTATCTATGAAACCACAGTAAAGTATTATTTTGAGGAGTGATGTCATTCGTAATTCATCTCAATTCTATTTCTTAAGCTATTGAAATGAAATTTACCATAAAGGTAAGTACCTCTTATTCTAATTTATACATAATTTTTTACTTACCTAAATTATCTTTAAAGCAAACATTGTGGTCAATCTACTGTTAGAACCAAACCTGTTCGGGTAATTGGCCAAATTAGCTAGTTACTGGGGTTTTAGGAAAATTTCTATTTGAAATTTGAGTTTAAATATTTAAAAATGACTAAGTTTGGCAATTGGGAAAAATAAAGGCAAAAAATAATCCTGTAGTCTAGTATTTGACCAGGTTGTCAATTACTGGAAGAGAGGTGGTCAATTACTGGAATACAATACATAAATTGTCAACAGTCTCAAAGGTTCATGATGAACCCAACAGATGAACTTTAAATGCAAGAATGACAACTGCTAAACCAAAAATGAATAGAAAAAGTCATTAATCAAGCAGAAAACAAATGCAGAAACAATGTAATTTGTAGGCAAGAAACAAAAGTGTACAGCATCTCAATTTCAACTAAAGCTTGTGTTAGTCCTGCATTTCAAGATCATATACCATGGCTTAGTGTCTCCCGAAAAGAAAGGTTCAAAACGTAAGAGATGTACCATTTAACAGTATCTAAACCAGGGTTTCTTAACCTGTGGTTCATGGACCCCTTGGGGGTCCATGGGTCATATTTTGGGGGACCGCCGACTGATCCTAATTTTTAAAATGTTTGCATCAATATTTAGCCAGCAGTGGTAACCCGGACCTACATCATCCTTAGCGCGCTCTGTATGGCAACCCTGTTTCTTTTTCCGCTCCTCCGGAGAAGAGAATTTGAGGCGCTTTTTCGCGCATGCTCATTTATTTCTCTTTTGTTTTAGCCTTTTCATTGGTCGATAATTTGTTTGAGTTTGAAATAGCGGTATAATTTTAAACTTGATTCACGATTTTATTTCCGTTGGATCTGCCCTGGAGGTAAGACGTACATTTATTTTTGTCTTTCATCTGTTTGTGAGTAGCATATTTTTTTGGTGTTTTCTTAGCTTATATTATTGCTAAATGCTTGATTTCACTATGGAATTAGCTCTTGCTGAAGTTTTGAATGCGAAAAATAAATATTCAGTTGGCTATTTTAGTGTTTTACCAGTCATGGGTAAGAAAGCGTTGTTAGAATAATGTATGAAAGAGGGAATGATTTCATCGATGTATAAATGTCCAAAATGTGGATCACAAATGAGTTTGAAGCCGAGACATAAGGGTATATCCTCCATCGATACAAGATTCCTTGCCGCTTTTTCAAGTGTTTTTTTGTGTCTTAATGTTTGTTCTTAATGTTTCATTTGATTATTTGATATTTTTTGTAGCCCAAAATGTCCAAAAAAAGGAAGTATGATGAAAATTATGTAAAATATGGATTCTGCTGCATGAAGGAATCGGAGGTGTTGAAAAGCCACAATGCTTTCTGTGTGGAAAAGTTTTGGCAAACGCCAGTATGAAACCGGCAAAATTGATAGAGCATCTCAAATCTCTTCATCCTGAAAATGCATCTAAAGATCTAGAATTTTTTACAAAGAAGAAAGCCCTGTTTTCGAAATCTGGAACATTAACCAAACTTGGATTTGGTATTCCACAAAAACCTTTGGTTGAGGCATCTTTCAGAGTTGCATATCGTATTGCCAAAAGTAAGAAACCGCATACTATTGGAGAGACATTAATTAAGCCATGTGCGCTGGAAATGGTTGAATTAGTTTGTGGACTGGAACAGAGAAAAAAACTTGAGGCTATTCCATTGTCCAAGGATGTGATACATTCAAGAATAGTTGAAATTTCTTGCAATATCTTGAAACAGATCATCGATGAATTAAAAGCATCGCCATTTCCCTTTAGTATGCAACTGGATGAAACTACAGACATCTCGAATTGTAGTCAACTTCTTGTTTTTGTTCGTTACGTGTCTGCTGATACTATCAAAGAAGAATTCTTATTTTGTGAGCCTCTTTTGCAAACTACAAAGGCAGTTGATGTTTTAGCGATTTTAAATGTTTTCTTTTCCAAACACGACTTCGACTGGAAACAAAAACTTCATTCACTTTGTACGGATGGAGCACCTGCGATGCTTGGCAATAAATCTGGTTTTGCCCATTTGGTAAAAAAAGAGGCTCCTAATGTTATTGTTGCACATTGTTTTTTCATAGACATGCACTGGCTACAAAAACTCTTCCAACCAGCTTAAAAGAAGTATTGTCAATAGTTATTAAAACTGTGAATTTTATTAGAAGTAGAGCTCTTAATCATCGTCTTTTTAAAACACTGTGTCAAGAAATGAACGCAGAACATGAGGTACTTCTGTACCACACGGAAGTGCGCTGGCTGTCACGAGGGCAGGTTTTGAAACGAATTTTCATGTTGAAGACAGAAGTATCACTTTTTTTAGAAGAAAAAGATAACTCACTCTTCGAATATTTCAAGAAAAAAGATTTTATATGTAAATTGGCTTACCTGGCAGACATTTTTAACCACATGAACGATATATGTCTTTCAATTCAAGGGCCTGATACAACAATTATGGATGCCACTGAGAAACTACAGGCATTTTTATTGAAAATGTCACTTTGGAAAATTAGAATTCAAAATGGGATATATGCAAACTTTCAAATGTTGGACGAAGTGCTTTTTGAAAATGGATCTCGGCAAGATAGTTTGTTATTGAATAACTTGAAAAATGAAATCTGTGAACACCTGGAAGTACTTCAAGTTTCATTTGAAAAATATTTCAATTCGGATGGAATAAATATAAAAGATGAGTTGTGGATTCGTAATCCTTTTCTTTGTGATATTGACTGTATCGATGACATGAACCTTGCCAAAGATGAGCTAATTGATTTGAAAACAAAGTCGTTGTTAAAAATGGATTTCGATTCAAAAACTCTTGGAGAGTTTTGGTCTTCTTTAAGAGAAGCCTACCCATTGCTTGTAAAACGAGCTATGGCAGCCATTATTCCGTTTGCTACAGTATATCTTTGCGAAGCGGGATTTTCCACACTTGTCACAATAAAAACAAAACATCGAAATCGACTGAATGTCGAACATGATATGCGCGTTGCTTTGTCGAAAACCATCCCTCAATTCAATCTGTTAATCAAGGAAAAGCAGCAACAGCCTTCACATTAAAAATTTTAATTTCTTCAAATTTTTTATACTATTGAAATAAAAATATTAAATAATAAAACAGAATATATTTTGTAATAAATGATGTTTAAGCAATTTTTTTTCACAGAGGGGTCCGTGACATATTTAAAATTTTTAAAGTGGTCCATTGTGCCAAAAAGGTTAAGAAACACTGATCTAAACGATGCTTAGTAATCAGGTTGGAGGAGGATTTTATGCACAAGGGCTATGGTTTGGCCCAATCGGGCTTCTCTACTGTCTTCTTACCGGTCACGTCATCCACGAGCTGGCATTGCCCATGCCCAAAGGGCTTCATTCGATTTGATTATTTCGTAAATTGGTTCGACTTAGCATCTTAGTTCTAGCTAGCGTATTTTTATAACCATTTCTTTACTTCTCTTGAGCGTATGTAGATATGTCGATTTCATGTTCGATGTGATTGCGTTATCAAACGTTAATAAAGTTACGGAAAACCCTTTTTACCCGATCTCTCTATGCAAAAATAGCATCGTTTCGTGATAGCAATTTTTGAACAACGCACGAAATTTACACTACTGCGATGTAAAGTGGGTTGGCATCATTGTCCGAAAGAGCAGCGAAAGTAGACATCAGAGAGGAAATATAAAAGAAGAGTGAGCAATAATAACCTTTCTATGTGCCCATGATCATGTGATCAAAACTAATAGTAACATGACCTTTGGACTACTTTAGTCTGCCGGTTGGAAACCAACATTCATCATCTGATAGGTCCACGGGACGGTAGAAGATGCCCATTCATTGATTCATCATCTGATTGGTCCGCGCGAGATAGTAATAAACTTTGGAAATTTCACCATTTTGTCACCATTCTATAGAAATTCGGAATATACAACTACCCTGTCATAAAATGACATGTCGCCAAACAAGGCGATCAGGTGTCAAATTGTTCAACCAAGTCAATTTTTCACCGAGCATGCATGTTGATCACACTTTTTGAAGCTTCTCTCCATTGCAATGCACAGTCTATTTATGTTTCACTTCTATGGTAGGCGTACTTTCTGGTAACTGAACCGGCAAGTTCCAACCACAGTAGCAACACAAACTTACCACATAACCTACTTTCCAGCTCGTGAACCCCCTATCCCCGTGAAAACGTACCTTTATAAGCTATTTTTTGGAATAAAAATATACTATCATCAATAATAATTTTTCTTTTTTTTACAGGAAATATTCCGAATCATGACAAAAGGATCGCTGGTTCTATATATCGACAATGCAGGTGGAGGATTTCACCGAATGGTGAAGATGGAAGCTGATGCTTGCAATTTAGAAACAGTGTTTGAACTTAAGCACGTCCACTACACCAAGCAGACTTTCGACACCAAAAGATTCGGTATCACGCCTTGCTTGGAAACCCAAGTAACGGTGCACATATGGAGGAAATCATATGCCAGTAGACCGAGTCGTATAAATGACGAACTATCCACTAGACCACTTGAAAGTCAAATAAAGATGAACGTTTTCAATACTTCTGTTCCTAAGCCAGTTTACAATGCTCCTGTTCCCGAGTCTCATGCGACAGTTTACAATGCTCCTGTTCCTAAACTACCAATGTTTAGCAATCCTAGAAAGAATTCTACATCATCTCTGGACGATGAATGCATTTATGATGCAACGAATTTTGGGAAGACTTGTCCAAGAGCGCTTTCAAATCGAGTTTCTATTCAATCGCAATTTGAGGACAAAACTTTGCGGTCTGCACAGCGAACAACTACAGATATCGTTAAGAGGCTTTTCTGGGGTGCATGTAAAACAATTGTGAGCAGTATTGTTGGAGAGTTGATAAGAATAAGTCTGAATGAAGTTTTCAATGATTTTGAGTACACTATCTCATCTTATGCAACATCAAACTCACGGCCAACCTTTACTCTCACATCAGATTATTTTTTCGAAATTTCGCTGAGTGACTGGAATTGAATAGCACTTTTTGAACACAGAACACTGGATTTTGTGCCCCCAGATGTAAAGTAACCATTGCACGAACTGGCATCAGTTCACAGTCACAATGTAACAGTCGTGTGCACATTGTTCACGAGCAGTCGAATCCACAGTGCGATGCTGTAAAGAGAGGGGAAAATGTTCACGTCGAGCCAATGTACTGCCTGTCTACCACGAGAACGGCATAAGACAGAAATTCTGTTGCTGTCTATTGTCTTGGAAACGAGATAGCCTATTTTCCATAGGGATTCTTGAAGCATTCGAGTTTGTTACACTTAGTGTCGCGAATGCAAGCCTATATCGTTTGTGCAGATCTGTCGAGCATGCGCACGTAGGAGAAAACAGCTAGAACAAAATATTACTGATTTAGAACTCTCGTATTAAGCTGCAGAAAATGTGCTGTCCTTTTTCTGTTAAAAATGCAAATATATTTCAGCACAATTAAAGATTAGCGAAATTTATGGGATGTGTCTTCAATTTCGTTGAACTTCATTGTGTGAAAGAATATATAAGTTTTCAGCGAAAGAAGAATGAATAAGAAACTTGGATAAAACAAAAGGCATCATAGAATTCGATCTTTTTTGCCCAGCCCTAGAAAAGAGGGTAAAGATTCAAGAAAAAGGGTGGGTAAACATCTCACATCCCTTTTATCTTTTAAACGAATTTTAACCTCTTTGAAGCAATACTTAGCGACAATCAGCTCTTCAGGAGTTTATGATATAAGAGGATATTCCCACCGCCAAAACCTCAACCAACTCATCCTCATTCAAAATGGACGAGCCCTGTTTCTATAGTGACCGCAACATCTAGTCTTTGTGTGTGGTGTAGTTCTCCTGGTAGACAGACTACAAATTTGCGTAAACCTCACAGCTTCCACGAGGCTATTGCGATTTTGTCTTAGCGAACCCTTTCGTGTTAATGGCAAAAATTGACAGGTGGTCGGATCGTTCCGGTTCCGAGTGATTCAAGGCCTCGACGTGGCTCAGTAGATTTTCCCGTTCAGCTAGTAACCATACACTTGAAATATAAATAGACTAAGCATTGCTATTGAGAGGAGTTTCAAAAAGTGTGACTAACGTACCGACTAGTAGTCACGTGACAGTTCTGTGAAAAATTAACTTGGTTGACCGATTTGACATCTTATAACCTCGTTTGAGATACATCTTATGACGGGGACGTGCACCAGCCCCCTTTGTACACGACGGTCTCTTGGTTAGATTCGAACTCGCAATCTTCCAATCGGGCCACCACGGGCCTGGACTGACTCGAATTCTGTTTGGAGTCAGGCGACTCTTATAGACAAAAACTTGCTGATCATCAGTCGAGAGGTGAAGAGGAATTTTTCAAGTCTATTTATTGAAATTAAATGTAATGCGTTGTTTCTTCTGTTTTTAGAGTTTAAGAAAAATGTATCAAACAATGAATTGGTCATGAAAAAAAACTAAAATGAAACTTGTATTTGTTAAGAAAATTAATGTAGTGATTTAAATTATGTTTTATTATAGGTTGATCAAATGAAATCAACGATCATGAAATATTTGTATTGTAAAATTCGACTCTTTATTATTTGAATATTTATAAAATTGTCAATTTTATTAAGTTATTAAAGTCATATTTTGTGTAGAGCTTGGATAAATTTGACGAGACAAAATAGAAAATTCTGTAACTGAAGTCTGTTTTTCGGTATCTCAATTAGGAACGGAGATCTCAAGTTTTCGCAGAGAAGGAAATTCTCCAAATATATCCACGAACTCGTATATAAAAATCCATTTAAAGGGGAACAGAGATAACAATTTAGCATTGATGTGTACTAAGTTCGTGTTCTCAATCAAGAGACTAAACAGTCAAATCTCATTCAGGCGAACTCGCTTAGTACGAATTACTGATAATATGAACTATAAATTCCAATCCCCCATCATAATGCTTATTCAAACAAATTTAACATTCTTTAAGCAGAATTCGGGTTACACTGATCACCGGTTAAGACTAACACATTTTTGAAACTTAAAGGGCAAACGGATTCTTTTCAATCGTACATTGAGTGACTCCGAAATTGTAGATTTATTTGTGGGAGTGAAGAAAGAATAAATGAAGATTCCGAAGAAGCCAAGGAACATCTCGAAATTTTAAATCACAATGACGAGGTCACATCTGAGCTGGCATCCCATTCTCCAAACTTCCACGCCAACGTGATTACATTTGAGGCAACGACATATTTAACGTGCACCAGACCCCATGCACAGGATGGTATTTGGTTGAATTGAGTTTCGAACTCGCAACCCTTCGGTTGCAAATCCGCCAATTACTCCAAACGGGATACCGCTACCCGAACGAAGATGTCATTTTCGATGCCATCAATGAAAGCTTGATTGTGAAAAAATAAGGATTACAAATCTGTGCCATGCTGTTGATTTTAATAGTAACCCGACAAGAGTGACTTCGATGCGGTATCTCGTCCATTAAGATCTGACCAATTTTGCTAATGGCGAGATTCTTGTCATCAATATACTGCCGATTTTTTATAGTGACGAGATCAAGATTTGTTCAGTTTTCTTCTAATGAGGTGATATCTCGTCCAGCAAGATATGGGTGGTCAATTTTGCTAATGGCGAGATAGGTCGTCATTAACAAATCTGACTATCCTCGAGATAATCACTAGGCGGATTAATATGGCTTTAACACAGCAAATCGCTTTGCGAAACCATGAGGGACCTGAGAACCAACTCCATTCATACGCCTATATTATGTTTTCAAACCATGACTTGACTACGCGCGGACTATGAAGGCTTGTAGTGTCATTTGCTATTGTATACTCAACGCCGTGAAAAAAAATCCGAAATCTGTGCTAGCCGACGGAAGATGTTGAATTAGAGTGATTCTGTGGAGTGGTGCCAACTGAGGTGTTGTTCTCGTCATCTGACCGTGGTTCGAGGCGTTGTCCTCCTTTCTGGATTGATCCCGGACCGTCGCCTCGTCATCTGAACCTGGTTCGAAACTACGTGGTGCCCTCGCATCTTTCCCTTCGGGTTTGATCCCGGATCGTTGCCGATAGCCCGTTGTGTTACTGCAGTGTGACGTTAATTAACTGTCTACGTATCTAGAGTATGGTTCAGACAACGCCACCTATATTTGTTTAAAGGAGGTTTTGGTTCAGACCACTATAATAGGGTACATTGATTGGGAGGGGGTATTTCAATTAACGTCACACTAGAGCAACACAGCGGGCTATTGGTGACGGTCCGGGATCAATCCCAAAAGGAAAGATCCGAGGATAATACCACGTAATTTTGAACCACGGTCAGATGACGAACATAGATTGGGAAGATGTCGACGATGACTTGCACTAGCAAGGGCCGCTATAGCCCGGTTGGAAGAGTAACGGATTAGCAACGGGAGAGTTGCGAGTTCGAATCTAACCAAAGACCGTCGTGTACGAAAGGGGTTGGTACACTTTAAATTCGTCGTGTCCTCACGTTGGAGTGGTGTGAAAGTTTGGAAAAAGGTGCCAGCTCAGGTGTTGCCTCGTCATCTGACCGTGGTTCAAAATTACATGGTGTTGTCCTAGTATGGGTATTACATGGTGTTGTCCTAGTCTGGGATCAATCCCTTTGGGATTGATCCCAGACTGTCATCAATAGCCCGTTGTGTTGCTCCAGTGTGACGTTAATTGAAATACCTACCTGTACTATTAATAATCTAAAGGCTGAAGGGCCGCGGTGGCCCGGTTGGAAGAGTAACGGACTTGCAACCGAAGGGTTGCGAGTTCGAATCCAGCCAAACACCGTCGTGTACAAAGGGGGCTGGTGCACGTTAAATCTGTCGTGGCCTCAAATGTCCTCACGTTGGCGTGGTGTGGAAGTTTGGAGAGTGGGGTGCCAGCTCAGGTGTTGCCTCGTCATCTGACCGTGGTTCAAAATTACGTGGTGTTGTCCTCGGATCTTTCCCTTTGGGATTGATCCCGGACCGTCACCAATAGCCCATTGTGTAGCTCTAGTGTGACGTTAATGGAAATACCCCCCCCCCCTAAAGGCTGAAAGTGTCTGCTGTTGAAGATACTCAATAGCCCGTTTTGCTACTCCAGTGCGACGATAATTAACTACCTATCTAAAAAACTCATTGATAGAAAATATTTTTAAAAAGTAGCAAAGCAGTGTTGCATTTTTTAGCAAAATTTCACCGTAATCGCGGATTAACAACCGGAGGATTGCGGGTTCGAAACTTGACCCAAAGACAGTCTTATATGTGGGGGCTGGTGTCACGTTACATCTGCCTTGACCTTAAATGTCCTCACGTTGACGTGGCGTGGAAGTTAGGTAGGTATTTTAATTAACATCACACTGGGCTATCGGTGACGGTTCGATATCAATCGCAAAAGGAAAGATCCGAGAAAAACATCCACGTAATTTTGAACCACGGTCAGATGACGACTTGTTTGAGAGGGGGGGGGGGGTATTTCAATTAACGTCACACTGGAGCAACACAATGGGCTATTGGTGACGGTCCGGGATCAATCCCAAAGGGAAAGATCCGAGGACAACACCACGTAATTTTGAACCACGGTCAGATGACGAGAAGGGCCGCGGTGGCCCGGTTGGAAGAGTAACGGACTAGCAACCGAAGGGTTGCGAGTTCGAATCCAGCCAAACACCGTCGTGTACAAAGGGGGCTGGTGCACGTTAAATCTGTCGTGGCCTCAAATGTCCTCACGTTGGCGTGGTGTGGAAGTTTGGAGAGTGGGGTGCCAGCTCAGGTGTTGCCTCGTCATCTGACCGTGGTTCAAAATTACGTGGTGCTGTCCTCGGATCTTTCCCTTTGGGATTGATCCCGGACCGTCACCAATAGCCCGTTGTGTTGCTCCAGTGTGACGTTAATTGAAATACCCCCCCACCCCACCCCCATATGACGAGAACACCTGTGATCTGGCACCCCACTCTCCAAACTTCCACACCCCGCCAACGTGATGTGCGTTTTTTGCGGCAGAACATGCTTCCTGTACGTATTCTGGAAGTGAGGTCACTTAACTTGGTTCATCGACCTTAAAATGACAGACGAAGCATGTGCCCGCAGCTTGTTATTTCTTCCGAGTTGCTTGATTTGAGCGTTCGAGTCCAGTCAAACACCGTCGTGTACAAGGGGTGCTGGTGCACATTAAATCTGTCGTGGCCTGAAATGTCCTCACGTTGGCCTGGTGTGGAATTTCGGTTAGTTAATTAACTACCTACCAGTTGCTTGATTTGAAGATCTATCACGTGATTGTAGGTAAAAGCATGAATTCTAAATTATTGATTGGTTAGTGATTATCCACCATGATCAAAAACACTAGTCTGCGCTTCCATAGATAATCGGCAAAGTCCGATTTGTGATTAACCCTTCAGAGATCTTATGAAAGCGACGTCGTCCACATGAGTTTGGAGTGGGGTGCGAGCTCAGGTGTTGCCTTATCTGACAGTGATTCAAAATTAAGTGTTGTCCTCAGATCTTTCCCTTTGGGATTGATCACAGACCGTCACCAATAGCCCGTTGTGTTGCTCCAGTGTGACGTTAATTAAAATACCTACCTACATGATATGGCCAAATATGGCCCTGCGCCATAAAACCCCCATACCAACCAACCAACTGCCCACATGATCGTAGCCGGTGCAGATTCGATTCCTGTCAAGTGCATTCCTCCCTGGGTGTATTTCTCTCTTGTGACTTGAAAATTTTTGTCTTGTTTGATGTTGTATGGTGTCTGGCGCAGCATGGCCAAATATGGCCCTTGCGCCATAAAGCCCCCAAACCAACCACTTGATCCATCTATGGCTTCCAGACCTTCACTTCGACTCACCAAACTGTGTAGAGCCCATTTAAGAGGTGGGGTAAAAGACTTTCCCAACACTGAGAGGCCCAACAAGAAACCAAGCCTGCCATACATGGAGAGCACCACCTCCCTCTTTATGAGCGCGTGCGGCGTTTATTTTATACATTTTAGCACATGATAATAGTGTCCTAAAAGTTCCCGTACTCCAACTTTAAAAAAATCAGTTTCACGTGTTTTTTTAATTATTGAATTTTATCGTCTGTTTATAATTTTATGGATTCTTTAATTTTTATCGTTTGGTTTTCTTCTCGCTCAATTTGTGCGATAATAAAGTTCCATGACATTTTGTTCTTCATTGTAAAATGAGTTTATCACGCATTCAGAGAATTGCGCTGCTTGAGGCTTATTTTGAATGTCAATCATATAAAAGATGTAAAGAAATTTGGCGACATAAATATCCAGATGATGCAATACCTAGTAAAGATACGCTTTATCAACTCGTTCGGCGATTTCGTGAGACAGGTTCGGTGGAAGACAAACACAGGAGTGGAAGACTGAAAGTCGTTACACCAGACTGCAAGAAACTCAGCGAAAGATATTGCAATCTCCTCAACAATTCGTGAGGCGTTTGTCGCAACAAATGGGCACATCACGTGGATCGACACATAAGGCTTTAAGAGCTTTGCACTTTGGTGCTTATTGTGTAAAAATGTTACAGGAGCTAAAGCCACCGGACAATGAGAAGCGGCTTTATTATTGCCGATATGGTTCCGGAGATTTATTCGCAACATCAACATTTTGAACAAAACATTTTTCTCCGATGAGGCATGGTTTCATATAAGCGGTTATGTGAACGCGCAAAACTTCCTCATTTGGGCGACGACAAATCCCCATTCATTAATGCAAAAACCTTTACATTCTCAAAAAATTGGCGTTTGGTGTGCCGTATCACGCAAAAGGATTGTTGGGCCTCGAGTTTTTCGAGTCAACTGTTGATGTCACTGTATACAGAGAACTTATCCAACAATTTGTTGCATTACTAGAAGTGAATGAACGAGATTCTTGGTTCCAACAAGACGGTGCAACTTGCCATACAAGTTATGAAACCATGGGCATGCTTCAAAATTTTTTTTGTCGTCGACTCATCTCAAGAAATCTTTGGCCACCTCGTTCCCCTGATCTGAGCATCCCTGACTTTTTTCTGTAGGGATATTTAAAGAACAAAGTTTATGAAGATAATCCCCAAACAATAGATGATCTGAAAACTGCCATTACTCAAAGGATACAAGAAGTCACTCCCAGCGTCTTGAAACGCGTTTCTAAAAATATGCGCAAACGACTTCAGCTTTGCACCCAAGAAAGGGGCGGACATTTTGAACATTTATTGTAAATGTGAGTTCAAATTTTTTTCCTACGTTATGTTAACCATTAGCATAAAAATAATTGTTTTAAAGTTTGTTGTTTTTGTATAATAAATTCACGAATCACGGGAATTCACGGGAACTTTTAGGACACTCTGTAGTACCATGTGAGCTAGAACATCAAAAGATATTGTACAGTTGAGGTACAAAATTTTGATACATACAAAATGCAATTGTACAATAAAAAAAAGTAAAATAACACAACATAATAATAGTACCGTGTGGACTAGAACAAAAATGTTAAATAGGTATGGGATAGAATTTTGATATATACAGAAATGCAGAACAAAACATACATAAGAATAACAACAAATAAATATTATTGAATCTAGTAAGAATAATTATTATATGAAATGATATAAAGCATTTATATAATACTATGGCAATGTATATATGACATTAATATATATAGAATTGAACAGTTTAGTGCGAAATAATGATACAATTTACTATATACATTGAATAATATATAGGACAGTGAATATGATGTCACGTTCCATAGTCTGTATTTGCTATTAATAAAGTTTGTTGGCGTCTATCTATGGCTTGGTAATCGAAAACGATATCAGCAAGTCGCTAATAAAATTCCAAAGAATAAATTCCGAATAGATTTTGTTAGTTGATTGGTCAACGCCAATGAGAGATTAAACGCCAAATCGGCGAAGCAGCGGCTCCGTTTTCTGTTAGGTTTGTTTGCTTTAACCACATGACTAATTTACTAACTGATGACTGAAAATCCATCTCGTGATCCTCTTTCAGATGTTGCAGAATTCTCTCTATTGGAAACCAGATATAGTCATATTTACAGGGAAAAAACATTGCCATTTTCCCAAGACCTGTATACTATCGAATATCAAATTTCGAGGTAGGTATTTTAATTAACGTCACACTGGAGCAACACATCGGGCTATTATCAAATTTCGCGGTAATCTGTTAAAAGCTTAGTATGGTGAAATTAAAGAGTATCGGAAAAACTGTAAAAAAGTAGGATTTGATTTTGATGTAGTTTGAAGAAAACGAACAACAAAAACTGATTGAACTTTTCATTTCTAAATTATCTATTTCCCTAGGTCGGATCTTTCCCTTTGGGATTGATCCCGGACCGTCACCAATAGGCCATTGTGTTGCTCCAGTGTGACGTTAATTGAAACCCCCCCCCCCTATTTCCCTAGGAGCGATTATACATGTGTTAACTGGGATCAATAATAACTGTAAGAGTTTGGTTTTTAAAAAATAAGTTAGGAAGTTTCGTTTTGGTCGGCAAATTGTTATCTTATATTTGAATTTAAGAGGACCAATACAAACAATAACAGAACAAAGTTATTTTGCAGATTCTTTTGGTTTGAGATTTTAAGAACACTGCAGATTGAGTTTTAATTTAAATGGGTGGAAACAAGTTAAGTAATATTGTTTATTGTTAGTGGTTAAAAAATGAAGTGGATTTTAATGGGTATTTATTGAAAAGACCAAAGAATATTGAAAATGGTGTTCTAGAATATCTGGATCATGATGACATTAATAAAAATAGATGTCGAGATAATAAACAAAACATCTCTAAGCAGTGAGATTAATTCTATATTTAATTCTAAAATTCATTCACACAGTTGATTGTTTCACAAGATGGAACCCACACTGGAACTAAATTAGTTTGAAAATAGCCAAACAGCTGTTTAATAAAGACAAAGTAATGTATTTTGCTAAAATATCATAATTTGTTGAAATGTAATCAATTTTTTACATCACTCTTACCTGTGTTGGAAAATTTGACAACCATATTTTCAGACTTAATCGTTTATAAAGAATTTTTATACATTATTTCATGATAAAAGCCTCCTCGGGTGAGATGTCGAATCCGAGACCGTGGCGATTTATCGCCAAACATGGTAACCTTGTTGTTTTGATTAAGCTTTATGGCAACCCTATATAAAAGGTGTTTCGCGTAGGAAAGTCAACGTTTTTTTTTTAAACGAACATACTGGCTTAGGACGCCATCTTGATTTGGCAACAAAAATTGCTTGGCGACAAACATGTCTCGGATTCTACACCATGGCTGCATCACTAATGTAATTTTCAAGTCGGTATTTTAAATAACAAGTCTTAAATGTCATTATTTTACTGATACAATAATGCATTTCATATTTGAATGTAGTTTCTTCAAAATGATATTCACATTTTATTTTATAAAAATAAATAAAGCATTGCATTAATAAATTTAGCTTATATATAAATCATATTAAAACAGCAATTTAAATTTAAAATTTTCAAGCATGCTGTATTGTGAAAAATCCCAAAGGAATATTTTATTTGAATCTTCCTTTACAGGAATAGTTACACCAAAGTTCCTAATCTCAGCTGTCATTAGATGCATTTTACACCTTAAATTCCAATTTGATGACAGTTTTTGGAACCATTTGTCATTGACATCTAATTTTTTCAAAATGTTTTTACTTGTTTGGTGCAAATTCTGAACAATCCACCATTTATTCTTCCTTTCAACAATCTGTGGCCGCAGTAGCTTGGTTGGAAGAGTTACAGATTAGCAACGCGAGGGTTGCGAGTTCAAATCCAACCAAAGACCATTGTGTACAAAGGGCACTGGTGCATGGTCAAACTATTGTGGCCTCAAATGTCCTCATGTTGGCTTAGTATGGAAGTTTGGAGAGAGGGATGCCAGCTCAGGTGTGACCTCATCGTCTGACTGGTTCAAAATTACATGGGGTTGTCCTCGGTTCTTTCCCTTCAAGTTTGATCAGACCATTGCCAATGTGTTGCTTTAGTACAAGGTTAATTAAAAAATACCTTCTAACAATCTATACTCTAAGTAAATGCATGAAAGTCCAATATCTAGTCCAGTTGTAGGCAGCGCAGGTTCAATTCCTGTCATAGTGCCCTTGATGTATTTCTCTCTTCTGTGTCTAAAACTTTCATTGTGTGTGTCTATTATATGATATTGTATGTCTTGTGTCTGGCGCAGCATGGCCAATATGGCCCTTACGCCATAAACCCCAAAAACAAACCAATATCTAGTCCTTAGAGTGTTTATACACTATGTTTATACATCCACAAAAACAAATGTAAAGTTGCATCCAAGTAAAACATTTTGTCAAATGAGGAAAAATGTTTAGTTGCGATTGAAGTTTGACTTTCTGCTCCTAATTTCTCTCTACATATACATACATTTATATCTAAATTTTGCACCGAGTTACTTTTGTGTTTTTATCATCACAGATTTTAACTTAAGAAGTTTTAACAAAAAAAAAGATAATTTTCATGAATAAGTATGAGAAAGAGATTGGACTTCTGTCTGTTTATATATAGGGCACAGATATGTTATTGCATATGTGAAATGTTAATAGACATTTCTATATCTACCTTGGTAGAAAATGGGCCAATGCCCATTTTGCAAGTTTTTGGTAACAGCTCATTTGGTAATTTTTATTTCAAACTTTTTAATGCTACATATAAAAATGTGTTCCAATGTTTTGAGTCTTTCAGAATGTATTGACAAGAGGACATTTTCACCTTTATATTCTGTTATGACTTTCATAACCTTGGAGTAATTTGTGGATATAATCAGCAAATTTGGACTCAACCAAGGTACAGAAATGTATATTTAGTGTAAAATTATAAGCAGATATATAAAATATTGAAAATATTAATATTATGGGACCTTAAAAAGTATAGGTCTAATTTATTTCTATGAAATCTTGTCTTTGAATTTTGTCTTCCATTTCATAGAACTGTATAGTAAGTGCTTCTGTCAGGGTGCTGAGAAAGTATACAATGAATTGAAATGCCTCAAAGAGTATCAAGCTGCTCGTATAGTTAAAGTTTTTCCAGATTCCCTTCAAAAGCAGATTCGATTTTTGGTTTTAGAGGTAAATGTATTGTCTAATTATATAACTTGATTACTACTAGTTTGAATCTTTTGTGTGCTGAAGTCAGGTTGGCTACTTGAATTTTCCAGGTTTCTTCAAGATAACATTTAAATGTGAGCCAGCTTCCCCAAAGTCCTTTCAGGAGACATGTCCCTCTATAGTTCATGATGGGCATAATGTGGTAATATCTCCCATGGTGTCTTGGGGTAACAGAGTCTGCCATGTTCTCACCGATTAGTGCTTGAAGGGTTATAATCCATTCAAGGCAAGGGGTAAGCAAGGACATGATTCATTAGCATGGGGAAAAAGCTTACTTTTATTTGCAAAATTATGTAAACCATGTATGTTTGACTATTAATTTTAATCTGTAGTTTCAAGTTTTATGGATTTGTAGTACAAAATAGTTTGAATGGGGGAATGAATTAAGTCAATAGGATACGTCAAAATTAGTTTTAATTATTTTAATCTCTTAAAAATTCTAAAAATCTGTTTTAATGCAAAAAAATTTTACATGTATATTTTATATTTAATGAGAAGACATCAAAAGTGTAAAAAATTGCTTTGCTACATTTCTTAACCCTTTTTACCCTCTTTAATTTTCATCTATATCTAGAAAAACATTTAGAATAATCAATTCTAGAGATTGCACTGTAACTTGCATGCTTAACATCTAGCAAGTTTGAACTTTGGTAGCAAATTGTCTTAAATCATAAAAAGCAGATTTAAATCATGTCAATGTGCTTTTATGTAATCAATTTTTTGAATTAAGACAATCATGATTTTTCATCTCTGTTTTATTAATCAGTTCATCTTGTTAATACAATCATTCTTATCTTTTCCTAGATGAAAGTTCAAGATCACAAATTGCATTCTGAAAATCTGTTCTGGAATTGGAACTATCACCAATGTTTGCACACAATTGGATGGCTGAGTCACCCCCAAGGCAAAAGAAAACTTATGTGTTCATCAACTTAAACGATCATCATTTGAAGGTTAGTAAATCTGCTAAATAAATTTGCACTGATTTTTAAGGATAGATTGAATTAATTGGTAAAGTTAACTTGATGGTTGATTTTAGGTTTTATGGTGCAAGGGCCATAAACTTGAGTTACTCTAAATTAGTTTCAGTCTATCAGTTTTACTCTTTCTTTAGACTGAGAATTTAAATCTTTCATGAAAGGACAGTCATATCCAGTTCTTGAGGGTAAAATTCCACATCTTGCCATAATAAGGTACCAAATTGGACAATATATATATACCTGTATATATATATACTATATGGCCAAAAGTCACCAGACACCCCTTCATTTCAAGTAAACGATCCCAGTATGACGTCAGCACACCTCACCGACGCTATATAAGTGAAGGCAGAAATGTTGGAGCATCAAACACATATTTTCTGTCATGATGAGTCAATGGAAAGAGTTGAATGCATTCGAAAGGGGCATGATTGTATGTGCCCATAAATTTGGACATTCAGTCAGAGAGATTTCTCAGCAGTTAAACGTGCCCCGGTCCACAGTTAGCGATGTCATAGTCAAGTGGAAACGCCATGGAAGTACTGAACCGAATTATCGCTCTGGTAGGGCCCAAGAAACTAACTGATCAAGACCTGAGAACCCTGAAGCGTGTTGTGCGAAACAACTGGCAGACATCTTTGTTAGAGGTTGTAGAGGACTTCCGTCTCAGCTCAGGTACACAGGCCAGTGACAGGACTGTCCGCCGAGAGGTGACACTTTATTTTCGTGGTCGTGCTGCCGCCAGTAAGCCACTAATCATATGCACCAATGCCCGGAGGCGTTTGCAATGGTGCAAAGAGCACCATAATTGGACTTTGGAGCAGTGGAAGAATGTCGTGTGGAGTGATGAATCACGATACGTGATTTGGCACTCTGATGGGCATGTATGGACATGGCGAATATATGTGTGTGTATATATCAGTAATCGTTATCAGTAATATATAAAAAATGTATCAGTTTTTTAGTAATTATTTACAATTGTTAGTTTTATTGATAACCTTGATACATTTATGATACATTACTGATAATGCTGCTTCTATTGTCAAGTTTTGAGATATGATGAACTACACATACATTCATATTTCTGTATATAGTTGTGCAGCGCACACATTAAACTTATTAATTGTGGTACAAATAAACGAACTCTGAATGAACTCAAAAATAACTACACATAATTCTCAAAGACACTTCACACTTCGAACAAAACTGTTGAAAAGACCAGAGTACAAAAATAACTAAAATATTTACTTTTTCTTTGTTTCTAATGTTAGCTTCAGAAGTTCGACATTTATGACTTCTAATTTATTTTCATTCATGTGTTCATGCATCGATTAAAAGATATATTGCATGACATTTTTATACTTTTGGTCTTTAAAAGAAAAGTCTCGATTTTCTCTTCTTGGAGATTATTCACCAAAAAACGATTTTTACATCTGGATTGGATTGCATAGTTGTGTTTCATGAGGGATACACCATATAACCTAATAATAGGGCCTAGTGTAAAGATGGGGGCCTGTTCTAAAGATAAAATGTTCTGTACATACTTAGACGGTTCTTAAAAATTCTTTAGAAGACTTAAATTTGAAAATACAATAGTTAGGGTCTTCCTAACCCTCTTTTGAATGTTAATTGTAATTTTTAATTGTTGCAATTTATTTAATTGCGTTATTTATTCACAGGACAATTGCTGAATAATTAGCCTCCCTCATACAAACCTCAATAAACCACCCTTCTTCAAAACAGCTTGATTTTCCAAAATATCCTTGAGATGAGTGCTTTTTAAATATTCATTGTAAATTAAGATTATAATGCACAGATTCATGTATTCTATCAAAAGCACAAAAGAACCTAAACTATAGATTCATTTCCTCCCTGGTGTATCTTTCTTGTGCGAGTAAGTTTTCTGTGTATATCCATTTACTTGACATTATCTGTCTTGTGTTTGGTGCAGCTTGGCTAAATATGGCCCTTGTTTTATAAAACCAAACCAACCAAAGATATAGATGTATAACGTATGAAAATCAATAAATATTGGAGAATTTATTACTGGACATTTTCGTAAAAGGTTGAAGCCATATCATGGCCATTGCTATTTTACATGACGATGTGCAAGTTCATATCCAGTGTACCACTCAGGAAAGGACCTTTATGTTTGAAATATGATCATTATCAAATTTCTTGTACAGGATAATCAAGATTTACTAGTTCCAACACCTTGCCTTTGCAATGGTCTGCTCAACAAAATAATACCTCACCTAATGCAAATAAACATTTTACACCTCTGCTCTACTCATAAAGTATCTGATTTTAAAAGTATTTTGCAATAAATTATGATGCTTTGTTTTTGTATTTATTAGTTACATGATCTTGTAGTGTGACCAATGTGCACTTAGCTATGTCAACCAAGTCAATATTAATACCTTTCTATATTAAAAACATTAAGACAAACTCCACAATATCACTCATATTTTGCATATATGTAAATTCTTGATTGAAAAGCCAGTCATTAAAAAAAAATTGGTAAAAGCATTTGTGTAGTTATTCACTTTCCTCAATTAAACTGAAATTTTAGGTTCAGGACAAATATTTATTTGACCCAAAACTTCTATTGCATCAAAAATCGATCTTACAAAATGTTTTCGGTAATGAAATTGTTTTACTTGCTAAGATAAACTATTTGAATACATTGGTACCATTCTACAATATTATTGACTGAAAACCTCAATAAGTTTTTGAGTGATTCTTTTCAAGAAGTATTTGATTAGAAAGTATAAGTGATGTGCAAGTTCCATTAATAAGTACTCTGACATGCATTGCATCAATGATAATTATTACATTGGTAGCATTTTTGGATGTAATTGATTATCTTTTTAGTCTAACTTTATTCTAATGCTAAATATTTGCTTTATAACTCCTATTTAGTTGGGGTCACAGTGGGCAAACCCACTGTGACCCCAACTTGCGATTTCATAGGATATTCCAGTTGCTGTAGCAACTGGAATATCCTATGAAATCAGCAAGCATAAAAAAAAACAAAAAAATAATTCTCTTTTCTCATAATATCCTCTCGTGCTTTTACCTAGTGGCTGTTAGTCATTCCCCCTTTGAATTGCTCTTAAATACATCAAATTTATCTTTGGTCCACAAATTAGTGAAATAAATTCATTCTGTGTCACAATTCAGCATGTTACTCAGTGGTAACTTCAATTTAGATTGACTGACCATATGTACTGTTTTGAATGGGACAATGCCGTTTTTTTTTAAATATTTCCTGGCCATCCCCTCATTTTAATAAAAATTTCACTTTTGTCCCATTTTTCATAAAAAACTATGAATATACTTTAAGGTTGGTCAATCGTAAATTATTCATAACCTATAAAGTGTTGAAACAATGATGGCTGCATTAGTTGTAAGACAAAATTATCTTATAGAGTGCGAGAAGTTTTATCATAAGGTGTCGAAAAGTCTGAAATTTGTTACGCAAGACTATTTCAACCAAGAAATAGTCATGGTTAAATGGTGGTAAAGTAGTGTCCCCCTAGATTTTGTATGAGTTCGGTCATTTAAGAATAACTGTAAGCTTAATATGTTTATGCATTACAACTTTTTATGATCTTTTCCATGAATATGTTACATAACCCTGTCCTGTTTTTGTCTAAAGGAAATATTACCAACCTATGTTTAGAAAGCATTGGTTTCCAATGCTGCATCATGTTTCTTCCCTGCTAGCTGTGTGTGAAAATGCTGCTGCTTTTTAAAAAATCTGCTGTATTAAAAAAATAAAAAACGTTTTTCCATTTCCTGGCAAACCCTGATGTTATTATATTTGATGTTTTAAGTAAATTTTTTGTGAACTTAAAATACAGAGTTTTTTCATATTACACATGTGAATTCTATGAGTTTGCGCTAATGCAGGTTTCTTTCCATGCTAATTATAAATATTAAATTGTACTATATTTTATCTAAAAAATTTTATTGAACTTTTTATTCTATATTTTAAATTTAAATTATGCTTTTGTTTGTGTTCCTATTAAGGTGTATATAACTAGTGATAAAATTGGACTGGATAAGAAAATCAAAGTTGGATCTGTTATTAGGATCTGTTGCAATCTCACCAAAAGGCAAGTGTTTTTAAGAAAATGTTAATATTTGATTGCAACTTAACATTTCTATTTAAATGGGCTATCTAATTTTCATAAATAAACTGTAACATGAATTATTTTCTTAATGGTTACAAGTTATGCTATGAATGTTATCTGGATTAGATATTTCAATGGATTTTAATCCTTCAACTAGAGACTAGTAACGTAGTTATAATTGAGGGTATAATTCATATTAATCTCACTTGAAATGCAAACCATTACTGCTGTTTGGCAGGTATTTTTTACCTGTAAAAAATACTTGCCAAATTGTGCTCTCTGTCACGAGAACTGCTCCGGACACTAAGTCTGGCAATCGCTATAGAAACAGGGCTCGTTTATTTTGATCAGGGCTAATATACTTTTGTTTTGTTTTTCATACATGATTGTGGCAGAAAGAGATAGTTTTCTAATATATTTCTAATATCTCTTGGCAACAAAAAAATTAACAAATATATTTCCAAATTCACCAAGTGTGCCAATGTGACAAACTACATTCGTCAAGCAATCTCTGGAAAATTAGATAAGGTCTGTTTCTCAAGCAACAGATAGGGGCAGACTTTGTGTCTTGAGCAGTTATGTTAGATAGATGGTAATTGGTTGCAATAATGGTAATTGGCCAATTTTATCAAATTGAAATTCTCATTTGGAAGTGGATACCAAAAGTGAAGGGGTACCTGCACAAATTTTAAAACAGTTAGTATTAAGCAGGATTGATAATTGCTTTGAAATATAATTAATGCTTACCATGATATACAATATACATGAAAAGATGTAAACAATTGTTTTCCAAGTGTATTCAAATGATTTTTTTTTCTTATATCAGATCAGTGTATTGGTAAAGGCACCCAACCGATGGCCCACATACTCCAGGAGTTTCAACAGGCATCCGGGAGTGTTGTTTTGATGAATACCATCCATAAGGAAGCACATCTGCTTGGTTTTCATGGTCGTGCTGCCACCCATAAGCCTTTGATCACAAAGTCCAACTGCGCTGTTCGGTTAATGTGGTGCAAAGCACGTCGAAAGTTCTCTGGAGCGACGAATCAAGGTTCACCCTCTACCGTTCGGATGGCAGAGTCTGGCGTCTGCCTGGAGAACGCCTCCTGCCAGAATGCATTGTGCCCACAGTAAAGTTTGGCGGAGGTGGAATTATGGTCTGGGGTGTTTCTAATGGTATGGACTGGGACCCTTGGTCCCAATTTGTGGTAAGCTCAACGCCGACGCCTACTGCACTATTTTGGATGACAGTGTACTTCCTACGTTGGGGCAGTTTTACGGGTTGGACCCATGTTACTTCCAGGATGACAACGCCAGCTGTCATGTTGCGAGGTCCACCATGGATTGGTATGGTGACAATGGGGTTAACTGAATGGACTGGCCTGCCCACAGCCCAGACCTGAATCCAATCGAGAACCTCTGGGACGAGTTGGATCGCCGAATTAAGGGGTGCAACAACCGTCCAAAATCGGTGAAGGAACTTACATGTCTTCTCCAAGCCGAGTGGAAGAAAATACCACTAGCCGTCATACAAGGACTTGTGGAAAGCATGCCCCGGAGGGTTGAGGCTGTAATTGCGTCTCATGGAGGCTCTATCAACTATTGAATATGAATAAATTTTGTTTTCTTTTCTATCACAGGTGTCCAAATACTTATTGGTAGATAGTGTATAAAATGTTATTTTTTCAAGTCTTATAATATAAAATAAATAGTTATGAAAAATATGGTATAACTTATTTATAAGCAAATGATCTATTTATATTTAAAATTGCATAACATTAGAACAGCAGGTACTCCAGTTACCCTAAAACAGCTGCCAGTGTCGTTTTGACACCAGTATATAAATTGTGTAAAATAGTAATATGTAAATGGGCATCTTAGTTTTCATTTTAGCTAACCTTTAAGCTTATTTTTATACCACCAAAAATTAAAGTAAATAGATTGTTAAACTCGCAGAATACATATAAAGCAATGAAATTCAGAAAACTAAAGAAATTTGTTATTTTTCTTGGCAACACAGTATTTATGCAGATTTTACCATAATGTTTCAAACAAATATATACACACCTTATTTACTTTTGATGCTGTAATAAGCAATTATTATGGCAGTTTACGTGTTTCATTTACTTACTGAAAATGTTTTGTGCATGCATTGATTGCACAGAAATTACTCTTTAATTTCACATTTCCTACATTTCAAATTTCGTTTCACATTATGATTCTGATTTATAATTTTGGTGCTCTTGCCCATTGACTCTTGAACTTAGAACTAACTTATTGGCATTTCATTTGGCAAAATTCGAGGACCTTATTTCACAAAATATTTCCAGCTGCAAAGCAATCATTTATCCATTATATTTCCATTCTGTGCCATCCTGAATGATATAAATCCAAATTATTCTAGATATTGTCAGCAATATCTGAGTAGCTTGCTCCAGGTTCTGATTATTTTCGAGTACAGTAATCCCCCGACTTACGCGAACTTGGAGTTACGCGGTTCTTGATTTTTTTTGTTTGGCAACACTGCCGCTTGCTGTGATGCGCATCAGACGCGTTTCGCTCATGTGATAGAAGTTGTTATTGTGCCCACAGTAAAGTTTGGCAGAGGTGGAATTATGGAGTGGGACCCTCGGTCCCAATTCAAGCACAATCCATTCTGTTAATCTTGCCAGGCAATTAGATTTGGAAGTCAATGGTGATAATGTCTACAAGCTGTTGGATTCACATAGTCAGCTGACAATTGATGAGTTCATAGATATGTGTGAACAAAACATCACTGAAGTATCCGACACTTCAGACCCAGTTCCACCAGAAAAGCACATGACAATTGCAAGCTTGACAGGTCTCAGCTCAATTGAAAAGGGCTTACAAATTTAGAAAACATAGACTCCACAGAAGAACGCATTATAGCTACAAAGCAAGGAATAAAAAAATTATTAGCTTGCTATGAAGAAATTCTGCGTGAAAAAAAGAAGGCATTGTGTCGTCAGACGAATTTGTTGGATTTTATGAAGCCATCGACATCAAAATAACTTTTTTACGTAACTCATCTATTTTTTAATATTTTGTATTAATATGTATAAAGAACTGCAAATTTATTAAATATTTTTCTTCTAAACTAGTGTTGAGACTGACTCATTTCTACCTTTGAAAAATTTCGTGTGTGCTTATCAAGTATTTTAGAGTTTACATTCATTGCATGTAGGGCTAATTAGATCAGGACCTACAGTTTACTGTGGATTCTGAACATCCAGGCCTGGATCAGGAGTTGAACCCACAGCCTGTTGAACTGAGCAAAATTGCTAACCACTCGAGTACCAGATTTTTTTTAAGGAATGCTTTTTTTTCTGTCATTACATTAAATACAATGTGACAAAATGCATAATATCTATTCAGGCATAAGCCATGAATAAATTCACAATTTTCAACACATCAGCTTTGCTACAATCTGAATCAATATGCTTTCAAGTATCTTTCTTATCCAGCATCATTTAACAGTTACAATATTATACTTGATTTATTTTAGTGTATCAAAATTTGTCTGATTCCTTTATCAATTCCTGAATATAGTGAAAATGTTTGGTAATTTACCCATCCAAATGCGATTGATTTCATCATGATCTAGTAAATTTATAACTGACATATCTGGTCATGCATTAATATGTATTTCATGCTCTTGGTTTTTATTCAGTACCATGTTATCAGTGAGCTAAGTGATAATCATTTTAAACTTCGAAAAATTTTGAGTTATGGCATGTGTCTAATTTGCACATATTTTAGTCACATATTGTTTCAAACATTCAAAGCACAATCCCAGTCAAATGTTGTAGATAATTCAAAACAAATAAAAACGAATAAATGTTAACCATGCTTTAGAGAAGTGATAATTTGTACACAAGAGCAAAATTATCTTTCTATTGTAAAGATAGTTATTAGTCAATCTTTTAGTTTGAAATATTTAGAGAAATCATGGTTCAATATTTATATTACTAGCCATACTGCACCAGTGATCTGTAATAGTAAGTGAAACAGTAAAATTGGTTAAAAATCTTGAGTGATTTCACATAGTACCAAAATAAATCAGACACCTAAATGTCAACTGCTGACCTAAATAATGTCATCTGATCAAGGAGCAAGCAGACTCAAAGTTTCAACCAAAAGTACACTTTGACATGCTTTATTTTACAAAGTTAATTTGATGCTTCTTAACATTTAATATTCTCCAAATGATACAAGTGAAAAGTTCTTAACAGAATAAACCATTTTTATTTGATGTCCAGTATTATATAATGATTAATAACCCCCAAAAGAAACAATCTGTCAATATAACCAAATATGAAAAACATTGAAAACTACTACTTGATATGAAAATCACACATCCAACAGATGAACTAGGTATTGGTTTGCATGCTATGGAAAAAGTTTAATAGCAAAAGCTGGGTAAGAAATACTTTACACTGAGTGCTATCAAGTAGGATAACAAAAGCAGGTCAATCTGATGAGATAGGTAGCAGAGACCATAAGATGGATCCACCAGGATCAGGTAAGAAAGAGGCAGAAATCAATCAAGATCTACAATTGAGCATAAGGAAATGAGCAGCAATAGTTAATGAAATGTCGAATAAATGAATCATGCATTAAAAGTAGCAACTGAAGTTTATTGATATATGCTAGAGTGTAGAGACACCTTTGGATTCCTAATTACAAAAGGCACCATAAGTTGGCCTGTTGCATTGAAACTTGACATTTACGACAATAAAGTGTCAATATTAGTGTATACAAGTTAAAATTTGTTGAAAGGAAATGGGATGGAATGTTTAATATCTTGTTCATTAGATATTGGTGTCCTCAGGTACATTGTTTTAATTTTTATTGTGTTGCTATTTTAGTTTGATTCTGTGGCAAATTATAGGATTGCATCACAAATTTAAATATTGAGTGTTTTATCCATTTAAAATCTATCATAAGAGTGAAGATGTGTTTTGAAAGTTAAAAATTTTTACATGTAAGGAAATGAGGTGCTGCAAATATCTTGATGAAATTTGTTGAATATAAAAAACAATATTATACTAACTCTAGAATATCATTTGGGTAACTTAGCTGTTTGGTTAAAATGTGAATGATTAAATACAAATATAAATAACCTTTAATCCATTGTTATGTACATAACTGCTCAAAACTCAAATATTTTTCATAAATTAAATGAAGTATATTCATATAAGCAGATATTTATCAATTAAAGGCTGTAATTGGGATCAATGACATTATATAATGTAATAAAATTAGAAGCAGAGAGATAATGTAAAAAACATCCAATAGCAGGTTTAACTGTTTGTATAATTTCTTTCAAAATCGCATTATTTTATTGCATTACTTCTATATCTCAATTAAATCTTAACCAATCAAATTTATAAATACTTGTGGGAGAGGGTAGTGCAGGTAACTATAATCAATGTACATAGTATCTACTACACTAAAAATGAAAATGAATTGGTTTTAATAAAATATAAGCTACTTATTTTTCAAAAACAAATCCTCATGTAAAAACACTAATTTTTATTATAGAATTGACAGTCGCAAAAACAGCAGGAAATATACATTCATGAACACATTGATGAGGAAGAGACAGTTCATTTGAAAAATTAAATCTTTCAAGAAACTACAGAATTGAATATGACGAAGAAAGCATTTTATACACATGATAAATAAAAATAATGTAATAAGTAAACAATAAAATAAGAAAAATATCACAAGTATAGTTAAGATAAGACAAGATGAATGGGGAAATATGCATAACTTGCATAGAAATAGTAACAGTACTGCTGCATGTTCTAATAGTCAACTTTCTTTACTGTATTGAGTGAGACAAAGCATCTCATTTATAAAACAGATAATTGTGAAAAGAAAAAAAGCATAGTTATGAAATCAAAATTTGACAGGGAACGAAAACTTTAGTGTTAATGTAATAGAAAATTTGTTCATTTAAGAAATTGATTCTATGCATTATGCATGCATCATCTTAGTGAAGGCAAAATTTGGAACAAATATATTCTAATTGAGTATATTTGATAAAAAAAAACAGATACGAAATGAAATAAATAAGTGAACCGAATCTAAACTTTAGTTTTTATCTAATCCTAAATGAGACAAAATTAATTTATGCTTAGGTAATTTATATCACAACAGGATAATCTTTGCCTTAGATACAAAATGTCTGACAAAAATTAGTGATAAATTTGTTACCTAGTAAAAATCTAAATGGATATCAAATATTCCAAAGCACAATTGTTTTTAGCACCTCTTTTTTTCATCATGTAACTCAATTATGTGATGTGGAAAGATTTATGATAGGAGTATTATAAGTATAGTTTAAAGGTTAAGATAACGTTCATAGTTGTCTTGGAGTGTGTGTATAAATCTCTGCAGCCAGTAAACATTTTAATGATATAATTATTGGTAATGGATATGAACAGAAAGATACCTTGAGATCAGTGTTGGATAACTTGTTAGCTGTATTTTTAAAAGCTAAGGTACAAAAAGTTTTGAAAAATTGTTTTCCTTAAATTCACTTGATTTGAAAATTGGATTGAATGTTTAGGAATACTTGTTTCTGGGAAAGTTTCACAAGTACAAAGTTAATTTCAATGCATAATTTAAATATTTTACGATTTACTTTTTCTTTCTTGAGTCTAATGTTAATGGAAGTATTTTTATGAGAAAGTCAATGCTGAGAATTCATGTCAGATATTAAAATACTTCACAAAATCCTTTCAGAAGCTTCCAACTCAAAAGATCCAAGTACAATGAATGAATATACAGGGCATTTCAGAATTATTGTTTGGGTTTATCTTATCTATAATTTTTGAATTAGAAATAACAAAACAAAATGCTTAAAGAATATGAATACATAATTAAAAACGTTTAATTGCCATCTATGCTAAATAACTTTAAAACATGTCTTTATTTCCAAGTCTTTTTCCAAGAGTTATTCAGTATTCACAGTATCACTTTTATTTCAGCAATTTTGATCTTCAGTTTATTGACATATATAGAGAATGCATATTATACATAAACGCTTCACATGCCCATTTGGAAAAAGTCAAATGTCATGGGTGAGAAAAAACGTTTTGAATATTACCAGTTTTAAAATTTCTTCAGTGAATAAGAGTTCACATCATGGTTTGCTGACTTAAATCAAGCAATTATGATTAAAAAATAAGTAAAATTTTAAAAACATGTGTTCTTTTATTTCTTTATTAAAGTTTTATAATATAGAAAATAACCTGGGACAAGATGCATGTTATTTTCATTCAAATAAGTTTAAAAACTTGCTTACAATGAAAAACCCTATACTCAACTGAAAACCATATTCCCTTTGAAGACACTCATGGAATACAGTTGGCACGACCATAACAAGTAACACAAGTATTACTCTCTTTGGCCACTGATATCAGTTATGGCCTGTTTATCACAGATTGACGTTTTAGTATCAAACCTTGCAAGTTATGAAATAAAAATTTTCAGGAGTGATGAAACACTAGATGTCAAATTGCAGACCAGTTGAGACATGATTTTTAAAAAATATCGATAGAAGGCTTTATAGGCGATTTAGACTTAGGAGCTTTTGAAACAAGTTGAGTAAGCATATTTATAATCAAATAATGTAAAAACATCAATAAAAAAATTGATTACTAAGGTTTCGATAGCAAAACGATTAGATGCTTTGTTCTATACATATGGGGACAGTCTGCAACTGATTCCCCTTCAAGAAATTTGCTATTTCAGGTAAAGGAATGAGAACTGTTGTGAACGTGAAAAATTTTCATTTACATTACTAAGTAACCCTCACTTCTAGTACATTTGATCTTACTTTTGTGATAGATTATCAACTGAATTTGAGAAGAAAGAATGTTTGCCCAAGAGATGTATTCACTGTCAAGCCTGTAATTAGGAAATTTCAAGCAAGAGAGTAGACCTGTTTTATTTCTTTCAAAAAAAATATCGTGTTTTAGATATTTTAGGATTGGTGGAAATACATTTAGATTCTTCTGTTTGTGTAGTGGCAGACACGTCATCACTAAATTCGTAAAGCAATTGCTTACTGATACAGCTACTTTTACACTTGTAGAAAAAATATTTTCAACTTTCAATACACTTAAAACTTTGAAATAAGTTAGGTTGGTTAGTTATTGAATTGATGTCGCAATGGAGCAACACAACAGGCTATTAGCAATGGTCCAGGATCAATCCCAAAGGGAAAGTTCTGAAGACAAGACCTCATAATTTTGAATCACTGTCGGATGACGAGATCAACACCTAAGCTGGAACCCCACTCTCCAAACCACACCAACATGATATTTGAGGCCACAGCAGATTTAATGTGCACCAGCCCTCATACACAACGGTCTTTGGTTGGATCGAGTTTTGAACAGGCAATCCTCTGGTAATCTGCTACTCTTCCAACCTGACTACAGTGGAACTTGAAATAAGTTAGGAAACACGGGTAGAAAAATTACTATTTCTGCATAAGTTATTTTTAAGAATACATTTTTAAGTATTGTGCCTATGTGCTACATTTTTTAAAAACTTTATATTGTATCGCCTTACTTGTTTATTTTTAATATGGATTTTCAAGCAGAATGGATGTGTATTATAAAATAGAATTCAAATGAAGGGATTAGGACAGGTTTGGAAAGTGGCAGAAAGTCAGGTATCAATGGCATCTAAACACTTTCCATGTTGCCAAAAAGGTTCTACATGGTTTTTTAATTTATTGTTTGGGAAGTGTATAAACACAGTAAAAAAATGAAAGCCTCTGGACTTTAAAGTGTTCATTAAAAATGTAAGGATAAATTATTAAAAGTAACACTGAGCAGTTTATTGGCAACAGTTTGTACCAAACAAGCGAGAAAATGAAAAAAGTTAGGGGTCAAAAATGTCAACTAGATCCCAAACCTTAGTCATTAACAAAATTAACCCCCCTTTACATGTTTAAATATAATTCAATTCTAGAAACTGCACTGTAACTTGCATCTAACAAGTTAGAGTGGCAAAACATATTTTAAATCGTAAAAATCTGATTTAAATGAAATAAATTGAACTTTTTAAATTAAATGTTCATAATTTTTCCATACCCTGGTTCACATACCGAGTTCTGAAATGATGCTGCAAACTGAAAAACAGAAAGAGCAAATGCTACTTTTCCTTAAACAGCCTGATTCTGAGTTTTTCTGAAGTTTTACAAATTATTTTCTAAATATCAATATAAAAAAAGATATTGAATGATGCTTACATTTTTTCCCAATTAGAAAATTATAGGTCACAGAAACAATGACAATAATTGTATAAATTCTCAAGTATATTATTAAACTTTTACAAATATGAATATTTGATTAAATATTGTGAATGGAAAGATTTCCTACAATATTTAATCAAATGTTGAAAATTTAATCAATGCAAAGAAAATGTCTTATAAGAATAAATCATTCTCTTTTAAAAATCTGCAAATGGTATTTGTTCTGCAATATTATTCTTTTATATATTGTTCTTTTCAATTCTATACTAATGAAATAAAAAGACGGCAAACTAAAAATATTCAGTGAAATATTTAACTTTCAATATGACACAGGAACTATCAGAAAAAGTAAGTTGCATTCCTACAGCTTTATATAAGATTCAATTTGGCAAGAAACTAACAAATTGTATTCTTAGGGTAGGGTGAGATGTCGAATCCGAGACCGTGGCGATTTATCGCCAACCATGGTAACCTTGTTGTTAAGCTTTATGGCAACCCTATGCAAAAGGTGTTTCGTGCAGGAAAGTCAACGTTGTTTTTTTTTTAACGAACATACTGGCTTAGGACGCCATCTTGATTTGGCAACAAAAATTGCTTGGCGACAAACACATGTTTCGGATTCTACATCTTTACATTAGGGTATTAGTCTCGAAAGGTGATATATATTTATTCTTTTTTGCTTCTTCTCCAAAAATTGTAATTTTTTAGGTCATGAATGCAATTTTATCAGGCACTTTCTAGCAATTTTTAGATACCTAATACTGAATTGGTTGTGAGTTTGAAACTTGATCCAAAGACCACCATGTACGCGGAAGTTGGTGCATGTTAAACCTGTCAAATATCCTAACGTTTGCATGATGTAGAAGTTTGGAATGGGGTACCAGCTCAGATGTTGACCTCATCTGAGCCTGTCATCTAACTGAGGCTCAAAGTTGCAAGATGTTGTCCTCAAATCTTTGCTATCGGGATTCATCCAGAACCATCGCCAATTGCCCGTTGTGTTGCTCCAGTGATGTAAATTCAACTACCTAAAGCAAATTGAAGTCTTTCTGTTACTGTACAAAACCAAAAATTATACAAAGCTCTATATTTTCGTTTTTAACTATAATTCAATAAAATTCATATCTTTTAGGAACACAGAGTATTTTGTCATAATTTTAAAGTCTGAGAAAGTCCTAGAATAAAAAATGATACACAAACTAAAATGTAACATATATAATATATAACAAAAATAAACTATATATGTAACACACACACTTAAATATGAATGGAATCATGTTGCTTAAACAAGTTTACACTGTCCAATGATACAACACATAGGAACTCAACATGAAAAACATCAACATAAACCTTTTGGATATAAAGAAAGATACAACTTGCACTTGTGTTGAAATACTGCATATTATCAGTTGGAAAGGCATTTACAAATTTCTAGATGGAAAGAAATCACATAAATTGATATTTGTTTGGCACAATCCAGTTCAAACAATCTAAAGAAAGCATTTAAAATTTTCTTAAACTTAAAGATGCTTGATAAAAGTATCTGCCCCTTAAGAAAAATGCGATGTTATAAAAGCTCATGGTATCAGAAATTTTCATGAAAGCGAATCAGTTTCGTTTGTTTACTACGACGGTAAAAGCAAAATACTCTAATAAAGTATCATCGAACCACGAGGAGAATCTGTTGACCATTCGGTTAGAGGGTCCTCGGTGCCTCTTCAAAGATGAATGAAGCCGAATTATAAGATTGGACAATTTTAAATGAAGGGACGCCAAATGCACTTCGGCATAAGGATTGAAATCTGGAGGGAAAACGGGCCGCATTTGACTTTGGTCTAGATGATGGTCGAAGCAGTCTTCTCCATTCAGAAGGGCTCTCATCTCAACAACTCCTGGGTCTTCCTGAATGTTCGTCGGCAGATGCGTTACGAAGGGTATGATATGAAGCTTCCGAATCCATTTGCCGAGCAGCTGATCCGCGAGCCGAACGACATTTGTATAAACTAACAGATTGATGCAAGCTTGGATAAGAATTATTCGCGTGCACACACAAAGTATGAATGAGATGATCCGAGATTTGCTCTCAAGAGCATTGTTTAAGGTTCTGTAAAACGTTCTGATGAATGGCTTGGGCACGTAAGAAAACGTATCCTTAAAAATTAATTCCATTGTAATAATTATCGATGAAAGTGTCAGCAAAAAACAAATGGTTATTTCCAGATAAAGCATTGTGTCAGTTCACGACTATCAAGCCATGTTTCGTTTTCGATTTATTGTTTACTTATTTATAGAAATTAGAGGAAGAGGGGAGCGGGAACTGTACCATGTTGCCAGACCCGTTGCTATATCTTAAAACAGCTGTTTGCGAACGGTGACATATGAGTCACTGGGCTCGTTCGTAAATGCGAGGTAGGTAGGTATTTTAATTATCACTGGCACAACACAACGGGCTATTGGTAACGGTCCAGGACCCATCCCGAAGGCAAAGACCCGAGAACAACACGTAATTTTGAACCACGGTCAGATGACGATCGTAAATGCGAACCCGCAGAGTATGAGATGGATTTTCAGTCTAAACACAAACCAAATTTTACTTTCGTTGTTCAAATGTTCTCGTATGGTACTTCTCGAGGAATTGTAAGCTCTACAAATCATATATAATCTTTATTTCTACAACTTTATGTAGACTGCGAATGGCAACAGTGAAAAATATTTTTAGAGAATAATAATATTTTAATAAAGAACGTCTTTACAAAAATTAAATAATTTTCTTTGAAATATAGTCATGAAAAGTTATTTTTAAACAGGAAAATAATGTTTTGTGATGTAGCCACCGCTACATTCATGTGGTGACCCGGAGTTGGTAACGGTAAATATTATGGAAAATACCGAGAAGACAAAAAACCAGTCAGATGGTGCTAATTCTTCGGAAACTATGAAGGTCAGTGTAAAAATTCCACCTTTCCGGAGAGATAAGCCTGTCGGATTGATACTCTACCTGATTATTATCTTTGTATATATTTGGTAAGTTGCGAATGGCAACAGTCTAGTTTTAGTTTTTGTTTTATGTACGCAGAGAAATGGCTTTTGAGTTCCTTTGTCGTATTTTTAGAGAGAAATAATACGTGTTATTTACGCCATAAATGCTTCTGAGTGTTATTTTGTGATTTAAAGCAAAGAGTGTACATATTAGAGCTGTAAATAAACTGTTTGTATTATAAGGTGTTTTTATGGAACAATTGAGTACACCAACTATAATCTGAATACTTCTGATTCCGAAATTCAAAACGGAACATCTGGCGTCCGTGACAGGACTCGACTGCTGATTATTTGGGTGAGTTTTTGTTTTGTCTATCCTATTTCCTGAATTAATATGGAAGCAGCAAAGAAAAATAGAACTCAGCAGAGGAGACTCTTTAGTAAAGCATGTAATGAGTTTGATGCTGAAGAAGCAAACTTAGAAATTTCTGATAAAATACTTTTTCTGAAAGTTATTGAGGAAAAAGCTACGCTAATGGTGAATGCTGAAGAAAATGTTAAGCAGTTTCTTTTTTCTGAAAACATTGAAGATGATGTAATAGAGAAAGAGATCGATGAATCTGAAAGTTATATAGACCGTTGGCGGTTGTTACAGTTTAAGTTGAAACAACTTTCGCTTTCAGAAAGAGAAGACGTTATTTCGAATTGTAGTGTTTCTCAGCAAAATACGTTATTACGTTACCCTAAAATACAGTTACCTACATTTAATGGAGATTTAAGAAACTGGGTTAGATTTTGGGGTCAATTTGAGAAAGTAGATAAAGACCATAATTTAGATCCGCATGATAAGTTCTCATACCTATCCCAATGTATGGAGAAGGGAAGTGTTGCCGAAGAACTAATTAAAAGTTTTCCACCCGGGGGAAACAGTTATGAGAAAGCTATAGAACAATTGAAATTACGTTTTGGCAGAGAAGAACTACTTATACAGGTGTATGTTAGGGATCTTCTATCATTAGTTCTCCAAAAGCAGAATATGCCGAGAAAATCTTTGAGAAATCTTTATGATTTATTAGAAACAAAGCTCCGTGCGCTTGAGATATTAGGAGTAACTAGGGATAAATATGCGTCGATGCTTTTCCCACTTGTTGAGTCTGATCTACCTGAGGAAACGCTTCTAGCGTGGGAACGATATAGATCTACAAGTCGTAGATCACACGATGAGGAAGATCAAAATACAACTAAAATTACTAAAAAGACTGATCTCGATTCAATTCTTGATTTTCTTCAAGATGAAGTACAGGCAGAGGAACGTATAATTCTAGCCTCACAAAACTTTGGAGTTGAAACCAAGCATAATTTTAAATTGTTCAAGGAGAAGAGAGCTGGAAATAATAAACATAAATATGGGGACCCTCGTCAAATAGCTAGTGTGGCTGATCTTTTAACCTCCTCGAAGGAACAGAGACAGTGCATATTTTGCCACAATTTGCATAATTCCACTGACTGTTTGAAGGTACGAAAAATGCCGATGAAAGATAGAATCTCGTAGAGAAATCAGGGTGCTGTTTTCTGTGCTTAAAACCAGGTAATCAAGTTCGTAAATGTTACTCAAAGGTAACTTGTTTGGGTTGTGGAAAAAGACATCATATTTTACTCTGTCATAGCATAAAGCAGCAAGCATTCTCACCTACCGGAAAAGAAACTGCAGAATTAGATAATGTTCCGAATGAGGATCAAGCACTTGCGAATGTGTCCCAAAGCCCTAGTGTTATGTTACTAACGTTAACGGTTTTAATCAGAGGTGATGGGAGAAAACGGAAAGCAAGAGCCATCATAGACTCTGCTTCACAGCGCTCTTACATTTTAAAAAATACTGCTAAAGAAATGAAATATAAAAGGGAAAGCTGGGAATATCTTCAACATTCTCTGTTCGGTGGAGAAAATACAGGAGTGTGCAAGCATGATGTGTTTACTTTATATTTGACAAGTTGCGATGGGTCTTATAACTGTCATTTCAAAGTATTGAGTCAACCTGTTATCTGTGAAAGCGTTCCACCGACAATGCCTACGATTCATTTAAAAGAGCTTACGGACTGTAGTATTCATGTGAGCGATGATTATAAAGGTCCTATTGAAATTTTAATAGGAGCCGATGTAACTGGAAAAATCCTTACCGGTGGTTACAAATCCTTACCTTGTGGTTTAACAGCAATGGAAACACGTTTAGGGTGGACCATTATGGGACGTATACCACAGATTTCTTCAGAGGAAAATGAAATCTCAGTAGCTAGCTCTATGCTTTCTACTACTAGAACAATAACAGAATTATGGACTCTTGACACTCTCGGCATTACCGATCCATCTGAGAAGAAAACTAAAGAAGACCTTCAGGAATCCGCCATAGAGCATTTTATTAACACAGTTTAGGTCGACAAAGACAATCGTTTCGTGGTACATTTACCCTGGCTTGCCGATCACTCTCCACTGCCTGATAATTTTAACTTGGCTTTAAAGAGACTGGACGGTACTGCACGAAAGTTAAAAGAAGAAAATTTGTATGACGATTATAATCAAATATTTGAAGAATGGGCAAGAGAAGGAATAATTGAAGAAGTTCCTAAGCATGAGATTCAATTGCCGTCTCATTATTTACCACAGACATGTCGTGAAAGAAAATAGCACAACCAGAATCAGATCTGTGTTTGATGCTTCGGCGAAGTTGAGAGGTTCCCCAAGCTTGAATGACTGCCTGGAGAAAGGAATAAACCTTGTTGAGTTAATTCCTACTATATTAACACGTTTTCGGATGAACAAGTTTGGAGTTACGGCAGACATCCGTAAAGCATTTTTACAAATTCGCCTACAAGAAAACGACAAAGATTATTTAAGATTTCTTTGGTATAACGAAAACAATGAACTGAAATACTTTAGACACTGTCGTGTCGTCTTTGGAATTTCTAGTAGTCCCTTCTTACTTAATTCTGTGATTCAATATCATCTAGAAACGATTTTGGAGGAAGCACAACTTGGGAACTCAAAATATCCTGTGGATATGGTTCAGAAATTTAAAAACAGTTTTTATGTGGACAATTGTTTAACTAGTGTAAAAACTGAGACAGAATTGCATGAGTTCATTCAAGTAGCTACAGATATTATGTCAGAAAGGAAGTTTGACCTTAGAGGGTGGGAGCACAATTGTTCCCATTCCTCAACAGAAGAGGTTTCTTGTGTAAAAAATAAAATTGTCCCGGTATTAGGCCTGCAATGGTTTTTAAACTCAGATACTCTTTCCGTAAATGAAGAAGTGTTGAAAGAAAAGAGGAAAGAAATAGTATCATCTATGGTGAACCTTCAAAATATAGACAATTCCTTCATCTATAAGTTTTCGAGCTATAGCAAAACTATAAGAATTATTGCCTGGCTACTTCGATTCATTAATAATTGTCGTATTCCGAGAAATACTAGAAAATATGGTAGCTTTGATTCCGAAGAAATTTCTGTAGCTGAGTATGGAGTTATCAGAATAATACAGAAAGAAAGCTTCGTTAATGAACAAGATGAAAAGTTAAAAACTCTGGGAGCCTTCAAAGATAAAAACGATATCATCCGATTGAAAACAAAACTTTTATATCGACCAGATAGTGAAGATTTTAAGATGCCTGCAATTTTACCATCCAAACATGAAGTTGTAATGCGTATAGTGATACACTATCATGTAAAAAATGCTCATGCTGGGACTCAAATGCTGCTTAACATTTTAAGAGAGCGATTCTGGATTCTGCATGGTAGAAAGACAGTGAGATCTATCCTATCCAAATGTATTGTCTGTAAGAGACATTCTGCAAAGAAGCTTGATGCTCTCACTGCATCTCTTCCAGAGGACCGTATACGAGAGGCTGCTGTATTTGAGATCTGTGGTGTTGACCTGGCGGGACCACTGTTTCTCAGAGATAATAACAAATCTTGGGTTTGTCTATTCACATGCGCTGTCTATAGGGCAGTACACATTGAATTAGTGGCTTCTTTATCTACGCAATCCTTCTTAATGGCTTTGCGCAGGTTCATAGCCCGTAGAGGAAGATGCAGCACTATCTATTGTGACAATGGCTCCAATTTTGTGGGTGCTTCAAATTTGCTAGGTGCACTGGATTGGAACCTTATTGTGAGTGACACTGCTTTTCATCCTATTAAGTGGAAATTCAACCCACCGACTGTCTCTTGGTGGGGTGGATGGTGGGAGAGACTGATCGGTATTCTTAAAAGGTTATTGAGAAGAGTACTGGGCCGATCTTCTTTAACTTATGAACAGATGACGACGGTGCTATGTGATTGCGAATCCATAATTAATTCACGACCGATAACGTATGTCGCGGATAATGACGCAGAACTGGTTCCATTGACTCCTTCAATGTTCCTGCAAGATATCAAAATGAGTGGTGTTCCTGACTGATAGAATTGATCACCAGAGTCTTAACCAACGTGTTAAGTATCGACAAAATTTACAAAAGGCCTTAAGAAATAGATTTCGATCGGAATACTTGGGAGCTCTGCTTCAGAGACCAAAACGTAAAAGGGCTGCCGAAGTAGTAATTGGTGACGTTGTCTTGATTGGAAGCGACAACACGAAACGTATCAATTGGCCACTTGGGAAAATAATCGAGGTAATCCCAGGGAAAGATGGTGTTGCAAGACTTGTGAGACTAAAAACTGCAAGAGGTGAGTTGCTTCGACCGATACAACGCCTCTATCCTTTAGAAGTGTCAGCAGCAGAGTCAGTTCTAGTTAGAGAAAAATTGCCAAGTACAAAATTAAGTGAAAAACCAACAGTCAGTCAATCAGTTGACTGCAATGTTGAATCTTCTGAGGATGTAAGAAAAACTAGAAGTGGCCGTATCATTAAAATGCCTCATAAACTGGACTTGTGAACTGTTTATATAATTTTGTTATTGTAATTGTGACTATAACTAGTTGTAAGTTAAATTTTAAGATAAAAGTTAACTTAGGTGGGAGAATGTCGGATTGATACTCTACCTGATTATTATCTTTGTTTTGATATATTTGGTAAGTTGCGAATGGCAACAGTCTAGTTTTAGTTTTTGTTTTATGTACGCAGAGAAATGGCTTTTGAGTTCCTTTGTCGTATTTTTAGAGAGAAATAATACGTGTTATTTACGCCATAAATGCTTCTGAGTGTTATTTTGTGATTTAAAGCAAAGAGTGTACATATTAGAGCTGTAAATAAACTGTTTGTGTTATAAGGTGTTTTAATGGAACAATTGAGTACACCAACTATAATCTGAATACTTCTGATTCCGAAATTCAAAACGGAACAAAGCCAGAAATTTGGTTTTATCAGATAGAAGCACAATTTAAGATTAATGGTAGACCAATGAAGATACCAAGTTTAACTACATTTTCTCACAAATGGAACCTAAATGTATACACTATTTGGGACATAACTGATAAGGCTGAAAATAAATATTCATTGGCAAAAGAGCGTTTATTAAATGTATTTAAAGAAAGTGAAAGCAGACGAATCAGACGCCTTTTCACTGGCATTGAAATTGGCGACATGAAACCAAGCCATCTATTACAAAAAATGAAATCCTTGGCAACCAATGATATTTCTGACATGGTATTAAAACCATTATGGATGGAAAAATTGCCGCACCATATTAAAGAAATATTGGTGGTTAGTGATGAAGGTATTGATAAATTGGCGGCGATTATGGCTGATAAGATTGTTGACTTGCATTCACAAACTGAATTATATGAGGCTCATTCAACTGAAGTTAAGAATTCGAGCGCGTCGCCAAATACCATTTCACAATTATTGGAGAAGATATCTTCGTTGGAACAGCGGATTGAAGAGCTCCATTTCCATCACCAACCAAATGGAAGAAGTCGTAGTAAAGAAAGAAATAATAGATCATTGTCTAGGGCAGTGGTGCGCAAACCGTGGGTCGCGACCCCTCTGGGGGTTGCTTGAAAATTTTTGTGGGTCACCAAATTTAAAGAAATTTATTTGACAAAAAAAATATAAGGCTTTTTTTCAACAAGTATCAGGTACCAGTAAAATAGTGAAATGAGATATTATTTATAAAAAAAAGAACTATATTTTTTTACGAAAACAATTTTCTGTATTAATATATAATACCTAGACTTTGGCAACCAGCAGGCGAACAGACATAGTGATAAAAGATAATTGTCAATTTGAGATACCCTTTATCTGCTCTCTGGTGGGATTCATATGCACCTTGGGTCGGTCTGACGTTTAGTAGTGTTCATCTTTATTACAGCTTTTTCAATCTAGGTGTGCTCCCATGCTATTTAGTCCTTATACTGTGATCACAGCTAGGACCGTGCAGTTCTTTCCGTCTGTGCCTCAGTAGTTCGGTTTTGCTGCTTCTTACGTTCATTCAAGTGCATTCTGTAATTCTCTTTATATACTGCTTTTGCCAATTTTAATTAAAATTTGCAATCGGGTATGTACATAACATTTTTTAAGTATAAGACTGTTCAGTAGCGTGCTCGGAAGGCAATAATAAACAATTAATTAAAAAATAAATATAGATATTAAAATGTTTATAAAGAAAAACTGTTTTTTTTAATATATATTTTCTGTTTTTTTCGATAATCAATTATCTTCAACTGATATTTCGTTGGAAACGCTACCAGCGTAGTTACTATTTTAAAACGTGTACGGGAACAGTTAGTTCTGTTTTTGGATTACAGATGGCGGCACACTAAACAAAGCCTGCTTATGCAGTTTAAGTGCGAGTACAAATTTAAGATCATAGATGAATTTTGAAAAATAAACGCTAATTGTAATTTTTGAATATATATTCTCCCATCTTTGAAGTAAGTAATGTAAAACATAATTATTTTTAATCACTATAATTAATTTTGTACTTGTTTTGTATTTTCTGAAGTAAGCAATACAATATAAATGTGTGCTCGCCTGGAAACGCCAATTGTGATATTTACTTGCCTCGATTACCATGTGTAAATTTTTACTTGAGCATTGTATTTTTCATTTTAAGTAGCGAGCATGTGCAATTGGTATAAAGAGATGTTTCTCTTATAATTAAGTTTTCTTTTCTTTAATTCTCGTCTGAATAAGCTACAAATAAACATGATTTACACAGAGTAATCCCGGACTTTACTTTCTTCCCACGTGGTAACCGCACATGATTGAACAAACGCAAAGAAATGAAATATTTATATTTATAATTTTGTTTCAGTTTTAGTTTTAATACCCTCATGATAGATAAATGACTAAAAATAGGTATCCAACGTCCAGAAAATGAAAAGAATGACAATACAAATGAGAAAGTTGGACCAACATCCGATGAACTTAGAAAAACTGTGAATGAATCCAATGGCACTGTTTCTACATCAAAAAATATCGAACGAAATGCGCTATCTAATAAAAAATTGAGAAAATATCAAGAAGAGTTTATTAAATATGGATTTACATATTGCGTTGTTAATGGGAAAGAACATCCGTTGTGTGTTAATTGCAGGTATAAATTAGCAAATGAAAGTATGAAACCTGCTAAATTAAAAAGACATTTGGAAACCAAACATAAAGAATTAGCAAATAAATCTGAAACATTTTTAAAAAACGAGCTAAAAGTATGAAAAATCAAAATGTATTTTTGAAAAATACACAATTCCTGAGACGGCTTTACGGGCATCCTTAGAAATTTAATATTTAATAGGGAAAATTTTGAAACCACATACAATTGGAAAATCACTCATTCTTTCTTCAGCAATTAAAGTGACATCAATTATGCATGGAGAAAATATGGTAACGATTTAAAAACGATACCATTATCAAGAGATACCGTTTCTCGCCGAATTTCCGCCATTCCATGTAATATAGAATCAGTTCTGTTAAATCGATTACAAAACTCTCTTGTATTTGCTCTACAACTTGACGAAACTACTGACATTTCTAAACTGTCTCAATTAATTGTTTATGTGAGATACGTTTATGAAGAAGACATATCAGAAGATGTTTTATGTTGTAAAAATTGGAAGAAAAAACAAATGGAGAGAAAATATTTGAAATTATTAATAGATATTTTGAAACAAATGACCTTACCTGGACACACTGTGTCGCGGTTTGCACTGATGGTGCTGCAGCATTAGCAGGTAGTAATAAAGGATTAAGAGGGTTAATAAAGAAAATTGCTCCCCATATAGTATTCAACCATTGCATGATACATTGACAAGCTTTTGTTGCAAAAGACATTGATGAATAATTGCACAAGATATTACAGGATGTTGTTATTGTAATTAATTACATTAAAAGCAACAGCGCTCTAAACAGTCGTCTCTTTTCAATACTCTGTAATGAGATGGGTTCTGTGTATGAGACATTATTACTACATACCGAAGTCAGATGGCTCTAACGCGGTAAAATACTGCGATGTATTTTCGATTTGAGAAACGAAGTTTACATTTTTTGGTAGAAAAGAAAGATATTGGCAAGTTCATTCATTAATGGAGATTAGCTCGGAAAACTCAGTTCCATGGTTGACATTTTCGAAAAACTTAACGATTTGAATTTAAGTCTACAGGGAGAGAATACAAACATTTTAACATCGAGCAGTAAAATTGAAGCTTTTAAGAATAAGCAGATACTTTGGAAAGGAGAATTGAACAAAAACAACACTGACATGTTCCCGTGCTTTTCAGAATTTACTAAAGAAAGTAATATAGATTTCTTGATAGTTAAAAACACCATTTCCCGTCATATAATAAAATTGGGAGAAAACTTTTGGAAAAGGTTCGAAAAATTTTCAGATAATGAATTAGGTTGGATACGTGAACCATTTTTTCGCTTCATATTTTTAAATCCAATCTCTTTAAATGAAAAAGAACAGTTAATTGATGTTTCAAGCGACGAAACACTGCGCATTCAATTTAAATCTGACTTGCCAAAAATTTTGGTTATCGATTGGAAACGAATATGCCGAATTTGAGGAAAAAGGCAATTAATATTTTGACTCAGTTTGCATCGACCTACTTAAGTGAAACCGGCTATTCAAAATTAGTTGCCGTTAAAACAAAATATCGATCTCGATTGGATCCAGAAGATGACTTACGGCTTTCGATTTCCAATACAGGTCCGAACATAGAAGCAATCATGAGCTCTTTGCAAGCGCATACCTCACATTGAATTCTTACGTTGTAAGCTTTTTGAAAGTATTTTCCATTAAAAAAATATTTATACCCATACGCATAAATGAAACCATTGTTTCATAAAATTATGTGTTTTATTCAGACTTCTAATAAGGCACAAACATAAGCGCAAATCCCAAAAAGAATGCAACTTTAACTACGTTGATGATAAAAAAACATATATTGTCTATCCAGAGGTCGCGACAAAATAGTACACAAAATTGGGGGGGGGGGCGGAAATGAAAATAGTTTGCGCACCACTGCTATATGGTATCAATGTCAATAGTCAAGAAATTCACTCCAACCCCAATACAAAAGCTGAAAAATTGGTTTGACACTACCTCTATGTCTTGGCGTAGAACTTATCTAGCACCAACCAAATTGTTGGCAAAACTCGGGGTTTACCAGAGGAAATTTTGCACTTTAGTGTTTCTAATGACAAAGCGCACAAGAATTCGTTTTGGTAAATAACCGATTAAAATAATAGAATATAGAAAGTTGGTATGACTAAAAGTTCTTTTAAAAGTCAACTCCATATTTTTAGATAGCAGTTTGTTTTGATAAGAGCGAGGTTTGACAATACCATTAACATTTTAAATAAAAATTTGACTTCAACATCTGGAATAGATAGAAGATTTAGAATTCTCTTAGAAAACATATTCTTAAGCACTGCATCGAGATTTCTCCAGTATGCTCCTCTGAATTGGTGATAAGTTAATAGTGCCTTTCTACACTGCTTAAGTTTAACTTTATGTAAACAAAATTTAATTTTACATATTTGCATGCGTCTAAGATAAATCACCAGGTGTAAAGCTATATTGCAATATTCAGAAAGAACTAGCCTTAGTCCTGAAGAAAACGTGCAACAGAATCAAATGACATCAAGGGGCAAAATTCACCTGAGAAATATCATTACCTCTCTACCTAGAATTATTTTCCACTTTTTCATGAAAAATGCGATTCACTGCTGCATTACTTTGAAGTCCTGAATTCTCTCTTGCCTGATCTAATTAGCAAAAAGTCACCTTAAAGCAACCAACCGGGCTTCTTATCAGAACATTCCCTAACTTACCGGACAGAACTATGCTCAACCACAAAATAATGCGTCATCTCCCCATGAGATCTACCATCGGTCGTCAAAAATTAAGGACATTGAAAAATGTCGAATTTACATTTATTTAATCTATTTGTCCCTAAATTCAGGTGACGCAGTCACATGACAACCAAGGACCCTATGACATGCTATCAAAGAAACTTCAAAATAACATCTTTACTTTCCACAATGAATGGAATTTTCAAAGCATTTAAAATTTCGTAGATACTTTAATTAACGTCACACTGGAGCAACACAACGGATCCGGGATCAATCCCAAAGGGAAAGAACCGAGGACAACACGTAATCTTGAACCACGGTCAGATAACGAGGCAACAACCGAGCTGGCACCCCACTCTCCAAACTTCCACACCACGTCAATGTGAGGACATCTGAGGCCCCGACGGATTTAACGTGCACCAGCTCCCCTTTGTACACGACGGTCTTCGGTTGGATTCGAACTCGCAACCCTCCGGTTGCTGATCCGGTACCCTTTCAACTGGGCCAGGAAAACGAAGGAAATTTTACCTTATTTTTACGAAAATGAGCTGCAATATCTAAAGTAATACACGTATATTTCAACACCAGCGGCAATCATATTTTAAGTATATGACAAACGAAACGCGGGAGGGGTGTGTCAATTCCAGTAACCCGTCTTTTCATCGTTTTCCTTGTTACAAACTAACAATGTAACATTAACAAGCAAAACCAAAAATCACGTCATCATTCGTTAAAAGCGAAACCCATGATAATGACACCTACCTTCCTGTTTTCGTCAGTTATTGTTAAACAAATGAAATATTAGAAAGATAAGAAAATTTTTATTTTGATTCTAAACCGGATATTTTAAACCTTTTTCTTTCGATGTCCGTCTTTCATTCTGAAAAAAGGGAAAAAGTCGCGAGCTTTGTAGTTTTTATATGCAATGCATTCACAAATCCGCACATTTAGTCACCCGAAATAACGTGGCGTCTCTTAACACCACTTCATCTATATATATAAAATAGGATGTGTGTGTGTGTGTATGTGGGTATATTTTCTATACAAATCTACACCGTTTGACCAATCCACACCAAATTTGGTACACTTATAATTTAGAACACTGCGGTCAGCATAGGCTAACTCTTAACCCCCGTTCTATTGGCCCTGGGGGGCTAAAAACTATTCGAAATCGCAATAGAAATAACATTGAGCATAGATTGATTGCTTTAGGCAGCGATGGTTGCTTTACCACTGTTGATCGAAAAACAATTTTTTCCAAAACAAATTAAATTACAATATTTGTTTGAACTGACTTTTTAGTTCTTCCCATGATGTAAATAAATTATAGATATTTTATTGATGAAGGGAGAAAGAATATATATATATATATATATATATATATATATATATATATATATATATATATATATTTTAAAATATTTATTTTTGCAAGGAAATTCAAGGAAAGGTTTTCAGGAGTTCAAGGATTATTTTCAAGGAAAGTTGGTGTATATTTCGACCAACTTTCCTTAAATAATTTATTGAATACGTAATGATTTGTAGAATTCTGTTTCACAAGCTTTTTAGGTAAGGCGTGTAACTTATTTTAAAATGTCCGGAATAGATACATGTGAATCCTCCGTTGAAAGCAGTTATTTTCTTTCTGAAAAATTCTGTAAAATCGACCTTCTGCTTTTTGAAAAATTTTTATCTATTCAGTTTAATTTGTCTACACCGATTACATTTATTTCTAACCCAAACACCGTTATTCCGAAAAGCACAAACGAAAAACTCATTGATCATAAAAACTATTCGAAATCGCCATAGAAATAACATTGAGCATAAAAGCGTAATTTTGCTACTCGGTATCTGGCAGCACCAGAATTAACGTTTAGGTAAAGATGTAGAATCCGGGGCATGTTTGTCGCCAAATCAAGATGGCGTCCAAAGCCAGTATGTTCATTAAAAAAAACGTGGATTTTCCTACTCGAAAAACCTTTTTCATAGGGTTGCCATAAAGCTGAATCAAAACATCATGGTTACCATGTTTGGCGATAAATCGCTAGTGCCCCGGATTCGACATCTCCACCGAATTCGTCAAATGAAGACTATTAGTAACAATAAAGTTATAATCAAATGTGTTTCAGGATCTGATAAAGAGAAATTATTCTCTGCTATAACAACTGTCCTTAAACCTTCTCTACCAAAGCGTAGAAACCCAATACTTGTATTAAAAAATATTCCAAATGAGGTAAAAAATGAAGAACTTTTAGAGACTTGCTGAACAAAATCCTGAAATCATTCTTTCGGATGATCTTTGGAAGGAAGCTAAAGTTCGCTTCACTTTGAAGCAATTTCAATATGAGAGAAGTGTGGTGATTGAAGTGCATCCTGCTATACGCAAATGTATTTTAAAAATTCAATGAAAGCTATGTGGAATGCGTGTAAGGTTGAGGACTTTATTGTGCTAAATAGATGTTTTTCATGTCTGGGACATAATCATAGAGCTTCTGAGTGTAGGAATACACTAACTTGCTATCACTGCGCTGGCGAATATAAAAGTTCCGAATGTAATAAGAATATTCAAGTGTGTGTGAATTGCATTAGATTTAACAAAAAGACAAAGAATGCTGCTGCGCACGTCGACGTGAATCACAAGCCTTTTACAGCATGCTGCCCTAGTCATACCTTTATGATGAAACAAACCTCTTCAACAATATTTTATGGGTAGGCTTGATAAATCAGTTGCGTTTAAGTGTGTTCAAATTAATTTGCACAAATCCAAAAATGCTACCCGGCAACTTATTCTTCGCATGGAGGCAAATGATATCTTCATTGCATTAATTCAAGAACCGCAATGCTACAGGGGAACTCTTCCTTGTTATCCAAAAGAATATAAGGTTTACTATGATGGTGGAGCAGAACTTGTTAAGGCTGCTATCATTATTCGTGGTGACTGTTTCTCCTCTTTCCTGGATATAAATAACACCGATTATAAAGTAGTTCTTGATCTTAAAATTGGCGATATGAATTTGACTACCTGTTCAGCCTATTTCGAACCTAAAACCAATATTGATATGGACTTATCGAAAATCTCAAATATTCTATTTTCAAAGAAGCCTAGACATTTTTTGTGTGGAATGGATTTAAATAGCAAGTCAGAAATTTGGCATAAAAAGTGCAAATCAGATGTTTGTTATTAATGAAGATCGTGGTCCTACATTCAGCTCAACACAGGGTTCTAGTTACATTGATATTACTTTTTGTAGCTTGGGACTTCTCCGGTATGTTCAGAATTGGGATATCTCGGAGGAGGATTCTCTTTCGGACCACAAAATGATTACTTTTCAATTTGATATGTCTATTCCAAATATGTTTCATCCTTCGTGTTCTTTTAATTTTAATAGAGCAAATTGGTCTTTATTTGCTGACTTATGTATCAGTGAACTGCATGATTTATATCTCCTTCTTGGAGAGTGTTCCGATAAATTCACTTTGGAAAGGATAGTTACTAATTTTACTTCTGTACTTTTTCCAATTGCCACAGCATCTATCCCAAATAAAAAAGATAACCAAGGAGTTCCCTGGTGGTCCATAGAAATTGAATGTATGAGAAAACACGTGAATGCTGCAAGACGTAGATATCAAAGGGTGCAAAATGTTATTGTGAAAGAAATCTGTAAAGCTAAGTATATGGATTTGCAACACAAATATAAGGTGAAATTGTCAGATGCTAAACTCAACTCTTGGAGAGAATTTCTTTCAACTATAAATGTCCACAATGTTTGGAAGAATATATATAAGTACGGTGTTAAAATCAACTTCATGAAGAAAGTAGAGATTTCTGGAATTAAACTTCCAAATGGGTTTGCTACCTCGTCTTTGAAACTATTTCTGCTGTGATGACAAAATGTTTTCCAGCTGATAATGAAAGTGACGATGATAATGTTCACAGAACTATGCTTTCTGAATTGTAAAGACCACATTCGTCTACTGAAGATTATCCTTTTACTACCTCTGAAATAGAGTCCATCATTAAAAAAGTTAAAAGAAATAAAACTCCTGGACCGGATTCGCTGCCTAATGAAATAATTCAGAAATTCCATGGTATTTTTCCTGACTTTTTACTCAAGCTTTTCAATCTGTGTTTAAATTTGGGTGTCTTTCCTGCTCCATGGAAGAAGGCGCGTGTTGTTTTGATCCCTAAGACATTGGATTTAAGGATTCCTCACCTTGATCATGTTAGATGCATTAGTCTATTGTCTACATTGGGAAAATGCCTTGAAGTACTGTTTATTAACAGAATTAACTGTTTTTTGAGGAAGAAAGATAATTTCTTTAGTGATGCCCAATTTCGTTTTACTCCTCAAAAATCTACTGAAGACGCTCTACTTCGATTGTGTGACATCCTGCAGCATGGAAAGAAGAAGAGGCTGACAAGTGTGCTCATATTTCTTGATATAAAGGGTGCCTTTGATAATGCGTGGTAGCCTTCTATTTTGAATATCTGATGCTGATATTCCGAAAAATTTATATAACCTTCTTAGAAGTTCAGAACTTTTTATCGGATTGGAAGGCAAAATTTGTTCTTTAGAGAGGTTGTCCTCAGGGCTCTGTTTCTGGACCTAGTCTGTGGAATATTATTATAAACGATCTTATAATTCGTCTTTCTGACTTTCAAAATTGCATTTGCTGATGATATTCTGCTGATTTTTCAAGGAAGGCTTCTTCAAAACATCATCTTGAGAGCACAATCTGCGCTAAACTTTATTTCCCAGTTGTCAAACCTTCATAAACTTGAATTCAACCCTTCCAAGAGTAAAGCTATGATTATCGGTGGAAAATTGGATGAAGATGTTATTTCGCCTTTGATCCTTGAGGGTTCGACTCTCGAATTTGTTGACCAATTTAAGTACCTTGGTGGTTTCCTGGACAGTAAACTCAAATGGAAAAAGCATATTGCATATGTTTCCAATAAATGCGAAAAACTCCTTCTGGCCTGTATCGTATTGCCAAAAATACATTTGGAGTAGGATATGAGGTTTTAAAAGTTATGTAAAAACATGGTATTGTGCCTTTCATATCTTATGGATCTCGGATCTGGGGACAGGCTTTGGAGACTAAGACCAACAGACCCAGGTTGAGGAAGATTCAACGGAGAATCCTTCTGCGTCTTGTCAGAGGTTATAAAACTTTAAGTTATGAAGCAACCTTTGCTATAGCTGGAGTTCCACCTTTAGATTTGGAAATTAAGTGGAAAAATGAATGCTTCGATGGACTGTTGATGGAAAATTGCCTCTCTGCGACATCCCTCATCCGGCTCATTTTGAACCAATTCATCTAATTAAGTACGAGAAAAATGTGGAGAAGCGTTTTCAGAAAGTCTGTTTTACGGACGGTAATAAGATGAACAACAAGATTGGCCTTGCTTTTGTTCTATTTGAGGACAACTTCGAATGCGGCTTTTATAAACATCGTATCCGGAATGAATGCACTATCTTTCAAGCAGAATTGCTTTGTATTAATCTCGCAGTTAAGTGGTTTAAAGAAAATGGAAATTTTTGTTCAAAGTATCTTATTTGTAGCTATTCTCTTTCCTCTTTACATTTACTGAAGAATGTTGCAAGCACAGAAAAATTGGTTGTTGAAACGCTTTTAACAATTAGTTCTCTTAAAAATAGAGGAACTGAGATTTTTTGCTTATGTGCGTGGACACTGGAATTTACGGGAATGAAAGAGCTGATTTTTTTAGCCAAAGACGCTTTGAATTTAGCAATTGATATAAATTGTAACATTCCTAAATGTTACTTGAAAGGCTCATATAATGACAAGCTTGTTGCTAAGTGGAACGAAGAGTATGTCTCGTCTGAGAAAGCTGGCCACACCAAAAAATTTTTTCCTACTATTAAGCATTGATTGAAATCAGAATTATTTTTCTTCACAAACTTCCAATACACAATTTTTATCTGGCCATGGAAATTTTGCTAAATATCTATATAGGTTTCATCTTCGGACTAATGATTTGTGCGAGTGTTTTAAAAAGCAGCCACAAGATGTAGAGCATTTGCTTTTTAGTTGTCCTGCATTTAAAGCTTCAAGAATGTGCCTGCAAAATGATTTGAGAAAACTAGGTAAAACATGGCCAGTGAAACTCAATGTTTTTGTAAAATCTAATCTGCTTTTCTACTCATTTCTCAAGTTCATAAAATCTTGTAATTTTAGTTAAATTGTTTTCCACTGTTTCTTTGTTAAATCAACTTACTTCTGTAAATCCCGTGTCGTACTTCTGTGGTGCACGAGGAGTTTGCTTTTGTTCAATAAAAAAAACTGTTTTTTAATAAAAATTTCTTTGATATAAGGATTTTATCTTTTAAAAGTTAATGTTTTTACTCAAAAATTAATTATATATCAATGTATGTAGAATACACCGTGAAGATCCTAATTCTGGAATCCCGAAATAAATTTGTAACACTCGCTTTAAAATCATCTAAGCATGACAGGTGAGTCTATAGGCCAAATAGATATGATTTTGATAGTATTTATCTCAGATAAGGCAACAGAGGAACAGATTAGAATATTGTGTTACGTAGAAGGGATGTCAGGTCTATTGAGCTGTTTTGCCTGTAATCGTGAGGTAGCATAACGATCTTGTTATTCCTCCACCAAGCAAACCATGACTGAAGAACATTCACAAGCTTCGAATTCGAGTGTGGAACCACCTCAAGATAACAGCAAAGTGTATCTGCGGCGGAAAATCGGCTTGAGAAATGCAGTTATGCTGTTAGTTGGCACCATGATCGGTGCTGGTATCTTCGTGTCCCCCAAAGGGGTGCTCGCAGAGGCCGGGTCAGCCGGAATGGCTCTGGTGGTGTGGACATCAGTGGGGTTCTTTCTAATGACCGGAGCGCTGTGCTTCATCGAATTGGGGACCACTTTCCCGTTATCTGGAGGCAACTTTACGTACTTGCAAAAGTGCTACGGGGATTTACCTGCGTTTTTATTTCTTTGGAAAGGTCTTGTAGCTACAGGACCTGCTTACGTTGTTTTAATCTCCCTGACATTCGCCAATTATGCTCTGAAGCCCTTGTTGCCAAACTGCCTTGTGCCTCAAGGTGCCGTAAGAATATTGGCAGCTGTACTCATCAGTAAGTATTTTTTAAATTGTGCAAAATTTGAAATTCTGGTAAATTATTTGTGCAGCCCTGATGCCTCAGCCTCTTCACTCCAACAGGGTCAATCAAACGAGGTCGCCGTGGCTTAGTTTCCCCACTGCTCTAGTAATCTACGTGGTGTTGCTCTAGTGCGACGTTAATTAACTACCTACCACTAGTAATCTACGAGTTGTTGGCGATTCTCCCGAGTGTGTTTCCCTCTTCTGTAAGTAAAGGGGTCGCTGAGTGGGTATGTCCAATGCACTAGCCGAGTTTGAATCCAACCAAAGACCGTCATGTACAAAGGGGACTGGTGCACGTTAAATCTGTCGTGGCCTCATATTGGCGTGGTGTAGAAGTTTGGAGAGTGGGGTGCCAGCTCAGGTGTGGCCTCGTCATTATTATGTGGTGGAATATAAAATATTTCGTTCCCTTCGTTTAGACAACAAAGACGTGGTGTTAGCATTTTCCATTGTGCAGATCACAGTCACTAAAATGGTGTAAGTCGTTTCCACCTTCCAGCCTTTTCAACTACACCTGTACCTACTAATTTCGACGTATCAAAGTTACCTTGAAGAATATTGTGTTTTCTACCGCGAAGTGTACACAGGTGTATATTTTTTACTGTTTTTCTTTCCCAATAGTTCCGATTTGGATGTTACGCTTTCAAGTACTTTATAATTTTTGTTGATTCAATATCCAAACCCCTGCATGGAGTAGATTTTACAAGGTACTGAAACTTCAGCATCGAATGTTGAATCCAACCGTTGGTGAATCTTTTCAATTAGTTTATGCAGCGCAATTTTAATTGTTTTATTTGATTAGTTGGTTTTGGATTTTATGGCGCAAGGGCGATATTTGACCAAGCTGTATCAAACAAGACATTGTTTTATTAGGAAAACGTGTCACCTAATTATTACGTAGAATGAGTTTCTTGAAATTAACCCTCTGAAGGCTTAGCACGCACAATTCCACCTTGCAACCTAGTTTTCCCTGCATGACAATCAATTTGGCCTTGACAAATAATCTCCAAAAGGATTCTATTCTATAAAATAGTACCTATAGAATCTTTCCAAAGGAAATGAGCAATGGAATCTTCCCACTGAATTCTATTCCAAAGAAAGGAGCAATAGAATCTTCCCAATGAATTCTGTTCTACCGAATAGGCCAATAGGATCGTTCCAAAGGATTCTATTCCAAGAAAGACCAATACACAATTGTTCCAATACAAATATTCTAGGGGGCCGCGGTAGCCCGGTTAGAAGAGTAACGGATTAGCAACTGGAGGGTTGCGAGTTCGTGTACAAAGGGGGCTGGTATACGTTAAATCCGTCTTGGCCTAAAATGTCCTCACCTTGGCGTGGTGTGGAAGTTTGGAGAGTGGGGAGCCAGCTCATCTCCGACCGTGGTTCGTGGACCATCTCAGCCTCGTCATTTGACCGTGGTTCAAATTTATGTGGTGTTGTCCTCGGATCTTTCCCTCTGGGCTGTCACCAATAGCCCGTTGCGTTGCTCCAGTGCAATACCTACCTACCACTGCCCTAGCAACCTTCCGAGTTATAGGAGGCGCAGGTTCGATACCTGCCAGGTGCATTCCTCGCTGGGTGTATTTCTCTCTTTTGTGTCAGTAAAACTTCATTGTGTGGATGTGTGTTACTTGATATCGTATGTCGTGTGTCTAGCGCAGAATGGCCAAATATGGCCTTGCGCTATAAAAACCCAACCAACCATCTATGCCAGTAAAAACTTTCCTTGTGAATGTTTGTCCATTTACTGCACATTGTTTGGCGTAATTTTCCAAATATGAACCTTGCGCCATGAAACCTAACCGAGCCAAACTGAATCGAATGGAAACTGACTAACAATGATTCGGGAAAGCCGAATCTCACCCCTGAGATAATTGAGAGACCTTTCCCCCACTCAGAGACTTTCTTACGTACCTGAGAGTTCGACAACCTGTCGCATCCAGTTAGCAGAGGCATAGAAATTCGTGAAAGTGCCGTGTAAATAGATTCTAATATAGTCAAGAAATTGTTCTAAATAAAAGTAATGTTTGTTATTTAAGCTAGATTGTTCTCTGTAGATTTGAATCTACCACGCTACCCAGAGAAGTTGTTACAATATAAAGAAAAAAGTTTTGATTATTCATTTATTTTCAAATTAAACAGAATAAATTAAGCTTTAATGAATTGGAGTCACTACACATTTTTTCATTTGATTTGGTACAATGAACTCAACTTGTCAGTAGCTGGAATGATGCATTTCTGCCTAAAAGATTTTTAAACTCGAGTGATTATTTTTCTATTGATGCAACCTAATTTCCATCTTTGGTTTTTTGTTAACAAATTCTGTTAATGTTTCAATTTCATCAATGAGCGAAAACACACCTTGATGATTGTTTGGGAAGTAATGAATTTTTATTGTCATCGAAACATTTGTTAAAAGTAATTTTCCAATGGTATATTAAATAATTCATTTGTTTTCAGCACAAATGTTATGTTTTGTACTGAGGGTTTTAATTGTACATGTAATTAATTGAAAATAGCTGTTTTCTTGTGACAACTCACTACACTAGGAAAAATGCTCTATTTATGAGTGCTTTTTATATTTAGAGAAATTCATTTATATATTGCACATGTATATAGTAACTATGTCGTTCTTATTTTATCATTCATTCCTTTAAATTTAGTTTTATCAAGACATATCAACTACTGTCCTTAATTTTATGATTTTTGTATATTTAATTATATCTTATAAGTACTGGACAATACTTATAAGACAGATAATAGAAATGTCATAAATTTCAAGATATAGGTATAATTAAATATACAAGATAATAGATACAAGAATGGTGACAAAGATGGGTGTAGAAATTTAAATGTTTCATATAAGCTTCCTATTAAAATATTCGAAGAAAATTTATGTAACTTATGATTAATACTTGGGGTGAATGCCTTTCATTGAGCAAGTATTTACAATTTATAAAATGAATAAGTGGAAAAATACAAGTAAAAACAGATGAGAATAATTCATTTAAAATAAATGTAATTGTAAAATGATGTATGTAATGTGCTTTTTTAAATATTTACCTGAGACATTAAAAGAAAATTAGTTGGTCAATAAATTAACTTTATTTAAATTAAGTGGCTTCAAAAAATTCTTTCATTCTTTTTCTGCATTTGACTTTCAATTATATTAAACATAACCTTATTTATGAAAGTTTTCATGTAAATTTTACCATGAAACTAGTATTGAAAAATGATGAACAATAAAATGCATACACACACAAGAAATTCTTTGCATTAAATTTATTTAATTATAAATCTATTAATGTTAGGAAGGGTGCAAAAGTGTTGCACTCATATGCATTAGAATTATGCCCATACAGTTTGCAAAACTAATATCAGGTGGCTCAGAGGTGTTCTTTCGCCATTGACCGGGCAACTGATATCTTCCAGAAGTTCAGCTTCCTTCTCTTTAGAGAATAAAGTCTGAAATATAAAATGAAGTAAACAAAATGCAAATTATATAATCACTGGTCATGAAATCACTTGAAATTAATTATTGACTTTATGAATAACTCAAAAATGAACTTGATTATACTGGGAGTGGAGTATATTTTACGGCTTATAACACTAGCTTAAAACAGTTTGACGCAATGCATTGATTTTATCCTGGTGTACGAATAAGATGATCAAATCTTTCATAAATTGCAAGACAAATTGAAAACTGAATTAATCAAAATTTAGTTTTATAACACTTTTAACATGGAGTGCACATCTATTTTCGAATTTGAAATTTTACAGAAGAATCATTTGCTGTTTCTCAGTCAGGATCCAGGACAAGTTTAATAAAGGTTTCACCATAATTTAGGGACACAGTTCTTTCAATTTCTAATGTGGAGAGCCTCTCCTGATATGTTGGTTACTCAAGGATGTTTCAAAATTTTACAATATGATCACTCGCTGGAAGCAGAGCTTTTGAGGAGATACATACACGTATATCTAGAAAAATTATGATACTGCATACTCGCAATATTTATTTGTCACCTGTGGTAAAACCTTAAATGTATTGAAGGAAGCAGTACAGTAATTAATCTTGTAAGTACACATAGAAATGTTTCCTCACCAATTGATGTACATTAAATGCATTGCAACTTAGCATCAATAAAATGTGACACTAGTTTTAAATTACAAACATAAATATTATAAAGATGTTAAGAGTTTTAAATGATTATTTTACTAAGTGTTATTACTTCTTATAAACTTATTGTTCGCATCCCATATCTCCGTCACAGTTGTTGATCCCACTCTTTAATTGGCATAACTTTTCATGTTCTTGGAAAGCGCTAAGAACATTTCCAACTTCTCAGAAAGTATGATATCTTGATAAGATAGAATATTGCCAGCGTTCCTTCACAGGAACCACTCCTTATGCACTTAGGATAGTACAGTAATTACCTAGGTACTTAGAATAGAACAGCTATTCCCTGTTTACTTAGGATAGTACAACAATTTGAATCAATATTTGTAAAATAAAAAAACAGTACTAAATTTTGTGTTTTTGTTTGAGCCACGACAAATTTTAAACATTACCAGAAATATTTAAACAAGCCATGTTTTAAGAAAATCATGAAAATAATGAATGACCTTTTTTTAAGAGAACTGCTCAGTGTGGTAGCATCTTCTGTCGGGATATTGCATTTCCACTGAACATCTGTCCCTGAATATACTGATGGACTTTCATCACTTAAATGAAGCTGGATATTGTTCTGCAAAAAATTACAAACAATTAGTTGACACAGGAAATAAAATTCTGAATTTTGAAGTTTTTTAAAGTTACAAATATGTACTAAAGGTAGCGGATTTGAAGTGAGCCCACGGCCTTCTGTAGTTTGCAGCTCTATCATTTCGTTGGATTTTATTACTTCTGACAAAGAAAATCCCTGTTGACGCCATTTTTACTGATACAAATCCGTCACAAGAAAAACGATAATACGTTTAACTCAAACAGTACTTTTCTGTTAACGGGGGCACCATTCATAATTGTGTGCCAAAGCTTCCAAACGTGGTAACATATTTATATTCGTTGTGGTCGTGTTCACCTCAGTGGGTATTTGCTGTGAATCGAACGAATGCTTTCAGTGGCTGTGCCGGACAGTTCAGCGAAAACTTTGATTGCAGCCATACAAGAAAATGTTGCAAAAGTAAGTATAATTTACTCTGACTGTTGGAAAGAGGATGAATTAGGTAATGCCGGATATTAATACTTGTGAGCTAATCATAAATACAACTTTTTCGATCCTGATACCGGATGGCATATGCAATCAGTTGAAAGGGAATAAACGTCAGCGAGGCGCCGCCATTTTAATAAAATAATCATTCTTTTTATGAAGCTGTATACATCGTTAAGGTTGCCAGTCCTATCATTTTTGTCTAGTTAAATTTCACGCCAATATTTGACGCACAATTTAAGTCACGTGAAATAAACAAGTTACCACATTTGGCATACTCTAACGACTGGCATTCCGTTAACCAAGTAAAAGTACCACTCGGCCTAAACTTCCTCACTCCTTCCTCCTCCTAAAATGCCTCACTCAAAAACAAGGAATAAGACAGGTATCAAATGTTATTTTTGCACCCATAAGTACAGTTTTTATGAGCGATGATCCAAATCATTCTCAACTCTCTTATCCCACTTTTAAAAATCTTATCTAAAATGTAGATTATAAATGGGGTTGTGATTGAAGTACAAAATAATGTTTATCTTTTTTGATAAATATGCTTACCAAGTTTCTGTAAATGTAGTTTTATTTGACGTGATTAATTATCCATATTAGAAATCATGAAAAAAGATATAATGATCTGTAACTTGTACAGGTTATCGGAACACCCTTTCTCATAGGTTTAGTCTTTTGTTGCACAGGATCTGTAAAACTCAAAGCGTTTCTTATTATTTTGATAATTATTTTCACCGTTTAAACCTCCAAGTGGTTTCGACGAGATATCTCGTTCATCAAGATCTATGGTTTTGCCAATGACGAGATTCTCGTTTCGCATACACGTAACAGAAGATTAATGATTCAAAGATAAATTACTTGTATTTTTTTAGACTTAACATCCATAACTGTTCATCTGCCAATCTTTCAGATTGGCTTGACTGATTCTCTCTCCCTTCTGTTGTTTTATGACTCCAGACAAGTTGTTTTCAATGCTGCTGCGATGTGAACACTGAATGTGTTCACATTTTCAGTATGCACACAGCAATTAAAGGCTGTAGTGGACTTATGCAAAAGTACAAGAGCCCACGAGTTAATGCCATCATACACAAATGCTCAGCATTTTCCAACACTGATTTTCACTGTATGCAGAAATAAAAAGGGATTTTCTCATGTGCAAAGAGTGTATTAGACCTAATGTATGCATTCAGAACCTGCTAATAAAGTATATAAATGCACACCAATGATACACGAACAGAACTTTGATTTTAAAAACAAACGGAAATTCTATCTCAGAATCGTTGAAATCAGCGGTGCACAATATGAATTCTATTGTTTTAAAAAGTCTATCAACAGTAAATACATGTTTTTAATTCTACAGCTTTGAAAATTGCTAGCCAAGGGTTTTTGCTTGGATTTTTCACGATTGTCGAAAACACATCCGACATTTTCTCGAAGTCAAATCTAAACAGTAGACGTTGCATTTTGATTCGCCAAGTTGGTCTTGTGAAGCTAGCGGTTGCGTCGAAAGTTAGATGCTCCCGAAGTCTCTTGAAAGCAACGCGAAGGCCTGCGTAATCCCGCCCATTTGTCAATCACGTTGTTATCGTCGCTCATTGGCTCGACGCAACGCAGAACTATAAACTCGCCCTTAGAGAGAGACAAAAATGAAATCGCACAAAATTTTAAGTATATCATGTCTTGAAGATTTCATGTCCTGTAGTAATTTGTCTTAAAATTCATAAACATTTATTTTGCGTTTTTTTATTAGAATAACACGAAATGCTGACATTTTTCGTGATTGTTAATTTTTATAGTGAAGCCTGCAACCTTCAAAATTTACATGCACTATTTGGAAATACGATCGTATAAAATATGCATATACTCTTCTCCCCCATCTGCACTCTGGTTTAAGTTTATATACCGCGCTCATAAAATAAAAATACATTTCAAGTACTCGTTTCACTTGTACAAAATATGTAAACATTTTTCACTTCTTTCCTTTGCACACATATACACCTTTGCCATTATTACACAGTAGAAAGATTTACCTTTTGGATCTGAGACTGCACAAGGGTACAAAATTTTTAAATTTTTCCTATGGACCTCATGCCCCAGTATAATGGTACTAATGAAAACTCCTCCTACCTTGTTGGTTTGGCTACTAGACTGTCAAGTAATCTCAAAATTGTGTAGTTTATAATGTACACGATGTCCCTTTTAACACATTAAAACAGATATCGAATAAAATTTCTCTAAAGCTTTCATGTTTTTTCTTTAGGAGTAAAACATGAAATTTCTTATTTTGAGTGAAACGATATTATAGACAACCATTTTTTGAACTGTAAACGTAATTCATTTGAATTACTATATTAGGAAAAATTCAGTGAATACAAGCCAGAGCAATTCACATTTCAATTCATTTTAATGAACAGATTTGCTAAGGGAAGCAATGCTTTAAAGGTTAATAACTCAAATTCGGTTCTGCTGGTACTTAGAACTTGTTACGTACTCTTTAAGGCCTAGCTAGACTAAGTCCACGAGTCAGAACACTCAAAAAGTCAACACTGCATCAGGCCTACCGTAAAGATGCTCCGGATCTTTCCATTCCGGATTGATTCCGGACCGTCACCAACAGCCCGTTGTGTTGCTCCAGTGCGACATAAATTCTTATATATCAATCCTTAGAGCTTCTCTTGCCAGACCAAAAGAGGACAGGTGACTTAGGGAATCTACTCAGTGTTACATTATAGGCAAATTGGAAATGCTCTGAATGAAGGAAAGATCAAATGTACCCGTTCACAAGTTAGAAAGGACAGTTTGACTTTTTTTGTCAGTCATATTTGAGGGAGGCTTCAGGGTGGTCTGTATGGTATCAGATATAAATTCGCAATGCTCTCCAAATTTTATAATTTGAACTCACTTCATGACGAATAATTCTTGATAGGTTAGTGCAGGGGTGGGGAACCCTCCGGGTCAAGTTAGCTGCAGGTGCCTCCTTGTGGCGGTTGCTGGTAACTGGTTGGGGTTCCTTGACCGAGGATCCTGCCAGGCTAAATCCAATCCTGTCGGCGTGCGAAATTTTCAGTCCGGTTGCCCCATGGACAATTGGATTGGCAAGAGAGTGGCGATCCCCGATCCGAATCCTGGTGAGACGGGCACAGAGTCGCACTAGGAAACCTTGACCTCATGAACCTAGGGGAGTGTGGCCATTCCCGCGAGTATGTCGGGGCGGCGGATGGGCAAAGCGGGGGTTTGGCTGAACCCTGCGGCACTAGTGATATGGGAACCACTGTGGGGGCTTCCCTCGAGGGTAATTGGAGCTCTGTCGGCCCGGTCAACCGACTCCCCACCGTGGAAGTCATCGAGTGTGGCCGTGGAGTGGTTTTGTTTGGGCGAGCCCACCTCCACTGACGAGGAGGGATTTCGGCGGACCCTCCTTTGTAGATATAAAACATAGCATTCGTTAGTCGCAAGTGGTGAAATTGCAATAAGTGCGAAAGAAAAGGCCGAGGTTCTTGCAGCCTTCAAACGCAATGTGAACCAAATCCAGTCATGGCGAATTTGTACACACAGAATCACCAGGACATACACACCCAGGTTGAAGAGTTCCTAGGTACACCGTTCGGACCAAGGCTACTTAAGGGGAAAGGGAGGGTCCACCAGAGTGTTTTTGGAAGGGCAGGAATCGGGACGTCACTAAAAGGAATCGGCGGGTAGACAGATACGGTTCCTACATTAAAACTTATGAACGTCAAGCAGATTGTCACAGCGTTCAAAACGTCGCTGTGGCGTGTTTCATTTGGACCCTGATGTCTTTGACTTCAATTCCAACAACTCGATCTCCCCTGCAAATTAATCTTCAATATCCCATTATTGGATAGCATCGGATCACTCGTAGAGTCGGGCAGTTAAGCAGCTTGACTGGACCCCTAATTGTATCATAAAAACACGATAGTTTTTCTCTATCTATTCTTCCTCCAAGTTTCTGTCAATATATTCTAACCTTATGCAAATATATTTTCTAGAAATAACGGTGCTATGGTGTCGTTTCACCAAACCCAATGGACCACCAAAAGCATTGCTTCTAAGGAGTGCCGTCTATCGGCCACGGACAACACTAGGAAGGGTAACCGACCTGAGCTGTTGATTCGTCCTTAGGGGCGCCATCTATCTTTTGTTAAGCTAACTTCTCTTAGGATTTTCTAGCTTTTTTCTTTCCTATCCCAATAAAATCATTTCTGATTTCATTTATTGTACTTTATTATGATGAGGAGATAAGCTGCTTGCAGTAGGTACTCCGTGATGATACGTCCAGTCCAGTCAAGCAGATTGTTTTGTCATTTACTTTCGTTGTAAAGTCTTAAACAAGGCTGATTAATATTGGGTTTCTCGTGTTGTCGGCAAGTGTTTTTTTTCTGGATTGAACCTCTTGTAAATGCGTTAGTCATAAATTAAAAAAGAAATTAAATAAGTTTTTTAAAAACAACTTACCCCATGAGATGAAACATCTTCCAAAAAGGCGACAATTATCCTTTTATGATAGTTTTTGAAATTTCTTAAATTTTTGCACTTTTTCTCACTTATTTAATTCGGAAAAATGTTGTTCTTGCAAAATGTTTGAGAGTTGAAGAAGCATTTTGCGTGGGAAATTTTTCCTGTAATAATTGTGTGAATTTATTTATTACACCGTCACATTTAATTGCACAGGTCCATGAAATTGCACGAAACACTTTTCAAGTTCTTTCCCCGTTTCAAACCAACACTCAGTTGGTAAACTAAACCACCTCGCGATAAAGCCCCAATCCACTTTTGATTATTTTCCTGCTAAATATATTCAGTATTACTTCCCAGACTTTTATCATGCACTTTAAAAGCAATGTAGCCGGCAATAAATCTTAATACTTCGTTTGAGCAGTTTTCTCTTATGTTAAAAGATTCAACTGTTGAAGCTCCATTATTTTCTGATGATTGAACATTATTTTCAATTATTGAGTCCAATGACTGCACTGTATCGACTTCAAATGATGTGGCCTTTCCTTTTCCTTCAATCTCGGTTAATTCATTAACTTTAACAAGAGAGTTAAATAACTGGACATCATCACTTGTATCGTTAGTTATGACACTAGATAAAGGTAGTGGAAGTTTATTGCACAAAAGAATTTGTCGCAGTCTGTATTTGAAGTCGAAGGGATGGTCGTAAAATTTTCCTAAGCCTCTTATTTAATTGAATAGATTTTCCAAAGAATCTTGGTTTACTCTACAGGTTAAAATGTATTTCAGCTCAGCTTGTTGAATAAACTTCAGAAGTCCAATTAAAGATGAAATGGAGACACCATCCTTTTTGGAAAGGTAGCATGTTTGACTTACCGACAACTCTCATCTCTTCAAAATAATATTTTGCTTTGTGCAGAACATCCATCTGGGATTCTGGTTTGAGCCCAAACCCGCACCGTAAATTTTTGTCGCTTATATAGGAGTCCTGGAATTGAAAGCATCAAAACAACCATCAATGCTAGATATGAAATTTGTTGTTTCTTTCTCACTGGGAAATTAATAATCTAATGTCTTTGTAACATGATCCGACAAAAGTTGTGCGGCCATTCTCACATTTTGCCTTTCATTGTTTCTAACTTCAATAAGCCCCAAGATAATTTGGGGCATACTTTCAATTCGCCCGAATCGGCTTCCAGTAACTTTTCAGATATGGATTTTTGAATCACTTTATCAGAGGGTAGCTTTATTCCGCCATCTAATATATATGGTTTCTTAATAACTTTAAAAGATGAGGGAAATCAGCAAAAACCCAGATGTTTCTTGTTTTATCCATTGGATTTGAGACTGAACTGTTGGTGTTATTGATAATTCCTTCCAAATGCGGATGTTTTTCTCATCTAAATCTGACACGATACAGGATACTTTGTCCGGAATGAAGTCATCCATTCAGATACGAAAATGAAACCCATAACTGAATTTCTACAGCATATCTCATTTACTTTCTTCTAATAATTGCCTCAAGTGCCAAACGAAGCATTCAGATCACTACCACCATATGATCCAACGGTCAAAAGCTCGCAGAAAAGACCTCGTGCTTTCCTACAAAAACAGCTTCACACCTCCCCCCACGACCCAAACGTCGATGGGGTGTGTTTCGTTTGGACTCTCACATCTTTGACTTCAATTCCAATAACTAACTTGCACTATCCCTTTTCTGGATCGCGTCCTCGTCACTCGCTTTGTTGAGAATTAGACTCGACTGGACCCCTAATTATATCACAAAAGCGCAATAATTTTTATCCTTTTAATTCTACCTCAGTGTTAATTTGATTTCTGCTCATATATCTTTCTTTATTTTAAAGCTCCATGTATTTAATTTCGTTCAGTTCCAGGCAACTAAATAGCGGCTCATGGGTGTAAACACCCAGCCCAAATGGATCACCAAAAACTAAGCACCTCCGGTCGCGGTCAGTACTTGGGAGGATGACCGACTGAGCCCGTGTTCGGAAATGGAACAAGCTTTTGCACCACTGATTTTAAATTTTTATGCAGCATTTTTTCATAGTTCTCTTTTTAACCAAATCTATGCATTTTAATTTATGTACTTTTCTATTGGGGAGATAAGCTGCTTGCAGCAGGTGCTCCGTAAGTGATATGTCCAGTCCAGCATTCGTTAGTCGACTGGGCGCGGCCGCGCTTGGTACAAGTACACAACCGTGGTCTGCCAAACTCTTGCGACGGAGGTGTTGCGTTGCATCCCAGCAAACGTGAAGTCTCTGCTCACCCGACTACGGGAGGTTTAGCTGGTTTCACTTTCCACGTAATGCGAATGCAAGTCGGTTATTAAAAGTCCTTCCAACTGAAGGTCAACCACAGGCGATTGGTTATTTTTTGTACGATGCATTCACCGATTAGCTAAAGAGCTCGCATTAGCTAAATAGATTTGAGCCAGCACGCATATTTCCTCGATAGGTAATATTAACTTTGATAGGAAGCAGTTCTTATGTGAGGACCTCCCGTATACTCTGCCGTATATCGCACGAGGCAAAGTGCCAGGCATTGCAATGCGATCTCGTGCTTGCTCATCAGACTATTGCTAACGCAGGGCTGTTCCACGTTATGTGTAGTAATTGTAGTGGTCCCATCACGGAACGGAGCGGGGGGCTGCGCACCCAACTAAGAAGAGGTGGGGAACCTGTATTCTTATGTCTACGTGTGGCCTTCTGGGTTCATACCCCTCAAAGTGGTTTAGACGAGATATCTCGTCCATTAAGATCTGACCAATTGACGAGATATCGTGTCATCAAGATATTGACAATTTTTTGACGATGGCGAGATCAAGACCTGGTCAGTTTTCTTCTAATGCCGAGATACCTCGTCCGTAACTTTCTGGTCAGTTTTGCTAATGACGAGATATTTCGTCGAACAAATCACCAGGAGGGTTAAGTGCAACCTAATTTTGCAGAAAAAAATCTTTATTTTTATTAATACAGTTTTGTTCGCACTTTATATATTTTTTAATGAATGGTTTTAGAATACCAATTGTGAGGATTCATTTATGGACCCCTCAATTAACCCTCCTAAGGCGAACTCGCCGACAGAGTCGCAAGAGAACCGGACAATGAGTTTCCATCTCTCTGGCGCCAGACGGTCGGGACTTGGATCAAAGACTGACAAAAGGGGATTCGTTCCGAAAAGTGCCCAGGTGTTTAGGAGTGCACCTGCCAGGTAATCAAGCCCACCTGCGCTAAGTAGCTGATCCCATTTTACGTCAGACAACCACCACCGAATCAACCAATCGAAAGCGAACAATTAAAAGCAATAACCAATCAAGAGAGAACCAATCAGAAGAATCACCAGCGAACAAAGGCTGCGAGGTTTCAAAAGGAAAAGAAGAGGGTCGAATAGTCAGTCTGCTGATCCGACGACCCCAGCGGAGTCGTGCTGTCTTGTGCTGACCCGACGACCCCAGTGGAGCCGATCCCTGATTGTGCCGACTTCTCGTCCGGCAGGGAACTGAATTGATCCGTCATCCCGTGAGGATCCGGTGCTGATCTTGTGTAATCGTCACCAGACGAGTAGAGTCTCACCCCGAGACCATTGAGACTTTTCTCCCACTCAGAGACTTTCGTACGTGCCTGAGATTTCGACAACCTGTCGCATTCAGTTAGCAGAGGCATCGAATTCGTGAAAGTGCTTTGTATATAGATTCACATATAATCAAGAAATTGCTCTCAATAAAATTAATGTTTATTATTTAAGCTAGATTGTTCTCTGTAGATTTGAATCTACCACGCTACCCAGAGAAATCGTTACACAGTGAATGAAACAAGTTTCATCGAAATAATTCTCTCAGATTGATGAGTGCAATTAGAACATTAGTAAGCCGTAAGGGCTAAATTCACGGCTGCTACGCACATGATTTAGCTCCAATGTGACTCTAAAATGTCTCTTGCTTTTCAACCACTTATTGCGAATCTATATTCTCCTACTTAACCCAAATTAAGACGTCCTTAAGGTCACTCCCTCAGGGGCACATCTCCATTAGATGTGGACGGGCTTCACGAGCTTGAGGTACTCTAGTGGTCTTTTCTTTCCCATGTGGTTTACTGTCTTTAATAAACACCGGATACCCAAACGATCTTTTTCTGCTTTCATCCTACTATTCTGTTCCTCAATCCCTCTATTTTCCCCTTTCGTAACATTTGTTACCGGAAATCGTCTGTCTAGTGTTTGACGCAGCTTGGTCAAATATGTCCCTTGCGCAACCAAACCCGGAAGCAACCAACCTTAAGGCCACAAATAACAGATACCCATCTAGAAAATTATCTGAACCTGCGGACTTCCATGTTGCAATATTCAAATGCTTTCCAACCAAAATCAGACACAACAAAGTCATTAAAAGATTAATTAACTCTAAAATTCACAACTAGAAATTACTAAGCACACAACGAAATTTTTACAAAATAATGTTCATTTGTAAGAGTATTTAGTTCAAGTTTCTTGAATGCCGCCTTATTTGATTACAGCTAAATTAATGCGGCCTTCCTACATGAAAAGGTTCCCCATCTATGGGGTACTGGCAAGGTGAGTATATGGCTCGGCCATCTTGGCAAGTCTGTCCTCAATTTGAATATAAGGAATTTGTGTTTGTGTATTAATTATATAAAGCAGGATGTGGTCAAATAGATGTTTCCCAGAATTCCTTCCATATATACTCTTTTTCTTATGTTAACTAAGGCCAATCCATGTTACAGATATAATTTTTTTTCCTCTTTCAGGTTTCCTGACTTTTATCAACTGTCGCAATGTACGATGGGTAACGCGTGTTCAAGATGTTTTTACTAACGCGAAGATAATTACTCTCTGTATTATCATAGTATCTGGAGCATACCATTTGATTTTGGGTAAGATTAGTTAGCTTTGGTAGTAAATAACAAAACTATACAACTATTAAATAGTAAAACTTTCCTTGTATGTGTGTGTCCTTTGCTATACGTTGTCTTACGTTTGACACAGCCTAGCCAAATATGGCCCTTGCGCCATAAAAACAAAAAATAACCAATCCATTCATGACTCACCCTGAGTGTATTTATCTCTTTTGTGTCAGTAAAATTTTCCTTCGTGTGTGCTTGCTTAACTGCGCCAAAACTTGTGTAGCTTGGTTAAATATGGCCCTTACACCATAAGAACCCAATTAACCAACCAACCCTCTGAACATTTGTTTTTGTTTCTAATGTCTGACCACTGACCTCTTCGGTCTTCGGCACTACAAGGGACGAACTGACGGCTATTTGTGAAGGGGAATTGGGTAAGCCGCAGTTAGTCGTAACAGGAGCAATCACCAACGACCATGCGGTTGCAAACCAGTATTCAAACCTGGGACCTATTGGGTGGCAGAAAAATCCTATGAACACTATGCCATTCAGGTGGCACCCTCTGAACATTAAGGTATTATAACTACAAGTTTCCTAAACGTATTTATTTGTAAATTGCAATTTTTTCTTCGTGGCTTTATTTCTTACTGTGTCAGTAAAACTTTCCTTGTGTGTATGTGCATTGCTTGACGTTGTCTTGTGTTTGGCGTAGCCTGGCCAAATATGGCCCTTGTGTCATAAAACCTAACTAATCAACCTCTTAGTGACTAGCCAATATGCCAATTTTAATATTGTTTGTCTTGTGTCTGGCGTAGCATGACCAAATATGGACCCATAAAATCCCAAAACCAACCAATATGCCAATCTTAATCAATCGAAAGTTCTTAAAAATCTTTCAACTAATAGGTTTGGCTATTTAGTTATTAAATGGTGTAAGGTAAAAGGTACGGTATTTGCTGTAACTGGAAAAACTCTTACGCCAAAATGAACAAATGCATTGAAATAGCACTCTTAGAGGTTTACACGCATACATTCGTTCTGCAACCTACCGTCTTCCCTGCATGGTTCTAAGCAGTTTTGACCTTAATGACAAATATAATGTCTCAAACTCTTTTAACCACACACACACAATCGATGTGGTTATTTAGTCATTATGTATGTTTTGTGGACAATTGTGTATGCGTGTTAAAGCAATTAGTATTGCTTTTATTTGCACTAATCTCGTGACGCTCCGAAGATAAAGTGAGAAATTAATAAATCGTTTAACTTATGAAAAAAGTAGAGGTGTTTACTTCAGACAAAATAAAACGAAGCACATACAAAATAATCAATTATGATCTGTGATGATTCAGTTACAATCTTGTTTCCGTTATTAATTCGCATATTTTTTAAATAAAATCGGAAGGCATCATCGTTACCCTTTGTTCTGTTCTCAGATCTCAGGCTGAGATATAATAATAATTGTTTTTTATCTATCAATTGAAGTCGATATGAAAAAATGATGCAATGGTTTCCACTTAAGTTATCAGAGCAGAAAATTCTGCAGAAATCTTACAAAATTACAATTTATTCACAATTCATTCTCAACTCTCACAGACAGTTCAATTTTTCAAATGTTCTCTTAATTTAATTTTACACTGATATTTGTCTTCCATTGAATACCTGTATGTCTTCAGAGGGTTTTATGGCGCAGCTTGTCTGCTTTTGGACCTTGTGCCATAAAACCCTAACATCCAATTCAATCAAATGTTTCGTTTTACAAGCTTTTCGAGCTTTGTCCCCTTCACGTTCTTGTGTTCTTTCCTCTTCCGATTGCTCCGATCGAGACAGCTTTTGACGTTTTGTGTTGATTCGTGTTTGATTAAAAATTAGTCGTTTTTGTGCATTATTCTACATTAAATTTCACTTTAATGATTCTGAAGGAAAGATGTAGTAAATGAGGTGAAAATGGCTGCATTGACCTGGAAATTTCAGGCAGGTTAAGCTGTGGAAATTTCACTACGCCAGAACTCAGCGTTTGCGAGTTTTGGCTGCTTCATGCAGTTTTCAAGCTCTTGTTGTTTCAAACAAAGCTAGTCGCATCTGTTTCCTCAACAGTTTCGTTGTGGCATCGAACAGCGAAGGGGCAGAACTGGGGCATCGAAGCGGGATGAAGCTCATTGAGCTTCATCCCGTTTCACCTGTTTCTGTTTTTTTCTTCTTACAATTGCTCGGCTGATGACAGCTTCTGACGTTTTTTGTCGATTGGTTTCTTGAGTAATATTCGGTGTTAAAATTTTACTTCTATATGGTTTTAAGATAACGACATATCGAGCAGAAGATAGTTGCGTTGATCTAGAAATTCTAGACAAAATAAGCTACACAAATTTGATAACGCCAGAGCTCAGCGTTCCAGCGTATTTTCTCTACATCAAGCAAATTGCTTGCTTTAATATATAGTTAAAACAAAGAAAACCTTCCTCTTATGCAGATTACGTATTAGATCGCAAACCTAAGTTTTCCGTGGATGAATTCCATAAAGAAAACACCCAAAGGCATGTCTTGTCATCCTATCCATTCTACATATTTTGATTTTTTGCTCTTCTCTAACACTGATATTTCTTTCTGATTGCAGGGAACAATCAGAATTTCGACAATGCATTCCAAGGTACAAAACTTGATCCTGGAAGCTTTGCTCTATCATGTTATTCTGCAATGGTATCATATTCCGGCTGGTAACTATTTTCTGCCTTTACGGGGCGTACGAGATATCTCAGTATAGTACCGATTCATGTGTAGAATTAATGTTGCTGATGACGCTTTGAATATAATTCGAAACCGTACCAAAACAATCTAATTTTATGAATAAGAGTTAAAAAGACATTAAATCTAATGTAAGCCCTTTTATTATTTTAAGTTTCCTAAATTTTTCAACTATTAGTAGGTACGTAATATGCAAAGTACTGAGTTCCAAATTAAAATCCATCCCTTATATCGTCGACAGAGCCGAAACTCAGTAACTTACAAACAAGACTATAAAAATCTGCTTGTGCAAATTTCAACGTAGCTAATTACGAAATAACGCTGTATGATTTTACCTTTACAGTACTTTTATTGTTTTGTTGAGCATGGCGTGATTTGTTCATTTATGGACCTTGCGTCATAAAACCCAAACATTCAATCCGATTCGTTGTCTGTCTTTATCTGGTCTGGGGCCTGATAAAAATGTTTAGAGGGCCGTATCTGGACAGCGGACCCTATAAACTTGTCTGGAGGGCTGTATCTGATCTGAGGGTTGGATAAACATCTCTGGAGGGCCGTATCTACTCTGCGGTCCTGTCAAACCTATCCGGTTGGTTGGTTAGTTTTGGGTTTTATGGCGCAAGGGCCATATTTGGCCAAGCTACGCCACACACAAGATAACAACGAGGGAGGGGAAAAAAGCAAAAGGATAGACGAGGGTAAATGGAAGACAGATCATTCGGGTAACTGAGGGTTGTGATGCTCGTACACACCTAAGAAAGATGTGCCCCTGAGGGCTAAACCTGTCTGGAGAGATGTATCTGCTCAGCAGGCCGGTTAATCCTATTCGGAGGGGCGTATCTGGTCCGAGGGCCTGAGGTAAAGTTATTCGATACAACTAATTTATCTTATGCAAATGATCCTTTAATTTATCCGTGCAGTTTCTTTGTGCACACGCCACCTGACTAACCAGGACAACAGCTATTTTTCAAATAGCTGAAAACTAATTTTACTGTACTAAAATTATTATAGTAATTAGTTGTTTAAAGACTAACTGTTAGTTCTTAGGCCAAAAAAATGAAAATTATAAGCATTTTAAGTGTTATATCTTTTAGCATTATAACTTTCGCATATCGTGAAACATCCATTTAGCGTCTCCGAAAAGATATCAGTTTATGAGTTTCTGCTCTAAACCAACGATATATTTATTGTCTTCAGTTTTCATAATTATTTAAAATGATGAAATACAAAAATGGCAGTGTAGTAGAGAGTGAGTTCTCAGTAGCAACTTCAGTCAACGAGTACTTCATGGTTGAGTTCAATTGCACTGATTATATACTATATTCGCACGCTAGTTCTTGTAGTGACAGATAAGTTACTGATAGTTATCACACAGAATTTAGCTATGTTGGATTCAATAGATGCTACCATTGGTTGACTTGCATTAAGATCATAGGTGTACTTGGAAAATTGTGATCGTGTAATGGATTATTGCGTCCGACTTATTGTTTTGCTGTTGCCTTTAGAAGTCGAGTGATTGTGCCCTGATGTGTGAAGTGAAGGCTGAGCGGCAACGAAGAGGAAATCCGTAATAATGGCCCAACCAGTGTCTGGTCGCATGACTTCAAATAATTGGAAGTTATGTGTTGCAATAATCGTTGGCCATCTATTGGAGTTCCATTAATCCGAATGTAGGTAGCGCCATTTAACATTAGAGGCATCTAGAAGCGCCATCTGACGGTTTGAGGGCACATGTTGGTACACTTTTGGGACACCATCCATTGGAGTTCCGGTAAGCCGAATATAGGAAGCGCCATATGATGATTTTAGAGGGCGAGTTTATTCCATCGGCCCCTAACCATTGTAACAGAGCGTGTAAGGTGCATAGCTCCTAATCTTCAGTCCACCAAAACGTACTTATACGTTGAGATCCATAACACTGCTCTGTATGCTACTGTATTTGCAAGTTACTTTTTGTAGTTGTGTAACAGTTTATCGCCAACACTTTCAGAGTATGTTAGATTAATGCCTTATAACAACAGTATAGTAAAATAATTCATGTGTGTTTTGCATTTTTTACCTTTTAAAAAAATCCTGTAAATCCACTGGTCTTTGTATCTGGTACTAAAGTTAATGTTTGACAGGTTCGCACTCAATTTCGTAACAGAGGAAGTTGTGGACCCAATCAAGTTAGTTTATTTAAAATTATTCATATACTTTTACAAATAATTTTTTTGTCAATGACTTTTGTTCCGTCTTTCTACAGAAATCTACCAAGGGCCATTTATATTTCTCTACCATTTATCACAGTAATTTATGCTTTGACGAATGCGGCGTACTTTGCTTGTCTCCACACCGATGAAATACTGGCTTCAAGCGCAGTAGCTGTGGTAAGACTCATGTCACTTATGCTACCATCGCTCACTGGATTTGAGCCATAGAACAAATATAAAAGTAGAATAAGTAATGGTAACCTTTTTATGCTATTATAATCCATTGATTCATCACCTGATTGGTCCGCGTGACACAGTAGAAGACTTTCGCGATTTCACCATTTATGTTGCACTCTAGAAATGCGCAGTCACCCATCTTCCTGGTTATAAGATGCTGTATCACCAAACGAAGCTATAGGATGCCAAATCGACCAACCAAGTCAATTTTTCACAGAGCAGTCACGTGACTACTAGTCAACATGTTGGTCACACGTTTTGAGGCTCCTCTGAACAGCAATGCTCAATCTATTTATATTTCACTTATATAGTTTGAGAAACCTGTGAGTTGTAGATGGTGCGGGTTCTATTCCTGTAATTACTTATGTGATTTCTTCTGTGACAGAAAAAGTTTCCTTGTTTGTATATGTCCATTACTTGACGTTTTCTGTCTTGTGTTTGGTACAGCTTTGCCAAATATAGCCCTTGCGCCATAAATCCTATCAACTAACCTTATTTTATGATCTTTACTCATAATAAGTGTCGGTTGATTAGGTTGGGTTTTATGGCGTATTGGCCATACTTGGCCAAGCTGCTCTAAACACAAGATGGACAACGACAAGCAGTGAATAGACACAAAAAAAAAGTTTTACTGACACAGAAGACAGAAATACATACAGGAATCGAAAATACTTCGCCTATGGAGCATGTATGTATGACATAGTTTAAATCATTCAGTACATGCGATATACTCTGAGGTAATAGTAATTTTTTTATCTTAATAAATCACTGACAATTCACTTCTGAATTAAGAGAAAAGGTACTCAATAAATTCTAGAAACCTATTTTTTATGTTTCAACAATTTAACCATTCTTTGCTCATTGAAATTCTAGACATTACAATTGTGAAACACACGAAAATGTTTGTTGTATCTGACAGACAAAGAAATTAGAACGGAAAGAAAAATTGATTTGATTAAAAATAGCTTACACATTATTACATTACATTGAAAAAATAGCATTTAAAAAAGATCACGTAACTTCAAAAGAAAATATTTAAAGTTTTGTGAGTACACAACGTATCTGTCATGCAGGAACCACAGTGGCTCCAGTGGGTTTGTCGACTGCGTTATTAACCTGCAAGTTGTAGGCGGCACAACTTCAATTTCTTCAATTTACCTTGGATACATTTCTCTCCTGTGTCAATAAAACTTTTCTTGTATGGGTACGTCCATTACTTCTCAATTGGGGCACAGTCCTGTTTCAACTAAAGTCACTACGGATATTGGGAAAGTATTTTTCTCGGGCTCAGTTACCGTGGCCTGTCTTGTGTTTGGTGCAGCTTGGCCAAATATGGCCTTATGCCATAAAACTCAACCACCAGCACCTGTTATACAGCAATGCTAAACTTAAACTCGTCTTGCAGTGACTAGTTGTTTCTTCTACTTTGCAAGCAGCTTCTGAAGTTAGGAACATAGATGAGGAGTTTCCGCCGCAGCGCCACCTACTACACGTAGGTTGCTAGCGCAGTGAGCAAACAAACTGAGCCTCGGCGACTCCATATATCATCAGTAATTTTGAAACAATTCCTGTTAAAACGTTAGGTTGGTATCGGACAGATACCACATGTTGATCTTCGTTGGGTTTTTCGTGGCGAAAGGGCCATATTTGGCCAAGGTGCGTAAAACACAAGACAAACAACGTCAAGTAATGGACGTCACGCATTAGGAAAATTTTACTGACACAGAAGAGATTCCCGGAGTACTTTTCCTGCATGGGATACCCGACGTGGGACACCTGTTTATGTGGTGAAGCAGGTGATTCTCTTCACTACATGCTAAGCTTACAACCTCTTTCGAGGAGGAAGAATTCATTCGAGATCACCCCAGTGACATTAAGCATCACCCGAAATTTCTCCGAGTGACAAGCTTCTTGGGTAAATTTATGTGGCAGACAATTCCTAACCCACCTTCAAGGGTTCGGAGAATGGTTCAGGCATCAGAATCTACAACCCTTTGAGAATCTACAACCCTTTGAGAAGGGTTGTAGGTTCACATAAGTCGAATTTTTTCCAGTGACTGGAATAAGACAATTGCTTATGTGGTTAATTTGATTTTATATGGCGCAAGGGCCTAACTTGGCCATGCTGCGCCAGACACAAGACATACAATATCAAGAAAGACACGCACACACAAATGAAAGTTTTACTGACACAGAAGGTAGAAATACACCCAGAGAGGAATGCACCTCACAGGAATCGAACCTGCTCCGCTAATTCAAAGATTTCTAGCGCAGTGAACCCACTGAGCCACACCGCCCCAATTGCCTATGTGGAAATTTCACCCGAAGCACTGAAAGCTTAAGCCCGAGCCAGGCTATAAATGGTAGGGTGAACAAATAGGGTTAAGGCTCTATCCGTTCCCCGTGTCACGACGCCAATTACGGTCCATGTACGGTTGACCTGAAGGACACCTACCTCCGGTTGTATATGAACACTGAGAAAATTGATAGCATGCGGTCGGCAAGCGATGTCTGATTTTCGTTTTCACAACCACGTGAGAAACGATTCTAGCACGTAATTTGTCGAGACCTTTGCTAAACTTTTCTCGGGGTCTACCCTACATCCGTAGTCGGAGCGAAGGCCCTGCACCCCAACTAAGAAGACACAAGAGGTAGGTAGGTATTTTAATTAACGTCGCACTGGGAGCAACGCAACGGGCTTTTGGCGACGGTCCGGGATCAATCCCGAAGGGAGAGATCGGAGTCATTTTGAACCAGGTCAGATGACGAGAAGAACGCCTCATCTAAGACACAAGAGAAATACACCATGGTAGGTTACAGGAATCGGACTTGCGACGCCTACAACTTGAAGGTTGCTAACGCAGTGGGCCAACCCTCTGAGCCCCACTGCGCGTTATGGAAACATGCAAAGTTATCTCATTTATCATGGTATCGTGGAGATGGACTGATTTCATCTATGAAAGAACGAAAAAATTGATGTCCAGACAACTTTCATGGAATTTTAATGATGTAACATGAATATTGCTGATACGAGATTCAAATTTTTAGTCTCACTTTTAGTCATTTATTCTTTTATTTCCATTCAGTCATGTGTCTTACTTTCCAGACATACGGGGATCGAATGTTGGGAGTGATGTCGTGGATTATGCCTATCTCTGTGGCCGTATCGACATTTGGCGTTCTAAATGGAAATCTTTTTTTCGTTGGAAGGTATATTTTTTTTCTTATATGCTCATTTCCTTAGAATAAAATCCTTTGATAGTATTCTGTTAGTCAAGATGGTCAAAATTCCTAAATATATCACCAGAAACTATCAATTAATTTTTGTTTTTCCTTTTAAAAATAACGTGAGACAATTTTATAACAAATAGATTTCTTAAACTTAATTTTTTCTCGAAGGTTGATATATTTTAATAGATTCGATACAATAAGTAATCTACTCAAATGAAATGTTTTGATCTGTTTTCCAACTGTATTTTTGGAGGGGGTGTCTTTTATTTTTGGATCATATAAGTTTGTTCTCGGTTTTTTCTGTAGAGAAATAACAATTAAATAAATAAAATTTTATTAGTTAGAAGTTATGCTGGGAAAACTAGGTTGCAAGGTGGCATACCTGTGCGCAAATTCAGAGATAAATCAGATAACCACACCAGGAGAGCCCCCGAGCCTGTCCTTTAAAAGAACTTAATAGTTTGATGGGTATTCCTGGGTACTTTATTAAAAGCAAAAAAAGAAATTACAGAGAGAGAGAGAGTGGGAATTTTGAAAAAGAAAATCACCACTGTGGTATTACAACCACTTTCGCAGAAGGAATTGCCCACTGGAACAAGTTTACTGTAAAAAAATATGTCCATAATTAAAACAAGTTAAAGAGAAAAATAAAGAGGTTGTAATTAAAGACTAAGTTACTGCTGCCATTTCGTGTCCATACTTCAGCAGAAAATGTATTAATCCACAGATTTCCTTCTTTGCCTCTCTGTGGACAAAGGCAATTTTCCGGTCCACTTTCGCGACAGCGCACATGAAATTGGGTCATGAGGGGACATCGGGTAGAGCATAGTGGAGAGGGGATCCTACCGACCCACAAGTACATAGATCTGTTTCATTTTGTCCGAAAGGAGAAAGGGCCAGTGTGGTAGGATGCTTCGGGAAGGACTTCAAAAAGGGGTCGTCCAGCATATTCCAGTTCCCATATATCTCTCCAGTTCACACGTATGCGCTCCCTCAAAAATGCTTTAAGGTTTTGAGAGGTGGAATGGAATGGGAAGAGGGGTCGTTCGCTGCGGCTTTTGTAAAGAAGTCTGCTTCCTCGTTTCCCTCCTGTCCGGTATGGGCTTTAATCCAAAAGATAGAAATGGAAGGTGAGTTTCAGAGGATGTTCTGGATTTCACGGATGATGGAACTTTTGTGGGTCTTGTTAGCTATTGCTTTAATGGCTGCTTGACGTCAGTGTAGAGTGCGACTGAATTGAAAGCCTAGTGATTTTAGGGCTTCCCTAATTACCAAGGCTTTGGCCTGAAACATACTACACTAATCTGGTAGTCCATTTCTTGTCATTAATGTGGTAGGGGTGGTGACAAAATGCTGCTCCTACTCCTGAAGACGTTTTGGACCCATCAGTGTAAGCCTGGACTTGTCCCAGTTCTTGTGGGTGTGGCTCAGTCCATATTTTTTATCCATAATCCCTGAGATTTACTTCCTCTAAAATTCCACAGTTCATAAATAACTACGTTAAGTTAAATATACTTAAAGTCGTATTTTATTTGATGCTGAAGATGATAAACGTGTCGATCCGCCAAGATAGCCATTGACAATTTTGTTTTACTATCTTTATTAATCCTTTATAAGCTTTTTGTAATTAACTATTTGTTTAGCTAAGGGTTTTCTTTTATTCTTGTTCAAGTTGTCTGCTGATCATCTAAAATTCACGTGTTTGACACAGTCATTGCTTTTATCAATTAGGCCGTAAATTTATACGAATTGCCCATTGCTTAAATATTCCATCAGTGCTGAATGAAATTCAGAAATCATTTTGCAAGGCTCTTGAGAATATATTCGAAGAGTTTAATTTCCTGACATCTTAATTAACAAAAACTTTAACATTTTAGAAAAATTTGTGAAATTAGAAAAAAGTGAAAAGAGCTTAAGCCACAGGATAGAATAGAAGTTTAATCTTTATTTTCTCAATAAATTTTATAAATTCACAGCAAAAAAAAGATACTGAAAAAGCTGCGTTTTTTTTTTAATTCCAATATTCAATCACGAACTGTTTTAAAAAAGATGTTATTTTTGGAATACATGGGACTAATCGAGAATATATATTTATTATTGGATTGGTAATAGTAATTGACCTCGCACTGGAGCAACACAACGGGCTATTGGCGACAGTCCGAGATCAATCCCCAATGAAAATATCCGAGGACAACTCCACGTAAGTTTGAACCACGGTCTGACGACGAGCTCTACACCTGAGCTGGCACCCCAATCTCCAAACTTCCACGTGAACGTGGGGACATTTTAGGCCACATCAGATTTGACGTGCACGACGGTCTTTCGTTGGACCGAGTTTCGAATTGGCAACCCTCCGATTGCTAATCCGTTACTCTTCTAACCGGGCTGCCGCGACCCCATGTTTGGATTGTTAATAAAGAATTCGAAAGTTTGTATCGAAACTAAAGCAACCACCATTAATTGTCAAAACTATCTTACATCTCTAGCGGACCGCTCACTACCGAGAACTCTTGCCCTGCTTATGTTATTCATTTTTATACTCGCCTACCGCAACACGCGTGCTATTTGGGACGTTCATTCTCGACTTGTTTCAGTATGCGGATTACCTTAAACGGGAAAATATTTTTTTAATAATATCCAACACAAAATATTGCTTTCTTTGTTTTTCATAGATTATTTTATGTTGTCTCCAAGGAAGGGCATTTACCTCGTTTTCTCTCCATGGTTCACATCAACTATAACACGCCGATGATAAGCAATGTGTTTTTAGTAAGTAACAACTTTATTCCTTTATCTAGGGATGGGGAACCTGTGGCCTAAAGGCCACATATGGCCTTCAAGGCCCCTAAGTGCTGTCTTTTGACTGAATCCAATTCATGTGTTTCATAGATTCGATATATGCGAATCATTTGAATAATATGTAGCTGCTAAAGATATAATATGTAGATAGGTAGTTAATTAATGGCTCACAGGAGCAACAGAACGGGTTATTGGCGACCTTTCGTGATCAATCCAGGAGGAAGAGATCCGAGGAATACACCTCGTAATTTTGAACCACGACCAGATGACGAGAACACCCGGCACCTCACTCTCCAAATTTCCCCAGCACGCCAGGGAGGACATTTGAGGCCACGACAGATTTAACGTGCACCAACCCCCGCGTACACGATGGTATTTGGTTGTACCGAGTTTCGAACGCGAAACCTTCCGGTTGCTAATCCGTTGCTCTTCCAACTAGACTACTGCATATGTATGATATATGCGAATCATTTGAAGAACATGTAACTGTTATAGACTATTGGTAGGAGAATACAATGAAACGTTCGCTGACTTTGAGAATCACACTCAAATTAGCATTTCAGCCTCACCTAGTTGATGTAACCAAGGCACCTAGAGAATTTCCGATGGAATTGATTGAGCTCTCAAATGGCACTTTAAAGTCAATGTTTCGAAGAAAAATCCAATTGAAATATGAATAAAAATGCAGAACACCCACGCCTTTGGCAATATGCCGGAAGAATGCTTTCTTGCTTTTCGCCCACATATTGCTACGAATCTACATTATCCTACCTAACCGAAATCAAGACGACCCTAAAGCTACGAATGACGGATACCCATCTACATAGGTAGGTATTTAATTAACGTCGCACTGGAGCAACACAACGGACTATTGATAGCGGTCTATCCTGCGGTTGCTAGTCCGTTACTCTTCCATCCGGGCTACCTCAGCCCCTGATACCCATTTAGAGGATCAACTGAAACTGCGGACCTCCATGCTGCAATAAAATATTCAAATGTTTTCCAACAAAAAGCAGACGCAACAGGATCTTTAAAAGATTAGTTAACTAAAATTAACCAGAAGTTTTCAATTTGGGAATTATATAGTAGTTATTTTTTTTACAAAATAATGTCCATTTTTAAGTATGCCTAATATTAAAGTTTCTTAAATGCGGCTTTATTGGATTACTGCTAAATTAATGCGGACTTCCAACATGAAAAGATTCCCCACCACTGCTTTACTCTTATGATAGGCAATTTCTACTAAGCTAAATGTAGGTGGCTGTTGTGGGTGTAGTTTCCTGTGCGTATTCTAAACCTGACGTCTGTTGGCTTGTTTTTCGAATAATTCCAGCACTTCACCAACAAAAATTCCAAAGAATGAATTCTGAATTGATACTTGATTGGTCAACACCAATTAGATTAAACACCCAACGTCACCAAAACGGCGATAAACCATATTTTAAGGTACCTCCGATATGTATTATACAAGACATATCGGAGGTACCTTAAAATATGGTTTATCGCCGTTTTGTATTTAGTATTATACAAGACATATCGGGGGTAGCGGATGTCAAATCTTCACTAAAGCGAACTAAACTATCACTAAAGCAAAAACCAAAGAGACTTTGCATGTTCCCCTGCACACATGCATGGTATTCGGCCAGCTTTCCCGGAGTGTCACTAAATTGAAAGTTGCCTAGATTTTTCCAGACTTCTCTAGCGAGACTCAGAAGTGGCCACACTAAGGACTTGACATTCGAGGATGGCGTTATCTTCCTCCAGATGGTCCCTGTTCCACAACCCTTGTCCACCTTATCGATTGCATCAGTGTTTCCGTGGGCCAGCTTGTCTTGGATCAGGAGAAAGTTGCCTTTCTTTTAGAGCGACATGATCTTATGGACCTGATTTAGACTTATTTTGAACCTTGGGGATAAGAAGCAACAAACAAATCTTCACTTTCCATCTGATTTGTTGACTGTCCCAGTACGGATACGTTAGCTTGCCCCTAAGAGATCTGACCAAAATTTCAACGATTCAAAAAATATTTAGTCGGGCATTATAAAGATAGAAATTTATTTACAAGGATTGGGTTTTGGTCGATAGAAATATTTTGAATTTAATGACTTGAAAGCACATCTCGCAAAAAATAAAGAATAAAATAGAAATTATGTGGGAAATCAATCTATGCGTCCATTCCATGGATTGTATGGCTCCATACTTCTTATACCATTCACAAGAACTACCTCAAGATTGAAACAGCGCGATGAATTTATTGAAGATGGGATAGTTTAATAGGAACAAATTTGTAAATAAAATCTAATAATGAAACACAAAAGCTTAGAAAATACGAAAACAGCAAATGTTTATCGTGTTTTTGATAAAAATTTTAAATGTATGAGGTGTTGACTGGGAGTGTATCTCACTTTTTCATCAGATAGCTTCGAGAAGTTGTAATATATTCTTTAAATTTCAGTGTATTATGAGCTTGGCATATCTGTATACCACCGATGTCTACGTCCTTATCAATTACATATCATTCCTAGACTCGCTTTTCCTTCTGATGACCATTTCTGGTTTGTTATGGTTGAGGTACAAGCAGCCGGATCTGAAAAGGCCTATAAAGGTATGTAACTCAGTATAGTAAGTTTTCCATCCTATGCAACAATGTATATGTAATGTTTGATATCTGGATCAGACCTCAAACTCCTGTAGAATCGCCGAAGCCCATTACGATTTCCATTAAAAACCAAAACCCTTGATTCATTTAATTTAAATCAGTTTCTCGTCGTGTAGCCCGGGCTGCACAATGTACGGCCCGTGAGCTGCTCCTGTAGGTTCCAATAAGTTTTTAAGCCTATTAACATTAGACTAACTAAAGAAAAAGTTTCGTATTCAAATCGGTTCCTTGAAAACTTTAGTGAGCTAAATTTTCCAAAAGGCAACAGACCCTAAAGCAGCGTTTTCAACTGGCGTAACGCAAGAAAGGTAGTTGAATTAACGTCGCACTGGAGCAACACAAAGGGCTATTGGCGACGGTTCGGAATCAATCCCGAAGGAAGAGATCTGAGAAAACTTCGTAATTTTGAATTACCATTAGTCAGATGACGAGGACAAAACCTGAGCGGGCACCCCACTCCCCAAACTTCCACATCACGCCAACGTGAGGACATTTATGGCCACGACACATTTAACTTGCACAGCCACATGCACACGACTTTTGGTTGGATCGAGTTTCGAACTCGCAACTCTCCGGTTACTAATCCGTTACACTATCAACTGGACTACGGTGGATAGGTGTACCGCAAGAATGGTACTGGTATGCCTCACGGATGGTGAAACGGTTCAAATTGTATAAGATTTATTTCATTTCAACGGTTTAGTTTTGAACTTTTTTCTTTGAACTAATCTGGAATTTATTTTTGTTTCTAGAATTAACTTTTGACAAGTGTTCACAAATAGTTTCAAGTAATACTCGTATTAACCCTCTGGATACGGGGAACTTGCCGAAAGTTTCGAGTCCCCTCGTTACGAAAGGCTCGAATTCTTTCAGACCTCAAACTCCTGTAGAATCGCCGAAGCCCATTACGATTTCCATCCCCTCTTTTCTGTGCTACAATGATACCCGCGCGTGTATAGCCTTATCACTCCGTTGACAAAGATGTCAGGGTTATCGACGGGGAGTCTCGGAAATTGTTATCCTCGAGCATCTAGTCTGTGAGAGGCTGAGTAAATGAAAAGAGATACACTTAAAAAGTCACCGCCGCCCTTTCAGTTTACCCGGAAAGAATCTGTCCCTTCTAGGCATACCCATGACACGACAATAGAAACCGGCACATTAGGTGATTGGGGCGACACAAATTCCCTCTCCTCCTGGGGGAAAGCATTGTAAAGGCCGTTTCGGCCGGTTTCAATAAGTTGCCTGTAACGCCGTTGGGCCGGCTGCCGTAACCAAAGAAGGAAACTATATTCTGCCCCGACGTATGTAGTGGGTTAATAACATCAGTAAAAACTTTTGAGTGCATTTTTCTTTTTATAAAGTATAAGTAAATTGTCTCAAAGATTCTTTAAGCCACTTTGGAGCAAAAGAGGTAAGTAAATACTTTTTTTTGTAAATCTATCAAAATTATATCTTTTTTGTCAGATCAGCAATATAATACGTTGTGTGGTGTACCGCAGAATTTTAGTAATTAGTTTGTCTTGACTTGAGATGAAAAAGGTTGAAAATCGCTGCCTTAGAGCATAGGTGCTCTGCCAGTTATTTACGAAAAGCATTCAGTTAAAGTAGCTAGCCAACGAAAATAATTTCAAACCCATTTATAGTTCAAGTGAAATGAAATGTTTCGCAAAACGTTGAATATACAAGTTTATTTCTGATAATTACCATCCTTTATTGACTACTCTAAAATCTTTTAAATCGATATATATTATTGAAATTATACTTATAAAATGATTTTATGCAACATTTGAAATAACTTTATATGTGATATTTTATGAGCACACGGCCCCTATAGATCCGTTATTCAAAACTTAAGAATCATCACTATACGCACCTTTTACAATTTTATTTATGCTTTATTATTTTCAATTTAGGTTAACATCCTCTGCCCAATAGTATTCCTGGCGGTATGTGTCTACCTAGTCACCTTACCAGTCTACAAGAAACCTGTAGAAACTGGAGTGGCTATAGCTTTTATGATAACTGGTATTCCAGTGTACCTACTCTTTGTCCGCAAGCGCGAAAAGCCACTGTTCTACTACAATGCAACAGGTATGCATATTTCTTTAGTGAATTGAAAGCATTGGATTTATGATTGAGTGCCATATGTAAAAACGCAAAACCATCGTGTGATTTTTTTTTAAATTAACGAATGCATTAAAATATATATTTTTTGAAAATTGAAATATTGTATTTTATTAAAAACTGAGATTTAATAAAACAGAAAATGTGCAGACTGCATACTCACAGTGCAGTATGTAATCAACCCTAGGAAAAGAACTTAAAATAGTAAACACAACATGTCTATTACGCTCTCAATAAGCTTTACATGGAAAAGCATCTTTATGACCATCAACATTTTAATGGGACCGTCGTGGCTCAGTGGGTTATATGCCCACTGCGCTAGCAACCTGTTAGTTATAGGCGGCGCAGGTTTGATTTCTCCCTGGGTGTATTTCTCTCTTCTGTACCTGTCTACGCTCGTCTAGGCGATATCCCTAGCTGACATCACGATCACCAAGAACGATAGCCACTTCTCCTCTTCAAATCTATTTTTAGCTCAGAGGAGAGATAAGGATCCTTATCTCACCTCCATGATTTTAGCCTCTTAGGGGTGGAATTGCTCCCTCAACTGCCCCCGTTAACTTTCCACCCCTTTTTCGACCACTTTTTCTTCGACTCTTAAGGCTGGTTCACACTAGGCCAGCAATTTAGTCAAGTAGCGAGTAATTTAGTAACTAAACGGTGTTCGGACAAAACTATTTAGTCGAGTAGTTTAGTAAAATGATTTAGTGGGCTCGATCTAGTCAAATGGAAAGTAGAGAGGTCGAGTAGTATCCCCACCCCACCTCATTAACCACTAGCGTGCCACTGGACAGGTCTGAACACGTCTGTTTAGTAGAGTTCATTAGTTGTTTGCTATCATTACGCGAGATCTGTTTCTTGTGTGTTTTTATCGGCAACATGATTCGTTGGAGTGATGATACTACGGTCAAATATGTTACTGCTTATGAGAAACAGGAGTGCTTATGGAATGTGAAATCTCCCCTGTACAAAAATAAAGCAGCCAAGGCAGTTGCAATCGATGAGTTGCAACTGCCTTGCAACTGTTGAAAAGCGATCCTTACCTTGATAAAGTCCTTCAGTGCTTCATAAATAGCTTCACAAACTTCTTGAACTATACTAATTCAGAAACAGTTGACTTCCCTATTCGAAAGAGGCTTAACTGTATCCAGTTGCAAGAAGGCATACACTGGTAACACTGCCTCCAGTTTTGTTTTTGAAGTTTTGGCTTCTCTTAGATGAGTATCGGTACGCTGGATTTTAGCGTGTACTTTTTTCAATATAAAATTGAAGCAACTTTTCGACATTCTCAGAGTTGAAAAGTATTCTTTTGGGACTTCAACTACGAGTTCTCTCAGAACCACATTGGAGACTCCTTGCAAATCTCAGACCAATCCAATCTCGTACCCATTTTCTCTTTTATAATCTCTTCCGGGATAAGCCTTGCAGCAACATTTATTGCTCGATTCAGCCTCGCTCTCCATATCATCTTTAGCAGTCGACACATGAACACCAACTAAACCGTGTCTGAGCACACTCCCCAACTTGCTGTTTTCTCGTTTAGTAGAGCTACTAAATCACTCGCTATTGGACTAAATTACTGGCCTAGTGTGAACAAGCCTTGTAATGTATGGTTGATTATTTGATGTTTCATGCCTTATGTTTGGCGCAGCATGGCAATATATGTCCCTTGCGCCATAAAAACCTAATCCAATCACCCTTTTAATGAAATAGATGGAACGTATGGTTGGAGTCGATATCGTAAGATGTCAAGAAGTATATGTCACACGAACTTGGGTCGATTGACTATCGAAGCGCAAATAAGTGTGTTTTCTCTCACTCTGGTCAATTAGTCCTACATTAGGATTCATGGTTCCTTCTAATACCGCGTGTCCCTGACCTAAGAATCTTCAAACCGAACGAATGGGAGAAATAACATGAAGATGCACGAACATCTCCGTCTACTTCAGGGCCACAGTAGCGCAGTTGGTAGAGCCGTGGATTGGTAACCGGAGGGTTGCGAGTTCGAAACTCAATTCAACCAAAGACCGTCGATATCATAATGAACTTAGGTAGGTATTTTAATTAACGTCGCACTGAAGCAGCATAACGGGCTATTGGCGACTGTCTGGGATCAAACCCGAAGGGAAAGTCCGAGGACAACACCACGTAATTTTTAACCACGGTCAGATGATGAGGTCACACCTGAGCTGGCACCCCACTCTCTAAACTCCCGCACCACGCCAACGTGAACATATATGCTGCCGTAAGAGGGGGGGGTATTTCAATTAACGTCACACTAGAGCAACACAACGGGCTATTGGTGACGGTCCGGGATCAATCCCAAAGGGAAAGATCCGAGGACAACACCACGTAATTTTGAACCACGGTCAGATGACGAGGCAACACCTGAGCTGGCACCCCACTCTCCAAACTTCCACACCACGCCAACGTGAGGACATTTGAGGCCACGACAGATTTAACGTGCACCAGCCCCCTTTGTACACGACGGTGTTTGGCTGGATTCGAACTCGCAACCCTTCGGTTGCTAGTCCGTTACTCTTCCAACCGGGCCACCGCGGCCCGCTGCCGTAAGAGCTGAGAAGGGTAAGTCTCGTGTGTTTACGAATCGAAGTGCAGACTAGTGTTTTTAATAAAGCTTGATAACCTAGTGTTTTCAACGGAGCTTGATAATGAACTTAACCCTTTGGATTAAGAGAGAAAAACAAAAGGTTCGTATATGTGGATACTGCGTATGTATATCACGATAATTTTATACTCACAATTGTGTTCGTTCTATATTGTAAATATGTTCATTTAATTTTGGCAAGAGCATTACTAACAAACTTTTTGCATCGTTTTAGCTCTTTTGAATAATAAAAACTGAGTCAGTGCATTTTAATGATAAAACAAAATGTAAAACAATTTGTGTCTATTGCTGCAAACTCATTTATTTTGTTTTTCTTTTATTCCAGGGAAAATTACAATTTTCTTACAGAAATTATTTCTCAGCATGCCTGAAGAAAAACCCAAATGACGTGCATAAAAGATCGGTACCGAGACACAATGCATCAAATCACCGTTACAAGACGACCTTTCACGATAATTTGATATCAAGACTACTTTTCCTATATTTATAATGCTCAATAGTTTTAGTTATATAGTATGATGGAAAAGTTGTTTTTTCTTCACGTGAAACCAAAATATACAGTCGGCACTTATTTTTACGAACTCCAAGCGGACCGAAGGAAAAGTTCGTAAAATTAGGAAGCTCAAAAAGGAATTAAAGACATCTGGAATAGGCCAGATAAAATTTCCCAAAAACTTGTGGTTTCGTTAAAACGAGCTTGATTAGTTATTTATGTTTGTACCTTATTTTCAAGGATGGATGAAAAGTTTCAAACCGTGTAATAACGTATACAAATCTGACTGTATTTGTTCGTTATAAATATAAACTTTGTTTTGAAGTATAAAATTTCTAAAGAATTTCTGGTTTAGTATTCTGTCTTTTCACTGTATGTCAAGGGCCCCTGAATCCGGTTCAATCAGAGTCAATCTGAATCCAGTTGAAATTGACTTCCGCAGACTTAGGAGTTGCAGCGGAACGCTCTGGATTCAGGCAGTGAAAGGTTTTAACTGAGGCATACTATTTTAAAGAGAAAAAAACAAGTTGCACAGAATTGTTTATTCATTTATTTATCTTCAAAATTAGTATGAAACATCAAATGACATGTTTTTTATTATAAAACGATTTATTCACTCATAATACATTTTTGCGAAAAAAACATTTACTGTTATGAAAGACAAAAATTCACTGCACCACACAATTCGCCAACCTTAATCACAATATCAGCAACTTTCTAATGCGTTTTGACATGCGTAAATTTTTGTTTTCAGTTATTTATACATCTAGCGTTAGTTTATAGCATAGCCCAACTTAATGAAAAACTTTAGATAAAATATTAAACTGTATGACTGAGTAATTTCAACTTTTTAGGTGGGTTAAAAAATATCCCACCATGCATTAAAAAGCTAAGCAAAAGGTGGGACAGTTTTTAACCCGCCTAACACCAAAGAGTTACCACGAACGAAGCTTTTTTCCTATGGAAGCGGCTTTCCTGAATCTTCGTTTGTCAGTTTCTATTAAATTCTAATTGACCGGATTGACCAAGATTCAATTGATATGAAGCGTCTCTAACTGTCATTGCATTGTTTTGAAAATATAAAAAATTAACCAGCTGGGGAAAACTCAATCCTGCACCGTTTTTAGAGCAAGTTACCTTTGATAGGGAATAGTATTCTCTAATATTCATGTGCATCAAATTTACATAAGGGGTTGTCTTTAAATCAAATTGTGCACAATTTGATTTAAAGACAACCCCTTATACTCTACAATGGCAACCCCTATGTTTGATGCTGAATTTTGAATCTATGAGACGGATATTTACTATGAGTGAACCAGACGGAAAACGAAGATTTTACTTCCCCGCTCCCCAAACACTCTCGCATGATACATATCGGGGTTACTTTAAAATGTATCTTATCGCTGTATTGGAGTTTGGCGTTCAATGATGATGATAGTGACCAATTAACTATCATCAGTCAATTAGGGATTTATTCTTAGGAATTTTTATTGGCAACGTGTTGAAATCGTACTCGTGAAACAAGCCAACTGACGTCACTTTCGGAATACGTACAGGAAACACGTTCCGCTGCAGAAACAGTACCGCCATCTACATTTCGCTCGACAGAAAAGCCTCTCATTAAACTTGAACCTCGGATATAAAATTTCAAGTCATTAGGTCAAGCCATATCTGGATTATGAAGAACCATTTTGAAAAAATACAAGATTTATTAAAAGTTCAGCATTTGTGAAATTATTCTCTACTTTCTAGAATGAACAGAGGTAGTTGTTTCGTTGAGGCAATATTTGAAAAATCTTCTCCAAGCACAAAACAAATATAAATAGTAGACACACACAAGAAACGTTATACTGGTACAGAAGAAATACACCCAAGAAAAATCGACAACTCACAGGTTGCTAGCGCAGTATTAAAACCCACTGAACCGTGGTGGCCCGAGTTTGTAGATAACCAAGTCATTGTAAATATTTTCTTTATGTCCATCCAATATGGGCCTTTGATTCTAAGCCTCAAAAACAGTTTTACCAGTTTTAACGGCCGCGGTAGCCCGGTTGGAAGAGTAACGGATTAGCAATCGGAGGGTTTCGAGTTCAAAACTCGGTACAACCAGACTGTCGTGTACACGGGGGTTGGTGCACGTTAAATCTGCCGTGGTCTCAAATGTCCTTACGTTGGCTTGGTGTGGAAGTTCGGAGAGTGCGGTGCCAGCTCAGGTGTTGACCTCGTCATCTGACCGTGTTCATAATCACGTGGTGTTGTCCTCGAATTTTTCCCTAGGGGATTGATCCCAGACCGTCGCCAATAGCCCGTTGTGTTGCTCCAGTGCGACTTTAATTAATTACCATTACCAGCTTTAACATTTCGTAAATCGAAGTATGAAAATGGATGTCTACACCAGACATGAATAAATTATGTAAAGATAATATTGACGATAAGTTATCTAGAGTGCTGCCAGGTGGAAGCATTTTGACAATCACAAAAACATTTATGTGCGAACTAAAACATTAAAAAACAAACACATCAATCCACAAAATGAGATTACAAAGAGAGTGCATGGTTAAAAATCAAAATTTCTTCATTAGTTCAGAAATGATATAACATTTAAAAATATAGCATATAAATCTTATCTACCATAGACACAAATAAACATTTCTAAAAGTAATTCTGCAAATGATGAGCAGCCAATGAGAATTTATATCCACGTTAGAACGAAACAGCATGACGCTTCTTGAAATCGGCCTAAAAAATCTCATTACATCAAATGCGGTGCCAGCTCAGGTGTTGACCTCATCATCTGACCGTGTTCATAATCACGTGGTGTTGTCCTCGAATTTTTCCCTAGGGGATTGATCCCAGACCGTCGCCAATATATCCACGTTAGAACGAAACAGCATGACGCTTCTTGAAATCGGCCTAAAAAATCTGCCACTTGAGCAGACCAGAATAAAATCAATTTATAATTGAAATCGATAAACGCAGCTATCATTGCTATACAAAAAACGCGGCTGTCGAAATCTAGTTATTAAGGTACAAGTTATCATGGTTGATCCAAATCTATTTGTTGGAATCGTGTATTGTTTACTTGTGTTATTTGTCAGTATTCTGTATATGAGAGTTCTATTCATAGCTATTAAGATATATTAGTTACAATTCATTTATTTATCTTAATTCTTAACAATCTGAAAACTATCAATTCCGTCAAGTACTCAAAAGGCAGATGTCATTCCTGAACTTTCCAAGGAAACCAATTAAAATTAAATATCCAATCTTCAGCACTCATGCAACTATGAGAGGCATTTTCTGTCAAGCTAAGTATAGGTGGCGGTAGAATTTCCTATGCGTATTCTGAACTTGACATCACATTTCGCTTACTTTCGCTTTGGCTTACTTTTCGAATACGTTTTGAACACTTCGCCAAAGAATGAATTCCGGATTGGTATAGTACACTGCTGGCCACCGTAAATGCAACACCCTGAAGGAAGCATGCAAATAATATGAAATTTACAACATGCATTAGCGGAGGTGAGATATGCAAATGATTAGAATTTCAGCGCAGACGCACATCACGCGCGCCTGTGGCGCCACTTCAAAGCGCTATTTAAGGCTTGGAGATTTCGACAATTTCAAGTACGGCAATTGTGTTTTTCTTGTGGTTTTTTCAAAAAAACGATCAATTATGCCTCGTAGAAAACAGCGATCATCTTTTGATCAAGTATCCGAGTTCGACAGAGGAAGGATAGTGGCCTACCGAGATTATGGATTATCTTTCAGGGAAATCGGTAGTCGTGTTGGACGAAACCAAACAACTGTAATGCGGATATGTGATCGTTGGATGCAGGAGGGTACGACGGACCGACGTGTTCGATCGTTGCTCAACGATTGACCCAGAATACATCCCCAGCTGCCACACCAGATCAACTTTGGCAACGTGTGGAAGCTGCTTGGTCTGCTGTACCCCAAGAACACATCCAAAGTCTCTGAATCAATGCCGAGGCGTGTGGCAGCGGTGATCTCCAACAATGGCGGCTACTCTGGCTACTGATTTTGGCAGGAACCACACTTCACAGAAGTCTATAAATTTAATCATTTGATACTTGGTCAACATGTTATCTACAAAATAAATTTTGTTGTGATATCTCTTGTCTTTCTTGGTGTTGCAATTTGGGTGGCCAGCAGTGTAAATGTTTTGATTAATTGTGCACATTAATTTCACACGAAAACGAAAGTTTCAATTAAAAAACCATGTTTTGCCCTAAGTGGATTCGGTTTGTCACTACGATTATTTGTGACAACAAGAGGGCTAATTAGACCGGGACCTATGGTTTAAAGTGGATTCCGACAACTAAGAACATCCATATTATGACCGGGATCCGAAATAGGAGTCTTGAACCAGCTTCCCCTTCGGAATAATGTTGAATATGGAAATCAACGGAAGGGAAAAAAGTTCTTCCTTCCCTAAAATGGCTACATCACTACCATGAAGATGAAAACATAGTTTCCTTGGGATTGGAGAAATAAACAATGAACATTATAAAAAGATTTATTTCGTTGAAAATAAAGACTTAGTAAATTAGTTTTCTATTATATTGATTCTTTCTTTTAAAGCACTTTATATGGTCATTAAATGGTTTTTCTTTCGATTATAATAAAATATCTTTAATGAAAATAAACTAAAAACCTAAAAACTGTCACTAACGGATAAATAGTGAATATTAAACTATCAGCTAGTTTTCAGCTAACAAAGGTGCGAAGAAACAAATCGCGTGATTCCTCATTTAAAATAGAGACAATCATCTAGACAGCCGCACCAATTCACTCCCCCTGTAGATTGACGCTGAGGTTAGTTTGGTGCTACGAGTACCATAGTAACTGGGCCGTAAGGTGCAGATTTAGAAGCTTTCTCGTCCTGCCTTTTAATTTGCACCGTCTTAGACTTTAGGACACGTTTTTCGTATTGGGGCTGTATGGTAAATACATTTATTTTGGGTATTTCAGAACTCGAGAAAGCACTTCACAAACTTCACCAGAAAGCCGCTACTGCTTGCCCACTCTGATCAAGCGAATTATCAGCAGAAAAATAAACATGCTGTGAAAAAGCAATAGCAAATATTTCATCAATGTCCAACTTGCTTAAAACAATAGCTATTAAATCACACGTTATATAAAAGAAAGGGCAATATATAAAAGAAATATATATAAAAAAATGGGCATAACACATAGTCATAAAAGGTAGTAATCGTTTACGACCATGTGTTATGCCCATTCTTTTACAACTGCATCTCTATCGCTGAATTTCAATTCATGTGAATGTTATTCTTCCAAGTTCATTCTTTCTTGAGGAACATTCCCAGAAGGAAGATTTCACACATCACAAATCCGGAACGAAAGATTGCTCACTGATAAAGTTAGCACATGTGATCCTGCTAATCCCTTTGAGGATAACTACCGGTTTAAATAACGTAGAAGATTAGCTCCTCGGCTCTTAAGTAGCTTTAAAGCGTCTTCTATACCATGTTCCGTACTACGAAACCTAATCCTTGTCTTTGTATGAGGTCTGAGATGGCAGAATCAGTCCCTCCTGTCAAAGAGGATTTACCAAGATTATTTACCGATCGTTACCATCGATAATATTCAATTTAAAACTATTCTTTCTTAACATACAAGTCGTTATCTGTGCAACCTTACACAGTGTTTCCGAGATCATCAGTCTTTTCTGCTCCTTCCTTACGAAAAACCTTATTCATCTGAGTGTAGCAACTGTATTCAGAAGCGAAGCTAGACTTTTAGGACCCGGGGCAGATGGAGTTGATGCCGCCCTCAGCCAGAAATAAAATGTACGTATTGAAAATAAAGGCAAAGTATTATCTATATGTATTGTTGTGAAGTGAAGTAATCGTGAATGTAACTGTCCAATGAGCGGCGCTGTAAAAAGTGACGTCAGCTTCCGAGCTGAATATTGTAAGACAGATTAAGTTTGTTCTCGGCGGTATGTGGTATGTATGTTTTTGTCGTCTGTTAATCTTGTAAATAAAATTATGAATGTTGTGTTAAAAGGCTTTTTGGCTTATTTCCAAATGCACCCGGCATCGGGTAGATGCAGCCCGTGAAGACTTTCTGAACTTATTTTTCTGAACTTGTTTTCTAACATAGTGGTACCCTCGGCGGGACTGGGTGCTTTGGTCATTTAAGAACTTTTGAACCTAGAACTTTTGAAAATGAATTTAAATGTTTTAAAAACACAACGAAAAGGGCTGAGAACTGCTTTTTCTCTGAGTTTAAAGAAAATAGAAACGGCATTATCGAAAGAAGTATGTGATTTGAAATCGCTTTCGATTTTGAGAATTCAACTTAGTGATAAGTTTCAGAGACTTGATGTCTGTCAAACTGCTATTTCAGAACAGTTTTTACAGAGTGAAGATGACGAACATTTATTTAATGAAGATTTAGAAGAATCTGAAACTTACAGAGACCGGTACTTAGAGCTATGTGCTCAGATAGATTTGAAATTGCAAGAAGTCGCTCTGCCGAATGACAATAAGGAAACAAGAAAATTTAAATTGCCAAAGATAGAGCTGAAAAAGTTCAATGGCGAAGCGAAAGAATACCTGACTTTTTGGAGTCAGTTTCAGAAAATACACGACGACAAAAGTATTGCCGATGAGGATAAGATGCAATATTTATTGCAATCTATGGAACCCAAATCGAAAGCAGAACGTTTAGTTCTGAGTTTCCCAGCTACGGCGGCTAATTACCCTAAGGCAATTGAACAATTGAAAGAGCGTTTTGGACGAGAAGATTTGCTTGTGCAAATCTATGTTAGAGATTTGTTAAGCTTAGTTATGAAGAACGCTGCTACCGGAAGAGCGAAGACGGATCTTCCCTCTCTATATGATGAACTGGAAGGAAAGCTGCGAGCATTGGAAAGCTTGGGAAGAACACAAGAAAAGTACGGGGACTTTCTAACGCCGTTAGTGGAGAGTTGCCTTCCAGAAGAAGTGTTAGTGGCTTGGGAAAGAAGTAGAAATCACGACTCGACAGAAACCAAAGGATCTCGAACTTTAGAACATTTGATGAATTTTCTTCGACAGGAAGTAAAGGGTGAAGAAATGGTTTTACTTGCCCGGACTGGTTTCGCGCCGCACCAAAGTCATCGAAAGAAGGACTTTATTGAACAGGTAAAACAAGCTGACCTGACAACAGCATCAGCTTTGGTAAGCCTTGTTGATAATTCAGGTAAGAGAATTAATAACTGTATTTTTTGTGATAAGTCTCATCCTAGTGAAAAATGTTTTACCGCGAGGAAAATGACTTTGGCTGCTAAACAGCAATTGTTGATGAAAAAAGGTGCATGTTTTTCTTGTTTAAAAAGAGCTGGTCACTTAAGTAAATTTTGTAGTGTCAAAAAGCAATTGAATTGTTCTATTTGTAATAATCCTCATTTTGAAATTATGTGTTCCAAACAAGAAAAAAATGTTGAGCAAAAGAGTGTTCCAAAATCTGAGAGTTCTCTCTCTAATTGTGGCAGAAGCGAAATTGTATTTTTGCAAACTCTTTGCGTACTTATTCGATATCTAGGTCATGAGAAAATTATTCGCGCGGTGTTTGATACAGGAAGTCAAAGTAGTTACGTAAGCGAAAATGTTATAACTCAGCTTAAAGCATCTCCACTGAGAGACGAAACTGTTATACATGCGCTATTTGGGGGGGCTGAAACGAAACCAAAACGACATGATGTGTTTTCTGTCGAGGTCAGTAATTTAAAAAGAACTTTTGCTTGTAGTTTTGAAGCTCTTTCTGAAAAAAGGATTTGTGGTTTTATTCCTAAGATTAAAGCTAACGGGATTTTGAATGAATTAAAAGAAAAGAAGATAGATTTTACTGATTCTTTCCGAAAAGAAACCGAAATTAATCTTTTGATTGGTGCAGATGTTGTAGGAAAATTGTTGACAGGAAATTCTGTTGAATTACAGTCTGGCTTAACGGCCGTTGAAACGAAACTTGGATGGACTGTAATTGGAAAACAAAATTCATGTGAGAAAGATAATATTTTGACGACATTATCAATGCATGCAATGAAAGTACCTATAAACAAATTATGGGAACTTGAAATTTTAGGAATATCTGATCCAACCCAAATTGAAAGGGAGAAAGGTGATCTTAATTTAAGTGATTTTAATGATAGAATGAAAATTCTTCCCACTGGAAGATATGAAGTAGAACTTCCATGGAAGTTCAGTTCTGCGAATTTACCTAATAATAAAGAATTAGTCTGGAAGAGACATGAAAAAATGATCAATAGATTTAGATGTGGTGAATTTTTCACCGATTATCAGAAGGTGTTTCAGGAATGGGAAAAATTGAACATAATCGAACGCGTGCCAGATTTCGAATTGAATAAAGAATGTCATTATTTATCACACAGGCCAGTGATTAAACTAGATAGTGAAACTACTAAAATCCGTCCGGTTTTTGACGCTTCTGCCGCGGAGAGAGGGAAACCCTCTTTGAACGAATGTTTATTTAAGGGAATTAATCTTATTGAATTGATACCTGATATTCTTGATCGGTTTAGAATGTATCCAATCGGTATAAGTGCGGATATAGAGAAAGCTTTTTTAATGTTGTCTGTTGCACCTAAGGACAGAAATTTTCTTAGATTTTTTTTCCCATGTTATGAAGGGCAGCTCATTTATAGGCACTGTAGAGTTGTATTTGGAGTCTCTTCTAGCCCTTTTTTGTTGAATGCTTCTATAATGCACATTTTAGACAATTGTCCACCTCAGTATAAAGATGTTGCTCAGAAACTGAAAAGTTCATTCTATGTAGACAATTGTATATCAGGAGTATTTAATACTGATGAACAAGAACGTTTCATTGAGCATGCTAAATTAATTATGTCAAATCAATGTTTTAACTTGCGTGGTTTTGAAAGCAATGTAGCAGGTATAAATGTTGATAAACATTCAGGAGATACTTGCGTTTTAGGGGTAATTTGGAATTTAGATAATGATACCTTGAAGTGTTGCACAGATATGGAAGCATTGACATGTGATACGAAAATCACAAAAAGACTAATTTTAGGAATTGTGCAGAAATTTTTTGATCCTATTGGATTGTTAACACCAACTACATTGCTTCCGAAACTGTTATTGCAAGACTTGTGGAAGTTGAAAATTGCTTGGGACGATGAATTGTCCCCTAATGATGTAAATACTTTTTTAAAGTGGTTTAAAGATGTCTATGTTTTAAAAGATGTTACTTTACCTCGTTACATGGTAATTAATTCTTCATCTGAACTACATGTCTTTGTGGATGCTAGCAAGGGGGCGTATGCGGCGTGCGTCTTTGTTCGATCAATACTTGATTCTGAAGTAAAAGTAATTCTCGTTAGAGCGAAATCCAGGGTAGCCCCCATGAAACCTTTAAGCATACCTCGTTTAGAACTGATGGCTTGTTGTATAGGTTCTAGACTTGCGAATTCTATTATCAAAGCCCTCAATTTGCCAGACATAAAAATCACATTTTGGTCCGATTCCACCACAGCGCTTTGGTGGATAAGAGAACAAGGCAATTGGTCTGTTTTTGTGAGCAATAGGGTCAGAGAAATTCGTGAGTTGTCGAAAGGTCAGTTATGGAGACATGTTCCAGGAAATATGAATATTGCCGACTTATTATCGCGTGGTTGTTCTTCGCGACAAATGCTCCTTTCTAGATGGTGGGACGGTCCTTCTTGGTTACGAGAAAGCCCTGAGTACTGGCCTATTGGTGAAACACACTGTCAATCTAAAGAAGTAGACGTAGAGAGAAAAAAAATAAAAGTAGTGAATATTGATCTATCAAAAGACGCACCCCCTTGGCATCTAAACAGTGTATCCAGTTATGATAAAATGATTAGAGTATTTGCATGGATATTGAGATTTGTGAATAATTGTAAAGAGGCACATGAGAAATGTAAAAACTATGAACTTTCACAGTCTGAAATTGAAAATGCTGAAAAGAATTTAATTCGTTTAGTTCAAAGACATTATCTGTCTGATGCAAAGTCGTCAAATTTTATTGAAACTTTCATAGATGATGAAGGTATTTTGAGAGTGAAAACCAGAATACTTTATCGAGATGATGATAAATCTTTTCTGTGTCCAATATATTGTTACCAGATAAATGTGAATTTACTAAATTGTTAATCAGATTTGTACATATAAAAAACTGTCATGCGGGTGTCCAAATGATAAGAGAAAGATTTTGGATTATCAGGGCTAGGAAAGCTATTAAAAATGTTGTATATAACTGTATTGCTTGCAAACGCTTTAAGGTTAAATCTATGTCAAGCGAACCGACACCTTTACCACCAGACCGAGTTACGGATTGTGCGCCTTTCGAAATTGTGGGAATTGATTTAGCTGGGCCTCTCTTTCTGAAAAATAAAGAAAAAGTGTGGATAGCACTGTTCACTTGTGCCGTGTACCGTGCCATTCACCTTGAACTTGTGAATTCTCTTTCTTCTGACGCTTTTCTATTAGCACTTAGGCGGTTTATCGCTAGACGTGGGCGGCCTAGAACAATTTATAGTGATAACGGAACTAACTTTCGGGGCGCCTCTAATGATCTTTCGAAATTGAATTGGGATGAAATATTAAAAGAAACCAGAACTCCTAAAATACTTTGGAAATTTATTCCACCCACCGCAGCTTGGTGGGGAGGCTGGTGGGAAAGGTTGGTCCGCACTGTAAAAGAACTGTTAAAACGTACTTTGGGTAAATCTGTGTTAACTTATGAAGAACTGAATACTGTGATTTGTGACTGTGAATCTATAATTAATTGTAGACCGTTAACATATGTCTCTGAAAATCCTGAGGAATTGGTTCCTCTGACACCTGCTATGTTTCTTATCGAGACACGGAGTTCCAGTGTTGAGGATATTGACGAATTAGATTCGCGAAATCTTAGGACGAGAATTAAATATAGAAGTAAACTGTTAAATGATCTAAGACAACGTTTTAGAAAAGAGTATTTGAGTCAGTTGGTTCAAAAGCATAATGAAAAGCGATCACGTGAGCCAAGGGTTGGAGAAATAGTTTTAGTGGGAGATGATAACAAAAAACGTTTGTTTTGGCCTTTAGCAAAGATTATTGAGTTGATTCCAGGACGTGATGGAAAGATTCGCACAGTTAAACTTAAAACGCAGCATGGAACAGTTTTACGTCCGATACAGCGTATCTTCCCTTTGGAGATACAGGCAAATGAAACTAATGTAACTGCTGATAAGAAACAGGGTGAAGAGGAATCTAATTCTGATGGCATCTCCTGTCTTAAAAGTACATTAACACCTGATAATATGATAATGAAAAGATACACCTCCTTTGGAAGGTGTGTGAAAGCTCCAAAGAGACTTGATCGTTTGAATAACATTAGTTATGAGCTTGAGACTCTATCTGAGTCTCAAGGGGGGGAGGATGTTGTGAAGTGAAGTAATCGTGAATGTAACTGTCCAATGAGCGGCGCTGTAAAAAGTGACGTCAGCTTCCGAGCTGAATATTGTAAGACAGATTAAGTTTGTTCTCGGCGGTATGTGGTATGTATGTTTTTGTCGTCTGTTAATCTTGTAAATAAAATTATGAATGTTGTGTTAAAAGGCTTTTTGGCTTATTTCCAAATGCACCCGGCATCGGGTAGATGCAGCCCGTGAAGACTTTCTGAACTTATTTTTCTGAACTTGTTTTCTAACATGTATAAAATAGGATGTGTGTGTATGTATATATGTATATTTTCTATACAAATCTACACCGTTTGACCAATCCACACCAAATTTGGTACACTTATACTTTAGAACACTGCGGTCAGCATAGGCTAACTCTTAACCCCCCGTTCTATTGGCCCTGGGGGGGGCTAAAAACTATTCGAAATCGCCATAGAAATAACATTGAGCATAGATTGATTGCTTTAGGCAGAAATGGTTGCTTTACCAGTGTTGATCGAAAAACAATTTTTCCCAAAACAAATTAAAATACAATATTTATGTTTGAACTGACTTTTTAGTTCTTCCCATGATGTAAATAAATTATAGATATTTTATTGATGAAGAAAGAATATTTTAAAATATTTATTTTTGGCAAGGAAATTCAAGGAAAGGTTTTCAGGAGTTCAAGATGATTTTCAAGGAAAGTTGGTGTATATTACGACCAACTTTCCTTAAATAATTTATTGAATACGTAATGATTTGTGGAATTCTGTTTCACAAGCTTTTTAGGTAAGGCGTGTAACTTATTTCAAAATGTCCGGAAAAGATACATGTGAATCCTCCGTTGAAAGCAGTGATTTTCTTTCTGAAAAATTCTGTAAAATCGACCTTCTGCTTTTTGAAAAATTTTTATCTATTCAGTTTAATTTGTCTACACCGATTACATTTATTTCTAACCCAATCACCGTTATTACGAAAAGCACAAACGAAAAACTCATTGATCATAAAAGCGTAATTTTGCTACTCGGTATCTGGCAGCACCAGAATTAATGTTTACTGTTTTGTATAAAACTTTGTAGAATTTTTTCGTCGGAATTTCGTTTCTGTTTGTATTTATGTCTTAATCTTTTACATATTGCAATATATTCAGGAATTAAATGTATTTGCGTCCGAAGTATATTGTAGAAACTATGAAAAAGTTAAAAAGTATTTTCCGTACAACTTAAATGATTGCATTTTTCTGTGAAAGAAAAGTGATTATTCTAATTCACTTTTCAAGCAATATTTAACCATTTCAAACCGAGCAACGCCGGGTAATTCAGCTAGTTATTTATACAGATATTTCCTAAACGTACATGAATAGCCCGTTGTGTTGCTCCAGTGTAACATTAATTAAATACCTACCTACCTATCTATCGTACGCGACACAGAAATCGATGGTATTTGTATATTGACGAATGGCAACAATATGCTTGATTTGAGCTACAGAGCTGCATAATATTGCTAAATGAATGCTCAAAAAAAACTATCGCGAACTGCCTTTGAACAAGTGAATGAGATGCAATTGAAGTGGACGCTCAGAAGTTAATTGGAGTAGCATGACTGAGGTATGTACTTTATTGGAAGTACAAATGGGTCTGATCGGTAAGTACAAGAAATGATGTTTTATATTTCTGATTAATTCCATTTCGTTTGGAGATTTGAAATGTGTATATCGATGCATATATTCATTGTAAATGGATTTAAATAACGTATGAAATGTGAGTAATGACATTGCCATTGAAGATAGATATGATGAGAAGATGGATAGATATAAATAATTCAGCAATTTTAGGGCAAATGCAATGCGCATCCCTAAAGTTTCTGCTATATCTTAAACCAAAATTTCAATATTGTATGTCAAGAGCTAAGTCTGAAATAAGATATCGGTATCGGAAATCAAAGTATAAGTTATTCAGCTTTAAGTTAAAAGAGGTAATGAAGATCGGTGGTGTTTTGACATCAGTACATACTCTCTGCCCAAATGAATGATCAAAGAACAGTGTTCACACCAGGATGTAAAAATGTGCCGTAAAGGTCACATGTTTCATCGTGTATACAGTTCTTAACCCATTTACATACAAAATTAAAAGTGGTGAAACAGTTTGAGTGCTTCAGATGAGAAAGCTTCTGCTAGATATATTGCAATACTATTTCCATATTAATATAACAAACTTGGATCCTTGAAAATCCTAAAATAATTGAACCATTCATTCAAATTTTCCAATTTCTTCACCCTGATGCTAACTGAGAATAGGAATATTATCTGGTATTTATAGAAGTTCTACTAAACTTTAAACCACACAACAATCAGAGAATTAAAAAATGTTTTAAATTGCAGATTTGTATAAGTAAAACAGGTTAGTAGTACTTAGGAGCTTATGTTGTGCGTTAAAAATAAAACTCAATCAATAATCTTTTTTTGGATAAAGGAATGAAAACCGAATTCAGATTTCAGTTTTAAGTAAGATTTAGCACACGATCAAACGTTCTCAAGTCCCCATTCTCTCTATGATTTCTTGTTCCCTTCGTTTCGCATAAAAGTATTTACTAAACTAATCCATCACTAAAAAATTCTGTAAAATAATTGATCTTATGCAAAGAAAGTTCCACAACGAATATTTTTGATTGGATTAAAGCCATCAAAGTATCAGAGTATTCAATGCCAAAAGTACTTACGTTTCATAAAACGAGTGAAAAAAAACTACGAATATAATTGTAAAATTACTGTCAACTCATTAATGGTCTCAAAACTTCCTCATAGTATCGAACCGAGATGTCATTAATCATTATAGTTTCCAGGACTTACCAACTACGCGAACATATCGGATTCGGTTGATGCCAAATTAGTGTTATCAATATGGGATAGAGAATTGATTCTTGAGCATTTATTCATTAGTAACGTGCAATATAACAACGTCACTAAATTCACCAATGTGCACGTCTTTCGAACAAAGCTCACGAGCACATGATGAGCATTCTCGAACCGTTCAAATCGCTTCGACCAACAATCGGTTTTTCTACGATTACAGTAGACGCTCGTTCCACTGTATTCGTACAATTGCTCATTCGACTAACGGCGACGTTTATCCATGTAGGTATTTTAATTAATGTCACACTGGTGCAACATAATGGGCTATTGGCAACGGTCCGGGATCAAACCTGAAGGGAAAGATCCGAGGCCACGTAATTTTGAACCACGGTCAGATGACGAGGCAACACCTGAACTGGTACTCCACTCTCCAAACTTCCACACCACGCCAACGTGAGGATATTTGAGGCCACGACGGATTTAACGTCAACCAGCCTCCTTTGTACACGACGGTCTTTGGTTGGATTCGAATTCGCAACCCTCCGGTTGCTAATCAGTTTACTCTTCCAACCGGGCTGCAGCGGCCCCCGCTGAGGTGAAGGCCTACAGTACGTGAAAGTTTTAAGTTTGTGATATGTTTGTAGCCACTGAAGTAATTTTATTGTGAAAATTTTGGGAGTGTTAAAAGTTTTTATCTTAAATTTCTTTTCTTTTCCAGGGTACATTGCCCAATTACCAAATAATACAATGCCAACTTAAAATAACTCTAGACAGCCAAAAACAAAACCTTTTCCAACTTTTGTTTTTTTAAAAGGCTATTTACTTTTCGAAATTTTCTGTTACATTGTGCTTTTTGACGATGTTGAAATGGAAGCTACAGGTATAAAAACTACAATTGACAACAAAATGTTCTGTATAACAAAAAATTTATAAGTGTTCTTACGTTGACGATTCTAGTATAGATCTTTACCGAAAGCACAAGAAACTGGCCTGTGAAATGCATTTTTGTCAACTCAAAATCTTAGCATTCATCAAATTTACTCACTAATGACTACACAGTGACTGGATAACTTGCCAATAACTTTATTTTGATGCTAACGATTTTTATGTATTTTTCCTTTTTAGTTTTCTCTTACTTTCATTGCTCTTTGTTTTCTCATTGGTTTTTCCCACTATTTTGTGTGTTTGCTTTCAAGTTGCACCAGGGAAGAGACATTCTTCTTCACAGGACATGGCCCTTTTCCATCTTACCTAACGAGGTTTAAAAAATTAATTCGGAAAATTGCTCCTGTGGTGAAATTAGCACACCTGCAATACATTAATCTGCCCCTTACAGCATCATGGCATATGAAGACACCTACCGACCACCTTAAAATCCCATGGCTCAGGAACATAGCTTGCAGCAAGGGCTCAAGGGTCAAAATTATTGGCATGGTGAGATTCAGATTCATCAGGACTTGATTTTCCAAGAGATTAACCTTTTTTGCAATTTATAGTGATATAGTAAGATGGTATGTTGGGGCTGAAGGGCCAGAAGTCATGGGATACCTCTATAGTATAAGTGTGAGGCCTCCTTTAGCTTGGCGGAATGCAGCAACTCGACGTGGCATGAACTCAACTAGTTGGCGAAAGTCACCAGGAGAGATGTTCAGCCATGATGTCTCGATAGCCCCATAATTGAGTGTTTGTGAGGTGCTGGATCTTGTGCACGAATGGCTCTCGATCAGATCCCAGATATGCTCCACGAGGTCCCTGTCTGGCGATCTAGGTGGCCAAATCATGTGCTGGAACTGTTCAGAATGTTCCCCAAACCAATCGCAAGCAAAATGAGTCTGGTGACACGGAGCACTAGCATCTTGAAACACCCCGGATACAATTATGGGTAAGTGACGTCCATAAAGGGCTGCAAATGATCACCAAGCAGCTGAAGATATCATCATAGCGATTTCCTGTCAATGACTGGTTCAATTTGAACCGATCATTGACAAGAAATCGGATTGAGAGGACCCAATTCATTCTAGGTAAACACTCTCCACACCATTATGGAACTCCACCAGCTTGCACAATGCCTTGTTGACAAGTTGGATCCATAGGCTCATGGGGTTTGCGCCACACCCGAACTCGGCTATCAGCTCGTACCAACTGGAAACGTGACTCATCGGACCACGCTACTTTCTTCCAGTCATCTAGGGTACAATGTATGTTTTCGTGAGCCCAGGTGCGGTACTGAAGCCGATGATGTGCTGTGAGTAAAAGCACTCGAGTAGGTCTTTTGCTGACATATCTCATCAACGCCAAATTTCGCTGCACGGACCTCACAGACACATCTCTATTGAGTACCTCATTGAATGTTGCAGTCAGTTTACGCAGTGTCGCTCGTCTGTTAGCGCGCAAGCTTCTGCTCAGACGTCGCTATTCTCGATCATGTAGCAAACGTGGCTGGCCACTGCTATGTCTCTTGTGGAAGGTAATGCCTTCCATGAGGTACTCTCGATACACCCTTGGCACTGTGTAACGAGGAATCTTAAAAGTCTCAACAACTTCCGAAATACTATGCCCCATGAGTCGAGCTCGAACTATCATTCCACGTTCAAACTCGGTTAATTCTCGTCGGGTAGCCATTATCACTTATTAAACGTTTTGCATTCATGAGTCCAACAGACAGCACTGATATAACCATCTGACTCTTTATACTCTTTAAACGCAATGTGAACGCCACTTGTAAAGTTGCCTACTGCTATCCCATGACTTTTGGCACGTCAATGTAGATGTAATTACTGTACAGATGTAACAATGTACATATGCAATAATGTATGATGAATTCTCTAACATTTTCGATACATGCCACCTCAGTGCCATGCTCTATTCATCCCAACCACACTTACTTAAACTGGTGCAGTGTCTCACAACACTAGACACGGGAGTTTGATGGTGTGTCATTGTTTGCTTTTAAATACATTTTTGTTAATTTACTTATTTCTATGCGACTCATCTGATTCTGACACATTTGAGATACGAGACTGCTTATTATGAAACATTCTCGAGTAAAAAAATTCACATAAATTATGTATCCTTATTGGTCGCTTTAACTATTTAATATCAATCAGGCGCGCACCTCGAAGTTTTCTTTAGGAGGGGCTGAGGAAAAGTCAATCATGGTACTGACAAATTGATTTTTTGGGGGCGGGAGAAGGGTAAATTTTTGTTGCCCTCAAACTTCAGTCTATCCCTTGATTCTTGTGTCCTTCCCCTTTTAGGGCAAGAAGATGGATGAATTGGGAAAAATCAGATACGACTATGGTTTTTCGTGTGAAATTCGTGCACAAATTTTATGATGATGGATAACGTTGAGACATTCGTCTTAATCTTCGATTCTTAACATACCCCATCCATATTTATTTAAGACTGAGTTACATATAGTTGGACACCTGTTATTTCCTGTTCCCCATCCCCTTACTCTCGGCAGCATACCGCCAATCGGTCAAACCTGTTCCGCTGTCCATTTCTATAAATTACAGAAAAGGGTGGAATTTTACACCAATAGAACTGGGATGAATTTTGCTTTCTTCCTCTGCAGTCTCAAACATATAAAGAATACGAAAGGAAACCGCACTGATACTAATGTAGTGCAGACTAAGTTGACTTTACCCACGAATACAACCATTCCATTAGAGATTGGTGCATAATTTTTTAATAAATCAACCAAACTTCAATTGATGATGGTATTAAGTCGATGAAAATTTGATTTTTTGATTGCATTGAGTGTGACTGAAGTAAACCAGTCAGTCCCTTGGGTGAGCCACTAATATCGAAAAAATAAATATTTAATGATATCCGTTTTTAATCTGGGTAAAATAGTGTTTGGATTTCTCAGAACTGTGGATTGTGCTGGAACAAATTGACTTCCTTTTCAAATTCGGATTCAGCAGCACGAATCTATAAAGTACATCCCTTTCCAAGCGAGGATTTTATTAACTAGGGCGATTAATAATACATACAATTCAAATTGTCAAAGTAATTTGTTCCACTGTAATAAATCGTTCAAAATGAGGAATTCACAATAGAATGTGTTTCGTCTATTCATTCTCTATCTTTTCAAAATCAGGAAGTTATTTTTTAATTTTAAGTAATCACATCATCGGGAGATAGACCAAATTTGAAACATTCGCCTCGTTTTGTTCATCGCCAGAATCCTTAAGTCCAGAGGGGAAAAAATCTGACCCCGTCTACAAATCGTTTGCAGGCCCGACCAAAGTCCTCAACGAGATAAGAGAAATCCCTTAATCTCCCCTAACATGATAAAAACAGCTGATTGCATCTTATCATCGGCAACGACCCCTCAAACCACATCCACCCTGATAAGATGCGATTCGACCAAAAATAAATTAACAGAAAGTCTGAAGCTTTTCCTCTACTTTACAATTCTAGTTAATATCATATAGCATAGTCAAGCAGAATAATAATTGAGTTATTAAAATGGTTGGAATAACGTCTAGTGGTGGAAAGTAACGACGTAATACGTAATCCAAAATTTAATCAGTACCTTTGTAGAAAAAAGATCAATGTCCATTTTGCAAATGTTTGATAACACCTTAATTTAGTAATTTGTATTTTTTAATACAGCATACAAAAAAATACTTTCTAATGTTTTGAGTATTTCATAATGCATTGACAGGATGACTGCGGTACTTTTTCTATTATAACTTTCGCTACCTTGAAGTGATTTGTGGATGTAACTCAAAATCAGCGAATTTGGAATTTGGCCCTTTTTCTACCAAGGTACAGAAATAATACACCACATTAATATGTAATACGATAACTTCCAAAGGATTTTTTCAATGTTGGTTTGTTTATAATATGCACATCGTCTTATACCATTATAGAGATGAGATGGACACGAAGACTTCAGTTAGAATCAATCACAGTTTAATGAATTTAACAAAGAGAACAGAATAAACAGTTATTGGTTCAGATTATTTACAAAAATGGTTGAGATAGTGAACTTCGTCGTCGGCATAGTACCTCTGAGTTCATCGTATTTCTCTTCCAGTCCGAAAATTGGCTCTCTCAAGAACCGCGATAGCCCAGATGGTAGAGTAACGGATGAACAACCGGAGGGTTGCGAGTTGGAAACTCAGTTCAACCAAAGACAATCGGATTGGTGCACGTTAAATCTTGCGGCCTCAAATGTCCTTTCGTTGGCGTGGTGTGGAAGTTTGGAGAGGGCTGCCAGCTCAGGTGTTGACCTCGTCATTTGACCGTGGTTCAAAATTACATGGTGTTACAATCGGATCTGTAGACGTGAAATATAAGTAGACTGATCATTGCTATTGAGGTAATGGTAATTAATTAACGTCGCACTGGAGGAACACAACGGGCTATTTCCGACGGTCCGGGATAAATCCTTAAGGGAAAGATCCGAGGACAACACCGCGTAAGCATTGCTATTGAGAGGAGCTTCAAAAAGTGACCAGGGCCGCGGTAGCCCGGTTGGAAGAGTAACGGACAAGAAACCAGAGGGTTGCGACTTCGAATCCAGACAAAACACCGTCGTGTACAAAGGGGGCTGGTGCACGTTAAATTTGTCGTGGCCTCAAATACCCTCACGTTGGCGTGGTGTGTAAGTTTGGAGAGTGGGGTGTCAGCTGAGATGTGACCTCGTCATCTGACCGTGTTTCAAAATTACTTGGTGTTGTCCTCGGAATCTTTCCCTTCGAGGGATGATCCCGGACCGTCGCCTAATGGCCCATTGTGTTGCTCCAGTGCGACGTTAATTAAATACTTACCTACCTCAAAAGTGACCTGTCGACTAGTAATCAAGTATTTTAATTAGCGTCGCACTGGGGAACACAACTGGCTATTGGCGACTGTCCAGGATCAAACCCGAAGAGAAAGAGCAGAGGACAACACCCCGTAATTTTGAAGCACGGTCAGATGACGAGGTCACACCTCAGCTGGCACCCCACTCTCCAAACTTCCACGCCACGCCAACGTGAGCCAACGCGCTGGGTGTCGGACTATAGCCGGACTATATTTATATCACCGTTGTGGCGTAAATTAACAAAAATCTACATGTAAGCACAGTGGTAAGCTTTTTGATATATTTGAAGACAGATTCTACAGGGTGAGTCTAAATTGTTTTTACAAAATAAGAGGGGTGATAGTACCCATCCAGACGAGCAATAATTACCATGGAACATAGGATCGCATTCCACTCTGAGAGGCAGAAAAGAGTAAAGTCGAAACACGTCGAGCATGAACAAGTCATCGCCTCTGACGTCGTTTTGTACCTACTACGTAGCTTCCGGCACTTCTTGAATGCCCCATATCCCGCACGATGGATCGGACGTGGCGGACCTGTGGCTTGGCCTCCTCGCTCACAGGACCTCAACCCACTGGCCTTTTTCTTCTGGGGGCACATGAAATCTTTAGTGTACAAGACGCCTGTGGTCTCGGCTGAAGATCTCGTAGCGAGAATCGGTGTTGCCGCAGACAAAATTAACACAACACCAGGAATCTTCGAGAGGGTGCGCCAGTCATTCCTTCGCCGGTATGAACTGTGCAACGACACGCGTGGCCGCCACTTTGAGTACTTGCCGTGAGTTTTTCTCTGATCAATAAATCAGATTGTGCAAATTTTGGTATCGTTCATTCGCTTTCCCAACACTTGTAAGTTCATGTTGGAATTCTAATTTTACTCTTTTCTGCCTCTCAGAGTGGAATGCGACCCTATGTTCCATGGTAATTATTGCTCTTTTGGATGGGTATTATCACCCCTCTTATTTTGTAAAAACAATTTAGACTCACCCTGTATAGAGGTAATCGGGTTTCGGTTCAGAAACTGCTCATCTTTGAATTGAAAATAAGGGCAGTCTGGATTCGATATGAATTGTTTATCAGTTGGAGCATAGCATGATAATCTGAATTTGTGAAGTGCTGATACTGTTACTTTTTGAAACCACACAAGCATAATTTCAGTGGAAAACATGCTGGTGTTATTTCGGGCAATTATGGTAAGGCGAAAATGGAGAAGATTTCATTTGAGTTCACGTTACAACTTCCAATAACATTTTCGAACTTAAAAAAGAGAAATCATGACTTTTGTTCAGTCTTTCCTTCAGAACTAAAGACATCGATGAATCTTTAAACCTCCAAATGGTTTCGACGAGATATCTCGTCCATCAACACCCAATTTTGCTAATGACAAGATATCTCCTCATCAAGATATTGCCGATTTTTGATATGACGATATCAAAGTCTGGTTACGGTTTTTTTTCTCTTGGAAGAGGTTTCTCGTCCATCAAGCTCTGGTCAGTTTTGCTAATGATGAAATACCTCGTCGAGACAACCACCAGAAGGGTTAAACTACATTATTTCCCTTGATTTTTATACAAATATTTAGGATCCTTCCAGATAGTCGCAGCTCCATCTAATTTCTTAGTCGTTGCAGGAAAATTGGAGACAAAACTTAAGGCGTGTACCAATCACAGATATTCATATGCAATAGATTCCATCTGATGTGAACCTCAAATTTAACCAAATTGCAAATAGGTTTGCCATGACCAAGACTCTTTACACACTATGCCCACTAAGCTTTCATGAGTTATTCGCCATAAGGTAGACCTCAAATACTACAATTTGGGGAGCCACGACAACTCATATCAGAGAACTCATATCGACAATCATAAGCTACAGAGACCACACGGAACCCCGCTCAAATTATAGGTGTAACGTCTTGATTCACGGGTAGCTAGACTAGTTACCATTGAAAATATCCGATTCTGGACTAAATTGGTTTATTTTACAATTTGTACAAAAAGTCGGAAAATGAATGTAAAGTTCATTAATATTAGTTCCTTGGAAGGTCCAAAGTTCTATCGAGACGCTTAGGGCTGCTGGCGAGCCTCACAATTTCGCTCGGGGAAGTCTAACGCACGGCTACGGGTGAGCCTATTCTCAACACAAAATTACTCGAATGAGTACAGAGTTCCAAGGCAGGAAATCTCAGTCTTTCCGGACAGGATCACTACTAGGATGAACAGTTACACGGATCCCTAGGAGGGTTCTACTTTACGGCTACGGTCGAGCCTTTCTCACTAAAATACTCCGGCGAGTATAGGATCCCAAGGTGGGATAAATTGCACAACAATGAACAAACAACAAGTTCACTTCAAGCTCCAAAAACGGTCTCTGCTGACCGCCTCTCTCCAAGCTCTCTCTCTCTGATCCTCTGTGATCCTCTGTCTCCGTCTCTCCTCTCGTGATCTCTGTCTCTCTCTCGTGATCTCTCTCTCCTCTCGTCCTCTTCTCTCCTCTCGTGATCTCTCCCTCTGATGATATCTCCAAAAACTCTATATGTTGGGTGCTTATCGACTCCTCCTTTCCGTTTCTGGTCCGCCTTTTAGTCGGTGCTGGATTGGGTGTTGAAGATTTCTCACGTTCTTGATTGGCTGTCTCACGTTGGTCTTTCCCCTCAACTTTTACGACAGACTTCGGCGGACTTGAAAGGGTCCATCAAACCCTGTCGGAAACTCATCATCATTTATATCAATCTTCTTGGTCTCGAAATGTCGAAGAGAGCGACAGAAAGGCGCCTGCCCTTTGTTTTGAAACCACAGCGATTTCCGACCCCTGCTGGCTGGCTGTCGTTAAGAAATCATTAAGATGTTTTCGGGTGGTCGTTATGGAGTGTGGGCTTTTCCTCTCGACACCTGAGTCAACAAGACTTTTCATTTTCCCACGCTGGCGTGGTGATCGTTTCTCTAGCCGCCGTTACATAGGTGACAGAAAATGTCGGATTGCCCTTTCTATATTTGTGAGCGGGCACATCCGATCTGTCCTTCGTTCAGGGTCTTAAAGCATTTTAAACTTGCCTGAAATGTAGTAATGAAGAAGCCTTCCCAAGTCATCTGGCATGTGTTGATCTGGCAAGAGAGGATCTCTATGGAAGTCCTGGCCTAGCGTTGGACTTTTTGAGCGTGTTTGACTCGGGGATTTAGTCTAGATGTTTAGCTTTGCTTTTTAAGGAATGAGTAACACAATAACATAGAGTAAAGTATGTTTCAAATCAAATTTAATAATCATTTATAATCATTTCCTAAAATTTATAGTAAAACACATTAGTTTTTGTCGTTTATCAAGGTTTCAGATAGTAATGGAATTTTGCATGAAACTGGCATTATTAAAGTAATGATAGATTGTTGAAAGGATTTGAATTGGGACTTTCGAATGCTTTGAATTCTTTCGTGACTGTTATCAGTTTTACAATTTAAAAGTATCATTTTCCAACGCACATAGACCCTCCTGAGAAAAGTTAGCTGAAAATAGTTTTCTTTTTCAAATCCCAATAGCGGTTTGCCCTCAGGGGCACATAATCTTTAGATGTGTTCGAGCATCACATCCCCGAGGTACGAGTGATCTTTCCTCCCTTTCATTTTTACCTTCTGCTTTTTCTTCCTCTTTCATTGTGTTGTCTGTCTTGTGTTTGGCGCAGCTTGGCCAAATGTCTTGTTCCGTAAAACTTGAAAACAACCAACCCAATTGCCGTTTTAAATTCATAAAAGAAATTTACTTTTTTTCAAATCAGCTTTATTTCACTTTACGTATCTCTAGGAATCGTAAAGAAAATCGCAAATGTTTGATTTTGAAGGAAAGTGACAAGATAATATGGTATCAAATTAATTGTTATACGTTCATTAGAAGCTAACAACGTTGATGATAATTCGAAACATAAGCAAGAAACATGATTTGGGTGTATAAGCAGTTGCGTCTATAGGCGTAGTTTAGTGCTAAACATTCTTAAAATGTTCATATAGACTAGGGGTGTCAAACTGGCGGCCCCCGAGGTATTTTTTTGTGGCCCACGATGCTCTGAAATAAAATGAAAACAGGACAATATGTTACGAAGAAAACAGCACTTAAGGGAGTTGCTCATTTCTACAATATTTTGGTAAAATTGAAGAAATCAAAAACGAATTCGATAAACGTTTTAATGATTTCAAAGAATTACAAAAAAATTCTCTTTTTATTAGGCCTTTTTCCTTTGAAGTTGAAAATGCTCCCACTTCGATACAGCTGGAATTAATCGATTTCCAGAATGATTCGGTTTTAAAAGACAAATATCGAGAAGTAGGAATTCACAAAATATATTCTTATTTAGGTGAAAAATACCCAGAAATTAAAAAGTTTGCTGCACAAATTTTATGCTATTTTGGTACGTACTTGTGTGAACAACTATTTTCGTCCATGAAATTAAATAAAACGGCCTACAGATCAAGATTAACTGATAAACATCTATCTGCCATAATGAAGATTGTCTGTTCTGTCTTTGAATCCAGATTTTGGAAAACTAATAGGAGACTGGCAGTTTCAGGTAAAAAATTCATTCTAGTTTTATAAATACATTAATAAACGTTTAAATAAAAGCAATTATATCGCAATATTATAAATTATTACCTAAATTCACTTAATTACATACTGTGTTTTAATTATCCTATCCATATTTCTGAATCCCCACTTCAAAATATAATTTTAAGAAAATTTGTAAATGTGATGTGGCCCGCTTGAATCTTACCAGTTGCATTAAATGGTCCATGTTTTAATTGAGTTTGACACCCCTGATTTAGACTAATAAAAAAAATTTCCATTTACTAAAGATGTTTTTCTATTAAAAATAATAATTTCAATCTCTCCCATTTTAATTGTATCGAATTGATTGTACTCGAGTACCACCAAATATAATTCTAGTGTAAACAATTTTCATCTACAATCTTACCAAAGAAAAACATTTTAAGAAGTATTACCTCATCGTAGATTCAAGATGCCATAGTACAAAAGCATTCCGGAAATGTCAATTTTGTGGCCATGCATCAAAATTTTTCAGGAAACTTTAAAAAACAAATAAATATACTTAAGTAATCTTAAAGTCTTAATTTAATTTTTGCTTGTCTGAAATTACAAAACACATTTAAAACCATACGTGAAAAACCTTTTTAATCAATTTAATATTTTGCATTCGGTTCGAACCACCAAAATCCGAAAATACTGACTTGGTCTAAAATTTGTTTTCATTGAAATAGTCACGAGGTTATTGTTATGTTTAAAATATTTATTTATATTCGAACCATAGAAGGTTGTGTTTTACTTAATGATGCAAATAAAATAATTTAAAAATAAAAAATATCTAAACAGGTTTCAATCAGCAATAAAAGATAAATCATGAAATTGCACAGCATGAGCAGCTACTGTCATCTGATGACTCGATATCAGATGGTGGTGGAATACTTTGATAATTCACGATAGATGATGAATTCCTTTGAATGAATCCTGTAGCATTATGAGCAGATTGTGGAGGAATGCTTCGGTGGGGAACATTTGTGCAACTGCTTCTCACACTTTTTAATGGTTCCGAATCGTCTTCCTTTCGTTTGGAAAGAAATGGCTTATGTTCATTACAGTCAGGAACATTCGACACAATACGGTTGTCCATTTGTTGGATATTAGGGTGACCATTAGGCACACGTATGGGCTTACAACTCTCTTTTTCTTTCCCATTCGGAAATTTCCAATTATCTATGTTTTCAGCATTTTCATAACTTCCATTGAATTGAAGAGATCGCGTTTGCGTGGGAGGTTTTACAATGTCCTTCCTCTTCGTTGCGCCAAGAGTTGCTGAGTTCTTTGGATGCTTCAAATTTTGAGAACTGGATTCATTATTTATCAACTCACTCAATATTTTCTGTGGTTTTTCACCAGAGCATTGTACTGATTTTGGGTTCGGAGTTATATTTGTAAAACCTGCACCTTTATATTCACCTTTCGTTGTTTTAGGAAAAGTGTTTCCTACTGAGTTTGGTTCCGTAACTTGCTTCTTTGCAACACGTGTGTGTAGTGGTACCACCTGGTGATTTCCCGCCAACAGCCCACATGGTTGGTTTGCGGGACGGACATTATGAGCAGATTGTGGAGGAATGGTTCGGTGGGGAACATTTGTGCAATTGCTTCTCACACTTTTTAATGGTTCCGAATCGTCTTCCCTTCGCTTGGAAAGAGATAGCTTAGGTACATTATAGTCAGGAACAATCGACACAATACGGTTGTCCATTTGTTGGATGTCAGGGTGAACACTGGGTAAACGTATGGCCTTACAACTCTCTTTTTCTTTCCCATTCGGATATTTCCACTTATCTATGCTTTCAGCATTTCCATTACTTCCATTGAATTGAAGAGAACTTGTTTTAATGGGTGGTTCCATAATGTCCTTTCTTTTCGTGGCGCCAAAAGTTGCTGAGTTCATTGGATGCTTCAAATTTTGAGAACTTGATTCATTATTTATTAACTCCTTCAATATTTTCTGTGGTTTTTCACCAGAGCATTGTACTGATTTGGGGTTCTGAGTTATATTTGTAAAACCTGCACCTTTATATTCACCTTTTGTTGTTTCAGATAAAGTGTGTCCTACTGAGTTTGGTTCCGTAACTTGTTTCTTTGCAACACTTGTGTGTTGTGGTACCACCACCTGGTGATTTCCCGCCAACAGCCCAGATGGTTGGCTTGCGGGACGGGAACGAAGCCATTCATTTATATTTATGATACAGTTCGTTCTTCTGCCTTGCAAAACAGGATGCTCTAATGGATTGAGAGGCTTTTCTTTTATCTCTTGCGTACGACGTTTGCCTCTCAATATAATTCGATCAGTTTCTGAAACCGATTGTTGAGTCGGTATATTAGAATTGATGAAGGTTTGAGAATAAATCTCGATATTTTTATTTTCAATGCCATTGCTCTTTGTCTCTAAATCAGGATTTATCAATGCATTTGAAGATATTTGTGCAACAGCTTGCCTTTGGAATCCTAATAAGCTACTTGTTCCTCCAGACTGTTTCGGGATCTTTAGCTTTCTGCGCTTCTTTTTAGACTGAATTGGATTAACATCAGTTAAAGGAGTATGTCCATTTCTCACAAATAACTGATCATTGATACGCACGCTTATATAGCCTGGTGAATTTTCATAGCTCATGGAAGAAGGATGATGTGCAGTAGCCACAAGTGCCTCACTTATACATGCAACATGGGACTTCGCCAATATTTGCACCGTTACTGTAGTTTTGTAGCAACTTTCGTAACCAAATTGGTTGGTTTTGAATGCTTCATCCTTGTATTTCTCGAATTTCAATGGCCCGAATACAGTATTTAACTCGTATTTGATGGCAGCATCGATCACCAACTCACGGAATCCTCCAGAGGCGTTGTCGATGAAGAATAGAAGAGCATTGGGCTTCATAAATCTGAATATTTCCTGTTGTAATAGAAAAAAATTATTTAAAGTAGTGGTCGAATAACTAACGTTATAACTATCTTAAAATATATGGTAATGGTAATTAACGTCGCATTGGAGCAACACCACGGGTTACTGGCAAAGGTCCGGGATCAATCCCCAAGGGAAAAATCCAGGGACAACACCACGCAATTTTGAACCAGACGAAGAGTGTGGGACTTCGCCGGCTTTCCAATATGCTGGAGAACTTCAATGGATTTTCAAATCCATACACATGTATAGATTACCAACGAGAGTGACGTTTCTGCACGGGGTTCTTGGTTAAGTAATTTATTTACATTTCATTAAAATAGGTAGGGTTGGGTATTTCAATTAACGTCACACTGGAGCAACACAATGGGCTATTGGTGACGGTCCGGGATCAATCCCAAAGGGAAAGATCCGAGGACAACACCACGTAATTTTGAACCACGGTCAGATGACGAGGCAACACCTGAGCTGGCACCCCACTCTCCAAACTTCCACACCACGCCAATTCATTAAAATAGATATTACAGAAAATCTCGCACATTTACAACGAAAGGATCCTCGCACATCCGTACGCTTCTGCATCCGCCGGTCAGTCTCCCCTTTTTCCCCTCCCAGTTCTCCCTTTTTCTGCTCTGTCCTGGATGATCGTTCAAGGGCACACCACCCCCGTCCCTCGGGGGCCCAATGGTTCCTTCCGGCCAACATTCCTCCACGTGTTGGACGGAGAACGTCACAAAGAGGTTAACACCTGATTTGGCACCCCACTCAAATTTTCACACCACGCCAACGTGAGGACATTTGAGACCACGACGGATTTAACGTGCACCAGTCCCCGTGTACACGACGGTCTTTAGTTGGATTCGAACTCACAACCCTCCGACTTCTAGTCTGTTGCCCTTCTAAATGAGCACCGTGGCCCCTATTTAAAAATAACTATCGTAAACCACTTATAATTTATACTCCAGTTATGACACCAGGGCGAGTGTAAACTCGCTGAAATTCAAATTTTATGAAGAGAAAATGCGTGTAATTTTTTGGTAGGTAGGTATTTTAATTAACATCACACTGGAGCAACACAACGAGCTATTGGTGACGGTCCGGGATCAATCCCAAAGGGAAAGACCGAGGACAACACCACGTAATTTTGAACCACGGCAGATGACGAGGCAACACCTGAGCTGGCACCCCAAACTTCGACACCACGCCAACGTGAGGACATTTGAGGCCACTACAGATTTAACATGCACCAGCCTCCTTTGTCAACGACGGTGTTTGGCTGGATTCGAACTCGCAACTCGCCGGTTGCTAAACCGTTGCTCTTCCAACCGGGCCAACGCGGCCCCGTAACTTTTCGGAAACTCTTAACTATGTAAATACATTTTTGAAAAAAATGCATCTTACACAAGCTTGCTCCCCCAATATTGGAACCTATGAACATAATTTCAAATTTTTGTTTAATTCCAATTTGAACCAAGGGCAGAAAGTTTTAAAAGTACAGCAGTTTCAGCTGGCATATTTAGTCTTTTGAATTGCTTTTAGCACAAGATATATCATCGCGTGTATTGATAAGAAATTTCATTCAGAAGATAAAGGCCGAGATAACGACTGAAATTCTAATGTGTGATTTTAACATAATGTCGTTTATCTCTAGCTATCGTTCGAGCTGATAAATAGAGGGAATTCCCCGACTTTGAAAATAGTGCCGGTCACCAACTCTTGGAGATGCGCACACAAGTATACGGTCAGACATCTGTCTTCAGAGATTTCTGATTTTTAAATGTATCATGTTTTATGCTTCCTAATCAGAAATGGCCTTATGAAGGAAATGTTTGCTAAAATAATCAGCTTTTAATAAGTCAACCGGGGGGTTGTGAGTTCGAAACTCGGACCAGAAAAAGACCGTCGTGTACACGGGTGCTGGTGCACGTTTAATCTATTATGGCATCAAATATCCTCATGTTGGGGTGGTGTGGAAGTTTGGAGAGTGGGGTGCCAGCTCAGGTGTTAACCTCGTCGTCTGGCGTTGTCCTGATCTTTCCCTTGGAATTGATCCTGGACCGTCACAAATAGACCGGTGTGTTGGTCCAATGCGACGTTAAGTACCTACCTCTAATACGTCATGGTCAGTAAGACGCTCTAAATTCATATATTTTCCACAATCTGTATGCATATGAGTAGTGTAATTAACATAGGCGCTTCATGAATATTTTATTTTAAATCTAAATATCTATTGGCAACCAAATATATCTTAACTTTTAGTTAGATTATAAAAGCAATACCAGATAATTCACCCATGCCTATAACTTTTTATTATACTGAATAGTTTAAATAGAAAGATATTTCCTGATAGTAATATCACAAACCTTATATATATATATATATATATATATATATATAAAGTTTCAAATATTTGTTTCTATATTGAGAAAAAAATTATTATGCCAAGATAACTTACAAAATAGGCTGATTATTAAAATACTTCTTTCGCTAGTAGTTATTTCATATTTCTACTTTTATAAATTAAATTAGAGATAGATAAAGCAACCGAAAGCAACAAAGCAAAAAAATTCAGGAAATTTGAATTTCAAATTAAATAGATGTGTCGAAAATACGAGCACATAAATACGCTACAGATAAAAAATGTTGGTTCCACAATCATCTTTAAATACATATGGTGCCAGCACATACCATACAATTTTCTTGTGTTACTTTTTAATCTAATCTGATTTCTTTCATTGAATAGTTTCGAAAAGTGGTACGTTAGTAGAGCCAGAGTACCATAGTTATGTGTCTCAACACGTTGAGGATGGAATTGAACGTATCTTCCTAGTATGACGTATCTATTATGATGACAAAACAGTGGAAGAATCCAAACTGATGGTACTTTTTATTGAACAGAATGTTTTGTTCAATTATTGAAGAATTTTATTAGACTATAATCGTAATTAATAGTTTAAAAAAGAAAGGCGCAGCTCAAAATAAAAAAAAATAGAATTAGTTTGGAATTAGAATATTTAGAAATAGTTTAATATTAATAAAAGCTATTTACAAAACGCCAGTGTAGAACAAGCGCAAAAGAACACAAAAATCGAAAAGTTGCAGATTAGAATTCCGGGAATAAACTAGCAGCTATGCAAACTGCCAACTTATACGTATTTTAACAATTACAGAAGTAACCTTGCGAAAGTGCTTGTTTGTATAAGGCAGGGATGCACAACTTGTTAAGACCTAGGGCCAGATTCACTATGACTTATAGGAAGATCACCAAAAAAACACCGGAAGTGATCTGTCATACATTACTTATTTTATTTATATTTATCATATATTGTTACAAAGATAATAAAAAGTAAACAAATAATTTAATTCAATGCACGACATCGCATTGATTTAACAGTTGTTTTAATATTTTGTTAAATTTTGTAGTAGCTGGTTGTGCTCCATAACCCTTGAAGGGGCCTTAAAACTTGACATTTTGGTTTTGCCTTGATAAGTAATTGGAAATTGGGTAAAAGCAATTGATCAATTGAGTCTAATCTTCAGTGTGTTGTTGATTACTGCAACAATTTAGGAAATTAAAATTTGGAAAATGTAAATAGTGGGGTTTTGAGCTATTTTGTAAAAGCCAAGCGCATAGCTTTCATTCGTCAAGCGATTCCTGTATTTCGATTTGTTAATATTAATGATTGAAAAAGTTTGTTCACAAATATATGTGCCACGCCTGGCGCTCCAGCTACTTTGTTCTGCGCATGTGCAATTCTTAAAAATTATCGTATTATTTGTTGAAGTTAAAATAACAGTGAGGCGGGCCGCTAGCAAATCAGCGGAAGGCCGTATGTGGCCGCGGTCCACGCATTCCTGGTACAAGGTGTTAGCTTTTGGTGATTGAAAATTGATTCGATCTAAAATTGAGGATTTTATAAAATCTACAAATTTTAGAGTCAAGCCTACTTCGATCATTGATCGAAAAACCTACCTCAATCATTGATGCTGTATCCAAACAGGCAGTAGCGGAAACAAACTTGATCATGGTTATTATGTCAGCACGTTGAATCGCTTCTCTCGCATCGCGGTTTATTTCTCCAAGCAGATCAGCAGTCACGAACGAGCAGTCAAAGTATTCCGGCTGCATGCTCTGACCCAGAGTGCCATAGTCACCGCTTCTCAACTCGTGGAGGATGGAATGAAACGTATCTTCCCAGCCTGACATCATATCCACTATGGTGGCAGTGCAGCGGAAGAATCCAAAATGATGGTGTAGTGCCGACAATACACCGATCAAATCATTACCAGGTCCACCACCCAGACTGCAGATCCTCAGGACGTTTTGGTACGTCGCAAGCTTTCGGTACACGTAAGGATTTTGGATAGCCCGAGTCATCATATGATATACCAATGCTGTGTGAAATGCACCATTTTTATGCAAGTAGGCACAGCGATGAGCCCTCACGTTGAAGTCGGCAGTCCTTCTTTTGGTAGACTGTAAGCTTTTTGGACAAGGTTTGTAAGCAGTGGCCATTTGCCGTACTCCCAACCGCACATCTGATATCTTAACATCATTGTGGAGAATTTCATCCGAAATAACTTTCAAGTATAAGTAAAGTATACCAATCGGATACCACATTTCGGTTTTCTGGATCCAGAAGGATTCACGTCCTTCCTGTTCCGAAATTTATTTTAAAAGGAGAATATATTTATCATTGAGCGCAAACGAAACAAAAAAGTGTTTCTTAATCATGCTCGTAGTAACTATTATCTTATCAGCTATTATAAGAGCTAGTGTTTGAACAAAGTCCTCAATGGTTCTGTCTTGTTTTATCTTATTCTCCATCGAAATTTATAATTTAGATCTCCAACCCTCCCCTCAAACCTAAGAGTGTTTTTTATTAAAGTGATGGAAGTATTTTGCAAGATTTTTGAATTCTTTTTTAGAATATGATCGCAATTTGTTGTTGAAAACGGAAAGATGCAGTTCAACATAAAAAATAATGAGTTTTTGTTGGAATTAGTTTAATGTTAGTGAAGAAGTATTTACATAAAATAAGTGCTATTTACAGAACGCAAGTGTAAGAGCAAACATGAAAGAATACAATGGTCAAAACGTTGCTATTTATATTTCCGGAAAATAAACGGGCCGCGGTAGCCCGGTTGGAAGGGCACAAGATAAAGGCCTAGATAGCGACTGAAATTCTAATGTGTGATTTAGACATAATGTCGTTAATCTCTAGCTATGGTTCGAGCTGATAAAAAGGGGAACTTTTCCCCGACTTTGGAAAATTGTGCCGGTCACCAACTCTTGGAGATGCGCACACAAGTATACGGTCAGACATCTGTCTTCAGAGATTTCTGATTTTTAAATGTATCATGTTTTATGCTTCCTAATCAGAAATGGCCTTATGAAGGAAATGTTTGCTAAAATAATCAGCTTTTAATAAGTCAACCGGGGGGTTGTGAGTTCGAAACTAGGACCAGAAAAAGACCGTCGTGTACACGGGTGCTGGTGCACGTTTAATCTATTATGGCATCAAATATCCTCATGTTGGGGTGGTGTGGAAGTTTGGAGAGTGGGGTGCCAGCTCAGGTGTTAACCTCGTCGTCTGGTGTTGTCCTGATCATTCCCTTGGATTGATCACGGACCGTCACCAATAGACCGGTGTGTTGGTCCAATGCGACGTTAAGTACCTACCTCTAATACGTCATGGTCAGTAAGAGGCTCTAAATTCATATATTTCCCACAATCTGTATGCATATGAGTAGTGTAATTAACATAGGCGCTTCATAAATCTTTTATTTTAAATCTACACTGCAGTGCAAAACTTAAGCAACGATGTATTTTTTAACTAGACAGCCATGAAATTGTACAAAAGGGACTTGTTGCGTTCAGTACAATGAACACCCAATTCAGTAGAAAGGTGATTTGTATGCGAATATCAGGAACAAGACGTGACAGGTGACGTGAGGGCACGCAAAACGCGTGCAGTCAGCGCGCGCAGTGCAAGACTACACTAAAAAGAAGGACGAAAGGCGCTATTAAAGGCATTCGCTGCAAGTTCAAGTGAGTTCGTACGTGCAATATGGCTACAAGAAACCATCTGGACGACTTTACACGTGGTAGAATGATCGGCAAGCTCGAGGAGGGGCGTAATTTGACGAGTGTAGCCCAAGAGTTTAGGATCGACAAAAGTGTCGTTCACGAGCTAGGAAAGCCTTTCAAACAACTGGTACAGCTGTAAGAAAGTTGGTGGTGGTCGGCCAAGAAACGCCAATGGATGGCCGATATATCGTCCTGCAGGCGAAAAGAGATCGATACCTGTCAGCGGGCAACCTGGCTCAGCAGCTGCGTGCAGCAACGGGACGACAAGTGTCGCGGTTTACTGTGGCCAGACGCCTTCATAAAGGTGGCCTATTCGCCCGCCGTCCTGAACGCTGCATCTCATTGACAGTTGCCCATCGGCGGCGCCATTTGGATTGGTGTAAGGAACACAAAGACTGAACATCTCATCAATGGAGTCACGTCCTCTTTACAGATGAGAGTCTTTTCAGTGTCACAAGCGATTCTCAATGCCAGTTGATATGGAGAGAGGTAGGGACACGGTTTTATCCCACTAACATCAGGGAAAGAGACCGTTGCGGTGGTCTTGGTGTGCTCGTCTGGGGAGGCATCATAATGAACGGGCGGACTGAGCTCCAAATTTTCGAGAGGTACTGTTACTGGAGATCGCTATTGTCAGCAAGTGATCCTCCCCCACGTAGGTCTGTTCCGAGGTGCTATTTGTGCAGACTTCGTTCTTATGGACGATAAAGCCAGGTCACATCGGACTCTTGATGTTGAAGAGCTGCTAGAAAGTGAAGATATCAGTAGAATCTATTGGCCAGCGTATTCCCCTGATTTAAATACCATAGAACATCTGTGGGATGCTTTGGAGAGACGACTTTCGGCACGATTATATCCACCGGAGAACACCCAACAACTGAAACAGGTGCTCATTGAGGAATGGGCCCTCTTACCTCAACAACTGTTGGATAATCTATTGTTGAGTATGGAGAGAAGATGCCAAGCAAACATTACAGTTAATGGAGGTCATATCCCTTAGTAAGGGGCATCTGTTTGTTGTTCTCCCTCTTGGGCCGACAATCATTTGTACTAATACTACTCTTTCGATAAAACCTTTTTTGTTTGATTCAATACTGTATGCGTTCTATTCATTTTTGCGCTAGTATGCTTTCTTCATCCGTTAAGTACATACTCTCAACCGTTAAATACTGTCTGTATTCCGAATTACACCTCTCCCAGGTGATTTCTTGCGGAGTTATGGAAAAAAAACAGTCGTTCCTTAAGTTTTGTACACCAGTGTAAATATCTATATATATATATCTATATATATATATATATATATATATATATATATATATATATATATATATATAAGTTTCAAATATTTGTTTCTATATTGAGAAAAAAATGATTATGCCAGGATAACTTACAAAATAGGCTGATTATTAAAATACTTCTTTCGCTAGTAGTTATTTCATATTTCTACTTTTATAAATTAAATTAGAGATAGATAAAGCAACCGAAAGTAACAAAGCAAAAAAATTCAGGAAATTTGAATTTCAAGTTAAATAGACGTGTCGAATACGAACACATAAATACGCTAGAGATAAAAAATGTTGGTTCCACAATCATTTTTAAATACAAATGGTGCCAGCATACTATACAATTTTCTTGTGTTACTTTTTAATCTAATCCGATTTCTTTCATTGAATAGTTTCGAAAAGTGGTACGTTAGTAGAGCCAGAGTACCATAGTCATGTGTCTCAACACGTGGAGGATAGAATTGAACGTATCTTCCTTGTATGACGTATCTATGATGGCAAAACAGTAGAAGAATCCAAACTGATGGTACTTTTTATTGAACAGAATGTTTTGTTCAATTATTGAAGAATTTTATTAGACTATAATCGTAATTAATAGTTTAAAAAAGAAAGGCGCAGCTCAAAATAAAAAAAATAGAATTAGTTTGGAATTAGAATATTTAGAAATAGTTTAATATTAATAAAAGCTATTTACAAAACGCCAGTGTAGAACAAGCGCAAAAGAACACAAAATTCGAAAAGTTGCAGATTAGAATTCCGGGAATAAACTAGCAGCTATGCAAACTGCCAACTTATACGTATTTTAACAATTACAGAAGTAACCTTGCGAAAGTGCTTGTTTGTATAAGGCAGGGGGGGGGGTATTTCAATTAACGTCATACTGGAGCAACACAATGGGCTATTGGTGACGGTCCGGGATCAATCCCAAAGGGAAAGAACCGAGGACAACACCACGTAATTTTGAACCACGGTCAGATGACAAGGCAACACCTGAGCTGGCACCCCACTCTCCAAACTTCTACACCACGCCAACGTGAGGACATTTGAGGCCACGACAGATTTAACGTGCACCAGTCCCCTTTGTACACGACGGTGTTTGGCTGGATTCGAACTCGCAACCCTTCGGTTGCTAGTCCGTTACTCTTCCAACCGGGCTGTATAAGTCAGGGATGCACAACTTGTTAAGACCTAGGACCAGATTCACTATGACTTATAGGAAGATCACTAAAAAAACACTGAAAGTGATCTGTCATACATTACTTATTTTATTTATATTTATCATATATTGTTACAAAGATAATAAAAAGTAAACAAATAATTTAATTCAATGCACGACATCGCATTGATTTAACAGTTGTTTTAATATTTCGTTCAATTTTGTAGTAGCTGGTTGTGCTCCATAACCCTTGAAGGGGCCTTAAAACTTGACATCTTGGTTTTGCCTTGATAAGTAATTGGAAATTGGGTAAAAGCAATTGATCAATTGAGTCTAATCTTCAGTGTGTTGTTGATTACTGCAACAATTTAAGAAATTAAACTTTGGAAAATGTAAATAGTGGGGTTTTGAGCTATATTGTAGAAGCCAAGCGCATAGCTTTCATTCGTCAAGCGATTCCTGTATTTCGATTTGTTAATATTAATGATTGAAAAAGTTTGTTCACAAATATATGTGCCATGCCTGGCGCTCCAGCTACTTTGTTCTGCGCATGTGCAATTCTTAAAAATTATTGTATTATTTGTTGAAGTTAAAACAACAGTGAAGCGGGCCGCTAGCAAATCAGCGGAAGGCCGTATGTGGCCCACGCATTCCTGGTACAAGGTGTTAGCTTTTTGGTGATTGAAAATTGTTTCGATCTAAAATTGAGAATTTTATAAAATCTACAAGTTTTTAAGTAAAGTACTACAATTTTAGATTTCGAGCCTACTTCGATCATTGATCGAAAAACCTACCTCAATCATTGATGCTGTATCCAGACAGGCAGTAGCGGAAACAAACTTGATCATGGTTATTATGTCAGCACGTTGAATCGCTTCTCTCGCATCGCGGTTTATTTCTCCAAGCAGATCAGCAGTCACGAACGAGCAGTCAAAGTATTCCGGCTGCATGCTCTGACCCAGAGTGCCATAGTCACCGCTTCTCAACTCGTGGAGGATGGAATGAAACGTATCTTCCCAGCCTGACATCATATCCACTATGGTGGCAGTGCAGCGGAAGAATCCAAAATGATGGTGTAGTGCCGACAATACACCGATCAAATCATTACCAGGTCCACCACCCAGACTGCAGATCCTCAGGACGTTTTGGTACGTCGCAAGCAGCCGGTACACGTAAGGATTTTGGATAGCCCGAGTCATCATATGATATACCAATGCTGTGTGAAATGCACCATGTTTATGCAAGTAGGCACAGCGATGAGCCCTCACGTTGAAGTCGGGAGTCCTTCTTTCAGTGGACTGTAAGCTGTTTGGATGAGGTAGATAAGCGGTGGCCATTTGCTGTACTCCCAACCGCACATCTGATATCTTAACATCATTGTGGAGAATATCGTCCGAAATAACTTTGAAGTATAAGTGAAGTATGCCAACCGGATACCACATTTCGGTTTTCTGGATCCAGAAGGATTCACGTCCTTCCTGTTCAGAAATTTATTTTAAAAGAATATATTTATCATGCAGTGCAAACGAAACAAAAAAGTGTCTTAATCTTGCTCGTAGTAACTATTATCTTATCAGTTATTATAAGAGCTAGTGTTTGAACAAAGTCCTCAATCGTCTTGTTTAATCTTATTCTCCATCGAAATTTATAGCTCAGGTGTTGCCTCGTCATCTGACCGTGGTTCAAAATTACGTGGTATTGTCACCGGTCTTCCCCTCTGGGATTGATCCCGAATCGTCACCAATAGCCCGTTGTGTTGCTCCAGTGCAACGTTAATTGAAAATACCAATACCTAAATACCATAGAAATTTATAATTTAGATCTGCAACCCTCCCCTCTAACCTAAGGAGGGCCGCGGTGGCCCGGTTGGAAGAGTAACGAACTAGCAACCGAAGGGTTGCGAGTTCGAATCCAGCCAAACACCGTCGTGTACAAAGGGGGCTGGTGCACGTTAAATCTGTCGTGGCCTCAAATGTCCTCACGTTGGCGTGGTGTGGAAGTTTGGAGAGTGGGGTGCCAGCTCAGGTGTTGCCTCGTCATCTGACCGTGGTTCAAAATTACGTGGTGTTGTCCTCGGATCTTTCCCTCTGGGATTGATCCCGGACCGTCACCAATAGCCCGTTGTGTTGCTCCAGTGTGACGTTAATTGAAATACCCTACCCAACCTCTAACCTAAGAGTGTTTTTTATTATTGATGGAAGTACTTTGCAAGATTTTTGGTATGGTATTTTGGTATTTTCAATTAACGTCACACTGGAGCAACACAACGGGCTATTGGTGACGGTCCGGGATCAATCCCAGAGGGAAAGATCCGAGGACAACACCACGTAATTTTGAACCACGGTCAGATGACGAGGCAACACCTGAGCTGGCACCCCACTCTCCAAACTTCCACACCACGCCAACGTGAACAAGATTTTTGAATTCTTTTTAGAATATGATCGCAAATTATTGTTGAAAACGGGGGGGGGGTATTTCAATTAACGTCACACTGGAGCAACACAATGGGCTATTGGTGACGGTCCGGGATCAATCCCAAAGGGAAAGATCCGAGGACAACACCACGTAATTTTGAACCACGGTCAGATGACGAGGCAACACCTGAGCTGGCACCCCACTCTCCAAACTTCCACACCACGCCAACGTGAGGACATTTGAGGCCACGACAGATTTAACGTGCACCAGCCCCTTTGTACACGACGGTGTTTGGCTGGATTCGAACTCGCAACCCTTCGGTTGCAAGTCCGTTACTCTTCCAACCGGGCCACCGCGGCCTTTGTTGAAAACGGAAAGATGCAGTTCAGCATAAAACATAATTAGTTTATGTTGGAATTAGTTTAACGTTAGTGAAGAAGTATTTACATAAAATAAGTGCTATTTACAGAACGTAAGTGTAAGAGCAAACATGAAAGAATACAATGGTCAAAACGTTGCTATTTATATTTCCGGAAAATAAACGGACCGCGGTAGCCCGGTTGGAAGAGTAACGTATTAGCAACCGGATGGTTGCGAATTCGAATCCAGTCAAAGACCGTCGTATACAAAGGAGGCTGGTGTACGTTAAATCCGTCATGGCCTCAGATGTCCTCACGTTGGCGTGGTGTGGAAGTTTGGAGAGTGGGGTGCCAGCTCAGGTGTTGCCTCGTCATCTGAGCGTGGTACAAAATTACGTGGTGTCCTCGGTTCTTTCCCTTTGGGATTTATCACGGACCGTCACCAATAGCCCGTTGTGTAGCTCCAGTGTGACGTTAATTATAACACCTACCTGCCGGAAAATAAACAATCGTTGCTGTACAAACTGTCTATGCCAACTTGTAATAAGTTTTTTAACAATTATAACAGATGAACTCAATGGAGTTTGTATACTGTTTGCTTTTGGCGATTGAAAACAGTTTCGACCTAAAAGTCTAGAATTTAAAGGGCCGCGGTGGCCCGGTTGGAAGAGTAACGGACTTGCAACCGAAGGGTTGCGAGTTCGAATCCAGCCAAACACCGTCGTGTACAAAGGGGGCTGGTGCACGTTAAATCTGTCGTGGCCTCAAATGTCCTCACGTTGGCGTGGTGTGGAAGTTTGGAGAGTGGGGTGCCAGCTCAGGTGTTGCCTCGTCATCTGACCGTGGTTCAAAATTACGTGGTGTTGTCCTCGGATCTTTCCCTTTGGGATTGATCCCGGACCGTCACCAATAGCCCATTGTGTTGCTCCAGTGTGACGTTAATTGAAATTCCCCCCCCCTAGGATTTAAAAATCTATAAGTTTTGTTACCGAGAACGATTTTAGAGTTGGTGAGAGATTTTGAGCAGAATTATTATTTCTGTGTTGAGTTGAAGTGGCAGAGAAACCAACTAATTATTCTTCTCTACGCTTACGAGTTTTTAGGGTATGGGTAGGGTATTTCAATTAACGTCACACTGGAGCAACACAATGGGCTATTGGTGACGGTCCGGGATCAATCCCAAAGGGAAAGATCCGAGGACAACACCACGTAATTTTGAACCATGGTCAGATGACGAGGCAACACCTGAGCTGGCACCCCACTCTCCAAACTTCCACACCACGCCAACGTGAGGCCACGACAGATTTAACGTCCCCCGTGTAGATGACGGTCTTTGATTGAACCGAGTTTCGAACTCTCAACCCTCCCGTTGCTAATCGGTTGTTCTTCCAACTGGGCTACCGCTGCTCGATGCAAGGGGGAAAATTCTCTTGTCTCATATTATCCAAGTCTAACAATATTTATAAGACCACCAATTATCAATAGATGTTTGTTCAAGCTTGTATTTACAGGCAGTGTTTACATTTAAGAGAAAAATGGGGTGTTAATAAAGGGAGGAGGAGGAGTATTTCAATTAACGTCACACTGGAGCAACACAATGGGCTATTGGTGACGGTCCGGGATCAATCCCAAAGGGAAAGATCCGAGGACAACACCACGTAATTTTGAACCACGGTCAGATGACGAGGCAACACCTGAGCTGGCACCCCACTCTCCAAACTTCCACACCACGCCAACGTGAGGACATTTGAGGCCACGACAGATTTAACGTGCACCAGCCCCCTTTGTACACGACGGTGTTTGGCTGGATTCGAACTCGCAACCCTTCGGTTGCTAGTTCGTTACTCTTCCAACCGGGCCACAGCGGCCCGTTAATAAAGGGAAAAGAAAAATTGTGGATTGTATAAACTCTGAATTCTTAAGATATAAATTAAAGGAGATTAAAAAGTGAACATTATTTGATTTGAAGTACGTATTACGAAATTGGATAGATGGAAATACAGAATTTTTCGGGCAATAGTTATTAAATTTCGAATCGTTATAACTAGAGTCCGGATTCTTAGGTTTTTGCCCTATTCAGTTCTATGCAATCTATTTTAAATACGTTAACATATTTTTTCGATTTTGGTAGGGTAGTATTTTAATTAACGTCGCACTGCAGCAACAGAACGAGCTATTGGCGACGGTCCGAGATCAACCCCTGAAGGGAAAGATCCGAGGACAACACCACGCAATTTTGAATCTCGGTCAGATGACGAATTTTGCGATTTTGGATGTCCTGAATGAAATATGTAATTTTATAACACCTAAAAATATCTAATTTGAGTTTTACAACCTATTAAAACCAAAAACACAGGTGTTGCCTCGTCATCTGATCGTGGTTAAAAATTACGTGGTGTTGTGTCCTCGGATCTTTCCCTCTAGGATTGATCCCGGACCGTCACCAATACCCCGTTGTGTTGCTCCAGTGTGACGTTAATTGAAAATACCAATACCAAAAACGACTTTTATACCTAAAAAAGACCTAATAGGATTTTTGAAACGTATAAAAACCTTTTTTGGGGTATTTTGATTTCATTTTGAGTATGATTTTATTAAAGACTAGCTGAATTACCCGGCGTTGCTCGGGTTGAAATGGTTAAATGTTGCTTGAAAAGTGAATTAGAATAAGCACTTTTCTTTCACAGAAAAATGCAATCATTTAAGTTGTACGGAAAATACGTTTTAACTTTTTCATAACTTCTACAATATTCTTCGGACGCAAATACATGCATTTAATTCCTGAATATATTGCAATATGTAAAAGATTAAGGCATAAATACGAACAGAAACGAAATTCCGACGAAAAAATGCAGAATTCTAAAAAACGAATGATGCGCAGTGTCCAATTTCGACTGCCTGAGTGTATTCTGAAATAGAGCAATTCGAAAAAAGACATTTGAAAATATTGATAAAGAACGATAACGATTTATGAAATTTAGTAATGCTCAAATATGACTGCAACATTTAGCTGTGTTAACTCAAACAGACAAACTCGGGATTCTAAATCAAATTTATAAAATAATAAAACATTAATTCTGGTTTGCCAAATCTAAAATAATAAAATTACGCTTTTATGATTAACTAGCTGAATTACCCGGATTTGCTCGGGTTGAAATGGTTAAATGTTGCTTGAAAAGTGAATTAGAATAAGCACTTTTCTTTCACAGAAAAATGCAATCATTTAAGTTGTACGGAAAATATGTTTTAACTTTTTTATAGCTTCTACAATATATATAGGACGCAAATATATGCATTTAATTCCTGAATATATTGCAATATGTAAAAGATTAAGACAAAAACAAACAAAAACGAAATTCCGACGAAAAATTGCAGAATTCTAAAAAACGAAAGATGCGCAAAGTGCAGTTTCAACTGCTTCTGTTTAAATACTCTCGCAATGAAGTCGTGGCGCTCACTGGGTAATTGACCATTCGTAAGAACCTCCTTGATCTCCGTCCAAGTCGGATTGCAGGTGAAGGTGATAAATAAGTCTGGTCTCCCGTACGTCCTCACGTACGTCATAGCATCTTGTGTGTATTCGTGCATGTGTCTGGGACTGCCTGTAAATGTAGCTGGTAGTACGACTAAGGCACCGAGGTTTTCAACGTTCCCGTCATTTGACACAGCATCTCTCAGGTGAATATATCAACTTTCAGTTTACGTTGATTTAGACGAATGTAAAGGAGACGCTCACTCTCGACTTTTGCGTACATATCGACGATGAACTGATTAAACAATTGCCTGCAGTTCAATACGTGGTTCTACTCAGTATCTCGAACCATTAATCTGTACGCATAGAAATCCATCGCTGAAACTTTCTTGCTGGTTGTTTCACCTGTTCTTGGGTTGATCTGCCTCAGATTAAAATGATATCCATCTTCACCATGGGGGAATATCACTGGGTACTGCAGAGCATCATAAGATTGATGTGTTTCCGAAATACGCTGCAATGATTCACCTCGTCGTTGAATAACGATATCCCGTTGATGAAACTCATCTCCTGATATCACCACCGCAACTTGATCTGCTTGAGGAGAGTTAAAGCGCCGCTCGTGTTCGCCTGCTGCTCTTCGGTCTGCTCTTATGACTACTTTATATTCATCTGTTGGCATACGTTCCAATGCTATTTCAAACGTTTTAATAAGATTATTGTGCTCATGAAACATCCTCTGTACGTTTAACACAATCTGACGTCTTGTTCCCGAGATGTAGGCGCACCTCTGGTCAGTTTCCATTTGTTCGTTTTGAATAAAATATTGTAGAAATTTTGGTGGTTGATTTGGCAGCGGAAGCAACGATCCCGCTCTATGGTAAATCTGCCCTTGCACCTTGAATGTCGACGGAAATCAGGGCTGTTCAACAACTGATGTGGCGCCGAATGATGTCATTTGGAAACATGAGTTGTATTTTCCGATGTTAATAAGAAAATGCTTCGACTCTGACGTATCTCCTGATGTGTAAGTCAAAAGTTCTTGTGGTGGTGGTTCCAGTTGGCAGAGTTTAACTTTTCCATTTTTACAGCAAATACCAGTAGACTCTGATTTAAACTTTTTGGCTTGACAGTAACTACAAACCATTTTCATTTTCCCGATGGTAACACTTGCATGCAGCGAGTAGTCTTTATGTGAATCGTAGTGGAATTCTTCCAATGCTAAGCTAAAATGGTGCGCAGTCCGTGATCGTTTGGCTCTATCTCTCTTATCTTATAGTCGGGCCTCACACCTCTGTGTCGTCTCTGTTGCTCTAAATGTAGTAGCATTATCCCTCTTATCCTGAAGTCGGGCCTCACGCTGCTGTGCCGTCTCTGTTGCTCTTGATCAGGGGTGGGCAATAAGTCGATCGCGATCGACCGGTGGACCACCAAGACATTTTGTGATGACCGCCTTTACTAATACCTAAGACGCGCATACTAAAAGAAACATATTTATGGAACACCGACACCAACTAGACTGGAGAATCGGCTCTTCACAATCGATGCGACTGTGTTTACTTAAGCAAATGATTCAATGAATGTGTAGACGACACATGTACCTTCATTGGAAGCGCACTATGACGCTTAAGTACATACGTCGGTTACAGATGCATCGGTTCACGTATGTTCGCTGCTCGCTGCATTGAATACGTCCACGCTCCACGGTCTAGCAGTCGCTCATAGTTGTTCAAACATTCAACTTGAAAATTTTGTGTTTTTGTAGTAAAAATAGTAATCTGTCATATTTTAAAAGAGGAGTACAATGTCGAAAACAAGTGTTAAGAAAAGAAAAACATACAATTTTAATACAGAATGGGAAGAACAGTTTTTCTTTACAATGGTGAATGCAAAATGTGTGTGCTATATATGTCATGCAAGTGTGGCACTTCCAAAAAAAGGAAACGTTGAAAGGCATTTCAAAAGCATGCATGGAAGTATTGACATAGATTTTCCGTTAAAAAGCGAATTGCGTAAACAAAAGTTAAAAGAATTTAAATCGCAATTAATCGGACAACCAATCATATTTTATTAAACCCAATACTATATCTATGGCTGCAACAGTTGCATCTTTTCGTGTGAGTAATGTGTTAGCAAAACATAAGAAACCTTTCGCAGATGGAGAAATGATAAAAAAAGCGTTTCTGGAAGCCAGCGATTCATTATTTGATTCATTCAAGAACAAAAATGAAATTATTTCCTCGATTAAAGACGTACAACTTTCGCGTAGAAATGTCACTCGCCGTATAGAAACGATAAATTCTGATGTGGCTGATCAGCTGACCGAAGATATTACTAACTGCATTTGCTTTTCCTTGCAGTTTGACGAATCTACGGACATGGTTGATATTTCTCAACTTTGCATTTTTATAAGAATGGTTTTTAAGGATATGAGTGTAAAAGAAGAATTATTAACAATATTACCTCTAAAGAAGAAAACACGAGGTGATGTTTACTGCGCCTTCAAAAAATACATAGAGGAGAAAAAATTTCAATTTATAAAGTTGTATCGATGACAACTGATGAGGCCCCATCAATGACCGGCACAGTCAATGGATTTTTGGCTATGTGTATCAGAGACGATGACTTACCGCATTTCCTTTCTTATCATTGCATTATTCACCAACAGGCCCTCTGTTGTAAAATTCTAAATATGCGTCATGTTATGGGAATCTGCATGAAAATTGTGAACTCAATTCGAGGAAGAAGTCTTCAGAGAAGAATGTTTCGGGTCCAACTAGAAGAAAACGAATCTGATTACGGGGAATTGTTATATCATACAAATGTTCGTTGGTTAAGTCGGAGTATATTTTTACAAAGATTTAGGGACCTACTACAATTTTTTGGAATCTAAAGATGAAGCGTACGTTGGACTTAGTGATGACGTTTGGTTGATGGATTTAGCTTTTGTTGTTGACATAACAAGTCATCTTAATGAATTGAACTTACAACTGCAAGGAAAAAATCAAACAATAGTAGAATTGATTGGATTTGTTAATACTTTCAAAAACAAGTTAAAGCTAATATCTTCCCAGTTGATGAAGAATGAACTAAAAAATTTCAAAAATATTTCTGACGAGTTGTTTAAAAACGGAGGTACATTAAACAAAGAGAAATATTATGATGAAATAATAAAACTTGACTCCGAATTTGAGAGACGTTTTCAAGAATTTACTAGACTAGAACCAATTGTTACATTCATGTGTTACCCACTTGGCAATGTTGATGTGGAAGAAATAACTGAAAATATAAATTATATATTCTCTTTATCTCTTGAGGAAAACGAAGTTTTTCTCCTTCGAAACGACATAATTTTAAAAGTACGTAGTTCAGAACCTAAGAATAACTTTTGGAATCTAATGGACGAAGTAAAGTATCCTAATTTTTAAAAAAAGTTGCATTTCATTTAACATCGTTCTTTGGCTCTACCTACCTGTGTGAATCTGCATTTTCAACGATGAATATAATTAAGAGAACATATCGTTCCCGTCTCACAGACGACCACTTAGAATCCAGTGTAAGATTAGCAGTTAGTAATTATATACCGAGATATTCAAGATTGGCGGACAGTATGCAGACTAAGTCTTCTACTAACTATAACTACGAGAACTAACTTTAGATGAAAATGATTTATTTTTTAATGTATTTTGAATTGTTTGATAATAAATGCATCATTTGATATTATTATATTTCTGGCTATTATTATTATGTTTGTTTCTTAAGTTTTGCTTTAAAAACGGTTTCAAAAGAGTAAGTTTTTTTATTTTAGTTATGTAGGTAAGTACATATTCCGTATTTATTATTAAGTTATAATAAATATTGTAGACCTTTTTTTTAGCTCACCACACCTACGCCACTGGGTGGATCGCAACACCTTGAAAAAATTAGAAGTAGCCCGTACCCTGGAAAAGTCTGCCCACCCCTGCTCTAGATGTTGTAGCTCTCTCGCAATCGCAAGTCTCCTATTCCTCTCCTCGGAAGTTTCTTGACTACGCTCATCTTTCATCATCTTACTGCACTTGGCCGACCGCCTTCCGCTTCCTTGGAGGCATTGCTACAGCAAAGAAATCTGTAAAAGAATACAAAGAAATGCTATTTCATAAAATAAGCAAAAGGCACACTCTCACTGAACAATGAAATCTATTATAGAATACAATAAAAAGCTATTTCATAAAATAAGCAAAAGGCACACTCTCACTGAGCAATGAAATCCATTATAGAATACAATAAAAATAAAAAGCTAATATAAACTGAATGGTAAAACAAATTTAAAATTGCGAAGTACTTACACCAGTTTAGGAATATCAAACTTTTAACACAAATAAAAAATATTAATGCCTTACTTAAAAGCTGTCAATCAAAATACTCAAACACAGAATTCTAAATCATGCTAAAAAATAAACTTTTATTCTGGTGTAAAAAAAGCATTAATTCTGATCCCATTAAACTTATTTAAAAAATTAAGCAAAAGGCACACTCTCACTGAGCAATGAAATCTATTATAGAATACAATAAAAAGCTAGAATTAACGAAAAAACGAATATAAAATTATGTAGTACTTATATGAGTTTAGAAATATAAATCCAAAATGTACACTATCACTGTCGAATAAAGTAGGAAACACTTATACAATCAACTAAAAGAGCGAAATAAAACTGCCATTCACTGAAAGATGATAAGCTGGAAGACTTACCGAGTTAGCTTCCTTTAAATACGACCAGCTAAGAATCGAGTGGGTGCTGGAATGTTCTCCACCATGAGTCCAAGGAAGTTTCCGTTTCCCAACTTTCTAGAAAGTTCTACAAAGTTTTATAAAAAAGTAAACATTTATTCTGGTGGTGCCACATACCGAGTAGCAAAATTACGCTATGATCAATGAGTTTTTCGTTTGTGCTTTTCGGAATAACGGTTGTTCACGAAACACTGTTTAGCATCTCAAAACTAAAACTAAATGTTTGTGAACTTCTCAGTTAAAGAAGTAATAATCTGACTTCGAATTTTAAAACACACTCAACATTTATTGGACGAAACACTATATTTACAGAGAAAAAACAACTCATTAGGCAGCCTTTCATTTTCTTCGAACGTACATCTCAAAAACTAAAAAGAACTACTACGGCTGTTGCCAAAAAACAAAAAGGAAAATACACTGCTGCCAGGTTTACAAAAATACTACAGGAAAGTGAAAATATGGAGATACAATTACATGTGGAGTCACAGAATCAAAATAAACATGGAGATACACATTGAGAATACACTGATACACAATAGTATTTAGGGAAGATGAGAGGAATTAATGAACATCCATCCTTTTTGTGTTGCAATATGAAATTATCAATTTGCAACACAAAAAGATATGAAATCTGACAGTCAATATAGTGCATATTGCAGAATGAGCACTTTCACAAGTCTAAACGATGTGGTATTTTAATTTTTCTGCCTTCCCTTGTCATTGTAGGTTTAGGTGTAGGGTTCTCTAAACCATGTACATCAGCTCTTTGGATCTCTGGTGAGGATTCACCAAATGACATTGGTATAGGTATTTCTTTACTATCTGGAGGACAATTAGTCTCTGCAGATACTTTCTGAACACTTAAGGGCAGTTTCAGATTATTAAGATCAGAAATCGATATTTCCAATGGGTAAAGTCTCTGGAATGGACGGAGTCTGTCTCCTAGATGTGTTTTTAATTTCGCTACCCTGGAGATACTATCCCTTCCAGGATAAATTTCCACTATCATTCCAAGAGGCCAGTCAATCCGTTTCTTTGCTTCATGACCTATAAGTAAAATGTCACCAACTTTTAGCAAATTGTTTTTTTCTGCAACCTAGGTGAACTAGTTGTGCGAAATATTCATTTCTGAATCTACTTCGCAAATCTTCTCGTAATTTCTGTAAATACCTGGATCTTTTACTTAAGAAAGATTTATCCACACAATCTAAATCTGCATTCTCAGATTTAACACAACTATCATTTACTAGGAACATAGAAGGTGTTAATGGCAAAAGCTCATCTGGCGAATTGGCAATATATGTCAAGGGTCTCGAATTGATGACTGCTTCACAGTCACACAAAATAGTTAAGAGTTCTTCATAGTCGACAGAAGATTTTCCCAGCATTCTTCGTAAAAGTTCTTTTACCATCCTGACCATGCGTTCCCACCAACCACCCCACCATGCAGCAGTTGGTGGAATGAATTTCCATGAAATTTGCTTGGTGGTAGAATAGGAGCTTATTTTATCCCAGTCAAGAGCCTTTAGAACATTATTTGTACCAGTAAAACTGGAGCCATTGTCAGAATAGAGAACAGAGATTCTCCCTCTCCGAGACATGAATCGTCTTAGTGCTCGTATAAAAGATTCTGTTGATAATGATTTAACTGGCTCAAAATGCACAGCACGGTATACCACACAAGTAAATAAAATGATCTATGCCTTTTCTCCTGATCGTAAATACAGAGGTCCGGCGTAATCGACACCAGAAACTTCAAATACACCAGCATGAGTAACTCTGTCTTTTGGCAATGGAGCAAATGGTACTTCTATAGGTTTTGCTGTATGACGCTTACAAATAACACATTTAGAAATTACCTGCTTGGCTAATCTTCTTATTCCTAATATCCAGTACTTTTCCCTTAACCTTGCTAGTAGAGTGGACAATCCCGAATGCAAAGATTGTTTATGTTCTTCCAAAACTAGCTTATATGTCATATCATGTTTTGATGGTAAAACAATGGGGTTTTTAAATTCTTCTGTTTCATCACAATCGAATAATTTTGTTTTTACACGCAATAGTTCATGCTGATCTTTGAATGTGTTTAAGTTCTTCAAAATTTTATTATCATAGAGTTGTTCAGATTGTATGAGCCTTAAGACGACAATTTCAGCTTTCTCATATTCATCTGTTGATAGCTCTCCTTTCAATTTATTTTTTCTGGATGTGTTGTTGCAAAATCTGTAGATCCATCCAACCATTCTAATTGTCTTTGTGTAACTTGAAAATCGATTACTTATACATTTATCAATCTGTTGTACATTTATCATAGATGATACAATCCCTTTTCTTCTTTCATTCAGTACCTCATCTTCATTTATACAAAATTCTGATTGGGGCCAATCTTCAGATGGAGAATATAACCACTGGGGGCCCTCCCACCATTTGGACTCCAAAAGATGACGAGCGGAACAGCCTCTGCTTGGAAGATCGGCTGGATTGAGGGATCCTGGTACATGCCTCCAATCTTCTAAAGGGGTCAGTTTTCTGATTTCCTCCACCCGATTCTGGACAAACACACCCCATGGCTCTTCTCTTTTTAATTACGAAAGTACTGTAGTAGAATCTGTCCAGAAGTAAATTTTCTCACCTTCGAATTCTTTTAAAATATCTACTGAAAGACGTGCTGAAATTGTTGCGGCAAGAAGTTCTAATCGAGCTATAGTTGTCTCCTTCTTTCCACAAGGAGCTATTCTAGATTTGGCTTCTAGCAAATGTACATTAACTGAGTTCATCGTACAAATCTTGACAAAAGAAACTACAGAGTATGCAGATTTGCTTGCATCGCAAAAGAAATGTAAACTATCAATTCTATAATCACATTGTATCCATCTAGGTATCTTAATTCCTTTCAGACTTTCCAAATTATTCAACCATTTAAAAAATTCTTCTTTAGTGTCAGAATCTACTTCTTTGTCCCAAATTAATTTGGATTTCCATAGCCTTTGCAACAAAAGTTTCGGTAACAAAGTAACAGGATAGGCTATGCCTAGAGGATCAAATATTTTATGGGCAGCTGCCAAAATTACTCTTTTGGAAATTTTCTCAGTCATATTATCAATATTATCTGATACTTCTAGGCTGAGTGTATCATTAGCACGATCCCACAACATTCCAAGAACACTGGTGGGTTCTGGAGCATGACAATTCACATCAGAATACTCCCACCCCCGCAATTCAAATTTTCTCTCAAGTAAGAATTCTGTAGCTGTATCAATAAATCTTTGTAGCTTCATTTCATCTTTGACACTTACTAGACAATTATCCACATAAAAACTACTTGTAAGTTGTTGGATAATGTCTACTGGGTACTTTAAGAGCTTGGATTGTGTTTTATTTAAGGCTGACTGTAAATGATATTGAATTACAGAGGCAAGTAAAAATGGGCTACATGAAACACCAAAAACAACTCGGCAGTGCCTAAAATATTTCAGTTTTAAAGACTCGTCATACCAAAGGAATCTAAGATAATTTTTGTCAGCCTGAGAAACTCGAATTTGCAAGAATGCTTTTCGTATGTCTGCAGTCACTCCTATTTTATACAAACGGAAACGTGTCAATATTGATGGAATCAACTCAATTAGATTTAAACCCTTTTCAAGGCAATCATTAAGACTGGGAGAGAATTTTGACTTTGCCGAGGCATCAAATACAGGCTTAATATGAGTGGTACTATTTTCTTTAACTACAGGCCTATGTGGTAAATAATGAGAGGGAAGAGGAATTTCATTCTCAGGTACCTTTTCAATAACCCCCTCTTTTTCCCATTCTTTAAAAACTTGATTATAAGCTTCATACAGATTTTTTACTTTCAAAGTTTTCACTGTATTGTTTGGTCTCTTAAGAGCCAAATCAAAATTATCTGGTAGAGGAGGGTGTTCATCTAACCAAGGTAAATTAACTACAAACCTACCTTCATTGTCTACTTTGACTGTGTTCAAAAAATGTTCTTTAGCTGCTTCATGTAATTCATCTCTTGATTTCTTCTCAGAGGGATCCAATATACCAATAGATTCCAATGACCACAAATTGGATATACAAGTATCAGTGCACAGCAAAGTTGTAACATGGAGTGCAGCACTTTCTTGGCGATCTGAAGATGGGTTTTTCCCAATTACAGTCCACCTCAATTTAGTCTCAATTGCAGCAAGTCCAGAAGAAAGGAGCTTATATCCGCCAGTCATCAGCTTGCCAGCAATATCTGCTCCGATAAGAATTTCTATCGGACCAGCTTCACGGTCATGTAATTGAATATTGAATTTCTCGAGCTCCTGCACCCAGTTACCATTTCCTACTGGTGGCATAGTTTCACATATAATTTCTTGACCAGGTGCTTCAAAATGACAATTGTAACTTCCATCAATTTTAGAGAGAGCTAGAGTAAAAACTTCATGATTTATATCAGTATGACTTCCACCAAGCAAGGAGTGTCGAAGTTGTTCTTTTTTGCATGATCTATAACCAACTTCATGTGCGGTTTTCATTAAAACATATGACCGCTGAGAAGCAGAATCGATTATTGCACGAGCCGTGCGCTGTTTCTTTGGACCTCGAACAATAACAGTTAAAGTCTGCAGGATTACCTCCAGAGATTTTGAAATGTTTGCTAGGGCCTCATCATGCTTATCAAGAAACTCATTATTTTTGACAGTTGCACTAGAATCCGGAGTATTTGAAAGATTTCTGCATAAGAGCAGATGATGTCTTTTGCCACAAAGGAGGCAATTCACTCTAGCTTTGCATTTAGCAATGACATGACCGGATCTCAAACACAGAAAGCATGCACGTGACTTTTCCACAGCAGCTTGCCTCTCATCTAGCAACATATTATGGGCTTTATAGCAATCTGAGGATGCATGAGTTGCAGAACAGAAAATACAGTAATTTTGTCTGTCTTTAGAAGTTGCAATTAAAGTGGATGCTGAAGGTATTGGTGGTGAATGTCCACTGTTTTTAAATACTATACGCTTATTATTCCAGGATTTGAAAGACTGATTTTTATCAAAACATTTGCTTGCTAGAGATACCCGTTCTTCTCCCTCGATTTCATCGAGCAAAAATAAAAGTAATCCGTCTAAATCCATGCGGTGTGTCGATTCTTTATTTTTATCACTAGAACTCCCTCCACTAGATTCATTTTCTTTATAATTGCGATTAACTGCCCGAAATCTTTGCCATGCACGCACTGTTTCCTCTGGTAATGATGATTCTACTAGAGGGTATAACATAGCTGCATATTTATCTCTAGCAACCCCCAGTACTTCCAATGCACGAAGTTTTGATTCTAAGTTATCATACAACTTCCTCAACGAAAATTTCTGATTTGAATTTTTTAACAAAACTAGTGAAAGAAGATCCCTAACATAGACTTCTATAAGTAAATCTTCTCTTCAATAACGTGATTGAAGTTGTTGTAAAGCCCTACCATAACTTGCCCCGCCAGGCGGAAAACCTTTAATTAATTCTTCCGCTGACGATCCTTTCTCCATTGATTGCAATAAATATGCAAATTTATCATGATCATCTAAATTTGGATCGCTGTCAATCTTCTTAAATTGACCCCAAAATCCTAACCAGTTCTTCACATTACCATCAAAAGTTGGTAATTTTATTTTCGGATAAAATAATAAAGTATTCCGAGATGCTTCTACAGTATTTGAATTATCATAGTCAACAAAAGTCAATTTTGTCAATTTTTGTTCTAACAATCTCCACTTATCAATATAAGCTTCTGATTCATCTATTTCCTTTTCTAGTTCAGTCACCTTGTCTGAACTTTGGAAATACAGCTGCCTAACTTTATTCTCTGATTCGATCATTAATAGCGCTTTCTGTTCTATTATTCTTAATTGCGCAATCTTATCGTCTGCCGATAAAGTTGCTTCTGATTTGTCAAACACATTACACGCTTTAGTAAATAACCTTCTGTTAGTTGTACGAACATTTTTTAACTCTTCCATTATAAATAAAAATACTTGCTTACTTTTCAAAACAGTAATCCAGTAGTCCAGTCACGGGCGCCACTTGTTCACGAAACATTGTTTAGCATCTCCAAACTAAAACTAAATGTTTGTGAACTTCTCAGTTAAAGAAGTAATAATCTGACTTCGAATTTTAAAACACTCAACATTTATTGGACGAAACACTATATTTACAGAGAAAAAACAACTCATTAGGCAGCCTTTCACTTTCTTCGAACGTACATCTCAAAAACTAAAAAGAACTACTACGGCTGTTGCCAAAAAACAAAAAGGAAAATACACTGCTGCCAGGTTTACAAAAATACTACAGGAAAGTGAAAATATGGAGATACAATTACATGGAGTCACATAATCAAAATAAACATGGAGATACACATTGAGAATACACTGATACACAATAGTATTTAGGGAAGATGAGAGGAATTAATGAATCGGTGTAGACAAATTAAACTGAATAGTTAAAATTTTTTCAAAAAGCAGAAGGTCGATTTTACAGAATTTTTCAGAAAGAAAATCACTGCTTTCAACGGAGGATTCACATGTATCTATTCCGGACATTTTAAAATAAGTTACACGCCTTACCTAAAAAGCCTTGTGAAACAGAATTCTACAAATCATTACGTATTCAATAAATTATTTAAGGAAAGTTGGTCGAAATATACACCAACTTTCCTTGAAAATCATCCTTGAACTCCTGAAAACCTTTCCTTGAATTTCCTTGCAAACATAAATATTTTAAAATATTCTTTTTTCATCAATAAAATATCTATAATTTATTTACATCATGGGAAGAACTAAAAGGTCAGTTCAAACATAAATATTGTAATTTAATTAGTTTCGGAAAAAATTGTTTTTCGATCAACACTGGTAAAGCAACCATCGCTGCCTAAAGCAATCAATCTATGCTCAATGTTATTTCTATTGCAATTTCGAATAGTTTTTAGCCCCCCAGGGCCAATAGAACGGGGGTGAAGAGTTAGTCTATGCTGACCGCAGTGTTCTAAAGTATAAGTGTACCAAATTTGGTGTGGATTGGTCAAACGGTGTAGATTTGTATAGAAAATATACACACACACATACACACATCCTATTTTATATATATAGATGAGTTGAAGTTTTTCGTGTTCCATTACAAAATGTAAATTATGAATAATGAAATATTTTAAATATCCTTTTTTTATCAATCAAATATTCTTAATATTCATATAAAAATATAAAACTTATCATAGAAATAAAATAATAATTCAATCGTATACATCCAGCATCTCGGTACTCCAAATACATGGCCCTTTGTTATAACGTCAAGCAGTTTCAACTGCTTGATTCCCGACAAAACATATGCCCTTCCTTAAACATGCACATTTTTTTCAAGAACATGCCGTACATAAATTTATTAAAATATAAATTTAAAAAAGGTTTCCGTATTATAAATTCTATCTTACTACAGTGTTCAAACGGTTAAAATTCTTCGCATACAATCGGTTGGCCTCAATTACTTTGTTCCGAGTTCCAACGATACTATTATTTTTAAGAGAATCCTTTATTTTACTCCAAGTGTTTTCATACATATATTCTCATGTCATATTAAAAAGCTAAATGCAGGAATATTCTTTTGCTAATTAATTCCACTAATACATGGAGAACCTGCGCGTTGAAAAACTCTTGAATCGTGATACCTTGCCATTCTGACGGTGGAAAGAGATGTAGATGCTTTACTGATCTCGGTATATGTGTTACCGCTAAAGTATGGAAATCAGGTAATCTGCAGATTAACTAGACTTATCCGTTAAATTGCGGAAAATTGTTTCATTTCTCAAATTGTCTAGGTAATCTGCAGATCACCTAGATAATCTGCACATACCTACTAGGCACTCGTTAGAGTGAAAATAAGATCTTTGCTCGAACAAAAGCAGTAATACTAGGTACTACTAATTGAAAAATACGCTATACTTTTATCCCATAAAGTTATAAGTAATTTCATATAATAATCAGTAGATGTAAATAAAATGTACTGACAATTGTTGAAACATAATGTTATTTATTTATTTTTCGATATCTAAAGAATCAAGTTGATAGAATCAATCAATCAACAGAAGGAGAAAGGGAAGGAGGGAAAGGAAATTAGAGAAAAAAACTTTTGCACTTTAACGATTCGAAAGCCGTTAATGTGCACATTACCTAGGTAATCAGCTAATCTGCATATTATCTAGGTAATGTGCACATTAACGGCTTTCGAGCTTTGACGATAACATATGCACTAGCAGACGAAACAAGTGACGTGCACAGATGGCGTTGTTATATATTATGCTCGTCAGTACTAGTTTTTTGGCACTTCAGTGTATTTGTACATTAAAAGCTATGTTACAAGATTGTCTTACCAATTATGTACGCGGAAATGATCACAGAGAACAGAATTACTAAATAAATTTTAAAAACTGGATAAACAAAAGTATAGTTCCAATTCGAAATGTGGAATCAAACTGAAACAGTTAATTTGTATTCTAGGGTCTTAACCTTCTGAGCGGACGACAGTTCCGAGTAGTACAGTATCGTTTTCAAACACTTAATGACTAAATAACTACACCTATTGGTTGAAAAAATATCCATGGATTCTTTCAACCATTGGAAAAATTATATTGGTCCTTTCCTTGGATAGAAAGAACCGCGATAGCCCGGTTGGAAGAGTTAGATTAGCAATCGTAGGGTTACGAATTCGAAACCAAAAACCGCAGTGTACATGGAGTTGATGCACGTTAAATCTGTCGTGGCCTCAAATGTCCTCACGTTGGTGTGGTGTGGAAGTTCGGAGAGTGGGGTGTCAGCTCATGTGTTGACCTCGTCATCCGACCGCGGTTCAAAATTACGAGGCGTTGTCCTTGGATCTTTCCCTTCGGGATTGATCCCGGATCGTCACCAATAGCCAGTCTTGTTTCTCCAGTGCGACGTTATTAATTAATTACCATTATCTTGAATAGAATATCCTGTTGGTAAGTGAAGTTTAGAAAATCCGAAGGCAATTTTAACATAACGTAACCAACATTTATTACATATCAACGCTACGGAATACAGAAAAACGTTTCCTCATCGAGGGAAAGAGCACGAGTATTTACTACTTTTTATTCTTATTTACGATCTTCCGATGATGCCATTCAAATGAATCAACACTGCGTTGCAAAACGATCAGCGGTTTGCTTATCAGGGTTGCCGGATAGCCACAATCCTATGGAATGATTCCGTTGGTCATTAGAAAATAATCCCTTTGAGAGATTCTATTGGTCAAGAAGGTCAAAAGTGTTTAGAAGTTATGCAGGGATGATTGCTGCAGGTTGTAAAGGGGAATTAAGCGTGTGAAACCCTCAAAGGGTTAAGATTACAAAGGGATGGAATCAAGATAAGATGTATCCCATATTTTAAGGTTTCAACGGGATGAAATTGAACTGGAATAATTAAATAGTATTCCAAGGTCTTAAGGTTACAAAGGGATGGAATCCATCTGGTAATAGAAATTTTATACTCCAAATTTTAAGGTCAAGGTTTCAAAAGGATACTATGAAAAACGTTGATTAATGTATCTCAACGGCATTAATTAATGATCGAAAAGATTCACAATTGATTGATTTCACATTGTTAACCCAAATTTATGTGATACAAAAGCATATTTTTGTTTCTAAATTTGAAACTGTTATTTGTAATACAAGCATCAACTGAAAAATTATGCAATTGACAGATAAGATGTCTAGCTGTTCACTTGAAATAACTGTTAACAGATAAGAGATATATCATTTTAAGAGATTACGGATACTTTCGTTTCATGTTTTGTGACGTAAATCGAAGTCCGAGTTGAACTGATTATACACACTGATGTATATAATCAGTTCCAATACACAATTCTTGACAACGGTAATCACAGTTCGAAAGCTCAAAATGTGGAATCCAACTGGAATAGTTAATTTGTACAACACTGTCCTAAATAATGATATTATCCACAACGGAGTGTCTGAATCGGATTTACAGTTGGGAATACGGCAAATAGCAGTGGCATACAAGCCTGTCCCTGAAAGTTTATCATCAGCGCACAGAAGGTCCGTTGACTACAACAAGAGCGCTAATCGTTGTGCATATGTGTATAAGTTTTCGTCCTTTTATACAGCGATGGTGTACGAAATGTTGAGCTGCGCTTTAATTCAAAGCAGGGAATTAAATCGGATTTTGGAGTCTAAACGGAAATTTCTGAAGATCTGTTGTCTAGGTGGTGGTCCCGGAACTGATTTGATTGGGGTGTGGTCAGCCCTGCACCACCGGTTTGGGTTTTTCCCCGGATCAGCTACGGTGGTGGACAGCATGTCGGGCTGGGAAGACACTCTCAATTCTGTCATACACGAATTGCAGCTTGGGAACTATGGCAGTTTGGGTCAAAGTCTGAATCGGTTCAAATTTGACTGTTCGTTTCTGACAGCGGATCTGCTTGAAGAGAAGAATGAAAGTGTGAGAAAGGCGATTGGACAAGCCGATGTGGTCACAATGATTAAGTTTTTGTCTGCTGCAGCCTGTTTGGATACTGAGGATATGATTGAGGTATGATTTTGTGTTCATTTCCTAACTATTATTGTTCCAATTGTAGAAGGGCCGCGGTAGTTATGTTGGAGGAGCAACGGATTAGCAACCAGAGGGTTGCTAGTTCGAAATTCGGTCCAACCAAAGACCGTCGTGTACACGGGAGCTGGTGCACAAATCTCTGCCGTGGCCTCAAATATCCTCACGTTGGCGTGGTATGGAAGTTTGGATAGTGGGTGTGCAAGTTCGGGTATTGTTCTCGTCATCTGACGAGTTTAAAATTACTAGGCGTTGTCCTTGATTTTTCCCTTCGAGACTGATCCCGGACTGTCGCCAATAGCCCGTTGTGTTAGCGACGTTAATTAACTACCTACCAATTGTAAAGTAAACTCCTTTCGTCATATCAAAAATTACAAAACTTTGCATCAGTAACACTTTTTTACCAAGACCTTGTTTTTCATAAAAATCCCATGAACCATATTTCATAACAAAAATATTTTGCTTAAAAAATGAATTTTACATTTTAAACCGGTTTCCTAAATGCTCAATTTACTTGTCGTTGCCAAATATGGCCCTTGCGCCTAAAAGCCCAATCAACATAAATGCTAAGCAGTGGAAAAGGATAGAACCATTCCTATTTCTACTCTCTTTTCATAGTAGAGAAAATTAAAGATAACATTTAATAGAGAATGACTATAAATTCATATATATATAAAATTTGACTAAAGGGTTGGTGGTTTGTGCACAAACTTCATAATTTCCGACCACAACGCCAAATTTTTAAGCCGAATTGAGTATCTATTTAAAACATTTATCCTCGGATACAAAGTTCCATTTAATTTGGTCCAGCCATTACTGGATTATATGAGCATGAAAAGTTTGGAAATCTCAATGTTTAATAATTTTCTCAGGCTTTATTCATATACTAGCAGAATCATCCGGCGTTACTCGGGTCGAATTGGCCGCTTTCGTTAATAAATTGTAATTCCCTATTCATCACATATAACAACTACCACATTCTAATAAAGGTACACACTTCTTAAATACATAATTTTACAAATGTAAATAAATGTCATATTTAGCATTTTACATTTTTGTAGAATTTAAATTTTTAGTAAGAAAGAAAGTACCTAGAATGTGCCAATATTACTCAGAATACATAGAATAATTCAGAGTATGCATATAAATGCCTTGTATGTCATTTAAAAACAAAAGCGTTTCCCAAAATGATCATACAATAATTAAAAATGTTTCTAAAACTAATTAAACTATTACTTACCTTGATTACATTTATTGAACGAAAAACATCAAATTGAAAATCCAAAAATACTTCTTAAAACAGATTAAAAAAAAAGCTTCGAACGAAAAGCAATGAATGCATCTGTTTTTTCACTACAAAATAGATTCTTGAAATATAACGGACACAAATTAAAAAAAAACATTTTTTTAAATAGTAAATAAATTTGACAGCTCTTCTAAAGAAAATCATTGTTTTAAACAAACTTTTCCTATATAAGTTGCTTAAATATAGCTTCAATTCATAAAATACGCCACCTTGGCCATCTGTCGCTGACAAAGAATTTGTAATATTTCAAGTCCCAGTTCGGATATTTTAACATTAGCGTTCTTTCAATAATGGCAAAAATCCACTTAAAATTTGCTTTATTCTAACGTACATGCTGTTTTAAAGAGAATACTTTGCGGTGGTGTTGCGTGTAATGAAAAGGAATTACAATTTATTAAAATAATAAATATTTAAAACAGAAAAGAGCAGGAAACAGAGAATTAAAACAAAATCAAAGTTGGTGGGGAAAAGTTCTAAAGATATAAATTCATCATTCTTTTTTATCTCTTGATCTCGCACAGTTGCCACAACTTACAACTAAAAATTAGATAGAATTTAAAAATACGAAATTAATTCGGAGCGAAAAACAATGTCATTGCACGTGGCAAACGAACACGAGTTTCCGTTTTGTTGCAAAATATTGTTTGTCCCAAATGTTCGGAAATAGTTTATGCTAGCAGAATTACTCGGCGATACTCGGGTTAAATTGGTTAACTAACTTCCGTTTTCGTTAATATATAAATTATATTTCCTATTCATCACATGTAACAACCACCACACTCTAATAAAGGTACACAATCGTTAAATACCCAATTTCACAAATGTAAATAAATGTCATATTTAGCATTTTACATTTTTGTAGAATTTAAATTTTTAGTAAGAAAGAAAGTACCTAGAATGTGCCAATATTACCCAGAATACATAGAATAATTCAGAGTATGCATATAAATGCCTTGTATGTCATTTAAAAACAAAAGCGTTTCCCAAAATGATCATACAATAATTAAAAATGTTTCTAAAACTAATTAAACTATTACTTACCTTGATTACATTTATTGAACGAAAAACATCAAATTGAAAATCCAGAAATACTTCTTAAAACAGATTTTAGAAAGCTTCGAACGAAAAGTAATGAATGTATCTGTTTTTTCACTACAAAATACTCTTGGAATATAACGGACACAAATTTAAAAAGTAAACGCTTTTAAAATAATGCTAAGGTTGCCATATTAGCTACCTATTTTAAAGCGTTTTGTTCTGTATAGTTTTATTCTCTTTATCGTCTGTCCAAATATTCAGAATTTTTTTATTTCGTAAAGAAAAATAAGACTCGAAGTAAATAAACTATTAGAATTTTAATTCCGCAAAAATTGTTTTGCAAAATAATTGATATTTCAGCAGCACTGGTAAAACAATCCAAGTAATTGCAATGCTCATATACCTTCCAGCTACTCTAAAACTACCAAATTATGATTGATTTAAGTATAGTTACTCAGATGTTTTAACGTGAAACTTTCCTAAATATGTAAGCAAAGAAATGTCGAATAATGCATTCACTAAACTAATATAGGCGTATCAAACATAAAACATTAAATTAAAATATGTTGAACAAATCTTATGTGATACTTTTACAAATACACAGACGCAAAATCAAACATAGAACGGGAAGACGAATAGAGACTTACGCAACAAAATCAGTCACTAAATGAATGTAAGTACTCACACTATGCAAAGTTTCGTGAAAATATATTCTACCGTTTAGACGTAGTACGGGTACACACATACATACAGACAGATGGACAGACAGACACCAAACGCGCAAGAGACGGATTTTGTATCAGAAGGGTCCAAAACGGATAGAAAATTTGAAAAGGGTCGAAAATATTCAATGTACAAACACTACATTCTTATTTATATAGATTTTGCAAAGAAAATAAATAAGGCTCAAAATAAAAAAAGTATTTGAATTTAAATTCTGCAAAAATAGTCTTTTTTAAATAATTGATTTTTCAGCAGTACTGGCAAAACAATTTAAGTAATTGCAATGCTCAATATACCTTCCAGCTACTCCAAAACTACCAAATTATGGTTGATTTAAATATAGTTAGATGTTTTAGCTTGAAACTTACCTAAATATGCATGCAAAGGAATTTTAAATAATGCATTCACTTAGCAAAAAAATAGGTTATCAAATATGGAACTTTGCATTAAAATATGTTCCATAATTTATATGTGATACTTGTGCAAACACACAGACACAAAAACAGACATAGAAAGAGAAGACGGACAAACACAACCAAGTTCAGTCACTAAATGAATGTAAGTACTCACAATATGCAAAGTTTCATGAAAATATATTCAACCGTTTGGACGTAGCACGGGCACACACATACAGACACCAAACGCGCAAGAGACGGATTTTGCATCAGTAGGGTCCAAAACGGATAGAAAACTTGAAATGAGTCGAAAATTTTCAATGTACAAACACTCCATTCTTATTTATATACGTAGGTACCAAAATATTTTCCAGTCTTGCTATTTTTTCATGTTACTTTTAACCCTCCGGGTGGTTGTCTCGACAAGGCATCTCGTCATTAGCTAAACTGACCAGATCTTGATGTGCGAAACATCTCATCATTAGAAAAAATGATTAAATCTTGATCACATCAACATCAAAAAATCCGATCGGCAATATCTTGATGACGAGATACAGCGTCATTAGCAAAATTGGTCAGATCTTGATGGACGAGGTACCTCGTTGAAAATACGTGGATGGTTAATTTTTGTACGCAATATTAATTGTGGAGTTAATATTAAGTTTTGGAAAGCAACCTTGTTATATTTTGAAAGAAAGCTTGGAGCTTTTAGTATGAATGTAAAATTTAATTTCAGTTCTATTTGACAGTTTTATAGCTATAATATATTTTTTATTTTAATCCCCAACCACTGGCTTCTTTGGCCTTCGTTACTACGAGGGGCGAACTGACGGCTACTTTCGAAGGAGTACCCAATGGGTAAGCCGCCGTCATAACATCCATCCGCTTTCAAATCGGAATTCGAACACCGGACAGCACACGCTTTGACTACTATACCAGTTAGTCTGTAACAGATCTAATCGAATTGTACATTAGATATTACTATATTCTCCCAAATTATTACCATCCCTTAACTACCACCACAGCCCATGCGTTGCTTACCAGCCTCTTTTCGGTCACTGATTTGCATTGATCTTTCACTTTGGAACGTGAATTGGACTCCTAATTGTATCGATTACTAAAATCTATCTACTATCTTAATTTATTCACCTTTTTCAAGTGCATTGTCACTCCCTTTAACATTCTCCTCTTATTGCAACTTTACAATCAGTAAACTTTCTATTAATTATGATGTGGAGGTTAGTAGTCATCTGCCAGGTACTCCGTAATTGATACGTCCGTTCCGTTTAGATATTACTATAGTGGACGCAATCTTGCAATAACTAATTTTGCACTATTTACAGACTGTATGGACATCGCACCGTCCACTCCAAATTTCTGTTCTAAATTTTTTAAAAAAAGTACAATCGCCTCCTTTATTTGAGGCCAGGCGCTAGTAGACTAGCTAGTTTTTTTTTATTAATTGATTAAAGTTACTTTATATTTTTATCTGCCTAGTTATTCCTTGCACCAGTCTTCATATGGAATCACCTCCATACTGTACCATATCCACGATAAAAGCAAGACCACTTTTTAACAAAATAATTCTATATTATCAACAAATATTTACATACAATTTACAAAGCTAGTTTAAAATTTCATAGACGAGACACATCGTGAAAAAGGCATCCGCACCCCCTCGATTGCGATCTCATCAAAAACTTTCAATAATCTAAAATAAAAAAAAAACTCCGGCGACTCTTTCCGTTGTACTCTGACGTCATCTGCAGCCAGACCGGGGGAAAGCGCCTCCTAGCAAGAGTTCCGTGTTCAGGATCATGGGACGTTACAATACAAAGGAGCATATCTTTTTCCCCACCGTCCGGTCCTTTCTAGACTTTCGTCCCTCTCGTTTCTTAGCTCTTTTTCCTCTCTTGTCATACCTTAGGGGTTCCCCATTGGACAAATTCTCTAGACCAGTGATTCTCAACCACTGTGCCGCGGCACTTTTGTGTGCCGCCAAATTCTTAGAGTGTGCCGCCAAATTTTAGAAAATAAAAATTATGATTTTGTTCATTTGTTGGAAGATGAAATATATGGTGTGCTAAACTAGCTTACTTATCAGACATTTTTGTTATTTTTAATAACAAGTATGCAAGGGCCGAAAGAAAATATATTAAACTCAACAGATAAACTGGTGGGATTCCAAAAACAAATAACTTTATGGAAGAATAAAGCTCAGGAAGGCAGTTTGAGTCAGTCCCAAAAGTTTTTAATAAAACTATTCATAAAATTGTTATTGACCATTTGACAACATTAGAGGAGAGAATTATTCATTATTTCCCAAATTTAGATATAAAAAAAATTTGATTGGGTTCGTAATCCATTTGTGATAACGAATACTTCTGTATTTGAATTAACTTTGAATGAAGAGGAAGAACTAATTTCGCTTTCTAATAATCGAGATTTAATTTTAAAATATTCGGAAGAATAAATTAATTCATTTTGGATTAACAATAGATGCGATTATCCCATGATAGCCAAAAAAGCTTTAAAAATATTATTACAATTTTCTACATCTTATTTGTGTGAATTCGGATTTTTAGTATTAACCAACATAAAAACGAAAAAAAGATCGAGACTGTTAAATGTAGAAGACGATATGAGAGTAGCATTGTCATCTTTACGACCAAATATAAATGAAATTATCAAAAAACATCAAGCTCAAATTTCTCATTAAAAGTATTCTTATTATTACCTTGTAATTAATCCCTTAATAAATGTACTGTTGTTTTTGTTGTACATATTATATTATTTTATTTTACATTCACAATTATTATCATAAACTATTTTACACAGTGTATTATAGGTAAGTAAACAACTTTTAAACTTATCTTTTTCTTTGTGTGCCGCCAAATTTTGAAATCGTTAAAAGTGTGCCGCGACAAAAAAAGGTTGAGAATCACTGCTCTAGACCCATGGTGACTCCTTACGAGGAAAAGTGATATGAATCTCAGTCTATAAAAATTTAACTAGTTACCTTTGGCCATTTCTGGCACAGACACTTCCATGTTTCTCCATATTAATTCCTTATTTATAGTATTATATACAGACATTTATAAAAAGGTAGTAGGTAGGTAATTATGGCGCAAGGTTCAAAAATAGACAAGTTGCGCCAAACGTAAAATAAGAAAGATGAAATCAATGTAGATACAACAATTAGGTGGAAAAAAAAGTTAAACAGAGAAGGGTAGGCGTGGGTAAAAATGAAAGGGAGAACTTTAAAGTAAGGGGTGATTTCAAAATTTCATTTAAATATAGATTAGTTTTAGAGTGTGTTGCTACGCTACCCCGACTTACGCGAACTCGGAGTTACGCGGTTCTTGATTTTTTTCGTTTGGCAACACTGCCGCTTGCTGTGATACGCATCGGAAGCGTTTCGCTCATGTGATAGAAGTTGTTAATCTTGCCAGGCAATTAGATTTGGAAATCAATAGTGATGATGTCTATGAGCTGTTAGATTCACATAGTCAGGAGTTGACAATTGATGAGCGTATAGAGATGCGTGAACAAAACATCACTGAAGTATCCGACACTTCAGACCCAGTTCCACCAGAAAAGCACATGACAATTGAAAGCTTGACAGAAAGTCTCAGTTCAATTGAAAAGGGCTTACAAATTTTAGAAAACAGACTCCAACGAAGAACGCATTATAGCTACAAAGATAGGAATAAAAATTATTAGCTTGCTACGAAGAAATTCTGCGTGAAAAAAAGAAGGCATTGCGTCGTCAGGCGAATTTGTTAGATTTTATGAAGCCATCGACATCGAAATAACTTTTTACGTAACTCATTTAATTTTTTAATATTTTGTATTAATATGTATAAAGAACTGCAATTTTATTAAATATTTTTCTTCTAAAATAGTGTTTTTGTTAGTCCTTGGTCCCAATTAAACAAAATTTGTATGTATTTATATGCAAAGTTGTACCCCGACTTACGCGAATTCGACTTAAGAGATTTTCGTCGGACCCATCTATCGCGTAACTTCGAGGTATTACTGTGTTACTTAGCGACTAGTTTTAAGGTGAGTATTACCTATAGACTAGTTTCAGAGTGCGTTACTTAAAGACTAGTTTTAGAGCATATTATCTAGACTAGTTTAAGTGCTTTAACTTGAGACAAGTTTTAATTACGTAATCTAATTGGCGTTGTCCCCCGCCCAATCAACTATTTTTTTTAAATTCGGAATTGTTATTGGCGACGTGCTGAAATGGTATTCGAAAAACAAGAAAATTGACATTTCGCCATGAATACATACAGGAAGCAACACTATCGCCACCTAAATTTGACAGAAAAACCTCTCATAAGCGACATGCTGAAACTGCATTCGAGTAATTTGCCAAGTTATGTTACAAACTATAAAATCGGAATACATACACCCACCCAAACACCAGAGCTTCTCTATTTAGCTGAAAAACTATCTCATAGTTTAATAAAAAGGTTTTTTATCTGGAGTTAGAAAAACAAAGAAAGCATTTTTCAAAGATCAATAAAGAAAACAAAAAACACAGATGTCTTGATTGATTGGTAGGCACAGAATTGAACTTAATTTCTTTTGAGCTAATTTGGAAAATTATTCAACAATTGGTTCCACAGTAGAAAATATAGATGGCGGCACGAGATGACTTGGAAAGATTACTGCTCGCGTGAGCAATGCAAATTTTTTTTGTTTTATTATGATTTAAATGTAAATTCGAAAATGTTTGTCATTTTTCTTCATCACGCCTGTTTTTTTCACAACAGGGACAGTAGAAGAAATTTCCATACTCTTCATTTTTTGTCTTTGATGTACAAATATTCTCATAATACATAGAGTATGAAGATAATATTTTACTATTTGCAAAAACGATGTTCCGTTTTGAATTTCGGAATCAGAAGTATTCAGATTATAGTTGGTGTACTCAATTGTTCCATAAAAACACCTTATAACACAAAACAGTTTATTTACAGCTCTAATATGTACACTCTTTGCTTTAGATCACAAAATAACACTCAGAAGCATTTATGGCGTAAATAATACGTATTATTTCTCTCTAAAAATACGACAAAGGAACTCAGAAGCCATTTCTCTGCGTACATAAAACACAAACTAAAACTAGAGTGTTGCCATTCGCAACTTACTAAATATATCAAAACAAAGATAATAATCAGGTAGAGTATCAATCCGACATTCTCCCACCTAAGTTAACTTTTATCTTAAAATTTAACTTACAACTAGTTATAGTCACAATTACAATAACAAAATTATATAAACAGTTCACAAGTCCAGTTTATGCATTTTAATGATACGTTTCGTGTTACAACGTCACCAACTACTACTTCGGCAGCCCTTTTACGTTCTGGTCTCTGAAGCAGAGCTCCCAAGTATTCCGATCGAAATCTATTTCTTAAGGCCTTTTGTAAATTTTGTCGATACTTAACACGTTGGTTAAGACTCTGGTGATCAATTATCACAGTCAGGAACACCACTCATTTTGATATCTTGCAGGAACATTGAAGGAGTCAATGGAACCAGTTCTGCGTCATTATCCGCGACATACGTTATCGGTCGTGAATTAATTATGGATTCGCAATCACATAGCACCGTCGTCATCTGTTCATAAGTTAAAGAAGATCGGCCCAGTACTCTTCTCAATAACCTTTTAAGAATACCGATCAGTCTCTCCCACCATCCACCCCACCAAGAGGCAGTCGGTGGGTTGAATTTCCACTTAATAGGATGAAAAGCAGTGTCACTCACAATAAGGTTCCAATCCAGTGCACCTAGCAAATTTGAAGCACCCACAAAATTGGAGCCATTGTCACAATAGATAGTGCTGCATCTTCCTCTACGGGCTATGAACCTGCGCAAAGCCATTAAGAAGGATTGCGTAGATAAAGAAGCCACTAATTCAATGTGTACTGCCCTATAGACAGCGCATGTGAATAGACAAACCCAAGATTTGTTATTATCTCTGAGAAACAGTGGTCCCGCCAGGTCAACACCACAGATCTCAAATACAGCAGCCTCTCGTATACGGTCCTCTGGAAGAGATGCAGTGAGAGCATCAAGCTTCTTTGCAGAATGTCTCTTACAGACAATACATTTGGATAGGATAGATCTCACTGTCTTTCTACCATGCAGAATCCAGAATCGCTCTCTTAAAATGTTAAGCAGCATTTGAGTCCCAGCATGAGCATTTTTTACATGATAGTGTATCACTATACGCATTACAACTTCATGTTTGGATGGTAAAATTGCAGGCATCTTAAAATCTTCACTATCTGGTCGATATAAAAGTTTTGTTTTCAATCGGATGATATCGTTTTTATCTTTGAAGGCTCCCAGAGTTTTTAACTTTTCATCTTGTTCATTAACGAAGCTTTCTTTCTGTATTATTCTGATAACTCCATACTCAGCTACAGAAATTTCTTCGGAATCAAGGCTATCATATTTTCTAGTATTTCTCGGAATACGACAATTATTAATGAATCGAAGTAGCCAGGCAATAATTCTTATAGTTTTGCTATAGCTCGAAAACTTATAGATGAAGGAATTGTCTATATTTTGAAGGTTCACCATAGATGATACTATTTCTTTCCTCTTTTCTTTCAACACTTCTTCATTTACGGAAAGAGTATCTGAGTTTAAAAACCATTGCAGGCCTAATACCGGGACAATTTTATTTTTTACACAAGAAACCTCTTCTGTTGAGGAATGGGAACAATTGTGCTCCCACCCTCTAAGGTCAAATTTCCTTTCTGACATAATATCTGTAGCTACTTGAATGAACTCATGCAATTCTGTCTCAGTTTTTACACTAGTTAAATAATTGTCCACATAAGAACTGTTTTTAAATTTCTGAACCATATCCACAGGATATTTTGAGTTCCCAAGTTGTGCTTCCTCCAAAATCGTTTCTAGATCATATTGAATGACAGAATTAAGTAAGAAGGGACTACTAGAAATTCCAAAGACGACACGACAGTGTCTTAAGTATTTCAGTTCATTGTTTTCATTATACCAAAGAAATCTTAAATAATCTTTGTCGTTTTCTTGTAGGCGAATTTGTAAAAATGCTTTACGGATGTCTGCCGTAACTCCAAACTTGTTCATCCGAAAACGTGTTAATATAGTAGGAATTAACTCAACAAGATTTATTCCTTTCTCCAGGCAGTCATTAAAGCTTGGGGAACCTCTCAGCTTCGCCGAAGCATCAAACACAGGTCTGATTCTGGTTGTGCTATTTTCTTTCACGACATGTCTGTGTGGTAAATAATGAGATGGCAATTGAATCTCATGCTTAGGAACTTCTTCAATTATTCCTTCTCTTGCCCATTCTTCAAATATTCGATTATAATCGTCATACAAATTTTCTTCTTTTAACTTTCGTGCAGTACCGTCCAGTCTCTTTAAAGCCAAGTTAAAATTATCAGGCAGTGGAGGGTGATCGGCAAGCCAGGGTAAATGTACCACAAAACGATTTTCTTTGTCGACCTGAACTGTGTTAATAAAATGCTCTCTGGCGGATTCCTGAAGGTCTTCTTTAGTTTTCTTCTCAGATGGATCGGTTATGCCGAGAGTGTCAAGAGTCCACAATTCTGTTATTGTTCTAGTAGTAGAAAGCATAGAATTAGCTAATGAGATTTCATTTTCCTCTGAAGAAATCTGTGGTATACGTCCCATAATGGTCCACCCTAAACGTGTTTCCATTGCTGTTAAACCACGGTAAGGATTTGTAACCACCGGTAAGGATTTTTCCAGCTACATCGGCTCCTATTAAAATTTCAATAGGACCTTTATAATCATCGCTCACATGAATACTACAGTCCGTAAGCTCTTTTAAATGAATCGCAGGCATTGTCGGTGGAACGCTTGCACAGATAACAGGTTGACTCAATACTTTGAAATGACAGTTATACGACCCATCGCAACTTGTCAAATATAAAGTAAACACATCATGCTTGCACACTCCTGTATTTTCTCCACCGAACAGAGAATGTTGAAGATATTCCCAGCTTTCCCTTTTATATTTCATTTCTTTAGCAGTATTTTTTAAAATATAAGAGCGCTGTGAAGCAGAGTCTATGATGGCTCTTGCTTTCCGTTTTCTCCCATCACCTCTGATTAAAACCGTTAACGTTAGTAACATAACACTAGGGCTTTGGGACACATTCGCAAGTGCTTGATCCTCATTCGGAACATTATCTAATTCTGCAGTTTCTTTTCCGGTAGGCGAGAATGCCTGCTGCTTTATGCTATGACAGAGTAAAATATGATGTCTTTTTCCACAACCCAAACAAGTTACCTTTGAGTAACATTTACGAACTTGATGACCTGGTTTTAAGCACAGAAAACAGCACCTTGATTTCTCTACGAGATTCTCTCTATCTTTCATCGCCATTTTTCGTACCTTCAAACAGTCAGTGGAATCATGTAAATTGTGGCAAAATATGCACTGTCTCTGTTCCTTCGAAGAGGTTAAAAGATCAGCCGCACTAGCTATTTGACAAGGGTCCCCATATTTATGTTTATTATTTCCAGCTCTCTTCTCCTTGAACAATTTAAAATTATGCTTGGTTTCAACTCCAAAGTTTTGTGAGGCTAGAATTATACGTTCCTCTGCCTGTACTTCATCTTGAAGAAAATCAAGAATTGAATCGAGATCAGTCTTTTTAGTAATTTTAGTTGTATTTTGATCTTCCTCATCGTGTGATCTACGACTTGTAGATCTATATCGTTCCCACGCTAGAAGCGTTTCCTCAGGTAGAGCAGACTCAACAAGTGGGAAAAGCATCGACGCATATTTATCCCTAGTTACTCCTAATATCTCAAGCGCACGGAGCTTTGTTTCTAATAAATCATAAAGATTTCTCAAAGATTTTCTCGACATATTCTGCTTTTGGAGAACTAATGATAGAAGATCCCTAACATACACCTGTATAAGTAGTTCTTCTCTGCCAAAACGTAATTTCAATTGTTCTATAGCTTTCTCATAACTGTTTCCCCCGGGTGGAAAACTTTTAATTAGTTCTTCGGCAACACTTCCCTTCTCCATACATTGGGATAGGTATGAGAACTTATCATGCGGATCTAAATTATGGTCTTTATCTACTTTCTCAAATTGACCCCAAAATCTAACCCAGTTTCTTAAATCTCCATTAAATGTAGGTAACTGTATTTTAGGGTAACGTAATAACGTATTTTGCTGAGAAACACTACAATTCGAAATAACGTCTTCTCTTTCTGAAAGCGAAAGTTGTTTCAACTTAAACTGTAACAACCGCCAACGGTCTATATAACTTTCAGATTCATCGATCTCTTTCTCTATTACATCATCTTCAATGTTTTCAGAAAAAAGAAACTGCTTAACATTTTCTTCAGCATTCACCATTAGCGTAGCTTTTTCCTCAATAACTTTCAGAAAAAGTATTTTATCAGAAATTTCTAAGTTTGCTTCTTCAGCATCAAACTCATTTCATGCTTTACTAAACAGTCTCCTCTGCTGAGTTCTATTTTTCTTTGCTGCTTCCATATTAATTCAGGAAATAGGATAGACAAAACAAAAACTCACCCAAATAATCAGCAGTCGAGTCCTGTCGCGGACGCCAGATGTTCCGTTTTGAATTTCGGAATCAGAAGTATTCAGATTATAGTTGGTGTACTCAATTGTTCCATAAAAACACCTTATAACACAAAACAGTTTATTTACAGCTCTAATATGTACACTCTTTGCTTTAGATCACAAAATAACACTCAGAAGAATTTATGGCGTAAATAATACGTATTATTTCTCTCTAAAAATACGACAAAGGAACTCAGAAGCCATTTCTCTACGTACATAAAACACAAACTAAAACTAGACTGTTGCCATTCGCAACTTACTAAATATATCAAAACAAAGATAATAATCAGGTAGAGTATCAATCCGACAACGATATTAAATTATGCTATTTGGAGAATGTTAATAATTCAGTAGATAAAAGCGTTGCCATATTTCTTTATCCCCTGCAGGGGATAAAGAAACACACAGTAAGAAATATTTTCAGTATCACCCATGCAGTTGACTTGTGTGAATAATATTTTTTTTAATTAAGGATTTTTTTGTTTATAAATCTGAACAACTACTTCTTAACTTTACTAGAATTTGTCTATTGTTTTTAGGTGCATGAAAATAAATATAGCTTCTGGGGGCTGCGTAAATACCCAGATTCTTTTTGTTATATATGTGGAAAGTTTGTTGTCCAGAAGCAGAGGCAGAACATAACTTAGTTTGTGATAAAAGGTTCACTACACCTATTTTGGTATAAAACTTGTTGAACAAGAGAAACAGTGGACACAAAAATTCTGCTCTGTTTGGTGTCGAACTTGGGCAGTGGACAAAATGAAAGAATAAAACTCTTGTTTTTGGTTTTTATGACTAGGAGAGAACCAAGAAACAGTGGTGACTTATATTTGCTCGTGCAAAATACACAGTTACAGCTAAAAGAATAACTTTTTCTATCCCAAACTTTAATCTGCTATAAGACTTGTGCCACATGGACTTGAAATTCCAATTCTTACAAATCTGGATTCCACACTGACACATTTTTAGAAGAGATCTTTGGCTTCCTAAGGATGCAACATATCTTTTGGGTTCTGGATTGAAGTCTAACAAATTCTTACATGCACAAACCACTTTCACACGGTACGGGCACATGGCACAATATTTCTCCTACGTTGGATCTTCGGTACTGATATAGCTAGGTTGGTGCACAAATTTTGAAAACTTTACATTGCCGTGCACAGGCGGCTGTTTCTAGATTCCTCAAAACACAATCTTAAAGGATTTTTATTTCATAATGGCAATAAGTATGCATCTATACCCATTGCTCATTTGAAAGAAACGTACGAGAACTTGTCTCGTCTTCTTGATAATGGTTTATATGTAGACACCTGAAAGTTCTGCGTATGATACTGTGACAGAAGTCATGCTATACAAATTATCTATATTTTATCTACGAGTGGGACAACTGAGCAAAGAATTTATGTTGAGTTCAAAAGGAAATACTCAGGCAAGCCTTACAACCTGGTACCAAGCCGAACTTGATTATCTCAAAGAAAGTATTATTACCGCTCCTTCATATTAAGCTTGGACTGGTGAAACAGTTTGTCAAAACCTTGTCTAAGGATATTGAAACCTTTGTACCTAATTAATAAGTTCTCAGTCTTATCCGATGCGATTTATTGAATCAAATATGAATTAGGAAACATATCTGATTCAGAGTTCGAAGCGATCATGAGCGACAGAGCATGAAGCTAGGATTTCAATCAAGAAGGTGAGTTGTGAATGAAGAAAAGGGCGAAAGGCTCCACAAAGAGATTAAGGACATGGAAAGTAGGTACCAAGGACACTGGGATGTTAGCATGATGGCATATTACTGTTAGATGATTCGCAGATATGAACCTGAAGCAGTACCAAACGTCGTTTGCTGTTTTTAGAGAGAAAAATAACAAATGTCATGCAAAGTATTAATCAATTTATACTGTTTCCCTTTTAGGCATGAATAAAGCAGCATTGACATTGATAAAAACAATATAGGAATAATAATTTGAATATACATTTTTTTCATCAAATACATTGAAATGTAGCTTGAAACCGGTTTTGTGTGAAAATGTGACGGGATAGAAACATTTGAAAATAACTTTTTATTGTGTTTATAAGTGCAAGTAAAAATATCAAACAATTTTTCTGGTTTAATTTTAGACCTGTAAATGTTTGAAAATTCTCGAGTACGAATTAGATAAATCGAAAATATACTACTACAAAACTGTGGAAACATGTTTAATATAGATAAACTTTGCTTCTGAAATGAATTTCTTTATACTGCCGTTTTTGTCAAAAAGGCAGTATATCTAAGACTGGTCTTATCAAGCTGACGACTGATACAAACTCTCTATAAAAGTATTTAGCACTTAGCAGACTACAATACAACCACTTAACTAATTGTTGATAGGGTATGCTGTGTTTGCAGCGTTATTTGGTATCATACTTATATACACAGCACTTAACCCTCCAAGTGGTTTTGAAGAGGTATCTCGTTCATGAAGACCTGACCAATTTTGCTAATGACGAAATACCTCGTCATCATATATGCGGATTGAATACGAATGGTGAAGATATTGCTGCTTTTTGATGTTCGACGAAATCGAGATTAGTTCAGTTTTTCTAATGACGAGGTATCTCGTCATGAAGACCTGGTCAGTTTTGCTAGATACCTTGTAAGCCCAAGATATATAACCCAAGATACCTTGTGGAGTCAACACCAGGAGGGTTAATTATGATTTGTTATGTCGTCTGCCAAGTGTTGGACAGACCAATTCTACAATGTTAGGACTTCATTTATTTTTCCTATAAATATGTGCAGAATTCTATAAACTTTTCATTGATTGTTTTTTATCTAAAGTTGAAAAAGGCACAATATCTAAAAAGAACCTGTTTATTATTAACACCTACTTGATAGGAGTGTAGACCAACACTTAAGAAGAGGTTTAACCCTTTGAGCATCGCGAGATTTTCGAGTAATGTAGCATTGCTTTTACCATACAACACACTGAATGACTAAATAACCGTATCTATTGGTTGTTCTTTCAACCTTTAGTAAGATACTACGAGATACCTCGTCGAGTCAACCACTAAGAGGTTGACAACCATTAATCCTTAAAACCAAACTTGGAGATATTGCCTGCTTAACCAGTACTATAGAATACGCCTGACAAACAAACAACATTTCATTTTTAGTCAAGCCATCCGATATCGACGCCATGTTTTCCACATTTCGTGGAATATGCATGCATCTGGTGTTGGCCTGACAGAAGTTGGACCGATGTGCAGCGTGTCTTAATAGTATCATTGCTAAGTCTGACGAAACATTCATGCAAATGTATTTTCTTCACAATAGGAAATATTCACAACGATGAAATCCGGCGCTCTGGTATTCTGCATCAACAACGCTTCCGGCGGGTTTCACGAACTGCTGAATTCCGTCGCCAAAAGATGCAGACTACTGACAGTGTTCGAGCCCTGGTGTTATGTGCCCTACTTCAATGAAGCATTCAAGAGCACTCGATTTGGCTACCAAAGTTGTTCCTCAACTACAGTAACAGTACAGATCTTGGTAAAGCCCTTTTTACCATAACGTAAATAGATACGAAGCATAGTACAGAACTGAGGAATACATGGAAATCCAACTACTTTGGTCCTGCTGTCCATCTACGCTATTCTGCATTCACTAAGTAAACGAGTCCGGTAACAAAATAGGAGTGGCTGTTATAAAAGCAAGCATAAGATAGGAGCAAATGACAACATTAAAAATAGCAGCATTCGTGTAAGCTCTCTTGAAGAAAGGAATTGAAGAACAAAAAGTGCATCTTACATTTTTAGTGTTTAGATTCCGTGGAAGAATCCAATGTATTCGTCCACTGGAGTCTTGCGATCGAAGTATTCTACATGCGGAGCATGTAATGAAGGATTCTGCAAAAAATATAACTATTATACACATAGAACCTTGAGAAAAGTGACGTAACTGAAAAACATTTAATTTTATATGAAAGCCAAAGGACTGGAGATTGTTAAACACTTTTCACTTCAATTTTATATTACTAGAATCCAGTCAAAAATTATCGTAATTGCTCATTATTATTAAAAGTTGCTTATTAAAAATTATTTTCTGATTTGACTTCCATAGTTTGAGTTTAATGTAATGTATTATTATTAAAGATAATTAAATTTCTGCATTTTGAGTTGTGACTGTTATTTTCGAATTTTATCTAAAAAGATACGATTTATTTAGAGTTATAAATCAACACGTTAATTGTTGGCGATACCCAGATCTAGCGAAGGAGTAGATTGGTGCTATAGTGTGGCTCCAACAAGAAGACTATCGATCTCGGGTCAGTCTATTTTTTAATAGGTGCGAAAACGCTTTAGTAGAAGGCTCCCATGTGACGCTCCAAAATCGACGTCTTCTCAAATTGTTATTTGATGTGGATTCGTTAAGAATCAGCATTCGATTTACAGCCACAACATTTATTAACACAAAACAAGGACAGACATTAAGACATTTTACAGTTAACTTGTTACATCATCATCTCTCAGCACAACAGCGCCGGCCAATTCTCTACACTCTTCAAAACGTCAGAGGCGCGCGCAGCGCCCTCTTTTGCTCAAATTCTCATTGGCCGTAACACTCCCCGATAAACTGAAAGTTCATAATTTCTACAATACACAGCATAATATACAATACTTTATCACAATAAAAATCAAATTTCAATAAAGATCAAAATAAATTCAAAGTAATTTAAATCAGTTTAAATGTAAGTATATAGAATGATATTAAAAAATACACTTCAACATTCCAAAATGGCAATCGCTTTGCTATAATTTTCGGCAACAAGTGAAAAACCAGAAATAGCTCTCTCTGCGTCAAATAAGTTCTTAAATAATTAAATTTTTCGCCATTATTTAATGACTCGTTCTCGTGTATAGCAGTTTTAAATTGTGCCCAGAAGTTACGCCACTTGCATATTTCTCCGTTAAATTTGTCAATAACCAAACGTGATAGCTTAACTGGTGCTGAAGAATTCGAAATAGCGGAGTTCGAAACTATAGAATTATCTTGTAGATTATTTTCTTGTTGCAGTTTCTTAATACATCTATTCGCGCGTGTTTTACAAATTAATATATCTTCTTTATAATTTTCGGATGTAATTGTTTCCTTTTCTAACTGATTCGCGTCAGAAATATCATCTTATATTTCTTTATTTAATGTTAACAAGTTCTGTTCTTTTTCTACTAATAACGAAAGCAATTCTTCAATAAATTCACTACTTGGAGAAGTAGTGATCATTTCGTTTTGTAATTTCTTAATCGTTTTCGTCGTGGCTGCTCTTAGCGTTGCGCGCTTCTGAATATTTCTCTCTAATCTATTCATAATTACATTAGATAAGTGAAAATTCTCTTACCTCTATTTTTTCTACAAATAAAATTATTTTTATCCACTTCAAATTCACTAGGTCCCGGGTTTCGGCACCACTGTGACGCTCCAAAATGAACGTCTTCTCAAATTGTTATTTGATGTGGATTCGTTAAGAATCAGCATTGGATTTAGAGCCACAACATTTATTATCACAAAACAAGGACAGACATTAAGACATTTTACAGTTAACTTGTTACATCATCATTGCCTGATCGCTCAACACAACAGCGCCGGCCAATTCTCTACACTCTTCAAAACTTTAGAGGCGCCCACAGCGCCCTCTTTTGCTCAAATTCTCATTGGCCGTAACATCCCATGCGCAAAAGCATAAATGGCGATCGCCACATGAAATACATTTGGGGATTTCTAGATTATAAAATAGATAAAGTGCACACATTTATGAAACTATCAGACTAGTTTCCGAAAAAAAAAATTCGTATTTTAAACTTAAAAAACCGTCACAACTCTACCGATACAATATTTCCCATTCTAGCTCGTGAAAGCTTTTAGATCAGTAATGCGACAAGTTGTAGAGAATTATCTTCGTGAAACAACTCTATACCGATTTATCAACTATGGATCTCTTTTTTTTGCAATGCAACATGGAGGTGGTCTAAATGTTGAATATTTGAATCTGCTGTTGTGGAATAGTTTTCGCTGTAAGAGTTCTTAGTTGTAGGAACCCGAACGGGAGAAAGTATTCCCGCTCAGAAATGAAGTCAAACTGATATTCTAATGTTTATTTTAGCTCTATTTGATTTTATGAAGCTCTATTTTAATTTGTGAAAGCGATTTATTTTTGTATCCGTTAAAAACTAAAATATGTTAAAAGCTTTCTCTCTGTATTCACGACGATCATGCCTTTCTACATCAGCATAAATAAATGTTTGTTTCGTCCTTTCAATGAACACTTATATACTAACTTTCATTACTACAATAGTGGAAGTGTATCACTTGCGACCATCTTTCCAGTAATTCAGCATCTTCCACAAAGGGGTGGATTACCGATCTTCTATGGCTGTTAGCCCCATAGAAGATTGATCATTACATTCATATTTCAAATATCTTTCAGATTTTCCATCATTCCAGGGGAAAATGAAACGAAAAATTTTCTAACATTGAAAGAAATATCAGCTTGAAACTACCAATTTCGAAGTCTTAAAATAAAGTTTTATAGAGTTCCAAGAAATTTGCTGATTTATTGCACTTTCTCCAGACAGCCCCAATACATTTTAAACCTCCACTTTCACTGTACCCACAAAAGTGTAATATTTTATTTATTTATTATTTTGATTTAATTTCGAGTTTCATAGACCATACTCTTTATTGTGCTGATACTACATTAAATGAAAAAAAAATAGTTTTAGTGTAATAATTACTGATTTTTAATTAAATGTTTAAATATTTGTTTTCCAATGCTTTTTTTGGTTCTCTGTACGTAGCTTTCACATCGCTCAAATATTCTCATAGCAATATTGCATGCACACCTTCCCTACATGCAGTACGGTGTTTAGGGTGTGATGAAGATTTGAAGAAACTGGATTATACGGAGATGAAGACTAACGCAACATTTAATTAAATACTAAAAGCTACAGAAGAAGTTAGTTATAGATCATGGCACAGCCTACACTCAGACACATAATATTTTTAGTTGTTTTAGGAGAACGTTCCTGCTGCTCGTGGAAGCGAGTCGATCAGTTATACAATCTCCACTCCAACTGACTTTTAAATGACTAAGGTTACTGTTCTGCTCCGCACGACCTCTGGTGGTGGTATGGGGGATGGATCCTACAACTCGGCCATTCCTGAAACCCATTCCGTACTCGGAATCTCTCACCAGAAATGCATATCATCTGAAATATTCAAAAAGAAATCAGAGCGAAACAATAAAAAGGAAGATTTCGTAGTGTAGTGCTGGAAGACTAGATTTCTCTAGCAGATACCAAGTCTTCATGTGATCGGCAGCAGTCGACGTGAGACCTGGTCCTTCCTGATGGCCAACTTTCTCCACGTCGGTCATTCACTCTGCTCGCTTTCACTCGATAGAGGCCGAAGAACTTTGGACGAAGCTTCAGGTCAGATCCAAACTGAGTTCTTTGGATAGCCACCAGGTCACCTATCTTGTAACAATTAGTATTTTTTCTTTTCCGGTTGAAGCTCCTGCTATTCTCTTGTATTTTCAGGATATTTCGCTTTGTTTCATCTCGTAGTTTTCCACGATTATCCATAATTGAGGTGATTTGCTCCTCTTCGAGCACTTGCAAAATCCTTGAGTCGTCCGGACTCTTCATCTTCACGCCTGTAAGCAACTCGAAAAGAGATCATTTGGTGCTTCTGGTCATAGTGATGTTGATCGCTCGATGGACGGTTGTACCATCTACTTGGTTGTAAAACTTCCTTGGGTCGTCAATGGACAGCTTTGCCAATGTAGGGATCAGTGTCCTATAAATTCTCTCACCCGACCATTTGCTCTTGGAATTACGGTGGTTATTCTGAGTTTTGTTTCGTGCAATACTCTTTGAATTCCTTGGAAGTGAATGTACCTCTATCTGAGATTCTCAATGGATTTCCAAATGTATCGTGTTGCTGTTTTAACTTCTGTAACGCGTCCTGAGCGGAATGTCGATTTCACTGGGTACAGCCACACAAATTTTGGAAAAGCATCAAAACCGTGAAAATGTGATTGTAGTTTTTACTCGTAGAAGGAATAGGACCAATAAAATCAATGCATAGGGGTATTTTCCTTTGGTATTGGATTCAAGAGTCCTGATTTTTATTCCCCCCCCCCAACGGTACAAGAATCCGTCTGGTTCAAGGTCGAAGTTCAGTTTGGGAATTAACAAAGAATCAATCGCATTTTTTTCGCAAAGAATAATTCGACTTTCCAGTTCTTGAGTGCGTTTCAGCTATGAGATTGACATAAAATTTACATGACTCATCTCACGAGAAGTTTGATCTGAAAGTACACGGATATATTCAGGTGTGATGATGCAATCGACCGCTAATTTCTCGCCAAGTGTACTTTTAAATGTTCCCAACAGTGGATTTTACGGGAGGTTTTTTTTGTGCAAATTTTTCAACTTCCGGAATCAGAAACGGATAATTTTTTTGCCATCGAGGAAATGTTCGACGCACTGTAACTCACTGAATGGTTATCCCAACACTAGAAACTAAATATTCATTTCGTTTTCCATTCGCGTTACTCCTTTGAGTGTTCTGGGGCTTTTCCAAACCGTTTTGGACAATTTTTTGTCCAGTGCAAATCTCTACATAAATAACAAGAGGTATTTGGCGTATTTTTAGAATGAGAATCTCCAAAATGTTCGTTAGAAGGTTTTCTATTCGGTTTATTTGGAAACCGTTTAATTTCGTTTGCCTGAACTCACAAATGATTATAATTTGTTCAGCGATTTACCTTTCGATTTCGATCACATTCCCTGCCCAGTTCTTGTGGTTCAAACCAACTTTCACCTTCTCGTATATCTAGGTGAGTTTGTTTCGCTATAGAAACAATTTATCTGACACCATTAATTCACATAATGATGGATAACTATTCACTTTACGCAATTTACAATAATATTCTAATTTTGCTGCAAATTGTACGAGCGGTTCGCTTTCAATTCTTTGCAATAAAGTAATTAACATTCCTGCGGAGTTGTTGAAACTCTTTTAACATCAATGATTTGTTTCTTGTAATCACATACATCTTGTTCAGTACTTAAATCAAAACATTGTTAGCTTTCTCCCCGAGAATGTTAATCAAAATTTCCGTTTTCAAATCGCTGGAATGTTTTTAATACTAAACGCCTTCACCATAGAAACAAAGTTTCTGGCTTTGATGGAACAGGAATAGTTAAACGTTTTGATACTCTTTACTAATTCTCTAGACCAGGGGTCTCTAACCTTTTTCACTTGAGGGCCAGATTTAAAAATTCTGGAAGTCAGGCGGGACAACAACACACACACATAAATAAATATAACACATGTGTGTATATATCTACATACATATACACATAAATATATAGTATATATACACGTGTGTGGGGGGATGGACATTGGGGCAACGTCAATTTTTTTAAAGCTTACGAAATGAACTAGTTAACAAAATAGGTCTTTAAATAAAAATGTAGAAGATTTATCCAAAGAAATCAAATTTATTCCAAATAATGTAAATGTACATATAAGTTGGCCTAAAGAAAAAATAACATTCAACAATATTCCTATGTATCATTCTTTGGCTTATGGGACGTGTGAAGTTGCTTCTGGCATGTCTGTCCATTTTGGGTTAAATTTCGATTATCCTATCACTAGAATGGATTTCAAGTGTTCGTCTGACAAGTTAGCCCTGCATTTTGATTTTGCAAAGGTCATTTTTGAAAATGTCTGTTCTCAGATATAGGTCGATCCAAACACTAAAAGCACTGATCTTGCAAAGTTTTTTCTTTGAAATCATCACCCAATGACCTGCAATGAAACTGTCAGTTTATTGTTTTAAAATTAAAAATTAAATTAAACTAAATATACTCACCTGTAAAATGAAAGAAGGTCCCCATTCTTATAACATTCCTTGAAATGTTCTTTTAAGTATTCATTTAACGTAAATTCAATCAATGCAAGTTGAAGTTCTGTTGGAGCATTTTCGATTTTACATTGGAATGGATTTTGAAATAGCTTGATCTTTAGTTGAAATAGCTTGATCTTTTGTTGTAGCTGCATGATCAGTCTGCGAGCGGTTTTCAAATTCCTCACATAGTTTTGTGATAGTTTGTACTGCATAATGTGATGGGAAAGGCACACAAGTTTCGAAGTGGTCCAAAATTGTCTTTCCCAATTGTTTTCAAAGGAGCAAGTTTTGTTCTAAAAACTTTTAAATATTAGAACAAGTCGTTTACAAAGGACTTTGCGCCTTGAAGTTTCAAATTAAAAATTAAGATAAGTGGTAATATCAACAGCAAATGCAAGCTCCTACATCCACTGATGATCTGAAAGCTCTTCTACAGGCTTACCCTGTTCAATCATGAAAATGTCAATAGTTTGGAGCACCTTTCCTCTACTTAGCCAACGTACCTCACTATGATACTGACTTTCAATATCCGAAAGAAAATTCTCAAACTGCCGGTGTTTAAGGGAGTTGAATCGGATGTAATTTACTGACTTAACAACGACGTACATTACTTCCGACACATTTATGCTTTTCCCACACAATGATTGTTGATGGATAATGCAATGAAACAACTTTGGTTTCTCACCTCCAGAATTTTGAATAGCATTGCATACATGCCCTACTAATCCTGTTTTACTGCCACACATACTTTTACCTCCATCTGTGGTATAACGCCTTTTAGTTTTTTAGATCTAATTGAAGTGTAGAAAGGGTTTCATTTACCTCAGTAAAGAACGTAAGGCAAACGCTCTAATGAGAAGCGGAAAGCATTATTAAATTGAAGGCACTCAGTAACGAAAGTCGTTTATGAATATTTTGTAATGTTTTTTTCCATAAAACCTATTCGAATTACACGGAACCTCGAATTACCGCGACTCTACTGAATTTGAATTATTTTTACGATTTTACGAAAAATTGCATGCTGCATCGGCCGGGTTTCCGCGAGCCGGATAATGACCCTTCACGGGCCGAGTCTGGCCCGCGGGCCGTAGTTTGGAGACCCTGCTCTAGACTACGGGATGACAACTCACTTTCCGAACGTTAGGAAATATTTTGCTGAGATTGTCCCCTTCAAGTTTCGATTTGGAACTCATTTTCCATCCGAGTTTTATTTTTCTAGCTCAAGTTTCGTTCTCTCCAGACTATCATCAACGATAGTCTCTTAGGAACGAATGAAATCGGGATCACTGTTGCAAATTTCATACTTTCAATTGACACTTTTTAAATCAACAACTTTAGCACCCGAAGGCAGTTTCACCAATCTCTTCAGAGATGAGGATTAAGTCCTCCTTTCTGTATTTATTCAGCATGCTCATGATTGTAATTAAATAGTCCTACACAGTGTATTTAAAAAGTTCCAGGACTGATTACACACAGACCATATAATACAGAGGATATACTTATATTTGATATTAAAAAAGCTTCGACAAAGTCTCCTCCCAATTCAATACAACGCTTTCAAAAGCCGATCCAAAACATCTTTGTAGAATGCCCCAGTCACAGTGGAACCTTGACGACGAAATTCTCGATGAATGATGTCCCGACTGTCAAAAAAGGTGATCAGCATCGTTTTCGTTTTCGAAGCGCGAACTTTCATCGGCCGTCTCTTTTTCGGACTTGTCCACTCAGCACTTTGTCTCCGGATGGTACTCGAGACACTAAGTCCGTGACAATGTTTTGCAAAAAAGTTGGATCCTAATCGGCCACAACAATCAAATCTTTACAGTTGGAAATTCGGTGTTCTTTTTGTTCAGGAGTCAGAGTGGTGCGGCACAAAGCTGTTTTTTTTTTCAAATCCTCCGTCATGATCCTGAAAACAGATCCCACACTAGTTTAACGACTGTGCAATCATTTCTATCGTTATTCGGCGATCGGATCTCACCAACGCTGGCATACGTTCCACATTTTCATCATTTCGACTCGAATATGGACGACCTGATCCCTCATCGTCTTCGGTCGAGTCTCTTCCAGCTTTAAAACTCGAAAACCACTCAAATACTCGCGAACGACTCATAGCATCGTCACCATACACAGATATAATCATTTCGTACGTTTCTGTGGCCTATTTTCCCAATTTAAACAAAATTTGATGTTCGTTCATTGCTCCAGTTTTTTCGATGACAATGACGCACACACACGCTTTACGCAAATGAACGCTGCCAAGTCGGAACTAGTCAGAATTGAATACAACCACGTGTTATGCGTGGCTGAAGGTCCTTGTTACAAAAATGTTGGTTTTGAAACTTGAGTCCTGCCTAAACAATATATACCTTTGCACCTTGCTCACTGATACATGTCTGAAAATATCTCTTTGCTTCTGTCAACCCCGTCTTGGCTTTAGAAAGGTTGCTTTTAATTGGAGGGTTTTCTTCAAGGAACTGTTCTAATTCACATTCACCAATCAAGAAGTTCACAAGTACATCTAAAAATATTTTTTAAAAGATCCTTAGTAAAACCTTTAAATGTTACATGCATTCCACAAGTTGCATTAAACATGCAGAAATTATTATACCTATTTGCTCATATAGAAAATGATAAGCCCGCCGGTTTCGCAGCGATAGCGTCATCTGTACTTTTTTACGAGCGGGAGTCCTGGAGCTTTTTGAATACACTGTGTACTTCCAGTTTTCCAAAACTTTGCCCTGATGAAGGCACAAATAACGGCCGCAACTCCCACTTGTAGTACGGTGTGAAGATTCTATATATATTTTTCATGTCCTACCTCCACATAACACTCCAAGTGGTTTCGACGAGATATCTCGCTTATCAAGATCTGACCAATTGTGCTAATAACGATGTCTCGTCATCAAGATATTGCCGAATTTTATGATTACGAGATCAAGATCTAATCATCGTATTTTCTTTTAATGACGAGATACCTCGTCGAGACAACCACCAGGAGGGTTAATAACTAATCAATGTGGAACAAAGCTGATTTTCATTTATAACTTTGAAATTTTCTCGTATTGGCAATACGAGTCTTAACCCTCCAAGTGGTTTCGACGAGATATCTCGTCCATCAAGATCTGATCTATTTTACTAATGAAGAGATACCTTGTCGAGACAACCATCAGGGGGGTAATATAAGTACGTGTATAATTGAAAAGTTAAATACTGCATGTATTATGTACTGTTTTCCGAAGTAGAGGTGCGCTATTTTCATCGTCTAATACTCTAATCCCTCCAATCAAGTGAGGCAAGAAACGATAACGTAATTCAAAGGATTAGGTCGTGTTAAATGCGTGCTTCCTAATCTCCAATACTTTTTCTGTTTCATGATCTTGTTTCTCTTGTATGCATATATAAATACAAGAACAATAAAAAAAATTACGTACCGTTTACTACACAAAAATAGTTTCTTTGAGAAAACTTCAAAATAAGTCAATGTTCATTGGTTGAAAATACGAAAATAAACAAATTGTTAAAACAATAAACTTAATTCGATTCTTTTTCCCGCTCCATTCTCTCCGTTTTTGTATGTATATCTAAGCACAGCAGCAAAATATATATTATAGTCCAACTCCAGTGGTAATGCCCACTGCACTAACAACCTTCGAGTTGTAGGCGGCGCAGGTTCGATTCCTCTCTTCTGTGCCAGTAAAACTTTCATTGTATGTCTATTACTTGATATTGTATGTCTTGTGTCAGGCGCAGCATGACCAAATGTGGCCCGTGTGTCATAAAAACCCAAAACCAACCGAGTCCAACTCTTTTTTTTTCTGTTTCAATTTTGTTTGTTTTCTCAAATATAATAATTTAAAATATGTTACGTATATACAAAAATAATTTCTTTAAGAAAGCTTGAAGGCAATATTGATTGAAAATAATATAATAAATATATTAAAAATAAAGAAATACAATTCTTTTCACTGCTTTGCCTTTCGCTAAAAGCATTATTTTTCTACTTCGTAATCGTCGGTTATCTTCACTTGCCAAGCTTATGAAAAATTCTACCTTTGCCTGCAAGTAAAACAAAAGTACATCAATAGCTTATCAAAATATGACATTTTTTAGCTTGAAGAATGATAACCCTAACTTTAGTATTCAGACATACAAGTAAAAATCAGTGCATGGAAGAGCCAGAAAAACTCGTACAGATGAGCTTATGCAAAATTCATAGCAACGCTACCTATGTACATCAATAGTTGCGTCTGCCAATGCATATATTATAAGCGATAGGTGTTTATGGAAGCATCTAGAACTAGTTCTGCCGTAAGAATGGATAATTACGACTATTTAAGGTGCATGTATAAACTAGAAGATTTTCTTTTTAATTTTGACTTTAAAAATCCAGTTTTTCAACAAGTCATTGGCCTATACTTAAATTCATTTCAGTGAGAAAAAATCAAATTAAGATAATTATTAACTACCTAATTTAGATATAATCAGTTAATTAAGCATGTTTTTAATAGTGATATCTCATATTAAAATGTGTTCAGAAAGACAATTCCTGTTGGAAATTATTCCTAATATATTCTTCATGTTTTGACCCTCAATCACGTTGCTAGAGGGAATAGGTTATTTTTTACACTTGTTTTCACCAAGGTGATCTAAAAAAAATCGATTTTTCAGGAATTTTAGCATTTAAAAATCAGAGCATCCACTGTATTATACAGATTATAACGATAAAAAAATAATTATAATAGATAAATTCATTCTTGAGTTATCACTGTTTGAAGAAAGCATCGTATTGAAAAACACAGTTCTTCAGAAATTGTACATGTCGAAAAACCATTACAAGAAAAGTATTCCGAATATTTACAGGATCTTGGTATCGTTTGAAAGCTCAGAAATTGAGAAATACTTTGAAGTATAATAAAAACAAAATACGTATTCGGTCAATTTTCGTGATCGCGTATGGTGTATACATACACCTTATGCGATTTTCATCGCGGTTTAATAGTTGGAGCTTGTGAGATGGGTCATAGCATTTCTGCGGTAGAGAAGTTTGGATTTCAGTGTTCTATCAATTCAAGCGTGTACCGTGACTACACGAATTCTAGCAAAACCTGTAACTTAGTGACAGAAGTGTGGCCGTAAAAAGACGGGGTGAACGAGAGCAGTTGTCACCAAGCGAGAATCGTTTCACGCAATAGTCGTACAACACTGCTCAATGCTGGGCCATCAACAAACATCTGTGAGGATTGAGGTTCCTTCAAAGTCATGGGGTTTAAGAGCCGACGCCCAACTCAAGTACTCTTGACGAATACTCGACACCCAGCTATGCGCATCTGACTCAGGAATACCACCACTGGACACTTCATAACTGAAAACGTATAGCCTGGTCTGACGAGTTGCGATTCCACTTGTTTCGGTTATAAGGAAGGATCCGTGTACCATGAAGCCATAGATCACGCATGTCAACAGGCGAATGTACAGGCTGGTGGTGGTTCGGTAATGGTATGTCTAGCTCCTATGGTATAATAGTATGCGGACTCCTGGTACGTCTATAAACATCTCTGACAGGTGAACGCTATGTGTGTATCCTTTCTGAGTATATCTGTTCATATCCTGCGTTCATTCTGATGTTTGGCCTCTTCCAACTGAACAATGCACCGCCACACCAAGTATTAAGACTGGTGTGCCTGTTTTTTTGGCACTTGTATTTATTGTGCAGTTTAAAGACATAAATTGAGTACATGTTATTCAATCTTTCTAGAAATTTAATTCATCATTTTAGAAGTTAATTTTCTTAAAATAAATGTTAATTAAAAGCAATTTATTCATTATTATTCACCTTTTTATTTGGTGAAGACGAAGACCATTTCAAAACTTCTTTTTTAGCAGATTTCTAAAGATGAGGTGGGAAATTAGATACTGTTGGTACAGTATCTGTTTTGAGCTGAAATTGACTCTTTCCAAAAAATTTTGGTTCATGAGCATCATATTTCAAATTCTGTCTTTAAAGCATATCAACATTCAATGGTTTCCAGTTCCCTCCTCGAACTGCTTTAATCCACTTTTCAAAAACTTCCGGATGTTAAATGGGAAACTGAAAGAGAAAGAGTTGGTAGTATTTTCATTTAGATTTCCACTATATAATGGGTGGAAGACGTTTTGCGTGTTAGAAATGTTTGAAAAAACCTTGCCTGTTGTTAGTTTTAACGGTTAATTGCAATACGACAAACTATACTAGTGAATACTTAGAAAACAATAATGAATCTAAATGTGTGTATAGAAAGTGAAGTGTAAAAGAAACCTACAGAATAAAGATTATGTAATAGGAATAAAAATAAAATACGAAAACGGAATCTAGAATGAATCCGAATAGAAAGTAACAGCAAAACAAACTTTAGAAAGTTAAAAATACTTTTCAAGGGGTTACAACGTAAATACAGTATTATATTAAGTTTTCCGAACATAAAAGCATAAAATTATACGTTTTCAAACAAAATCTTAAATTAATGTCATGATCTATGGAATGAATACGACAAAAACTGCTGCACATAAAAAAAATTTCAATAAAAAATATGATGCACATTGAACAAGAAAAAAGAAATAAATTTCAACTCACCGTCGGAAACGGATTTCTGGATTATCTTTTAACGATTCGTACATCCGTATGCTACACAGGATTGAACCATTCTGAATTAATAACAGTCCAAAGTAGAAGTTATTTATAGAAATCTGTAACAAGAATAAACAAATTCTTGTTCTTAAAAAGGACAATCAGAGGGCAATCAAAAGAGCCTCGAGAATAAGCGTCGGCAATGGTCGTTGAATATTGTTGAAAGCGCGATGTTTTGCCTTCTTTATCTGGAGGAATTAGTCGAAAATGAAGGACACAGAATTCAACAACCAGTACTTGGTTCATAGAATTCTTTTCTTACCTCACTTGATTGGAACGATTAGTCGATGAAAATAAATAGTCTAGCTCATGCTTAGCAAAGCAGTAAAGCCCAGTCCATCCGCGCGTATTGGAGTACACTGCTCGTAATACATACCATTTTAGAAGATAACGGATAGGGCTTCGTTTCGCCTTCTGTGACGCTTAAGTAAATCAGATTTTGGATAAGAGAAGTTTGTAATCAGTTCCAGTATTCTTGAAGATAGTCACAATTCGAAAGTTCAAAATGTGGAATCCAACTGGTATAGTTAATTTGTATTCCGAGGTCTTACGAAATAAGATTATTCATAATGGAGTGTCCCAATCGGATGTGCAGTTGGGAATACAGCAAATAGCAGTGGCATATTTGCCAGATCCTCAAATCTTATCATCAGTGGACAGAAGATCCGTTGACTACAACAAAATGGCTAACCGTTGTGCATACATGCATAAGTTTTCGGCCTTTTACACAGGGATGGTGTATGAAATGTTCAGCCATGCCTTACGTCAGAGCAAGGACTTGAACCGGATTTTGAAATCAAAAATCAAGTTTCTAAAGATATGTTGTCTAGGGGGTGGTCCGGGAACTGATTTGATTGGAGTGTGGTCAGCTCTGCACCATTGGTTCGGATTTCTTTCTGGATCCGCCACGGTGGTGGACAACATGTCGGGCTGGGAAGATACTATCCATGCTGTTATACGCGAATTGCAGCGTGGGGACTATGGCAGTTTGAGTCAAACTCTGAATCAGTATAACTTTGACTGGTCGTTTTTGACAGCGGATCTTCTTGAAGAAAAGGATAAAAGTGTCAAAGAGGCGATCGGATATGCGGATATAATCACTATGACAAAGTTTTTGTCTGCTGCTGCGTGTTCGGACATTAAAGCAATGGTTGAGGTATGTTCTTTTTTGTTGGTCTTTCTTCAAAATGTGTCATTACCTATTGAAAGAAACTCCTTTCATTACACCAAAATTCATAAAATTTTGCACAAAACCACTTTTCTATAACATCCTATTTTTCTCAAAATTTCTGTGAATTACTTTAAAATGTACGAAGTTCTTAAAATATTTATTTGTAAGATTTTACTTCTTAAATCGATGTTGGAACAGCTGCTGTGATAAACGAATCATCCTTTTTTATCAGTTCAAATTCAAAGGTCACATTTGATAAAGAATAACGTGTTTTATAAATTTTGGATACATATATATAAGAACTACGTATCAAATTGTTCGCATACTTCATAACATCCTGTAGCAATCGACAGCTCTGATTCCAAATTTTATATTTATATTCTCCTGTGCGACGTTAAATCAGCTACCCCTACCTACTTTTTATAATAGGCTGTTATATGATCTAATGAAAATGAAATGTTCGAATATGGAAACAATTCGAGAATCTTTTCACCTCCAAAAATAGGGACATTCTTTTGCTGCATTTTTACACACTCTTGGTTTTCCTGCCCCCAAACGAGCTTTCTGCATGGTAATGGTTAAATTAGTTTGAGTTTTATTCATATATCTTCCAAATAATCGTACTATCAGGATGATATTTTTGTTATTAGTTCAGAATCCAAAGAAAATTTACGTTTCAATTTTAAAGGTAGGTAGTTAATTAACGTCGCACTGGAGCAACACAACAATTTTAAATAGGCTGTTGAATGATCTAATAATTATAAAATCTGTATAGGAAAAACTTGAATAGCAACTGTCATATTTTGATGACCCCCAGAACTGTTTTAAATAACGCAAAAAAAATTTCAGCTATCTTTCGGTAGTTTAATCACAACAATAAATGTACTAATATTTACTTTTAGACTCTTTTGCATAAAATAACAAACTTTAGGAGATTAAGAGCATTCCAGCAGACTCATTGTGCATCTTATACATAAAGCAGAAATCTGCTTGTCTGAAACAGCAAAAACTTTCGAACCCTGATCTCTGGTATAATGAAATTTGTACAATTTATTCTGTTTGGAATTTCTAGGTTAACGCAACTATTATCAGCTTGCTATATCGTTCCCTTAAAACAATGGTTCTTAACCTTTTTAGTTATCGGCACTGTTGTGTGGTCACCGGTTCATTTTTCTATAAGTGGACTGTAACAATTCTTTTGAAGATGAAAACAGATACTATGAGGCAATTAATCTGAATAACCACAAGTTTACTAATATGTACATATATACAGTCTTATATCCATAATAACTGGCGCCATTGCCATGATTAGTGAACTATATCACTGGTGACTGCAATACGAGTCAATTCCAAAGAGCGACTGCCTGAGGACAGGCGGTTACACAGCGAGGATGCCGTAGTACGCCAAATGGCGACTTTTTGAAGGATGCCAAGGGTTGAGCCACAACAGGCACCCCCTTGAATCTAAAAATAAGTTCTTTCACCCCCTTGCAAAATGTGTTCTTATTTCTTTATTTAAGAAATTACTTCTAATGCAAGATAATTTATTTATTGAAAAATAAACACATACATTTACATATACATACAAAACAATAATCCATTTCATATTCATCGCACTTCTGCTGTAAGACAAACTACAAAAGTTTTTTTCTAACATGACCACTTCAGAAGTTGATTTAGATATATCTTTGAACTACAATGTATGGCTATCCCCGTTTCAATTTAACGTAACCCATCTTATTTAACTTTAGCGGTCATTTTAAAATAAGAAGTTACACACCTTACCTAAAAAAGTTTTGTTTTGTATATTTTATTTATTTTTATAAAACAGAATTCTACAAACCATTACGTATTCAACCAAAGGCTTACAAAATTTTTATTTGTGGTACCATGCACCATGGATTCGATGTTTTCGCGAATTACATTATCATTGTGAGAGGATGGCAAATTAAATTGTTACGGCATTCGTGGTTAATTTATTTTGAAGCACACATTTTTTCTTGAAAATTCTATTCTGCCGCACGTGGAATAACGGAGCTTTTTTTAAAAACAAATGTCATCAGTGTAGACAAAGCAAACCCAATCGATTACACTTTTTACAAAATCACTGCTTTCAATGAATATTTCACAGGTACATAAGTTGTATACGAACTGTTTCAGCTTCAAGTAAGCAACCTCGACCTTCTGCCATTTAAGACAAAAAGTTTCTATTTTTCAACAGTCCTAGTTTACATACATACTTACTGATATTACTCAAAGATCAGCAAAGTCTTATTTAAAATTCGCTTTCCTCCAACAGAAAAATTTAGTTTTAAATCGAATCCTTAAGGGGTACTTTTTTCAATTGAGACTCAGTTTCAATATGAAAACCACGTACCTATTTAGAATGATAGATGTAGTTACTTAACTATGAAGTACAGCTTTCAATAATACCCATGAAACATGAAAAACAAATGTAAATTAAATTGATTTTAATCGTCTTGAAATGAAAATATATCAAAATTTAAAGATATCTTCGAACTACAACGTATGGCTACCCGTTTGGATTTAACGTAACATATCCTATTTTAGAATAAGTTTATTTTAACTTTACCAGTCATTTAAAAATAAGAAATTATACACCTTACTTAAAAAGGTTTCCATTTATTTTTATGAAACAGAATTCTACAAACTATAACGTATTTAACCAAAGACTTTATGAAAGTTCGACGAAATATACATATACCACCAAGAAATTACCCATGTCTAGTGGTATTTGGCATAAAATAAAAAAAAATCATTACAATTTAACTCCTAAATAATATATCGGTAATATGGAAAGTAATGGAACACATATATGCAAAGAGACGAAATTCTGGTCATTGAAAAATGTAGAATTCTGAAAAACGAAAGATCTGAGCAAGCGTGTCGAATTTTGACGTCATGAGAATATTCTGAAATAGAGAAATTCAAAAAAGACGCTTGAAAAATATTGATAGACAATAATGAATTATTTACAAAAGAACACTAATTTGCAAAACTTAGAAATTCTCAAATATGACCGCAACATTTCTGTCTTAACTCAAATACACAAACACGGAATTCTAAAAATCTAATTTATAAAATGAAACAATTCTGGCGTTGCCAGATACCGAATTGCAAGATTGCTTTTATCATCAATGAGTTTTTTGTTTTGGCTTTTCGTGTTCCATTACAAAATGCAAGTTGTGTAAAATTAAGTATTTTAAATATCCATTTTCATCATTCAAATATTCCTAAATTATTTATATTGGGAAAAGAAATAAAAAATCAGTTCAAACATAATTATAATTTCAAACTGTTTAAATATAACGTTTCGGAAAAAATTGTTATTCGAGCAATACTGGTAAAACAATTTTAGAAAATTTGATTTTCGATCAATACTGGTAAAATAAACTGAGTTCCTTACCGCAATCGTTTTATGCTCAATGTTTTTCCTATGGCAATTTCGAATTGATTTAGGCCCCTCTGCACACCTAGGTTAAAGAGAACGTGTGTTAATATGTAGCTTGCGTTACTCGCAGGGTTCCAAAGTATAACTGTACCAAATTTGATGTGGATTGGTCAAACGGTGTAGATTTGTATAGAGAACATACATACAGATAGACGCCCTCTCTTTTTATTTATGTATATGTTACCGGCAAAGTTTGAAACGCCGGCATTGTATAGAATACCTAGGCATTCTATAGAATACCTTGGCATTGTATAGAATACCTAGGCATTCTATAGAATGACAAATGCTATTTAGGCAAAGTATGAAAAAAAGGTCATGATAAGGCTATTATTTAAAAACCGTTCATTCCTCAAAAATACAAATGTTATTTTGAAAAAATAATGAGAATGCCATTAAAACAAATTTATTCAAACTACGTAAAAAAATTAAAGTTGTACAAAACAAAATTTATGCCTTTCTTATTAAAGAAAACAAAATAAAATATGAAGCTACTTGTTGCACCAAGAAGCCTGAGCGGAGGATTAAAAGTCACGTGCCTTGCCACGTGATATTCGAAAGAATCGGAGATGTATTTCATACATTGCCGGTTTGTCATTTTGGCATTCTATAGAATGCCTAGGAAATGTGTGAAATATTAATTGTTTCATAACATTGCCGGCCAGTTTTCGGCATTCTATAAAATGCCTAGGTTCTATAGAATGCCGGATTTCAAACTTTGCCGGTAACATATAGATAAAACTTTTGAAGCGAGTTGTCATCACTTGCATTTAAGCGATTTCTGGCTTTTGTTATGTGCAAAAGTGATGAAAATCCCATTTCACACAGGTAGGTGGTGGCAAATGGTAAAAGTGTCTGCAATGATGCTTTTGCCAACTGTGGATAAGGTTATAACTGTGTACACCAGAATTGTTCAAAGGCCAATTTTTCAAATTCCATTTGTATACGTGCATTGGCTCGTATTTCTGTAAGATCGTCTTTTATTAAATCGCTTTAGTCCATCGAAACTTCTCTCGCACCCCCAGGGGTGTACACACCCCGGGTTAAGAACCACTTCCTTAGAACCATGGAAGTAAAATTTAATATAGGATATTACTGAAGAAGAGCAATTTTTAATCGAGCTCGAATCAACATTAAACATCAACAGTTGTTACGAGCTGAGCTATCGGATGAGGAAAGAACTCAAGCACGCGGATTTGGTTTAAAGCAACAAAAACTCCGGTGAAGCCGGATATTGAAGCTAGAATTAATAGGATTTCTAATATGATTTCATAATTATTATTAAAAACTAGAAAATTTTCCGATTTTGTTTGGGTTCTTGACAGCGACATGATAAAAGATATCAGCTTATTAAATCGTTTCGAAAGATTTAATTCTGGGAAACAACATTTGTGTTTCAAACCGCACAGTCCACAACCCGACCACCTCCGATTTTTTTAAAACTCGGCTAATTTGTTTCCCAGACATATATAAGTAATTCTGGAAATTTTTAGCTTCCAACTTGCAATAATTTTTTATGTATATTAATTTTAAATTTGAAAAATTGGGCAATTCTTTGATTTTAGACTAACTAAATCTCCTGTTCCTCTCTCTCTCTCTCTCTGGACCTAATTGTTCAATCGTCAATCATACTGAATGAGAGCTTATTTTGTAGAGAAATGTATCATATGAAAGCCGTATCATATGCCATCGCTCCCTACATTCAGGTCGTGATTTTTCAATACCTATCTAATTCAAATAAAAAAAATCTTTTTTCAAGACTATTTTCTTTGGTTTACTGGATAAAAATCCCATGCCGGAGAACCTGCCTAGCTGATTGCAAAAGGGGTAAAGCATCAATAAACCATACCTCCAAGGTGGAAATTGATTTGATACAAATGCTATATTACTGATGTGCCATTCTACTGATGCGTCTATGATAAAAACCATTTCTTTGATTATTCTTCCAAAATGGAAAAAATAAGGAAATGTTTAAAAAATAAATTTCGCTTATCAAATACAGCAGTAGTTAATAGGTTGAAACTTTTCCTGATATAAACCTCATCTGTCTAATCGAAGTAATACAGTATAAAAGGTTCGCTAAGAAGAGGTACGACTAAATTCTTAAAAATTTCATATCTACATGATTATGGTTGATAAAGTGCTCGCAAATTTTGTGGAAGCAAACTTAACCGGTCAATTTTAACAAAACCAGTAAAATCTTTCTGTTTTTATTTTCAATTTGAAAAAAATAATATGTACAGATGCATATACTTATTGGTTTCCACCTATCAACAAGTGAAATTGATAAAAAACAAAAAATCACCTTTTTATACCTTTATGCCCCCCTAAAATTAAAATCCTTTCAGTCAATAAATTGTCAATTTTAATTTTTAAATTGTTCAAGTTGTATTATTTTTAAATTTCCAATTCTATATTTGCAATATGTATTGGCAATTTTTTTCTATAGATTCTGATTTCTGGACATTATATTAATTTCCTTACCTAATTTCTTTAGTTTTTTTATAAGATTTCTCTATATGTGTCTTAAGTTTATTACGAAATAATCTACAGATTTCACAAGTTCACTGCAGGACAAGAAATGCTGTTTTGCGTGTTCTAAACTAAAACTTCCCTTGATTTTTAAGTGTATCTTTTTCAATCTCTTCATTTACTCAACCTCTCACAGGCTCTAGATCAGTAGTCGATATCGACCCCAGGGATCGATATAACATTGTTAGTGGTCGATTCGGGCTCAGGGGTCGATAGAAAATTATAAGACATCATTGTACGGTAATATTTAATTCGGTTAACTTGGATGACAACGCAATTAAGAGTGAATCGTGGGAACAGTGGCATGAATAGTTACGGAAGCCAATCGAGTGGGCCAAAATGACATATTTACCATGATTTTACAAAGAAATAAGCTAGATATAGAATTCCGTGGCGATTAAAGGCTGAAACATAATAATTTTGAACCCAACATTGATAACCGTGTCAAGAGTCACGAAGCACACCCTTCGCATTGACAACGATAGTAAATTGTTAATAAAAGTCTTATTTTCATATATACAAGGAAGATTGTATTATTGTTATTTGTTATCTAAATCAAATTTTATATTTTATTTATCCCTCCTATCAAATATATAATGTTAAGAAGGAAGTCAAAAGTAAGAACGTATCCCTTTGAAGTTAAGCCAATATAATAATATACAGGGTGAGTCTAAATTGTTTTTACAAAATAAGAGGGGTGATAGTACCCATCCAGTCGAGCAATAATTACCATGGAACATAGAGTCGCATTCCACTCTGAGAGGCAGAAAGGAGTAAAGTCGAAACGCGTCGAGCATGAACAAGTCATCGCCTCTGACGTCGTTTTGTAACCTGCCTACGTAGCATATCTCCTAAGCAAGATGGCCTGGTCGGTAGCGCACTGGCGTCCAGTCCAGAGGTTGGCCTCCTCGCTCACCTTACCTCAACCCACTGGACTTTTTCTTCTGGGGGCACATGAAATCTTTAGTGTACCAGACGCTTGTGGACTTGGTTGAAGATCTCGTAGCGAGAATCGGTGTTGCCGCAGACAAAATTAACACAACACCAGGAATCTTCGAGAGGGTGCGCCAGTCATTCCTTCGCCGGTGTGAACTGTGCAACGACACGCGTGGCCGCCACTTTGAGCACTTGCTGTGAGTTTTTCTCTGATCTATAAATCAGATTATGCAACTTTTGGTATCGTTCATTCGCTTTCCCAACACTGTTGTAAGTTCATGTTGAAATTCTAATTTTACTCTTTTCTGCCTCTCAGAGTGGAATGCGACCCTATGTTCCATGGTAATTATTGCTCGTCGTATGTTGGGGCACTCGTATCTCAAGGTACCACTGTATTATGAAATACCGTAATCTAAGTGCAATTCTTAGGACTGAATGTTTTATTTTTAAAGCGTGCAATTTGATTGCTCCAATCATAAAATTTCAATATTTATTTTCTGGAATTTCTTGTCGGTCAATGTATTTTTAAAAAATTAGAAATTTTAGACTTTGGTTTTGAAACAAATAATATACTTTCCCACAGCTTATGAATTTCCGTGTTCTAGAAAAAATCTCTACGTCCATATCTTGATTAGTATTTTAGAAAGATTGTGAATTAAACTATGGGACAGAAAATGTTGAAAAAGTCAAAAGTTACTGAGAAAAAGGAAAACAATTTGACAATAATTGGGAAATGAGATAAAATTAGGAAATAGGAAGAGGTTAGAAAGTATAATTGACGCAATTTAGCAGCTAATCAGGAGCTAGGGTAGCATGGAGGATATAAATGTCACTCTGAAGTCAGGAAAGGAAAAAGGATATCCGCATTAGTTTACTGAGAAAGAGTTACATTTATAGGGAAAGGAATAACAGGCTTAAAATAAAAAAAGCTCTTCGGCTGCGATAAAAAAGTTTGAAATTTTTTCTGTTGATAAATAATTTTTTTTAAGATATTGCATTTGCTGTGGATAAAAAATAATGTGGAATTCGAACTGAATTCTTTGGCGTCATAAGCCGCGATGTTAGCGACTCAGCCGTGGTACTTCCGGTATGGGGCACAAAATATCTTAAATAAAAAAACAGCATTCCCTTCCAACCAATCAGATTCAGTCGCAGTTTAGAATCACAATCACAGTTTAGAATCACAGATATTTTTCGCTAGCAATATCGTTATTTATGCATAAACTGAAACCCTGTCGGAAATTCCATGAAAATCCGTTACCCTACGGCCACAGGTTTTTTTTTTACTTTTGTTCATTTCACATGAAATGACCCATATGCGAGTCTGATACGGTTCAAAATCCATATCATACTGTACACTTTTCGCTCAAAAATAAATACTTCTAAAATGCTTTTGGCTGATTCAGTGATTAATAACCTATTTTGAATGTCCTGTAGAATGCTTTGCTATGAAGCGACTTTCTTGGTGAAACATGAAATCTTTATTTTGAATTTTTTGATGGTTGTGGATTTAATAAGCTGTTAGTCATTTATTTGCCTGCTCCAAAACTCGCCGTGCTTTTGATTTCCTACAAAGTCTCCAACAAAGTATTTTATTTTTTCCTATTTTCTTCACAACTACCTAAAGATGTTCATAGAAAACTTTAAATATTGATTCAGTTAAACATGTCGTAGTTATAATTAAGAATAATAAGGATAATAATAAAGGGAAGTGTAAGAAGTTGGGCAGCACTTTCTCAGTAAATTTCTAACTGGAATTCGTAAGATAGTTTTCAGTTTTGTCTCTGAGAGAGAGAGAGGAGAGTGGAGAGAGAGAGTGTGTGGAGAGAGAGAGAGGGAGAGGGAGGGAGAGAGAGGGAGAGAGAGAGAGAGAGAGAGGGAGAGAGAGGGAGAGAGATCGTTCGAAAAGGTACTTGTATCAAGTGAACTTAATTTTCCAATTTTTTTTAATTTTTGGAGATGAATATGCAAACGAAAAAAGAATATTATACATGTCAGGAAAATAGCTTTAGCATCTAATAAATCAGCTATAGTAAAGAACATGTATACTAAGAAATTACTTAATCAAGTGACTTATATATTTTGTCTTGCTCAAGTAACTTATATGTTTTTTGGGCATACGAGCATAGAAAATTAAATTTATAAATTACACAGATAAAATTTATACAAATACTAATCAATTTTAGTGGCTAAGCTTTAAATTTAGTCCACACACATTTTATTTTAATGAATTATATTTAAGTAAAACTTATTTGCAACAAGACTTGAGGTAGGTTAATTAGGATCGGTCGAAAGTTTTGCTGGTTTTCGCAAAATAGTTTTACTTAATAAGTGGTCGGGAAAATCGAATTTTGTAAGGCATCTGATTTCAACCAGGTGCCTCCAAATTTTTCTTTGTCAAAGCTTTCCTCTTCGAATGTTTTGAACAAATCTTTTTAAAATTTTCTCGGCGCAAGGACTTTTCCAACTCCTTTCTCCTTTGGAAACTAAGATAGAAGTTTAAAAGAAAATTATAAAGCCATGTTTATAAAAATTGAAGTTTAACAATTTAATTTTTTTTAATTACATTTACCGAAATGAATGAGTAAGAAGTATACTGTTCTACTCCTTTATCGTGCTCATCTCTTCATTTTATATTGTTACTAAAACACATTAAAAATGTAAATACATTATTTAAAGCGCATTTCTAGGAAATGTAATTAATTTAAGTTTTGATATTATTCCTACCTTTGCTAAATCTACATTTACTACATAGTATGTAATATTGTAAGTAGTAAAAATTAATTTTTGATTTTGATGCCCTAGGAAACATATTTTTGCAGGATGTAGGCCTTGTGAAAGTAATGGTACATCGTTCTAAGCATGTTTTGCATTAATATAACACAAATTTTAATTAGATAAGACGGCTAATTTAAATTAAACAAATACTCGTACTTTAAAACAATCATTTAAGCAAAACTAATGAAATTTCTAAAAAGTTATCCATCAGTTCGTATTTATATTCTAAAAAATGATGCACTCATGGAACCATCTGCTTTATTTAAAAAATAATAAATTGCTTACAAAATAATTGTTTTTACGTTTTTGAATTTAACGCAAAAGTACACATGTATTGTTTTCAATTACAATAAGACAATCTGCAAATCAAAATTCTAATAAACAGCTATCAGGAGCGATCACTCAATTGGTATACATTAACAATATTAATCTTGCGAACCGTACAATCTGCATACAAGAAACTATCAACTTTATAAACACGCGATATTTCTTTATCTAGAAGGCGCCAAGATTCGCCAACCCGCATTTGGGCATATAAACGTAAAACATTCGGTTTTTTCGCAAAATGCATAACTTTAATGGCTCCCAAAAAATTTTCTACCAACTTACAGATATTGAAATTGTTCTCACGAAATAAAATAATGCAAAAAAGTGTTCGCAATAACGAATAAACATTGATTATACTATGATGTGATGCAACGCTACTCTTTTTAAAATGCCCTAAATACTAAAAAAAGCAGATAGGTAAATAATAACATACTTGTGAAATAGGTAGGTAATCGTTTAGTTCCTCTCTTCTTGCAATTGTATGCACAACAATATGCAACCATTTTTTTCACTAAAATTGCTGCCTTCAACGCGTCAATTTGCTGTCCCTATGCTAAATCCCATAGAGAACGTTCCGCGAGTCGTAGAACCGTCCGCAAGTCACATGATTTTATTCGTACAACATGTTGGCAATCCCTATGCGCTCCCTATCCTTATCTCTCCTCTATGGTTCCAACGGAAATGAATAGTATTTTGTAATACTCCGGACGTATAAATAATATATAAACATGTAATAATAAACATATCAACGTAAAAATATCTCACAAACCCCTTATTCAAATTTTATGCATTTCAATTTATAGGAAACATTATTCCTATTGAATAGTATTTGATAATTAGTTCTATGATCGATGCACGAAAAAGGGGTGACGGGTATTCTGCAGCTGTCATGTGGTCTTACATTTTCGAAAACTCCATTTATAATTAGATATTATGATCTCAATTTTAAATAACAAGCCTAAAAAAACTAAGCTACAGTTAAATTTTACTAAAAATTAGAATTGGCAAGCTACATTTGGGTCGTTTTTCTGTCTGGTCAATATTTATTACGTACTTCCTCACAGAATTAGGCTTCCTTTTACTTTTAAGCTAATTTGAGATACTGACAATTAGTTTTTAGGAAAGAATATAGATGTCAGCACGAGTTATCGCCACTATGTGATATCGGGCGAAATCGAGACACGTGTAGTGCGGCTTTCCCGAGAAGACGGGCGACCTTGGACAAGTTAATTTCTGATATGAAAGGTTGGGTCTTGGATAAGGGCTGCAACACAGAAGCCAAAGAAATATGTGCGGCGATCGCCATGGCTGGTTTATCCATCGCCAACTTTGGAGTCGGACGATAAACTCGGTAAGCAGAATCAAATGGCTAAAGACGCCAGGATTTGTTTACGTTTCTATCATTCTTTGATTCAACCAATGAACTTGTTCAAAACTACGTGACTCAACTGCCCTCTCGCTAGTGCCTGATAAAACTAGGGTTATACATAGCAACACACCCGTCTCACGTCCAACCAGTATTTTGTGAGCAGTTAATGCATGTCGGGGTTTCAGGTATTTAAGGGTTTGGTGATCTTTACTGCATCTCAGGAACTTGGGTGTCATTAAGCAGTTATGAGCTGTGGCCGAAGCCATTACAATTAAAGCATTGGATAGGTCGTGCTGTTCCTCTGTAATTTTCATGTACAAACACTCTTTCACATTATAGATCTGGGAGGCTGTTACGTTATTTATGATTTCAATAAGAAATAGCGGGTCAGGTTGTTTATTTCTGAAGATTTTTGGTTGGGAGATTTTATTAATGGTGAAATCTTTTGCTTTAAGGGAATCTTCAAGGATGTCAGAAATCTCGGTGTTTGTAGGTAGGCCTTTAATCACAACTTTTAGGGGTCGATCGTAGTAAGGGATAATTAAATATCCTTCAATTTTGTTAGATTTAACATACTCTGAAACTTTTTGGTGTTGATCAGGATTATTCGTAAAAACTACGATGTAATTTTTGCAAGTTGGCTATTGATGTCATTACCATACAATGGACGGATTTCTTTTAAAATTTGGGAGAAATCATTAGTTGGTTTAATCATAATGGGTTCAATAGTTTTGGTATTTAGGCTGGGGTCGTTAAGCAGGCTTAACTTATTTTGGGTAGCAATGGTATTGGAGGGAGAATACCAGTGTGTTTAGATCTAAGTTTCTTCCTAGGAGTTTAAAGAGGTAATTCGGCTGTATTAGGGATGTCGGGAGTGGAGGAAATTCATCGTCAACAAAGTCAGGATGGAGGTGTCTAGTACATCTAGAGTAACTGTATGGGTCAAGAGATTTGCACTGTCCTTCTATCTTGACTAGCACGAGGCTGTGAATATTTAATTGTTCCAGCAGAAGTGGAGTTTCGTTAGAGACCGCACTGGGCCTTTTTTTACATAAAATCGACGATTGCCTTGGTGATTTCGGCTGTGACATCTTGTGAGCTTCAACCACAAGGGTGAATTGCTGACATCTTTCTTCATCATCTAGCTCACTGTAGATCAGGGTTATATTCATAACTTCCGGTATGGCCGGGCTTGATTTGGATAAAGCCATGATCAAGGGGGTTCTCAACTTGGTTGAGGTGAGTTAGTTTTGAGAAAGACTGTTTTTGCTCTTGATTCAAGATACTTGTCACAGCGTAAAGGTCGCGACGCAGCGAAATGCGAGCTTTTGCTTAAATGGATGAGTGAGTACTTGTTATAAAGTTCCTTAGACAACCTTATTATAAGTTCCTTAGAAAATGAACTTAAAAAGGCATTCACAATCACTCCAAAGTTCAAAATCGACTTTTGTATATAGTCATCTCAGTATCAATTTTTGTAGGTTTGTTTTACCTAAAGTATGTTAAATGGATCTAAAGTAAAGGGTAGAAGCTATAAAAATCTCAGTTTTAAAAATTATTTTGCGCTCGCTTATTTTTCTCTATATTTGCATTTTCTATGACAGAAAAGTGATTCTTTGGATCACTTTCAATCGACTTTTAGCCAATTAAACCCGAGCAACGCCGGGTAAATTCAGCTAGTTATTTACAAAGCGAACGAGCATTCATGCAAGCATCTTTTCTGTTGTAGGAAGTATTCAGAACTATGAAGCCCGGAGCTGTGGTATTCTACATCGACAACGCTGCCGGCGGGTTTCGTGAACTGCTGAATTCCGCCGCCAGAAAATGCAAAATGATGACAGTGTTCGGGCCATGGTGTGATGGGCCCTACGTCAATGAAGCATTCAACATCACTCGATTTGACTACACAAGCTGTTATGCAACTACAGTGACAGTGCAAATTTTGGTTAAGCCTTTTTTACCACAACATTAATAGATAATGTATGTATGGACAGCGACTGGAGAAAAAGTCAAATGTATTTCCACTGTGATGTGCAATCTGTTTTCCATGTTTAAAACCAAGAAATGCCATTGTATTTATAATATAGTTATTCTAGTACAAATGTGCAAAAGGAAAAGGGGTAATATTTCATTAGTGTAAAAAGATAAGTATAACTTGTAGTACAAACTTTGGTGAGGACAGTGACCGAAAAAGTCCAGCACATTTGCACTGTGATATGCAATCTGTTTTCTATGTTTAAAACCAAGAAATGCCATTGTATTTATAATAAAGTTATTTTAGTACAAATGTTAAATAGGAAAAAGGGGTAATATTTCATTAGTGTAAGATATATATTGACTTGTAGTACAAACTTTGGTGAGGCTCTTCATGGATAGGTTGTGCACTCTCTTGTGCATGTCTATTGATGTCCTTGCGCCACAGAAACAGACAGAACTAACCTTCATTTCGCCTCAATGGAACCCATAATCTAAATTAACTCCGGAACTGCTGGTGTGGAGGACTTGCATATGTACGGAATTGAGGTAATGGTATTTAATTAACGTCGTATTGGAGCAACACAATGGGCTATTGGCGAAGGTCCGGGATCAACACCGAAGGAAAAAGATAAGAGGATAACACACCGTAATTTTGAACCACGGACGGATGACGAGGTCACACCTGAGCTGGAACCCGACTATCTAAAGTACAGAACTATGGAATCCATGAAAGTGTAACGGTTTATTTATCTGCCTCCAAATCGTGGCTCGGATCTTTCCCTTCGTGTTTGATCCCAGACCGTCTCCATTCGCCCGTTGTGTTGTTGTTCCAATGACTTTAATTAAAATACCTCCCAACCAAACCGTGGCTTAGGGGTCACAGTAACCCGGTTGGAAGAGTAATGGATTAGCAACCGGAGGGTTGCGATTTCGAATTCAACCAAAGACCATCGTGTGCAAAGGGGACTGGTGCACCTTAAATCTATCGTGGCCTCCAATGTCCTCACGTTGGCGTGGAAGTTTGGAGAGTGGGGTGCCAGCTCAGATGTTACCTCATCTGACTTTGGTTCGAAATTACTTGTCCTCAATCTTTCCCTTCGGGATTGATCCTGGACCGTCGCCCATAGCCCTTTGCGTTGCTCCAGTGCAAACGTTAATTAAATACCTACCAAATAGTGGCTATCTACGCAAGTGCACATGAACTAAGCGTTTTCAGCGGCTAAACATCTTAGCTGTGATATGTACAGCTAAGATGGGAGATTTACAAGCTTTGGATGGTTTTGTAATCAGACAAAAGGTAGATGCACAGGCAGGTGTTTAATTAATTAAAAAATTAATTAATTTACTTAATAGATTAAAAATAAACTAATATACTTAATTGTTGTACACATTTATAAAGCATTTATGTGGTTTATTAAAGAGTAAAGTCGTCCTGAAGAAATTGATTGAAATAGTGCTGCAGAGTGCATTTTCCTACACTTCCTTGGGTATGGACACTGCGTTAGCAACCTTCGAGTTGTAGGCGGCGCATGTTCGATTGCTGTCAGGTGCATTTCTCCCTGGATGTTTTTCTCGTCAGTAAAAACTTTCGTGTCTATTACTTGATATTGTATGTCTTGTCTGGCGTAGCATGGCCAAATATGGCCCTTGCGCCATAAAACCCCAAATCAACCAACCAACCTACACTTCCTTGTGTTTGAAGGGGCGTCGTGGCTTAGTGTGCTAGCAATCTGAGTTGTAGGTGGCGCTGGTTCAATTCCTTCCTGGGTGTATTTCTCCGCTGTCAGTAAGCTTTCTTTGCTGTGCGTCTATTACTTGATATTGGATGGCGAGATCCGAGATTGGCCATTTATGCGCTCTTTGAAGTCAGGGCAAAAGCACGGTCAATTCGAAGGGTCAGGTCCGGTGGTTCTGTGAAATATTTTTATATTTACGAAAATTAAGCCCATTTTCGGACCATCGGACTAGCAACGGCGGGAACCTCCACGCGGTGCCATCTGGAAATCGACTATGTCGAGCTAATGCCCGTACGTTGTGAATGGCGTTCCTGGTGACCAGGTAGCTGGGCGAGGCAACAGTGACTCGTCACTGAGGGAAACGCCCACTGGAGGATGGAGCGAGGTGGGCACCTTGCCGCCGGACAAAAGCGTTTCCGCTGCCCGCTACTTGCAATCTGGGGCTCCGAATAATAGGAGCAGCCTACTGAGGGTGCTTGCCCGGCTTTATATTTCCTTTCTTTGCGGTCTACTGATGAGACACGCAAACTCTTTCTACATCTTTACTGGGAACTTCCCAACTTTATTCCTCTCTGTATATGATGTGTATTAGCACCGCTGAATCACCAAGTGCCACATCGAAACCAACAAATATTATTCTATCTCTACAGGCTCTATATAACCTTCTTTAAAATTTCTGGTCCTGCCTGTGGCCAGATGACAGGACTTGATGGTTTAGACGGAAGGTGGACCGTACCCGCCTTAAGTGGCAGGGGTGTAGTACCAGCCCTGGGATAACACCTCGTGAGGGGTGCCCTTGGTGGGGAATCATCCCGGAGCAAAAGCCTGAAGCTGGAAGGCTGACTGGATAAAAATGTATCGGTCTAGAAGCAACGACCCCGCTGGCCCGGCGGTTAGAAAGGATACGATGGAAGAGAGGAAAGTGCCGAGAAATCCACCCCTATAGGATGCCACCTGCGCGGGCGATTCGTGAGATGAGCGCACGCAGGGTCATTCATATGGGGCCCGTGGGCCTGGGAACCCACGGCACGGACCTCGACTGGAGTCGTGTTACGGACAGGACTGCCTCGAGTCTGCCTGGCAAGACGAGTGCGGATCGTGAGTTTGTAGGGTGACTACGTGAATGGAACCTGCCGTGCGTGTGGTAACTGGTACGCCACTTGCTGGATGGACCTGCGATAACAGGTAGTACTGGATCCCAGTTTAAATGTGTTACTATGGCGACAACTGAATATAATCAGATTTGTGCCACTCAAACATCTAGCTCTACCTCTTCGTCCTCCTCGGATGAAGAGCCAAAAGTAATATCTATGAATAGCAATGGAGTAGAATCCAACGCAGAACCCGGTTCTGCCGATGCGACGCCCCTTGCGCTTCGCAATAGGCAGGTTATCAGAAGGAAAAAGGCCAAGAAGGGCCGGAAATCTTCCACTGGTGAAGAACAAACCAGTGAGTCAGAAGTCGCAGGGGGCAGCGACTCTGACAGGGTGAGGAGCACCCAACAACGAACTCCGGAAACAACGAAGATTGTAAAAAATAATAATAAAAATGAGAGTGAAAAGGAGGAGGATGCCAACAGGGGCAATGGCACCACTAAAAAGGTGAGGCGCACCGTCGACCGAACTCCGAGAAAGGCTTCAAAGGAGAAGCAGACCAGACTGAGCTCCTCGAGTGAGGATGAGTTCCCCCCCCCCTTCCAGGGAACCCTCCGACAAAGCAGAACTTGTCGGGGAACGGCACACATAGTGCCGGCTCAGGAAAGTCAAAGAAAAGTACCAAACAACAACAAAAGAAGGGGCATAGTCCACCCCCTGAAGCCTCAGTTACAGAGGTGGAGAGCACAGCTGCGAAAACAGCTATAGGGATGGTCGTAAAAATGACCACTTTGCTCAGCCAGCTTGGGAATATCAGCCCTGATTCCCAGGCTACCAAAACTAAAATTGTTGAAATATTTTCCAAGTTCGCCGAGGACCACATCCTCTTGGCGGAGGAAAATAGGAAGTTAAGGGAGCAATTAAGCTCTAGACAACTTCCCACTGCTCGAGCGACAGAGCAGCACCCACACCAACAGAAGCAGGCTCCTAAGGCAACTTGGGCGCAAGTAACTGGAGGCAATGAGAATAAAAATAATCAGCGCCATAGCCAAAATGGTAAGATCAGGGGGCCTTCCTCCTATAGGAAAAAACGCCCAAATCTCCCGACTATACACATCTCACCTAGAGAAGGTGTGGAGATGATCAGCGGCCAGGTCATGAGCCTGGTAAAAGAACTGATACCAAAACCAACAAAGGTTGCACCCATCATTGGAGTGCGTGGAACATCCACAGGTATGCTGATCCCTCTCGGGACGGAGGAACATAAGGCCCTCCTTACCGAAAAGATAAATTGCACTAAGGGTCTAATGGAGAAATGCGAGATCTCAACACCTCCAAGACCCCTTCCGTTGCTCAAGGTTTTCAACGTCCCTCGGGAAGTTGACGAAGGAGAAGTCGATGTGGCGACCTTTCTGAAAACCATTGAGAAGCAGAACAACATTCCTCGTAACTGCTTGTCATACGTCAGGAGGGTTAAAGCCGGAGCCTTTAGTTATCATTGGTATATACGTATACCAGGCGAAGCCCTCGCAACTCTATCAGGGAAGGAGCGCCTACTCCATGACTGGGCCTCCTTCCGATTCGTAGTTGACACTTCTCCACGGCAGTGTTTTAAATGCTACCGTTATGGACACCTGAGCTCAAGGTGTAAGGAGAAAGAGCAGGCTTGTTCACTGTGTTTGGGTTACCATGATTGGCGCACGTGCAAAAATCAGGGCAAACCCATATGTAGATTATGCACGCACACAAAAGCAAGGTACGGGGGCCTTGGTGCGAATACACATAGTGCGGTGGACAGAAGGAGCTGTCCAACGTACATGAACGAGCGAGATGCACTGAAAGTAAGATCTAAAAATGAATAGTACGACCTCACAAAGCCGTGATATGGTAGCGCATTGGAGCTTCCTCCAATGTAATGTCCGGCGATCTAAGGTCGCCACCAATTATTTACAATTAATTTTGGGAGAGAAGGCAGCGGATATCCTACTGATGTCTGAGCCTTATCTCTTACAGGGAGATATTGCAGGCATACCCCTGCATTGGCGTTCATCGCATGCGAAGGGCGGCAGAGCTGCGGTTGTGGTCACCAATAATAACATTGGTGTCTACGTAATTGCGGAAACTGACAATATCGTGGCGGTTGAGCTCTCGAATGGAAAATTTAAAGTTGTCGTGGTGTCTGTTTACTTTCCCCCACTTGCACCTCTAGGTCCACTTATATCGGACATTGAACACCTCTTAAGGAGGGCAAGAAACCGGAGGGTGATTCTGGGCGGAGACATCAACCTCAAACACCCCCTCTGGCACCGGCATGCAAAGGACACGCCCGATTCAAGATCGTTCGTGTCTTTCCTAACACGTAACGACTTGAATGTCCTAAATGATCCGGACTCTCCACCAACCTTTGATAGTGGATACGGGGAGAGTTGGATAGATATCACGACGGCAACACACACGCTTGAGACACAGGTCGAGGGATGGAAAGTGATCAAAGATACGCTCAGCGATCATAATTACATCACCTTTGACCTGCGTAAAAACGCCCATACGAACCTGACCAGCAGGTACTCTCGCAACCCATCGAGGATCCGTAGGATGGTCGAAACCCTCGGGTGGGACCTCCTAGAAGCCGCAGTGAAAATCTCAGTCTCTGAGAGTCCTGCGGAAGTAGATGGGTAACTTGCGAAGTCGGCTCTCTTGATCAAAAGAGTTAGTGACAGAGCGCTGCTGGTCAAAGGGTTTACTCACAAGCGAAACCCATGGTGGGATGATACCCTCACCATACAACGTAAAAAGACGAGAGCTCTATGTCGGCGATTTCAACATGCGAGCTCCGAACTGGACAAGCTGTTTTGGCGTACGCAATTTAAAAAGCAATCTGCTCTCTACCGCCAAAACATCCTTCGGAAGAAAAGGGAATCCTGGGAGACTTTCTTATACACTACCTCCCCAGGAAATCCCTGGACACTACCATACAAACTGGCTGCCCACAAAATTCAGAGACGCCAACCAATTGGAAGTGTCAAAAGGGCGGACGGAACACTGACAGAAACGCTATCTGAAACGGTTTAACTGCTTCTAAGCACGCACTTTCCCCCTGATACTGTGGATGGCACCCCATATCAGAGAAAGCTAAGAAGGGAAAGTAAGAAAACACCCAGCTCGCTCCCAACGGACGACCGCCCAATTACATCGGGCGAGATCGAATCCGTAATAATGAGGATGAAAAAGGGACGAGTAGCTGGCTTAGACGGGATCACGGTGGAAGTGATCCAGGAGATCTTCCGACAATGCCCCAAGTTCTTCATAGAACTATTCAATAAGTGCTACAAAATGGGGTATATACCAACTAGTTGGAAAAGGGCCAAAGTTGTCCTTCGTAAACCGAACAGAGAAGCAACGGACGTCAGGTCCTACCGCCCTATCTGTCTCCTAAACACCATAGGAAAGGCCTTTGACAAGGTTATCACCCAACGAACGTACTATTGGCTCAAAAAGAACGGGAAACTCAACCCAAAACAACATGGGTTCAGGGCTGGCAGGTCATGCGAGTCAGCCCAGTACCGTCTTAAACAAATTGTGTCACAAGGCAAGAAGGACAAACGTAACATCAGTCTTATTGCTCTTGATGTGGAAGGTGCGTTTGATAATGTGTGGTGGCCAGCCATTCTAACACGGCTAATCGAGGCCCGCTGTCCTGCAAACCTTTACAAGGTATTCCAAAATTATTTAAGTAACAGGACAGTGGTGGATACGTAACAGAGCGTAAAACGGAGAGAGGCTGCCCACAGGGTTCATGTAGCGGGCCTCTCCTTTGGAACCTTGTTGCGGACGCTTTCTTGGAACTTACTTTGCCAAGAGGGTGTGAGATGATCGCCTATGCGGATGACCTAATGTTAGTGGTCACTGGGGTGAATCGTTTCGATCTGGAGACAAATGGTAACCATTCCATTTCTATTATAACACACTTTGGTCAAAAGGTTAAACTCAGATTTAACCCAAACAAGATACAAGCAATGACCCTCTCCTATCGGAATACTCTGAGAAGAAACAGTCCTTCCTTCGACTGTGAGGGAACAAAAATTCAAAATGTCAATGAGCTCAAATATCTAGGCGTTACTTGGGACAAAAACCTGAAGTTTGCAGAACACTTCAGACAAAAGCGAACAACAGCTACTAAGCTTTTGTATATGTTGAATAGAGTGGCTCGAATACTCTATGCCAATAGACCATGGCTGCTTAAGCGCATATACCGTAATGTTATCGTTCCAACAGTTCTGTACGGATATGGCGCATGGGGAGACTGTGTTAATCAGACAGTCTTCCGCAACTATTTAGAGTCCATCCAGAGGCAAGCCTTGATTCCAATCACAAGGGGTTTCAAAACCGTTTCCACAAAAGCTTTGCAAGTCTTAGCTGGAACCTTGCCTTTGTACCTTCGAGCCACCATAACGTATGCTCAGTTCCTAATCACAAAAGTCGAAACTGAGGTTGTGATTTATGGTGAACGTTTCTCACCGTCTTTCTTTGCTAGAGAGATCGACGTGTGGGCGACTCACCCGGCAGAACGCATCTCCGTACCCTTCGACGTGGCACTCCCTGAATGTGCGGAGACAGAAATATATACTGATGGCTCAGGAATAAACGGATGCTTTGGTGCAGCGTTCGTGGTCATGTACTTTGGTGTCATAATCGAAAGGTACATGTACCGAATGAGCAATAACAGCACGGTGTTTCAAGCAGAGCTGTCGGCACTTGAAAAAGCGCTGGAATGGGTGCAGTCCAGCCCCATATACAATGCAAAGAAAATCACCCATATTTTCTCAGACAGTCTCTCTGCTTTACAGGCCTTGAGGGATCCATTACATTCTAACCCTCTGGTCCACAAGATAAAGTTTCTGTACTGGAAGGTCGTGCTATGCCAGGGTGTACAGATGCACTGTATAAAAGCTCACGTTGGCCACCGAGGTAACGAGGCGGCCGACGCGGCGGCCAAATTGGCTACCAAGAGAGAGGTCGTTGACATACTGGTGATGAGATCTAGCATAACACTTAAATCAATGCTTATTCGAAAAGCTATGGAATTGTGGAGACAAAGATGGGAGGTGGCACCTACAGGTCGCCACACATTCAGATTCCTACCTGTTCCTAATCTCAGAATTCACCTCTTCGACCCCTTTATTGTCCAACTGCTAACAAATCACGGAAGGTTCCCAGACTACTTCTCTAGAATGGGATACCCGATGTCGAACGCCTGTCAATGTGGTGAAGTAGGTGATTCTCTTCACTACATCCTGGACTGCGGGCTGACGGCAGACCTCAGGGGAGGACTTGATTTCATTAGAGATCGGCCTCAAGATTTACTCAATAACCCAAAGTGTCTCCAGGCATTACATCGCCTGGGTAAACTTGTGTGGGAAACCACCCCCGCCCCTCCCCCGAGGGTTTGGGGGACTTCAGGCCTGCAACCTGATACAAACTAAAAGGACTTGATGGAACTTATTCCCAACTTGACTTAAAGGAATTGATGGTTTTCTAAAGGATTTGATGGTTAACAGGCAAGGGTGGTTTTGCTGGAACCACCACAGTGTCGGAGATGATTAAACTCTACGAAGTGCTGCGTTGCACTTGAGCATACTCATTGTCCCTGCTCACCCAGCCATGGAGGGTTTTGCTGGTTTTCCCTCCACGTAATGCAGGTTGGTTTTAAAAGTCCTTACAGCAAAGGCACATCCCTTAGGAGACGACCGCCATGGTCAAATGTCTCACAATTATTTATCGAGCCAGCTAGCATTATTATGCAAGTCAGTTTAAAAAGTAGGTGCATATTTGCATGCCCTCCCTGTACCAATGTAGATCCGTTGCGTGACCACTTCGCGCAGCCACAAGTTGCACTCCGGACGTTCTGAATTGGGAGGAGGGGGACAAGAGCCCACTCCACCCCCGATAAGGTTCTGAAGTTGAGTTGCGACTAAAGCTCCTGCCCATTAAGGAGTACCGTCGATTGTCTTTAAGACCATAGACTTGAGTCTCGCTCTTGCTCTGAGAGACCACACGAAGCTTTACAAATGGGGCCTCCCCCGCTACTCTGCAATGGCACTATGTCGGGCGCGGAGGGGGCTGCGCCCCCATCTAAGTAAGTAAGTATTACTTGATATTGTCTGGCGCAGCATACCCAAATGACTCATGCGCCATAAAACCCAACCAACCCTCACCACGTCTGTTTGATTTGGTCGTTTGTTTTATGGCTCAGGTCATTTGACAAAACTGCGCTCATGGACGTGAAATATATGTATATTGCTACTGAGTATCTTCAAAACGTGACTCAGAGTCGACTAGTAGTCATTTGATAGTTCTGTGAAAAGTTGACTTGGTTGGCCGATTGGGCATTTTATCGCTTTGTTTTGGATTATATCTTACTACAGGGAAGATATGTAAGTGCGCATTTCTAGTAGTGACCAAACTAGTGAAATCGCCAATCTACTACTAGGTTGTGCGGACTAATTGGATGATTCAATAGACCAATCAGATGACAATTGCTTTCCTCCCGGCAGACGAAAGTTGCCTAAGGGTCACGTTACTAGTTAGGGTCACATGATCCTGGGATCATAACAGGTTACTTTTATCTCCCATAGCTGTTCGAAACACAAGAGACGATGCTAAGCAAATGAATACACCAAGGAAAGTTTTACTGACAGAAATACACCTTGGGAAAGTTACATAAATCAAACCTGCGCCGCCTACAACTCGCAAGTTGCTATCGTAATGGACAAAGCCACGGAAGCCACCCATGTGTTTGGATTCGTCCACTAAGCTAGATATATTTCACGTGGTCGAATTATAGGTATAAAGCACAAAACTATCAACTCACCATTTTGAAAATGGCCTTAAACATTATCAGTGTTCGACGTGCCTAGAGTAGAACAGCCGTAAAATACCTAGAGTATATACCTGGTCTTTAACTATTTCAAAATAATGTGCCTAGAGTACCATTATTTTGAAATAGTTAGACCAGGTATATACTCTAGGTATATTACGGCTGTTCAAATATAAGATACATAGAAAAGATGTTAAAAGTGACGAAACTGAATAGTGAATTTCACTGAACCAGAAGATAGTAAAAATCGTTTATACCGATATTTCTGAATTATTTTATTAAAAGTTGTAGTTGCATTTCCTGATTTTTTTCTTCCATCTTTTGAGTTTAATAGTGTATCATTATAAAAAAATTATTATGTTCCTCTAGTTATCCTTTTTTTACCAAAAAGGTGTTGAATTTAGTTTTGAAATGACGTTCATTGTTGATGATGGCTAGATCCAGGGATGGTTGTTTGGGTTTCATGGCGCAATGGATATACACCCAAGGAAAGATTTACTGACATAAAAAAGAATACACCCATGGAGTCAGCGATGGAAAAGATAAGGTTAAACTTTTAGTTTAATTTCTTTTTTTCTTGAGCCTTAAAAGGTCTTGAATTCAACGTGCATTATACAATAAAAAGAAACATCGTCATTTTTCTTCCATTTGATTATATCTCAATGAACACATTAAAAATGTATAAATTTTATTTATAAGTGGCACAATTAAGAAATATTTTCATGAAAACAGTAAAGCTAAAAATAAATCATTTAAATCTTTTTAGTAAAATATGGCTAATTAATCTAAGTATCTTACATATGGAGTAAAATCAACAAATATCTTCAGTTTTAGCACATTTTTGCATTAAATACCGACAAAAAATTGTTAAATATGTTCTCAAACCAGTATTGTATCCCTCTTGAAACCATAAACCAGTGTATTTTATTGCAACAATTTTATCCACCTAAATTGCTAAAATAAAACAGCGCCAAACACAAGACAGACAACATCAAGTAATTGTGAAAAGAAAGATTGCTTTGGCCTTTTATGGCGCAAGGCCCATATTTGGCCATGCTGCAATAGACACAAGACATACAATATAGAGTAATAGACATACACACAATGCAAGTTTTACTGACACAGAAGAGAGAAATAAACCAAGGGAGGAATGCATCTGACCGGAATTGAACCTGAGCCGCCTACAACTCGAAGGTTGCGTAGCTATTTACTCTGTGGTTGCAAGCACCCCCTGAGCCACGATGGCCCCTGTGAAAAGAAAGGGGAAGTTGAGAAAGATCGCTTGGGCACACTGCTTCTGGAAAACATGGGGGTCGTGACTCCCCATGTTTTCCAGAGGCAGTAAATCCCATGGGAATAGAACAGATCACTAGACTCCCCTTCTAGAAACCTTGATCACTAGAGTACCTAGGGTTCGTAAAGCCCATACACACCTAACGATTTGCCCCTTAGGGGATTGATTGAATTTTTATGGCACAAGGCCAGTTTTGGCCAAACTAAGCCCTCGAGGGGAGGAGACGGGCGTTGGATAAAAGAAAATTAGGTTTTCGCTGTAACGAAATTGTTAAAACTAATGTTACTTCAAAAAATAAAAGTTCAAAGGTAAACAGATAAAACACATATGAAACTAGTTAGTTTATTAAAATTTTTTCGTTTACATACAAATAGGGAAACGTAATTTTTGGTATAAAAATTCAAAAATATTTGAGGACATCTTGTCTGAGGACATCTGCAGTTGAGAATCACATTTGCAGCGCATCAATAAGTGTTCCAAAGCACTTATAGCACCACTGGGTCTTCACATAAACACAGAATGCTTCTTTTAGGAAAGTGAAAATATTTCGACAAAATATTCTTTTCTTCAGTTATTCCTTCAGTTATCAAATCTTCAGTCAAATTATCAGTACCTTCAGTTATTTCAAATTTCGTATTATACAGTTTGCTATTCTTTAAACTCGAAAAACACATAACGAGTTGAATGTGTAATATTATCATATTAAACATTCAAACACGGTCAAATAATGCTAGAAAAGGCACTGTGTACCTTAAAATATGTACCACATGACAACATTTCTTCAATAAATCAGGCGACTATCCCTGTGGAACGGCTCTTAGCAACTTCAGAGTGAAATCCCACAAGGCTTGTTGAACATATTTGTAGCATTCCAAGAAACCGAGCGACTTGTAAGATTGCTCTACAGAATGAAATTTCAAACATTATCCAAGTGATATTTAAGTTTGTTAGGGTTTCTTCATGATTTTAGCAGCCAAGTTATTGATGAGTAATGTATACCCATACAATAAAAGTTAATTGTTCTTAAAAACAGCAAATGATAAGCTTGACCCCAACAATGGAATATGGTCGAAGATAGTATTTTCAGTTCAAGACAATTCACAAGTATGGGACTTTTAACGAAATGTCTCAAGTGCCGAGCCCACTACTTGGATACTTTAGAGTTATTCAGTCTACTCGATCTCATTTTCAATCACGCTTTTCCTCTGGAACGCTCAAGAGAATTTTCTGAACTAGCGCCGTGACCTTACCTAAAAGAATAAAAAGCTCATTAGATCCATTCCTGCCGTACGAAATCAAGCAATAATACACAGGTTTATTAACTTAAGCTGATTTTAAATAGGAAGCGCGAAGCGACACGCTCAGACCAATCAGAGGCGTCAAAAGTTGAAAGGCATCTGATTGGTTTACGCATGCCGCTTTGTGCTTTCTATTCGGCTTCAGCGAAGTAATCGATTTGCGCACATTATCTGCGCAGAAGGGTATACTGCTTGTATCTATTGGTGAGTGTTAAGAAAGTTTCATGCAATGGAACTCAATCACTTATGCTTGTACAGTTACCATCTTTTATTATATCAGTAAATCTTTTAGTGCAATTTTTCATGGTTGAGGACTTAAATTATGAAAAGATGTTTCATTATTCGGAGGCAAAATACTGACATTAAGGGGACAGTGACTTTCGAAACAAACTTTCGTAGGTATTATGGGATTGTTATGAAATTTGCAGACTATTTGTTTTCTATTACAAAGCCTATAAAGTTGTCAATAAATATTAGTCCAATCGGAAGTAATTTTAGCGAACCCCCCTTAAATTTTCTGCTCGACGCGCCGGTATCTACTTTTTAATCTTTTAATTTATCGTTGTCTGATATGTACAGTCGCGGAAAAAACGAACCACCCGAGCCATTGTAAAAGTAGAGTAAATTCAAAGATGGCGGCTGACAGGAACTAACGTCTATAAATTCAAATGCAAAATATTTGCATAAGAGGCTTCATATTAAATCGAGCACCAACTTCATTTCCAATGGAAATCCCCTATTTTAACACACAATTTCAAATTATATATAAATTTAACTTCAGATACCAAATTTCATGTCATTAAATCGTACCGTTTGGAAGTTATGAGTACCGAAAGATTGGAGCTCCTAAAGTTAAATCAGTTTCTTAGATTTTTATGGATATCTTCCTAAATATTTCTATAGCGCTGATATTTTGTTCCATGTTAATGTTAAACCACAACAAAATCCAATTAATATTTTATTTTATACAGTTTTAGTATGCAATTATAATTACTAAAATAATATTTGAAAAAATTATGAATTGGAACCTTACTATATTTTGATGTGAATCGTTTCAGGACTTCTAATATGACTATGGAAAATTTCAGCTCATTCCAATCATTAGTTTTTGAATTACATTAAATTTTCCTCATTATTGAGATTTTAGGGGGCAACCAAAAGTTTATAAAACGTCTGACAAACCTCGAATAATTCTCGGATCGTTTGCATGCGCTGACAAATGGGTTTGAAATACATCGACCTTAAAATGAAATAGACGGAGCATGTGCCCGCAGTTTCATGTGATTGGTTAAAGTGATTATCCACCGTGATCAAAAACACTAGTTTGCACTTCGACAGCCAATCGGTTAAGGCGATTCGTAAGTTCACTCCCTTCAGAGATCTTACGACAGCGACTTCACCCACATGCTCCGTCTATTTCATTAGAAGGTCGATGTTGAAATAGTGTTCAAATTTGAAATTCGGGTAACTATAACTACAATTCTTTGATGAGCGGGAATAACAGTACAAGTCAGTTGTGATGTGCACAATTTTCTTGGTACGAACAGCACAAGTAACAATTTTGTCACAGTGCCACATCCAAAATTTTTCCTAATAAGTTGTCAGACATTAAGGTGCAGAACATATTTTATAAATATTATTCATTTACAACATGGAACATTAAATGTCTTTGTTCTCTAAAAAATATCATTTTTTGACCTGTACTGTTATTCCCGCCCATCAAAGAATTAATCTCCATCTACGAATAGATTTTCAATGTAAAGATTATCCCTGAAATTGACAACTTTAATATTGAATATCTCCGGATATAAAGATAGTCATCAAAATATGTTGCCTCCATTGGAAATTTTGTTTGTGCAAAATTTTATATGAAGACGTTGTTTTGCATTTAAATTTTTAAAGGACGTTATTCCCTATTGAATATCTTTGAATTTTCTCTATGAGTAGTGCTCGAAATAAAGGGGGTGGTTCGTTTTATTTCCGCGACAGTACGTATGTAACGTTAGCCCAACAAAAGTTGCTGGGTAGTTAATTAATGTCACACTGGAGCAACAGAACGGGCTATTGGCGACTGTACGGGTAGGTAGGTATTTTAATTTACGTCACAATGGAGCAACACAACGGGCCATTGGTGACGATCCGGGATGATTCCCAAAGGCAAACACCCTAGGACAACACCATGTATTTTTGAACAACGGGCATAGGATGAGAGCTGGCACCCCTCTCCAAACTTCCACACCACGCCAACGTGAGGACATTTGAGGCCACCACAGATTAAACGTGCACCAGCCCCCCTGTACACGACGGTCATTGTCTGAACCGAGTTTCAAACTCGCACCCTTCCGGTTGTTAATCCGTTGCTCTTCCAACTGGGCTACCGTGGCCCACTAGCAAAAGTTGGATAGATATGTTGCCTAAAAAGTTTAGATCCAGATGTTTTGTGCGAAAATTGGTGAACTTTCACCTTGATGTTACTAATGACGCTATGAATTCATAATGTAATGCCATTACACTTAAAACTTTTTTGTAGTACAGAAATTTTATGAGTAAAATGTTATTGGTATCAGTTAGGGACCAGTTTACATTCCTGACCATAATTTAGTGATGACATTAAACTGTCATATTTGACAATCAGATTGTAACAATGCAAATGACTGTTTCATTATTCTTTATTAATCCAAAATATTTTTTGAAATATCTTCCTTTCAAGATTATTGGGTATCTCATTTTTTGTACAAAAATGCAAATATCAAGTCGTCACGTATGGGTCGTCTCAATGTGACAAGATGTTTCCATACTTGACGGCTTGGTTGGTCTTATTTTGTGGCACCAGGTCCACATTTGGCCAAGCTGCGTCAAACACAAGGTAGACGATTTCACAAATGGACATAAACATAAAAGGTTGGTTGGTTTTCAGGCTTTATGGCGCAATGGCGATATTTTATCATGCTGCGCCAGGCACAAAACGTACAATATCAAGTAATAGACACACACAAGGAAAGTTTTACTGACACAGAAGAGAGAAATACACCCAGGGAGGAATGTACCATAAACAAACAAGGAAAGTTTTACTGACGCAGAAGAGAGAAATATACCCAGGGAGGAATGTACCATAAACAAACAAGGAAAGTTTTACTGACGCAGAAGAGAGAAATACACCCAGGGAGGAATGTACCATAAACAAACAAGGAAAGTTTTATTGACGCGGATGAGAGAAGGGTAAGTTATAGGAATCAAATCTGCGTAGCCTACATTTCGCAGGTTGGCAAATCTACTGACCCAACGACATCCCTACGTGATGGCTTGACATTAGATCTCTTTGCACAGAAAAATTAAGGTATACCCAAATATTTTAGATGAACTATCGTCCCTTCAAATAAGCTTAAATTTAAAGGTTTGGATTGGTTTTGGGGCGCAAGGGCCATATTTGGCCATGCTGCATCAGACGCAAGACATACAATACCAAGTAATAGACATACACACAATGAAAGTTTTACTGACACAGAAGAGAAATACACCCATGGAGGAATCTAGCTGACGATCGAGCCGCCTACAACTCGCAGGCGAATATCCACTGAGCCACGATTACCCGTCAAAGGTTTGGGATTAATGGCTGATTAATTAATTAGCCATTTCTATGACTAAACTCTGAGTGATAGTCTCATTCGTGGCAGTGGTACATACCTATAATTAAAAAAATTGTAAATATATAACAGATACGATACCTATTGCTCTTTTGTACAATGTTGGCTTGTCACGCCAGTAGATAGTAACTAAGTAGACTGGAATTCCTGTGATTGTAATGGCTATTCCCATTCCAGTTTCCCATGGACTCACGTAAAATGGAAAGGTGACTAGGAATGCACACACAATGAGGAATGTTATTGGCAAGATGATGTTGACCTAGGAGGAAAGGGAATAAGTATTCCATAAGCAATTTATACATTATATTGAAATGAAAGAGCTGCTCATTTTCACATAGATGCCATTGTATTCCCAAGTATAATTAAACCCTAAAGTAGGAATAGCTTGCCCGCGGACCGCATGTGGCCCACAAGACTCGCAAAAATCCACGATGTAAAAGTGATTTGAAATAAAAATGCTATAAAGAGGAATGAAATAAGAACCAGTATACTAAATAACCGACCACGATACATCTTAAGACATTCAAAACTCAAAATAGGTTAATCAAGATTTTATTTTTAAAGACACATTACCCTGAAAATGACTAAATATCGAGTAATTTTTGTCTTACATTAATTGTTTCAGCTTTTAAGAACATATGTATGTACACCATTTTATAGCTCTAGTTACATTATTTATTGAATTAAATTTCCCATCGAATGGTTGGTTGGGGTTTTATGGCGCAAGGTCCGATAAGCTTTCCCATCCAATGTTAGAAGGGAATCAGACTAACGCGTTTGAGCTAGTCCCTTTTCTCAGCTTCAACCCATACACAAAATTGTGGGAAACACTTCAAGGATTGGATTAAATGTTGGGGTTTTAAGGCGCAAGGTCCAAAAGTGGACAAGCTGGGCCAAACACAAGACAGAATATAAACCAATAAAAGCCCAAAACATTCAAAAATGAAGTCCAAGACAAAGATGAAAGATAGATTAAACATGTAAAATGTGTAGATGAGAATAAAAATATTTAAATATTCAGACAATAAAAACAAGATCATCTGAGGCATAACTAATGAGACTGAAGAATTTAATTTACATCTGTACAAAAATAAAAAGCATAAAATTTTGAAAGTGTGAAATTTAAACAACCCAAGATCCAGACAAGTCAGAAGTGCTACACCACCACTAGCACGATTGTTTTTACATAAAACACTTCAAGGAAAAGAAAGAAAAAATAATTGAAAATATAATATTTGAAGGAGTAGAAATTGTAAAATATTCAAATACACTATTATGAATTCAAAAATAACGGATAAATATTCAAATAAATATTCACCATCGAAAATGCAACACCATGAAAGAAGCATCCAATACACTTGAAATTTGCACGATCACGGAAGGATATGCAAATGATTAGCACTACAGAATATATGCAAATCATGTGCTTCAATAACGCTCCCTGTAAGTAGTATAAAAAGGGGGAATAGAAAGCCAGTTTTAAGCATTGAAATTGTGTTCCTGTGTATAGGAAGCTTAATTATGCCTCGTTGAAAAATACAGCAATCATAGTTCCTGAGTTTGACAGAGGAAGAATTGTGGCTTATCGAGATTGCGGATCATCCTTCCGAGAAATCCGACCAGTTTTGCGAATATAGAATTGGTGGATGCAGTAGGGACAAACTGATCGACGTGAGCGATTGCAGCTGCCTCGTGACGAGGACAGCTGTGATCGAGTGATTCTGTACCTATGGCTATTACTGATCCGCACTGCAACTTCAGGAATCCTAGCACAAGAATTAGGGTGTTGCGAAACAACCTATGTCAGTACGTACAACTTGACGTTGTCTGCAGAAGCGGGGAAAATTTTCAAGCAGTCCATGGCTGCGACTACTTTTGACTCTACACCACAAACGGCTTCGGCTATAATTGTGTGTGTGTTTAGAACGCCACGCATGGACAAACGAATAACATTCTCTTTCCAGACAAATCTCGATTCTATCTATAACACCACAATGGTCGTTTTCCATTCTGACGGCACCTCGGCGACAGATTGTATGACTCTTGCAATATGCATCGCCATACCTGTCCGTCACCTGGCGTTATGGTATGGGCGGCGCTGGATTATATTCCGCACCCACCTAGTACGCATTGCCTGTACACTCAACAGCCACCATACATATCTGAAATTTTGGATCTTGTTGTCCTCCCTTATCAATTGCCTGGGACCAGTTTTCAACAGAAAAATGCGCGAACGCGCGTGGATCGTTCAACAATTCCTCAATGTCCACCAGGTTTCACTTCTTCCATGGTCGGACATTTCAGCAGATCTGTCACCCATCGAACACGTCTGGTCGATGATCGGACAACTACTGGCACACCAGACCACTCACGGCTGTGCCAAATGAACTTTGGCAACGTGTGGAAGCAGTATGGACTGACATACCCGAAACACATCCAAAGCCTTTCTTCAATGCAGTTGGTTGTTTTGGAGTTTTATGGCACAAGGGCCATATTTTGCCATGCTGCGCCAGACATACTATATCAAGTAATAGATATACACACAATGAAAGTTTTTACTGGCATAGAAGAGAGGAACGCACCTGACAGGAATTGAACCTGCACCAGCTACAACTCGAAGGTTGCTGGCGCAGTGGATATACTCACTGAGCCACGACGGCCCCTTTCTTCAATGCAGACTTCTCGCAAGCAGTCGTTATTACTGTCCACGGCGCTACACAAAATACTGATTTCTTCGAGTTCCACGAGTCGAACGAAGCTAATTTCAATCATTTCACCCTTGTGTCTTTTGGTATTTGAATAATAAACATGTCCTTGATATCTTTTGTCCTTCATGGTGTTGCATTTTTTGATGGTCAGGAGTGTATATTTCATAAAATTGAATTTTTTAATACTTGTTCATGCAAAATGGTAATCTTTTGTGATATATATTAGAATAAGGTTGAGATGGCATTTTGTTGCAAATATAAAATCAAAAACAACTTTAAATGACACTTTACCACTTACCTCTTATCTTATAAACGCAGACATTTACAGTAAATGAACAACTATTAGTTACGAATAACAGTTAAAGTCAAATAAAGGATTTTAAAACTGACTAATAAAGAAAACAAGAAATTCGTATTTAGAAAAACGAGTGGTGGCTACAGTTTTTCAGTTGATTTGAAACACTCCGCAAAGTAAACGAATGAAGTGATCAGAAGTGCTTTCAAGCAGCCGATTCCAGTGACCAGAAGTGCTCGCAAGCAGCCGATTCCAGTGACCAGAAGTGCTCGCAAGCAGCCGATACAGTGACCAGAAGTGCTCGCAAGCAGCCGATACAGTGACCAGAAGTGCTCGCGAACAACCGCATTCAGTGACCAGAAGTGCTCATAAGCAGCCGAATCCAGTACCGTAGAGTGCAGTGTATTATGTAGAAGTTAGAGTACAGTGTATTATGTAGGAGGTTGAGTGCAGCGTAGTGTGCTCACAAGCAACCGAATCCAGTGACCAGAAGTGCTCACGAGCAGCCGAATCCGGTGACCAGAAGTGCTAGTGCTCGCGAGCAGACGAATATAGTTCCGTAGAGTCCAGTGTAGATGGCAGCATGCTCACTTGTACACGCTAATAGATGCTCGCTAGCGCGTACACAACTGTTACTGCAATCCCCTTCCTCCAAAAACAGGTAGGATTGGATTGAACGTTTGAATTTTATGGCATAAGGTCCAGAAACGGACTATTCGCGACCAGCAGGGCAAAAGAATAAAAGCAGTGTTGAGATAAATAATATTTTTACTATGCCCGTTTATATAAAAAATTCCATAATTTAGACGTCTTCAGATACTAGAAAGTAAACTTCAGATTTAAAATATATGAAGCAAACAGTAATATAGAAAACAGATTGGATTGAATGTTTGGGTTTCCTTGGTGCCTTAAGTATATCCGTAGTGACTTCAGCTAGTTGGAGGGATTGGATGTTTGGGTTTTATGGTGCAAGGTCCAAACAAGGATAAGCTGCGCCAAGGTCAAGATAAAACAGTAATAATTAGGTAGATATAAAAGTTTTAAAAGGAAGTGTGGGAAAAATCAAGCACAATAATTTTTATTAGAATAAAAGTTGGTCAAAATCATCGGAGCGGAGGGGCTGCGCCCCAACTAAGAATGTTTGGGTTTTATGACAAGGTCCAGAAACGAACAATAAAATTGCTGTAAAGAAAAAAAGCACAGTAAAAATAAGACTATTTTTGGATTCTATTCTAATTTCGACACTTCTTCGGATATTAAAAAGTAAACTCCAGTTTTAAAATATATGAAGCGAAAAGAAAGACAACAGGTCGCGGATAGGTTCTAGCATTACATCACAATCGGTACTAGCGAATCTGATGACATTACATGTTAATTTTTCGTAAGTACCCTGTGATTGACTAATAGCTGATACAGTTCTTAAGTTGTGAGCTAAAACCCAGTGTTTTTCGAGTTACATTTTTCCTAACGTATAAAAACATACCTTTATGGGCCTTTCAAGATCTGGTTGTTTATACCTCATCCATACCAATCCAGACACGGACAATGTCACAAACAAGGCTTCTACAAATGCAGTGTAATTGATAAGAACGTAGACTTCTGTTGTTGACAGATAGGCTAAGCTCAATAGACACTGAAAAAAATTAACATTCAGTTTCTGAAGTTAAATATGTATATTAAATATACAACAAAGTGTTTTGATGCATATTGATGCATTTTTATTCGTGAAAATGAAAAATGCACTTACAAGAAATATGAGACTTGGCGCAGGAGTGAGATAATTTAGGTTGATCATGGACAGAAAGTTTGGTAAATGACCTTCTCGTGCACCAACAAAGAATAATCTGAAAAACAAAATTGTATCTTGGTACACTTCCGAAAAAGCTGTTTTAGAATGATCATGGTGTTTTTCATCATTTGGGATATATCTTATCCATTCTGAAATCCAACTCGTACTTGCACATACCTCGCAGAAGCAAAAATATTTCCATTCAGTCCACCGAACGTTGACAGGGCCACAGAGAAAGGCATGATCCACGACATTACGCCCAATATTCGTTCACCAAATGTCTACAATTAAAAAAAAGAAAGCTTAGACTCCAATAATTTGCGGTATACCATATCAGCAGCAGCAGCTCGGCCATATTTGGCCGAGCTGCTCCAAACACAAGACAATTTTTTATTAACATGTGTAACGCATCAGCCCCTTAACGTGTATCTCGGCGATATGCGCCTTGATTGGCGATGGCGGACCACGTGACACACTCTCCGCGAAAGAGAATGAACCATTTTTCTCTAGTTGTTTCCCAAGGCGAGCGTAGAACTGACGCGCTGAAGTTTTGTTCCCCCGAGATGTTACTTTTTATGTTTGTTTATTCTTGTAATTGTTTTGTCTTGTGCTTAGTGTTAATTAAAATTGCTCTTTTGGCCAATTCTTGCATTAGTCATTGGATTCAGCTCTAAACATGTACATATTTGCAGAACTTGGTGGAAATTTATTTTATCTAAAATTCGTTTGAAATGAGGTCAACTTACGTTTCAAATGTGGCAAAATTTATTCACTAAAAAAATGACAGGTAAATCGACAGGCAACTTCGCATGTATTAGGGATACCCATAAATATGGAATCCATCCCCATACCGCCACCAGAGGTCGCGTCCAGCGCGCGGAGTAGAACTGTAACTGACTTTATTTCCCTAGAGTTAGAGTTGAGTTGTGACTGTGAACACTTCCACCCGCAGGTGGAGCGCCGTTTATACAATTCAATGCATGTGCCAGCGTGTAGGCTGTGCCGGCATCCATGTAACCTTTCATGTACATATACAGTTCGTAAAATAATTAAATGTTGTGTTAGTCCTAATCTCCGTGTCATAAAGCTTCACTTCATCACACCCTAGACACCGTACTACATAAATAATGTCGTTTCTTATCGTAGGATGTAGATTTAGATTATTTTATATATAAAAAGCGGCATTTAATCAATTATGTAGTCACCATAGTTTTCAATGATCTTCTCCCATATAGTTATCAAGTTTCCTGTCCTATCTTAAAAAAATTCTGGGGTTTTGGAGTCGAAATACTCAACCACTGCGTTTTTGATCTCTTCATAAGAATTGAATTTTTTTCCCAGCAAGAAAGGTATCTGAAAAAGTGACAATCAGATAGAGAAAGGTCAGGTGAGTACGGAGAATGGGAGAACTTCCCATCCGAGATCCCAAATTTTTTGTTCAATGATCCTCGCAAACATGTGGTCTCGCGTTATCATGTTGGAGGATAACATCTGTTCTGTTGATCAAAATAGGATGTTTTCTGCAATAGCTGCAGAAAAACATCCTTTCAATCCTGGCTTTCAATCGGTCCAGTTGACTACAATAAAAGGCTGAAGTAACGGTTTCTCCGACATTGAGCATCACAAAGTGAACCACACCATGAATGTTCCAAACACATAGGAGAATCTTGTTTCCATGGAGATATATTGGGTTTTGGAATTATTCTCGGTGGTTCTCCAGTAAAAAGCCATTGTTTTTATCACTGTTATAGAGAACCCATTTCTCGTCTCCCGTTATAAAACGGTCAAAAAACGGTTCTTTCTATGCCTGTTTATGAGCAAGTTGCATATGGAGGACCTTTGCAGTTTGTTCTCATCTGAGCATATGGGGTATCCATACACAGGTATGCTGAAACTTCCTAATGGATTTCAAGTGGCGTTAAAACTGTTGACCAAGATGCATTCATCCTTTCTCTCAATTGTTTGGCGAGGATCTTCCACAGTAATCCGCAAAGCGTCTTCATCAAATTGAACTGAACGACCACTTCTGGGGGCATCTTCAAGGTCAAAATTGACGCTACAAAATCTGTTGAACCATCGTTAGCACTTGCCAACAGCTACAAAATTTGCATTGATATTCGTAGTTGCGTTATGACAGCTATTAAGCTGAAAGAGCATACAATGCCTAACATGAGCTTCTCCAGGTTTACCGTTCTTCATTTCTTAAGGAATATTTAACACTAAAAAATCACAGCTGTAAACACAACTGTGTATATACTTTAACTAAAACTGGAATAAGCTCAATATTATAGAAACACTAAAAAACACGCCAAAAATATGTGCCCGCAAAAAAGACATTTAAGGGTACCCCTAATAAATTATCGTATATTTTCTAATCCAAATACTTTATACAACTTCTGTTCATGGAGAAATACTATATTTTTGAAATATTATCTAACCTCGTTAAGACGAATTCAGAAAAAAGTATTACTTTAACAATAAAATATTAATCTACACTACTATTTGTAAAAATTGCAATACCATGAAGGAATCATGCAAATTAAATTAAACTTGCAGGAAATGCAAAACAGATTAGGATATGCAAATGATTAGAATTACAAAGCGATCGGCATGTGTGGGCCGAGAAACACCCTCTAAACTTCCAAGTGAGTCGTGTATGAAAAGCACTGTAAAGGTGCGTTAAAATGTGTGTATCGTCGCTTGACTGCTGTAAATGATTGATTAGAAGTCAATATGCCTCGCCAAAAACGCAGAGTGCCATACGAGCAACTAACGGAGTTCGAACGGGGCCGCATGATCGTCCTCCGTGAGGGTGGACATTCGTATCGTGAAATCGCCACTCGCAAGGGGCGTAATGCCACAACAGTAATGCATGTGTGGAAGAGATGGACCATGGAGAATAGGACAAGTCAAAACCCAGGCAGTGGGCCACGTAATATTACGTCACCACGGGACAACAGACACCTCATCCGCATGGCGGTGACGGACCGTACAGCGTCCTCTCGTGCTTTGCACAACATTGGAGCACGTCTACAGGTGTGTCATTGTCTGCCCCCACGGTTCGTCGACGTCTGCTGCGCCATGGGCTACGTACAAGGATTCCTGCGAAGGATTCCCTTGGCGCTGAACCACCGACGCCTCCGGCTACAATGGGCTCACCAACACAGCCAATGGCGTGCCGATTGGAAACAAGTCGTCTTTTCAGATATGAATCCTGCTACAATCTGGACTATAACGATGGACGCGTACTCGTCAGACGCTACAGAGGCGAACGCCTTCTCCCGGAGTGCCTTATTCAGCGTCATACTGGACGAACGCCTGGCGTTATGGTCTGGGGCGATTGGATATCATGGGCGATCCCGCCTAATCCAAATTGTGGGGACCCTGAACAGCGGGCGCTACATCAGGGAAGTTATGGAACCCGAGGTCCTACCCCTCCTGCAACGCATTCCCGGAGCTAGACAATGCTCGTCCACATGTTGCTCGGAATGTACAAGCCTTCTTCCATGGCCTGCACGTCCCCCGGATATGTCGCCCATTCAGCATGTCTGGGATTACATCGGACGGCGACTCGCTCGTACCGCTCGTCGGACAGAGTACGGCTGAACTTTGGCATCAGATAGAGGCCATCTGGAATGCCATTCCTCAGCATGACATTCAGAATCTGCATGATTCGATGCCACGACGTGTACAGGCTCTCATCGCTGCTCGTGGCGGCTGCACAAGATATTGATTTTCGGCATTATTTTTGTTTTAATCCTCTGTAAATTTGATCGTTTATTTAAACCACTATAAGTAATACGTGGAATAGATTTAATTTATTTCTGATGATTCTTTCGTAGTGTTGCAATTTTCACAAACAGTAGTGTATTTACATTGCTTACTGTGCAATTCTTGGTTCACTGGTAAATGGCATCCCCTTCACCACAAAGATTATACAAATGAAAATTATTCTCGATTATACATATAATTCTTGATTGCAGGTATTTTCTGATTACGCAATTTTTGTCTTGAAATAGTTTTGTTATCGATTTTTGGTGTTTTCTCCCGACATCCTTTAAGAAAATCTTTGATGTGGCCAACGCTGTTTAATTGAGCAGATGAATTTTCATTGCCTAAAAAAAGTGAATTTCTAAGCCAGTAGTGGCTTCTTTTGAAGAAAGCACGCTTATTAATTCTTTTTCGGAAATATCATTTATCCTTTCTTCAATTTCTTCCACAAATAAATCTACAATTTCGGAGTAACTTAATGTTTCTGATAATACGATTGTCCTTAAGTTTCGAAAATTTATTCGTCTTAACAGGCGAATAGTGTAGCCCGAATTCTTAAACGAATGAGTTAACATTATTTGAATATACACTTTGATGGGATTGGAATTTAATTCGCACTATCAGTAATTCGTTTTAAGCGAGTTCCTCTTATTGAGGTTTGATTGTATTTTCATTAATCCCATTTAATAAACTTTGAATTTTATGAACTTCCTTACATCAGTTTTTAAATCCCGAGGGGTTCGTAAAAACAGACTTCGATTGTAGGAAAAACAGCAATGACTTACCACAGCCACTGCATTCGAAGATAGTATCTCGTCAGACGTCAGAACGGCGAAGTATGCAACGTTAGCAAGAACATAAATGACAGTTACTAACGGTAATGATATGTAAATGGCTCTGGGTAAATTCCTAAAAAATTATACATAGGAATTAAAAGCTTTTCTTACATTTGTTATGTACTGAAAAAATAGAAATTGCATCATCACATTTCGAAGACATACCTAAATGGATCTTTTAATTCTTCGGTCACAAAATTTAGAAAATTCCTGAAAAGAACGTTTCATTAGTAATTTTACATGAAAATGTACAATAACAAAAATTAAATGTTTGAATTTAAACTCGTGCGAAATGATGAGAATCTAACATTTGATCTTTGGTTACCTAACAGTATTATAAAATAATCCAAAACTAGACATTACTATGCCTTTTTGCTCCTACAAAAACACGAAAAATCGAGTCAACTTTAAACGCTACCATGAAAAAATATAAATATTTCTATGAAGATTGGTTTAGAGTTTAATACCGCAAGGTCATATACACACACACACAGTCATGTCCAAATTTGTCTTTGCATAACCAAAAATAATGATATTCCATGAAATATCCATCAATATAATCCATTTTTGTAGGGAATGTGTGAAAGACAAGCCTAATTAGCATTATCAATCAAAAGTGATCAAACTGTTTCTGATATGCAAATCAAGGCGTTACGTCATCCGACGGTGAATCAAGCTCTTTGCCCAAAGTGAATATCTGAGCGAATTTCTGCAATACAGCGTTTGATTTCAGTGCATAAGGACTCAAAACGGTTTTGTTATGGCTCCGAAGTATCATTTGGAGGAATCTGTGAAGTGGCGAATTATCGGCCGTTTGGAAACAGGGAAGACAATCATGGAAGCAGTGAGATGTGTGAATATTTCACGACAGACAGTCTCTACGCTATGGAAACAATTTCAGAACTCTGGAACTGTTGTAAGGAGGCCTGGACAAGATCACAAACGAATAACTGCTTCTCAAGATCGATATCTGGCAATAACTACCCGTCGTAACAGGAAATTTACTGCTCGGCAATTAAGTTCAGAGGTTGCAGCCACCACTGAAACTGTTGTATCACGGCAAACCGTATACAGAAGGCTTAATGAAAAGGCCTTTATGCCAGAAAGCCAAGAGTATGTGTTTCATTGTCTTCACAACAAAAGAGGGATCGCTTTAATTGGTGCAAAGAACACCAGAACTGGAGTGAACACCAATGGATTCATGTTCTCTTTACTGATGAGTCGAGGTTTAGTTTAACATCTGATTATAAACGTGTTTATATCTGGAAGGAGTGAGGAACGAGAAATCTTCCTTCGAACATTATGGAACGAGACCGTTTCAGTAGTGCAGGTGTGATGGTATGGGGAGGAATAATGATCGATGGACGTACGCCCCTACACGTTTTCAACAGCTGATCTGTGACCGATCAGAGATATCGGGATGAGGTCTTAGAACCTTATGTAAGACTTTTCAGAGGTGCATATGGATCTGAATTTTTATTTATGGACGATAATGCTCGTCTACATCGAGCAAACCTCGTTGACGAATTCCTTGAAAGTGAAACCATTGGGCGAATGCCGTGGCCAGCAAAATCTCCTGATATGAACCCGATAGAGAACTTATGGGACTACCTTGGAAAAGCAGTTGCACGGAGACATCCTCCTCCTAGAGATATAAATGCACTGAAGACCGCATTGTTGGAGGAGTGGAACTTAATTCCCCAAACTGTGGTTGACAACATTATTGCCAGCATTAAAACACGTCGTGATATGTGTGTACACATTAGGGGAGATCACATTCCATATTAAATTCATAAGCCTTAATTTTTTTCTGAGTTGTTCTTTTTTTTCTGAACTCTCCTTGTCACATATTATTGTCATTTTTATTGTTTCAGGTGCAGTGCTCTTAAATTTTTTTTCCTTTGTATTTATGTGTTATGATGTTATGTATCATTTCACACAAATTCATAAAATTATAGTTCAGTTTCTGAGAAATCCGTGATTTTATGCATGCAAAGATAATTTTGGACATGAGTGTATTTCTATTAAGTCATATTACTATTTCCAAATATATTTCTACGAAGAGTTGAGCACCATAGATGTGAAGTATAAAACCGACCATTGCTATTGAGAGGAACTTCAGAAAGTGTGACAAGCATAATATCGACTAGTCACGTGACAATTCTAAAAAGTTGATTTGGTTGGCCGATCTTATCACCTCGTTTGGCGATATAACATCCCATGGCAGGGTAGATGCATGAATGCGCATTTCTAGTGACGACAAAAAAGGTGAAATCACCAAAGTCTATTGTCTCATGGACTAGTCAGATGATGAATGTTCGTTTCCACACGGCAGGCGAAAGGAGTCTAAGGGTCACATTACTCATAGTTTTGATCACATTATCCTGGGCACATAAAAAGGTAACCATTGCCTACACTAATTTTATTTTTCTTCTATATTGAGCACCCTAAGTTCAAATTATTTATAAAGGCCGTTTTCTAATAACCAAAACAAACAGGCACATTTTGGTAAAAAGTCCGCTACAAATGACAAATTAAATATACCTTAACATTTACTTACCATCCTGCATATGAAAAGAGTCCTGAATAAAATGATAAGGCAATATAGCCAGGTTCTTTTGTTGTTCCTTGGAATGCATTATCGAAGTTCTGGGTGTTGCCTAGGAAACAGGAGATGCTATTTAAAATTGTTAGTCTATTTAGAAAGTGTTAAACCTTTTCGGTTGGTTTCAGGTTTTATGGCACAAGGGCCATATTTGGCCAAGCTACACAAGACGCAAATGTCAAGTAATCGCGAAAAGAAAGGATGGAGAGAAGGAAGCAGAAAGATCTCTTGGGTAAACTACATGGGGAAAGAATAGATCATTAGGGAACGAACTGAGCTGACTTTTACTCATACATTTCGTTTGTGTGTTTATTTATTCTCACAAATTGCTAGAAAAAAAATCCTACCTTAGATTGTGATGTGAGGATCTTTAAGACCCTCACATCATAATATAAGGTAGGATTTTTTTAGAGAAGTAAAAACATTAGATGTAATTTAAAAATTTTATGTTTCGTAAAAATTTACAAATATTTGGGTGGGGGATTTCTCCGATCAAATTTAAAACTGATGTAATAAAAACAAATTTTTGCCGTTTTGTGTGATTTAAAAAGATCTGAATAATAAAAAGATAACTAACCCATTAATAAATGATATACACCAGCAATAATGATTATGATGAGAGCGATGAGTTTTGCGAAAGTGAACACATCCTGGACTCGAGTCGCCCATTGAACATTACGGCAATTTATGTACGTCAATAAACCTGTAAGAAAAATGGTTAAAAAACTACATGGTTTATAATACATTAAAGAGCAAATGAAATGGAGCGCTGAAAGCTTCAGGTGACAAAGTTAATCACTTAAACTTTTGTTGTACCATTCAAGATAGAGGATGAAAGCATTGGAGTTTCAATGATGTATGAACTATTTTGGACTTCCAGCGTAACAGAATTCCATGAGAAAGATAAGCTGTGAGCTAGTAATAAACAAACACTAGCCCAATAAACACAATTTGGCATGTATTGGTTGGGACAAAACGCCTTAGCATGACATTGTTCAAAATCCAATTGCAGTACATTTTGAAATCAGATGACAAAATTTATCGAAAGTTATACTGCTCCATTCAAGAAAAGATGGAGGAAGAAAGCTTTGGCGACTTCAAACGAATTCGGACTTGCAGCGGAAAACCAGACTTTCATGAGACAAGTCGTGAACGAGAGATATGCAAACAAAAAATGTGTACTGTTCGACTACGTTAGTCGAGTCTACTTCAGTGGGCGAATTCAAATGCTCAACGCACGGCACGCTTTGGATCTACTGGAGTTGTTTGAAGTACATTGTGTGATGGTGAACAGGACAAATGGTACATCGATCTTCAAAACACTGTATTTCGAAAATTATTACACATAAAACAATGAGTGTTACATGAAATGAATTAGAAATTTTAATCAGAACACTAACAGTGTGTTCGACTTGTGCTCGTCTCCTTACACGATACACATCCAAGCGGTAGTCAAGGTTTGGAATGATGAATATTTGTAATGATTCAATACCATGTCCTCGTTCTGTATTTCGTTCGTATGCTGTGCATTGTGCACTTCTTTCTTGACATTCGTATTTTACAAAAGAACCCTATCTACTACCATGATGTGTGTGTTGTATATTTTCTTAATTTAAGAGTTAATTGTTTAACCTTCCTGGTTGTCTCTACGAAGTATCTCGTCATTAGCAAAAACTGACCAGATCTTGATGATCGAGATACCTCGTCATTAGAAGAAAACTAACCAGATCTTGATCTAGTAATCATCAACAAATCGGCAATATCTTGAGGACGAGATCTTGCCATTAGCAAAACTGGTTACATCTTGATAGACGAGATATCTCGTGGAAACCACGTGGAGGGTTAATAAAACACACAACGGCGAATTTTTTTAATGTCAAACCCAAAAATATTAGTTTCCTTAATTGGAACAAAACACATGTGTTTATCATTTTCTTTACAACAAACCACATCTATAACTTGTCACTCCTATTCATCGACCTTCCAATGAAATATAAGTAACATGTGGAGGAGACGTTGTCGGAAGATCTCAGAAGTATAAGTCACGTGGGCTTGGGAATCGACTTTTGTCGATTGGCTATCGAAGCGCAAACTTGTGTTTTTGATCACACTTGTCAATTAGTCTGGCATTAGGACTCATTCTTTGTTCAATACTGTGTGGCCTTTTCCTAGACCTTCAAACCGAGCGAACGGGAGAAATAACACGAAACTGCGAGCTCATGCTCCGATTTAGCTGTTTGACTCGCTTAATTAGCCCATGTTATAGAGGAAATAATAGTGCATGGGACTGCAGAAATATACATGTTGTTTTCGCTTTCAGTTTTCCCTGCGTTCATAGTTGCATAAACCGTTTCTGCAAACTTTTCAATTAATTTCCGACCTTGTACAAAGTTCTTAACTGTTATTTAATAGATAAATTCTTCAATGAGACAAGAGAAAGACATCATTAACAAGTTCTCCAGCCCAGATTTTCATTGGGAACACATAATTCCATCATCTGAATACAAAGAAAAACAAAAGATTTACATAGGTAACAGGTCCTCAGTCACGCATTCGCAACTCTCCTTGAAGACCTTAAGGCTTTTGTAAGACGCGAATTCACACGCGAAAACGTCTCCTATAATTCAATGCCTTCCAAAAGACGTAACTGATTGTTCAGCAGTGCGAGGTGTGACGTTAATTCAGGTTCTTTGTAATGCCACAGAGTAGGTGAATTATGGATTGGTGGTTCTTATGTTTTATGGCGCAAGGGCCATGTGGCCAAGCTGCGTCAACAAACGTGAAGTAAAAAATGCCGCGAATGGGAAAAAAGGGACATGGAATAGGTAGGTATTTTAATTAACGTCACACTGGAGTAACACAAGGGGCTATTGGGATAGGGAATAGAGTGATGTAAGCAAAAAAAGATCGCTTGGGTATCCTGAAAGCGCGACTTCCGTGTTTACTAAAGACAGTAAATCTGATATGGGGAAAAGAAAAGATCACTCGGGTCCGTGAAGACTGAAGACCGTGCACACCTAAAGGAGATGTACTCCTAAGGGCATATAAGTGATGGAAAAATATTATACACATGGATAGTGAGGCAATGGATTTGTGAAGTATTCATTTAGGAAGTAACGAATGAGACTGACGAAATATGCATGCCTTTTGCGATTTGAGACATTGCCCAATAACTTTTGCGTTGCACTTATTGAATGATCAAGGGGAGAAAACAGGATCGCAGGAAAATACAGGATTGGTCAAATAGTTTTTAAAAGACAATGCGAATTGCTTTTGATTGGAAAGAAATGAATTCAAATGCAAGTCTAAATAAATCAAGATGTATCATCCTGAAATATTTTTCTACTTTTAAGAAACCCATTAAGGGCGAATTACTTGATTGGAGTGTTAACTGAAGATACTTAACCCTATGAAGGGTACTATATTAAGAAGTTGTTTTGAAGCTTTTGAACTTTTAGTCTTTAAGGTCTTGGTTTATTGGTTTTTATGGCGCAAGGGTCATATTTGGCCAAGCTGCGCCAGACGCAAGGCATACAATATCAAGTAATGGGACATATACACACAAGGAATTAGGTTTTTTTAGGGACCATGGTCTTTGTCTAACTATCAATCTAGACCAGTGGTTCTCAATCTTAGTGAGACCGCAATCCGGTAAATTTTTTATACGAGGGCACAGTTCCAACAAATTTACTCGGAAATACCTTTCCAATTAAAAAAAAAATTATACGTTAAACTAACATAAGTATTAATAATTATGGCATAATAAGAAAGAATATGTCCTCATGTATACAATTACATTTAAGTTAGTTATCAATCACTGGACTGATAGAATCTTGCAGCGTATTGTAGTTTTCTCAGGCCAACATAATAAAATTAATTTGAACTGAATTTTACTGATATGTTCCATTTGGATTACCAAAAACTAATTTCTGCACCACAAACACCTCCAATACGAGATTTATTAGAGCCTAAATTAAACAAAGTTCCCATTTTTGTGTTAAAATAAATTTTAATCTGTAGACCGATAACTTTAAAAAAAATCGCGGCACTTGGGTTTCGAAACAAGCACTTATACACGGCAATGCGAATTTGCGAAGTATTCAGTAGTATATTTGAGAACCGAATACAGATCTAAATAGATTTTCAATTTCAGTGGAAAAATTTCTTTACCCTTCCTTGCTGATTGATAAGACATTTTCTACAGACGTTATTTAAGCGATCTGGGTCTGAGATATTTGACTCATTCACGAATAGTGTTCTCAAAATATTCCCACATTTAAATATTTATTCACAAAAAATGCACAGAAAACAAAAATGACAAATTCCAGGAGAACCTCTCAGAACAGCGAAAAGTAGTCATATTTGAACATTTCTACCATTTATGTGTTCCAATGTTTTATGTGTTGTAAATAAATTATTTAGGAGTTACATTTAAACGAATTATTTATTTTGTGCAAAATATCGCTAAAGACATGGGTTTATTTCTTGGCGGTATATATATGTATATTTCGACCAAATTTCATAAGTCATTGATTGAATACATGATTAGTAGAATTCCATTTCATAAATATAAATAATGCGGCAGTTAACGTTAAAATAAGACGCGTATGTTTCAATTAAAAGTTTTTTAAAATTTTGACGTAGGTTTCCATTACAAGGCAATTAAAATCATTAAAACTTGCATTTGTGTTTCAAGTTATAATTCGATTGGATTGAAGTCAAGAAACAACATCTATCATTCTATTTCTGTATTGACAAAAAGTGCCAAAAACAATTGAATTAAAACTGCACGCCAGTTGAAGTAAACAGAATTTCAAATAAAACTTTGCTGATCTTGGTTGGTTCGTTTTTTGGGGTTTTATGGCGCAAGGGCCATATTTGGCCATGCTGCGCCAGACACAAGACATACAATATCAAGTAATAGAGACACAATTAAAGTTTTACTGACATAGGAGAAATATACCCAGGGAGGAATGCACCTGACAGGAATCGAACATGCGCCGCCTACAACTCGAAAGTTGCTAGCGCAGTGGACATACCCACTGAGCCACGACGGCCCCTTGGCTGATCTTGGGGGGGGGGTATTTCAATTAACGTCACACTGGAGCAACACAATGGGCTATTATTGGTGACGGTCCGGGATCAATCCCAAAGGGAAAGATCCGAGGACAACACCACGTAATTTTGAACCACGGTCAGATGACGAGGCAACACCTGAGCTGGCACCCCACTCTCCAAACTTCCACACCACGCCAACGTGAGGACATTTGAGGCCACGACAGATTTAACGTGCACCAGCCCCCTTTGTACACGACGGTGTTTGGCTGGATTCGAACTCGCAACCCTTCGGTTGCTAGTTCGTTACTCTTCCAACCGGGCCACAGCGGCCCTGGCTGATCTTGGAAAATATCACGATTATAAAATATTCTTACTAGAACTTTGATAAAGTTGAAAGTTTTTTGTCTTAATTGACAGAAGATAGAGTATGTTTACTTTACGAGTTGAAGTTATTCTTTGGAAACTTCGTTGTCTCAAACATTCGTTGGAAACTGAATTTCTTTTTTAAAAACGCTCTAAAATGGACCCATTTTTGGAAAAATTGTAATCGATTAACTCTATCTCGTCTGTACTGAAGACATTTAATTTTAAAACAGGCTGTTATTTCACATGCGGAATGGAATTTTCAAGAAAAAAATGTATTTGCTTGAAATGGAACTTATGAATAACCGTATCAATTTGATTTGTCAGCCTTTCATAATGATTGTTGATTTCGGAGTATCGCATTCCAGGTGCAAGACTGCTACAAGTCAAGAAATGTTAATAACAAAACTGTTTGCAATAAGATGCAAATTTGCCATTTTTAGAAGAAATGAACTTAAAGAGCATTCACAATCACTCCAAAGCTCAAAATCGCCTTCTGTAAGTCTCGCTATTAACTTGAGTAGTTTTTGTCTGCCTCTATAGTGCGATGTATGTGAAGTGGATTACATGGATGGATAAAGCAAGCGTAAGTAAATTGTACAAGCTGTGAAAATGGAGTTTTAAAAATTATTTTCCGCTCACTTTTTTCGATTTTTCACTTTTTTTATTGTATGATATTTACATTTTTTTATGATAGAGAAAAGTGATTTTTCTGATCACTTTCAATCAACATTTAACCAATTCAACATGATAAACACACGATAATTCTGCTAGTTACTTATTAATTAGACATGGATGTTTTATGTAGTATTCATAATGCAAGTCTAACCATATTTTCTATCTAAAAATAAGTATCATTTAAAGCACTTTCGGTTTGGTTTTAGATTGTGGCTTCCTGGTCATTTTTTGCAACACGAGGACTGGTTCGACAGGAACCCGACTTAAAGTGAATTTCGAACCATTACGAACATTTGTGATTATTTTGAATTTCGTAACCATTGCTTGTTGAACCAAGGGCCACAGCGCTTACACCACATCTACAAAGCCGATATTTGGTTGGTCATATTTGGTTCGTAGAGACATATTTGGCCAAACTGCTTCATACACAACGTCAAGTAATTGGCTCTACACATGCAAGAAAACTTTTACCGACACAGAAGAAAACAATACATACTAGGATATGTTATGGACCCGAACTCGTAAGTAACCTAATTTTGGTAGGTAGTTGAATTTACATCGCACTGGAGCAATACAACGGGGAATTGATGACGGTTCGGGATGAATCCTGAAAGGAAAAGATCAGAGGACAATACTTAATTTTGAACCACGGTCAGATGACGTAGTCAACACCTGACCTGGTGCCCTACTCGCGAAATTTCCACACCACGCCAACATGAGGACATCCGAGGTAGCGATAAATTTAACATGTACCAGTCCCCACGTACACGAGTCGGGATCGAGTTTCGAACTCGCAACCCTCCGGTTGCTAATCTGCGATTCTACCAACTGGACAATCGCGATCCATGTCAATTTTTGGATAACAGAATTAGATAATGGGAGTATACTTAAGTGGCACTGTACAAAATATCAAAACATTTCCAATTGTTTTAGATTAGTAAAATTTCATAGCTGTTGATCCTTTATTTAGAGTCCTGACGTTTTTCCATCGAATGTGGTTGGTTGTTTTCGGATTTTAGGGCGCAAGGGTCATATTTAGCCAAAACTACGCCAATCACAAAGCAATGAGGGAGGAAGAAAAGCAAAAAGTAGAAGGATTTTGAATCATGTGTTTTGGAATAAGGTACACTAAAATGTGTTGTAAATATAACAAAAATTATTGTTGAAAGCGTTCCTTGCCATTCTAAGGGATAATTGGTTTCAAAGTTACGTTAACAGCGACTGTGGTTCATGCATTCGACTGTGGTTTAAAACGGCACATGAAAAAAAACCCCGCAAGTATGTAAATGGTTGAGCTACCGTGGCACTAAAAAATCTGACATTGTCAAGGAGAAAACACTTTACACTATTGTATGTACGAGGATCATTTTATTACGAAACACGTGGATAGGTCTTGATTATTTTCCTCTACTTTGCTTGGAATAACATTTTTGACACTCCTTTGTTTCGATTTCAAGGCTCTTGACGTTGGAATATATCTATCGTTTCGTTGCAGTACTGGGTTCCTCGGTAAAAATCCACATTTCAAACAAGTGTACACCAGACTTCCTTCGTATTATGAAAACTATATAAAAGTTAGCTAAAATATAACTGAATTGAATAGATGAAGGTTCAGAGTCCTCAGAAATAGAATTCAAGGTCAGATGACAATAGTGAGTGGCGCGTGTCCGCAAAATTTGTTGTGAAATCGACCCTCGGACGGTAAAATTAGTATCACTCGGGACCGCGAAGTGATAGCACGTACCGCGAGGTGACATTCGTATGCATCATCTAGAAATGTTAAAGTAAAACGGTGTACAAAATAAATATACCCTGTCTGTAGAAATACATTTTCAGACTATTGAATAGGCAGTGACAAATCAACTCTAAAAATAAAGGAAACATTTTAAAGGAACTAAATATCTAAAAGTGCCCATAATACCTCGTACCAGGCCCCCACCAAATTACCAAATTAGATGACAGGTCCCTTATGAAACAAAAACATGTACACATGATTCAATTCCATAGTTTGCACAAATATTATAATTTCAACAACACAATTAAAATATGCTATAATGCAGAGATAACTTGGCTGGTAGATGAATTTAAATCGCACTGGAGCAACAGAACGGGATATTGGTGATTCGGTATCATTCCGAAAGTTCCAAGGACAACACCCCGTAACTTTGCACCACGATCAAATAACGAGATAATTTTTTAGACCTAGGTTGACTGAGCTTTATGGCACAAGGACCATATTTTGGCCTAGCTGCGCCAAACACAATAGATACTATAAGTAATGAACATACACACTAGGAAAGTTTTGCTGACACAGAAGAGGGAAATACACTCAAGGTTAAGTTACAGGAATTGAACATGTTACTATAATCGAACATCTACAACTCAATGGGCAAAACCCACTCTACCACGGCGGCCCCTTTGGGATCTAGGAAACAGACTGCAATGTACAAAAGCTTTCTGCATTCCTTGGAGCCCTCTGTAACCTAGGATCTTAGTACCGGTGATCTCTTATATGGTGGTCTGCACTACAACTACCCATGTTAAACTCTGTACCTTCGGCCGAAAATCCCGAAACATCTACCGAGGTGGTTTTCCATGGTGGTCTAATTGACGTCCAGATGGTTTTTAGGGGTGCATGATGCCCCCCTGGGATTGAACTATCTCCTAGTGAAACTGGCGGGAGAAGATGGAGAACGGTTTGAGGCTAGATCCCATTTTCCACTATTTGGGGCCGTCGTGGTTCAGTGGTCTATTCCTATGGGATTTACTGCCTCTGGTAAACATGGAAGTGTCGCCATTCCAGGGTGCCCAAACGATCTTTCTCTACCCCTCTCCCTCCTTTTTCTTTTCACAGGGGCCATCGTGGCTCAGTGGGTATGTCCACTGCGCTAGCAACCTTCGATTCCTGCCAGGTGCATTCCACCCTGGGTGTTTCTCTCTTGTGTCAGTAAAATTTTCATTGTGTGCGTCTATTACTTGATATTGTCTGGCGCAGTGTGGCCAAATGACCCTTGCGCCATAAAACCCCCAAAACAACCAACCAACCCTATTTGTAGCGCCCACGACCGAAGGGACACATTGATTGCAAATAGTGTAATTACTGTGTGTTTAAAGTAAATAGTCTAGTTGTAATTTTGGCTGTTGCTTCGTGTTTATTGGCACACCACGTGTATGGCACCTCAAAGGACTCGAAAGAAAGGTAGGCAATTGAATTTACGTCGCATTGGAGCAACACACTAATGAATCAATCCCGAAGGGAAGGATCGAGGACCAATTGACCAAATAACCGATAACCAAATAAACGCTATACTGTTTTCATTGTAACATGTTTTCAGTGTAAAAAAAATGAAAATGCGATGATGCAATAAATGAGACGATGCAGTTTGAAAGATATAAAAAGGTAGAGATAACAGACGAAAACATAAAAACAGGTAGATCGCCCTTATAAAAACAAATTGTAATGGCTAAAAGTTGATGGGTGTATCCCAGGTTAAATAAAAAATGGAAACTTAATTACGAACGAGGAAAGCTGCATTATATGCTATACAAGCCAGATTGACATAAAAAAGTGATGAATATGGATGATATAACCAAGCAAATATGATAAAACAGGTGATGTGCTGAAAAAGAGCTGATACAATTGTCTGAGATGTGTGCAAGAAGTTAAAATGTGACGAATGGTAAGAAGTTGCTGGCATAATGGAGCGGTTTCGATGACGAATAGATATTTATGACTGACTCTAGAATGGCTGATATGCTGCTTGGTTGGTTGTTTTGGGGTGTTATGGCGCAAGGGCCATATTTGGTCAAGCTGCGCCAAACACAAGAAAACGTGAAATAAAAAAAATACGGAAAAATATAGGGATTGGGTTAGATTAGTGGGATGAAAGCAAAAACGGATAACGAATTCGGAGTAAATGAGCCGTTAGAGCTTGATGGCAGTGTTCTACAAAGGAGGGAAAGTTATGAGAATTATAGACCATATGCAAGGAGGACCCACTGCATCTATTACCTGGACTGGGTATAAGTTTCAATAGAATTGGGGTTGTTTTGCAGTTTTATGGCGCAATATTTGGCCATGCTGCTCCAAACACAAAACAGACAAATTCAAGTAAAAATTGTGAAAGGGAAAAAGGGATTGGGGAACATAGTAGTGCGATGAAAGCAGGAAAAGATCGCTTGGGTATCCTGGGAGTTCGATTAAAGACAGTAAGCCCCATACGAAAAGAAAAGATCACTAGAGTACCTCGTGGCCGTAAAGTCCCATACACACCTAAAGGAGATATGCTCCTGAGGACAATGGCCGATATGAAATCGAGTTACTATTACGTTGAATAGTCGAGAAGTTGACGGTAGGAACGAGACGATCGGTTAATGTTATGAAGCTTACTATTGCTCTGCTCACTCGTCTTCACGTAAGTCGTTCCATACAAACGCAATCGGCACTGGATGATTTTGATAAATCAGTGTAATTGGCTGTGATCTAAAATGATTACGATGAGAAATTAAAAGTCAGCGGTAAAATTGGACTGATGTTGGATTTTTCTTATTCTGGGAATAAGTTTTAAAGTAGTTTTTGGGTGAAATTCTAGGTCGCTGTTATTTCTATGGAATAGAGGAGTATTTCTCAGGGCACTTCTCGTGCGCAACCAAAAAGGGGACTACTGGAACAGTTTCCCGAACAGGCGATAAAAACGGTCTGGGAGTGAATTTTGCAGTGGATGATTTGGTCGGTAATACAGTCCTAACGACAAGAGACGTGTGGAAGCCAAAGATGAGTCCTGACAGTTTAAACTGTAGCCCAAATGTTCCTCATCTAGTCACCACTATGACATGTACTATTTTCAAATCAACCCTTTATATGAATATTACCGAAGTTAAGAAACAAAACATAACAAATAATGTAGTTCCTTCATCGTTTCAACTGAAATGATCAATTTTTCTTTTAATTAATGGGAAAATGCACCCACGAATTGATAACCAATGAAAGTAGAGGGTCGAATTTGCCATGAGGAGTTTGAGGGCCATTGACCTATCGAAAACAATACAAAATACCATTTACATAAAGCTAGACCTGCTATAATCCCGATGCTGTTAGATGGTACTACGCATGGTTCATAAAACGGCTGAGGAGCGTAGTTGGCAACAGGTGGGTTTTTCCACCTGCTGAAATGATCGCAAAATAAATCCATTAACACGAGAAAGCCTGTAGTTAACCAAAGCACGCAAGGATGTAGGTAAAATCACAACCGGATTTTTGGAATGTCCAAGCTCTCTAGCATATGGTCCTTATAATAGTATGCATTCCCACAAGCTCCAAATCACGTGAGCCATGCCGACATATCCGGAACTTAGGGTGATACAAAAATACCAGATCCGATTACACAACCTACAGTCATAACTACGATACGCATTTCAATTCTCCTTTTGAGCTACTCTATGTCGGTCTTTATCAATTACAATTTTAGGATGAAGCAAGGAATCATCTTCATTCTGAAATGGTAGATGTTTAAATCATTGCATTTGGAGATCGTAGATTTTTGACACGTAAGCTTTTCTCGTAAATTGTAAAGCTAGCTTAACCAAACCATGTTTTGACAAGTTTAAATAAAACCATAAGCAAATGACTGTTTTTATGAATAATAGAGGTAATTCATTTAATCGATTTGCTAACGCTAAGCAGTCAGTTACCAAGTTGCTGTAAGAATTTAAAATATAGAAAAGTTTCAGAAAATACAAGTACCCGTTTAGGCGTTGTTCTTCCATATTCAGACAAAGTACAGGAGCCATCGAATTTGCTTTTAAATGACAGAAAACAGATAAATAAATCTCGATTGGTTGGTTGGTTTTGGGGTTTTATGGCGCATGTGCCATATTTGGCCATGCTGCGCCAGACACAATACAGTATCAAGTAATTTACACAATATCAAGTAATAGACACACACAATGAAAGTTTTACTGACACAGAAGAAAGAAATACACCCAGGGAGGAATGCACCTGGTAAGAATCGAACCTGCGCAGCCTACAACTCGAAGGTTGCTAACGCAGTGGACATACCCACTGAGCCATGACGGCCCCAAGTAAATCTCGAGTGTTCTTCAAGTGTTATGTTCAATTCATCTTATAATTGATAGCAAAATCTATAAGATTTATAAACCAAGTTAAGGAGCGGAAAGATAATATCCAATGTTTGTAATTGTGAGAAGTTCAAGAACCACTTACCTGTTTAATTTATGTCGCACTGGAGCAACACAACGAGGGGTTATTATTGGCGACGATTCCGGGATCAACCCCGAAGGGAAAGATCAGAGGCTAACAGGTCGTAATTTGGAACTAATCAGATGACGCGGTCAACGCCTGAGCTGGTATTCCAATCTCCAAACTCCTACAACCGTGAGGGCATTAGAGACCACGACAGGTTTAACGTGGACCAGCCCCCACCAACCCTCCGGTTGCTAATCCGTAGTAACAGGGCTTATCGGAAACTCAATAAAATAATCACTTACACAAAGTCAGACCTGCTATAATCCTGATGCAGCTAGATGGTACAACACAGGGCTCATAGAACGGCTGCAGAACGTAGTTGGCGAACGTCAGAGCCGATATAGCTTTTCCTCCTGGCGCAGTGATCACTAAATTTATCCATAAACACAAGAAGGCTGGAAAATCTCCAAACATTAAGCGAATGTACGCATAATCACATCCGGATACTGGAAATGATGTACCCAATTCTATGTAGCACATGGCGCCTATCATGGAATGCACACCACACAAGCTCCAAACCACTAGAGCCATACCGACAGATCCGGTATTTTGAAGGACCCCTTTGGGTGACACAAAAATACCAGATCCGATCACACAACCCACTATCATCGTAACGGCTGTACGCAGTTTGATCGTCCTCTTGATTGATATGCTGTCATCGCTTTCATCAACCTCAGTTGAACGATGAAGTAAGGAACACGTTTCAGATGAACACACATCTCCACCCTGAACGGAGACATCTTTTGAGTGCATTGAGTCCAGAGGGGGGATGCTTTTTCTGCTCCGAATGTGCATGCAAGAGACGAAACGGGAATCCAAACCTCTTATCACGGGCACGCACAATTAATTGATCGAGATGCGATAGACGAAGAAAGGCCGCTTCCTCTATTTTCATCATTAACTTCCTCGATTTGCAAGCTGCAAAAACACGCTTGTTGCAGTGGTTTTCGCGTTTGAACAATGACGTGGCAAAGATGAATTTATGTGAAGTGAAAACGCGATGCAGATTGTTGTGGAAGATATGCGACAGGAAATAAAACACGCTCATTCGTATGATAAACATATTTAAATGACTAGCAGTCTGCAATGCAAAAGTAAAGCATACGCCGTGACGGCTGTTAAGCTGTTAACAAGCTTCGAAAGGACGTAAGTAACATTTTGGAAAATTATTTTTGACTAGCTGTAAAGCTCCGTTGGGATGAGAATACAAAGGTTTCCAAAATAAGTTTCAAAGGGTTTATAGAAAATGCAAAATGGACAATATATCGATGGAGTCTTGGTGACAGTTAACCTTTCTTATGCACATTTCGGTCGTGACTTGAAAATTCTCTGGCCGTTCGGGAGAACGGTGTTTTAATTTCTAGGAATAAAGTCGTTATGATTTGGCAACGCCTGTATAACTACTGTATGGTATGTAAATTTATGTATATGTAAATTAATATGTAAATGCATGTATATTTAAATGTAAATTTATTCTGATGTTGGCGGTTCTACGGGGATTCTGATATTTAATTCGTCTCTTGGATTTGAAGATTGAATGACCAGCAGGAGTTGATTGTTTTCTTTTAATTCAATTATTGAGTCGAGACGACGAAATAAACTCTTTTCTTTTAACTGAGGTGATGTCTGCTTTTATTTTGGCAAAACCACTGCATACACTGTGTGAACACATCTGTAGGTTCTTCCGTGAGTATATTCTCTTGGGCAATAGAACAGAAAAGCGTGAAAGTTAACTTTTATTTAAACATTATTATGCTTTTTTGACTAGCTGTAAAGCCCGTTGGGATGAGAATACGTGTTCTAGAACCAACAAGAATATTAAAGTTTTCAAAGTAAACTTCAAAGGGTTTGCAATATGGTTAGTTGACTTTGGGGTTTTATGGCGCAAGGGCCATATTTGGCCATGCCGCGCCATACACAAGACATAATATCAAGTAATAGACACCCATAATGAAAGTTTTACTAACACAGAAGGGAGAAATACACCCAGGGAGGAATGCACCTGACAGGAATAGAACCTGCACCGCCTAAAACTCGAAGGTTGCTAGCGCAGTGAGCATGTCTACTGAGCCACGACGGCCCCGATTTGCAAACTGGACAATATATCGATGAAGTAGTATTGACTACTGAACTTATATCTTAGGTACTTGCGTGAGTATATTCTCTTGGGTAAAGAATAGAAAAGTGTGATAAAAGTTAATAGTATAATATTTAAATAAAAGTTGACAAATTTCTAGAATCTTCGTGCCGACATTTTTGTGGAAACATCTAGTGACTCACTGTTTTTTATCTCCTTTATGTTGTCACAGCAAAAAAATGTCAATGATGATAGATGAAAATATAAAGATAAATGAAGATATACAGTGGCTCTCAAAAGTGTTCGTACACTTTAAAAATTTGTAGAAAATGCGCTGTAGCCGGGAAATGAATTCTAATACCATCTCCATGTGATTTTGAATAAAACTTAACATTTAAAAAAATATTGACTCATTTTCTTTTTATAAAAATGAAAATGCAAGAAGGCAGAGAAAGAACACGTCACAAGTGATCGCACACCGAAACATTTTCGGATAAATTCATAAATAAAATTATCGTCTATCGCTTTTTTATTTTTGAATTGTGGTGATATTTAAAAAATCGTTTGACTTTAATCTTTGCTTACTTCGTAATATTTTATTTATTATCTAAAAATGACTCGTAGTCGTAAGGAAACGAACAGCATTCGAAAATTGATTCTTTTTTTATCAGTGATAAATCAGTTCGGAATATCGCTAAATTAGTAAATTTATCCCATTCTAAGATGCAGTATGTGATAAAACGCTTTAAAGAAAATCGGATCGAAAACAAGGTAAAAGGTCGTCCGGCAAAGTTAACTCAACGTGATCAGATTTGTAGTTAGAAAATTTGTGAAAAATCCACGTTTGAGTGCTGTAAAAATTTCTACAGAATTTACTGAAACATTTTCTACTTCAATTTCATCTGAAACTGTTCGACGACTGCTCAGATCAGCTGGATTAAATAGGCGTTCTGCCCGAAGAAAATGTTTCGTAAGTGCGAAAAACAGAAAGCTTAGGTTTTCCTTCGCAAAATCAATGATAAATAAGCCCGAAACGTATTGGAATCATGTCTTATTTGCAGATGAAAGCAAATTTAACATGTTTGGTTCCGATGGGCGTATAATTGTATGGAGAAGAAAAAATGAGGAACTTAATTCCAAGAACTTGGAACAGTTGGAGCATGGCGGTGGAGGTGTCTTTGTGTGGGAGTGCATGTCAGCATCAGGACTAGGTAATTTGGTATTTATTGATGGCATAATGAATCATGCTCTTTATTTAAATATTTTAAAAGACAATTTAAGATTATCAGCCCAAAATTTGGGTATTGGAAACAACTTTCTTTTTTATCAAGATAACGATCCTAAGCACACGGCTCTCAACGTTCGCCTCTGGTGTCTATAATTGTCCACAAGTTCTGAAAACACCACCTCAGTCGCCGGATTTAAAACCAATAGAACACATTTGGAAAGAACTGGAGGTTAGAGTACGAAGACACGACATTAAAACGAAAAGCGAACTAAAAACAGTAATGATTGAAGAATGGAGGAACATTGATGCAGAAATTACAAAAAAACTAGTGAACTCTTATTCCCAGACGTTTAAAAGCTGTTGTGGATGCTATAGGATATCCTACTAAGTACTAATTTACCGAAATATTACAATATTTACTAATATGTAGAGATTTTTTAAAGTGTACGAAGACTTGTGAGGTAACTTTTTTGTTACTTTTTAATTATTGATTTTCCAAAAAAAGTTTTACTATGTTTTAAAATATTTTATGTAGTTTTGTTAAGAACAAGTTATAGATATTAAAAAATTCCCATTCTGAAATATTAATTTTTATAACTGGATAGAGCTGTATTTCATTGAAATTCATAAGTGTACGAACACTTTGGGGAGCCACTGTAGATGAAATACATAAATTTAATTCGGAAGCTAAGGAAATTAAAGAATTAATAAAAATCGCTTGCAAAACTTGTAAAGTTTGTACTTTTAAAGAAAAAAGTATCGTTAGATAAAATATAAATCAAATTTGTCTTTTGAATTAATATCGTTTGATAGACTATATTTCCTGGTATTTTAATTTGTAATATTACTCCTCTACTGAGCAGTTGAATTTTCACTAATGTTACAACTTAATATTTATTGAGCGCGAGCAATTTCCCCGAAGTATTTAGATATTTTATTTAACTTTACACATGATCGATGATAAAAAGTGATCTGTCGTTCAATTCTTGGTTTTCATGTAATAGGATTTTATATTTGCAGCAAAATGTGTTAGTGTATCTTATTCCAATACACATTAAGCATACATTACAACAGAAAAAATAATTTTTGTATAAAGAATACCAAATTTGATTTAAAAAATATTTTAAAATTCCCAATTCTGGCAAACATCAATTTTTTCAAATAGTATTTTCTTCATTTTCCTTGAAGTATTTCTCACAATTTTGTGAATAGGTTTGCTTGTGATGCTGTAATTATTTTTTACTAATATTTTTATGACAAAAAAAACAGTAATACTTCATTACTGATTTGATCAGGTTTTTAAAAATAACCATTCTTCTGAATCCATATCCCATGCACGAAATTATCAATTATATCAATCAACTTCCAAATCTCATTTTACCAAAAGTTTCAAATCTCTATGAATTCTAAGATCAGCCTTTTAAACGCATCGTAATCATGAAACGTAGAAAGCGTAGCTATAAACCTCCATCTGTAGTACTTTCAAATAAAGAGCATGAATTCCGATTGAACAGTTGCGAATTTTGAAACATCGAATGCTTTATGTTTACCGAAGTTTTAAAATTTTCTTAAAACAGGAATTGTCAGCTTAGAAAAATAGAGAAAAAATAGTTCAAGATTTTTTAAGCTAAGAGAAAAAAACCCGACCCATTTGTATTCAGTTCATGTCAGGAACGTGTTCAGGAACAATTTCTGATACAGAAATCCAGTTTCCTTTTTTCGTAAAATTAGTTAAATTTATTTTATCATGTTACATGGTAAAAAAAAATAATTAGTAACTTGACAATATGAAACTAAAGCCTAAGATTGGGAATTTGTTGGAGACTTGGGTTTTTATGTCGTAAGGGCCATATTTGGCTCAGGTGTGACGAGACTAAAATCAAGTAACACATGAGGGTAGTTTTACTGATACAGATGAGACCCAGAATACTGATACAGAAGAAATAGACCCAGGGAGGAACCGAAACTGACCGGAATCAAATTTGCATCACCTACAACTCGTAGATTGCTAATGCAGTGGACAAACCCTCTAAGCCACGGTGTCTCTCCAAGGATTGGGAGAAAGGTACCTAAAGGTCTTTCAATCGAACATGTTTTGAGACTGGTTATTCTTTGCTACAAGGCTTTTAGAGAATAACTATTTAAATCAAGTATGCTTCAATAATTTTGATAGATATAATTTTAAATAAGTAAACTTGATAGTTTGGAGTTATTGTTTACATTTTAATTAAAAGAAATATGAAAATTAGTAACTTAATTTAAACCATCGTTAAAAATCATCACTGTACTGTCATTCGAAGGAAACACGTAACATATTGATTGTCTTGACCTCTTTAGACCGAGACCCCATCGACAAAATTTCTTAATCCCCTGAGGGGTTCACTTACATAATTCCACCTTGCAACCTGCAATTTTCCCTGCATCAAAATGAATGACAAAACCTTTTACAGTACAGTTGCTGAAAGTGTATTAGTTTTGTCAAAAAATCAATATTCTAAAATTTCGTGTCGTATGTCTTTTAGAAAGATTAAAATAAGACTATACTTCTCCCATGATCATGAAAATAACCATGTAGTGCTCTGAAAATATGTGTCGTATCTGGTTCTATTTAATGGGTTATCAGTGAATCCCAGACAATGCAGACAGCACAAACATTTATTATATAACAAAATATTTACAATTTACCAAGGAGCGTCCTACACGACCATATCATCCGAATATATCATTGCCCTATCTTAACACAATCTGACGGTGCTTTTAGCGCCATCTGTAGGGTGATTGAATCCCTAATACGACATCTCCCCCGCAAGATATGGGTTTGGGGTTTTCTCAAAACATAAACACAGATCTGAATTTAAATATTATGGACTCAATCAACTAAATATTATCACACCATATCAACAGCAAAAAAAATGCAAAATAAAAATATCTATACATATAAGAATAATAATGCCAATAAAATACTAAAGCATATAATAACAGACATTATGCTTAAAGTCACAATAATAAATTTGTCACTACTTCTCTTCAGAAAACAGTCTGGATAATGCATCAGCATGAGGCATTTTGACTCCTGGATAATGTTTTATTGTTAAGTTATATCTTTGAAGAGCAAAAACCCACCGCTGTAGTCGTGAAGATTGTGGAGCACATTTTGTAAGGTATGACAAAGGGTTGTGATCAGTGTACAGTTCTATTTTGGACCCGAAAACTAGAGTTTCAAACTTCTTCAAACTCCACACAATATAGCGTACGCTTCTCTCTATTGTAGACCAAGCTTGTTGAGTTTTATTCAACTTCAGTGATGCATCCCAGTATGGTATCGCCGCTTGTCTGTCCCAAGGAATCGCGATTTATGAATGAGATGTGGGGGGATTCAACAATCCTTAAAAAATATAATTAAATATTTGTTTCGTTCAGCTAAAATTCATCCATTTTCAGCTAAAATAGTTTTTTCAAAAACACTTATTAGCTCAGTGCCCTGATAAATATTTAAAATCTTAAAAGAATAATTTAATAACGAATTTAACAAGATTTAAGAAAAGTTAGGTTCAACACTTACATAAAGTCATTGCAGCAATGAATCGGATAACATGAGGGGAGACATCGTCACAGCTTCCGTAAAACGGTTGCAGGGCATATTGGGAAAACGTTAGCGCTAGAACTGCAGCGTTAACAGGCGCTACTATCACAATGGCAACCCAAAGGTACACGAATGCCAAAACACTTCCAAAGCACTCCTTTAAGTACGTGTAATGTGAACCAGATTTGGGAAAAGTTGCACCGAGTTCCACATAGCACATTGCTCCAACAAATGAAAACAATCCACACAGGACCCATATTACGAGCGACATACCAATGGATCCGGTACACATGAGCACTCCCTTAGGTGCCACGAAAATGCCGGCACCCACCATTAGACCCACTGTCATCGTTACGGCATTCCGTAAGCCGATGGTTCTTTTCAATGAAGTTTGGTTTTCCAGAATATTTTGGTCCCTTGCCCTTGATAGCAAAGAATCGGTGTTAGAAGTAGGCATCGTCATTCTGTGCTGTTCAATGAAATCAGAAATTCTTTAGAAGACCGATAAAACTCTCGCACTTATTGACTTGAAACCGAGTATTGTGTCGAATTTACAACGAATAACGTCTATTCATAACAGTCTGCTGAACTGAATGAGTCTGCGAAAAAGCTTTTCCTAAAAAGTGTCTATGTGGCAGGTTTCAGAAGTTACATTTTTATCTCAATTCTATATTTATACAGGGTGTCCCATAAATTTCGAAATAGTTCAAATGAATTGCAGTTTGCGATAACTTTATTCTTATGAAAGGGGATTGTTTTTGGTAGAGAAAAAATTAGTTCAATGTTTTGTCAATAGAGGGCGCTGCACACAACCAATCACAGAATTCCGTGGAAAACGACGTTTATTTCCATGCAGGCAAATGTTTACAAGCACATCACAGCACTAGAGTACTACTTGTTCGATTAAACTGAGGTAAAACAACTTAACCAATAGTGCTTTATGCACCAATGTCATCAATGAAATCACAGGAATACGTATCAATCACAGGAAAATTCAGAAATGAGCTTTAAATCATACACCCACTTTTCGAAATCGCCATAGAAATAACATTGAGCATAGATTGATTGCTTTACCAGTGTTGATCGAAAAACAATTTTTTCCGAAACAAATTAAACTACAATATTTATGCTTGAACTGACTTTTTAGTTCTTCCCGTGATGTAAATAAATTATAGATATTTTATTGATGAAGAAAGAATATTTTAAAATATTTATTTTTACAAGGAAATTCAAGATTTTCAGGAGTTCAAGGACGGTTTTCAAGGAAAGTTGGTGTATATATTTCGACCAACTTTCCTTAAATAATTAATTGAATACGTAAGGATTTCAAGAATTCTGTTTCATAAGCTTTTTAGGTAAGGCGTGTAACTTATTTTAAAATGTCCGGAATAGATACATGTGAATACTCCGTTGAAAAGCAGTGATTTTCTTTCTGAAAAATTCTGTAAAATCAACCTTCTGCTTTTTGAAAATTTTTTATCTATTCAGTTTAATTTGTCTACATCGATTACATTTATCTCTAACCCAAGCACCGTTATTCCGAAAAGCACAAACGAAAAAACCATTGATCATAAAAGCGTAATTTTGCTACTCGGTATCTGGCAGCACCAGAATTAATGTTTACTTTTTTAAAAAACTTTGTAGAACTTTCTAGAAAGTTGGGGAAACGGAAAATTTCTTGGACTCATGATGGAGAACATTCCAACACCTCGATTCTTAGCTGGTCGTATTTAAAGGAAGCTAACTCGGTAAGTCTTCCAGTTTACCATCTTTCAGTGAATTTGACAGTTTTAATTCGCTCTTTTAGTTGATTGTATAAGTGTTTCCCACTTTATTCGACAGTGATAGTGTACATTTTGGATTTATATTTCTAAACTGATGTAAGTACTACATAATTTTAAATTCGTTTGTTCATTAATTTTTAGCTTTTTATTGTATTCTATAATAGATTTCATTGCTCAGTGAGTGCCTTTTTGCTTAATTTATGAAATACATTTATGTATTCTTTTACAGATTTCTTTGCTGTAGCAATGCCTCCAAGGAAGCGGAAGGCGATCGGCCAAGTAGACAACTGCTAAGATGATGAAAGATAAGCGCAGTCAAGAAACTTCCGAGGAGAGGAATAGAAGACTTGCGATTGCGAGAGAGCTACATCTAGAGCAACAGAGACGCCACAGCAGCGTGAGGCCCAACTACAGGATCAGAGAGAGAGAGTCAAACGATCACGGACTGCGCACCATTTTAGTTTAGCATTAGAAGGATTCCACTACGATTCACATAAAGACTACTCGCTGCATGCAAGTGTTACCCATCGGGAAAATGGAAATGGTTTGTAGTTACTGCCAAGCCAAAACGTTTAAATCAGAGTCTACTGGTATTTGCTTCAAAAATGGAAAAATTAATCTCTGCCAACTGGAACCACCACCACAAGAACTTTTGACTTACACATCAGAAGATACGTCAGTCGAAGCATTTTCTTAGTAACATCAGAAATACAATTCATGTTTCCAAATGATATCATTCGGCGCCACATCAGTTGTTGGACAGCCCGGAAATCCGTCGACCTTCAAGGTGCAAGGGCAGATTTACCATAAAGTGGGATCGTTGCTTCCGCTGCCAGATCAACCACCAAAATTTCTACAATATTTTATTCAAAACGAACAAATGGAAACTGATCAGAGGTGCGTCTACATCTCGGGAACAAGACGTCAGATTGTGTTAAACTTACAGATGATATTTCATGAGCACAATAATCTTATTAAAACGTTTGAAACAGCATTGGAACGTATGCCAACAGATGAATATAAAGTAGTCATAAGAGCAGACCGAAGACCAGCAAGCGAAAACGAGCGGCGCTTTAACTCTCCTCAAGCAGATGAAGTCGCGGTGGTGATATCAGGAGATGAGTTTCATCAACGGGATATCGTTATTCAACGACGAGGTGAATCATTGCAGCGCATTTCGGAAACACATCGATCTTATGATGCTCAGCAGTACCCAGTAATATTCCCTCACATGGTGAAGATGGATATCATTTTAATCTGAGGCAGATTAACCCAAGAACAGGTGAAACAACGAGCAAGAAAGTTTCAGCGATGGATTTCTATGCGTACAGATTAATGGTTCGAGATACTGAGCAGTACCACGTATTGAACTGCAGGCAATTGTTTCATCAGTTCATCGTCGATATGTACGCAAAAGTCGAGAGTGAGCGTCTCCTTTACATTCGTCTAAATCAACGTAAACTGAGAGTTGACGAATATATTCATCTGAGAGATGCTGTGGCAAATGACGGGAACATTGAAAACCTCGGTGCCTTGGTCATACTACCAGCTACATTTACAGGAGTCCCAGACACATGCACGAATACACACAAGATGCTATGACGTACGTGAGGACGTACGGGAGACCAGACTTATTTATCACCTTCACCTGCAATCCGACTTGGACGGAGATGTAGGAGGTTCTTACGAATGGTCAATTACCCAGTGAGCGCCACGACTTGATTGCGAGAGTATTTAAATAGAAGCAGTTGAAACTGATTGACGTTATAACAAAGGGCCATGTATTTGCAGTACCAAGATGCTGGATGTATACGATTGAATTATTATTTTATTTCTATGATGAGTTTTATATTTTTACATGAATATTATGAATATTTGATTGATAAAAAAGATATTTAAAATATTTCATTTTTCATAATTTACATTTTGTAATGGAACACGAAAAACTTCAACTCATTAATCATAAAAGCGTAATTTTGTTATTTTAGATTTGGCAAACCAGAATTATTGTTTTATTATTTTATAAATTTGATTTAGAATCCCGTGTTTGTATGTTTGAGCTAACACAGCGAAATGTTGCAGTCATATTTGAGCATTACTAAATTTCATAAATCATTATCGTCTTTATCAATATTTTCAAATGTCTTTTCGAATTGTTCTTTTTCAGAATACACTCAGGCAGTCGAAATTCGACACTGCGCATCATTCGTTTTTTAGAATTCTGCATTTTTTCGTCGGAATTTCGTTTCTGTTCGTATTTATGCCTTAATCTTTTACATATTGCAATATATTCAGGAATTAAATGTATATATTTGCGTCCGAAGTATACTGTAGAAGCTATGAAAAAGTTAAAACGTATCTTCCGTACAACTTAAATGATTGCATTTTTCTGTGAAAGAAAAGTGATTATTCTAATTCACTTTTCAAGCAACATTTAACCATTTCAACCCGAGCAACGCCGGGTAATTCAGCTAGTGTTGTATATACCTAAATTAAGGACTTTTTATACAACATAATTTACATATTCAACACTTCTGAAATTAAAAGTTTTTTCACTTATTTTAATTTGTAAATTCAAAGCGCAAGAAAAAGTGAGTTAACGTCTGCTAGGCAAGGTATATAAGCATTCTAGGTATTAAGCCCTCAAGAAAGCGATTCGAAAAATGGACCGTCCAGAGACCATGAAAATAAACAAATTTCGCGGACCCCTTGAGATTGTAAAATTAAATGGGGAACATGCGATCTGCATGACCAGAGATTCTTACTTTTTACATTAATACTGGGAGTAAAATATTTAGGTCCTTGTTGAACAGATTGTAAAACGTTAAAACTTCACATTAATGATTAGTGATGACAATTTAAAGTTCTGATACAGAATGTTTTTCAAATAATATAAGAGTTTGTATATCTACTGTTTATTAATTTAAATCAAAAGGCTCCTAACGTGCAAAATTATAACAATGACATAAAACTATATACTTCGATCTTAGCGTGAACAAGGAAGTTTCTTTTGAGCAATGAGCTCAGAAAAGTTTGGTTTACTGTCTGATAATTCCAATATCAGCTTATTCTCCAACCAATTCAAATAAACACTCGACAATCTTACAAATTCTTTTAGATTTTAGAACATAAAAGAATAGGAGAAAATTGGATATTTTATTTTTTCTTGGATGTTCTCTTTTGACTGGTGAAATATTACGTTTTCCGCGAACCCCTGTAACCTTGTTACGGATTCCTGCACATTGGGAGCTATTGATGTAAGGAATATCATTGGCTTCGATCATAAACTCATTAATTGACAGAAATTTCTTACAGTATAGCTGCATAGACTAATTAGTTTTTAGGACAAAAAATTAAAATGATAAACATTTTGGTTGGTTGGGTTTTCTGGTGCAAGGGCCATCCATATATGGCCATGCTAAACATTTTGGTTGTGTTGTATATCTTTTAAAAGAATTACAAGATGGATAGGTATTTCTCATGATCAAGAAAATAAGCATCCGTGTCTTCGAAAATATGTCAATTAATGAGTTTCCGCTCTAAGCCGACGACATAAATATTCACTCATTTGGTAATCTAATGGGCCTAGAAGTGCTTTAGATGGACGGTGAGACATGAAGGATTCCCCAACCCTTAAAAAAGTAAAGCAAAATTTTTATTTTCGTGCCAAATACATTCAAATAAGGTATTCCACCCATTAAGTGTTTTTAATTAGAAACACTTTAGCACAGTGCGCTGCAAAGGTTTAAAAGAATATAGAAGTAAAATAATAAACTCTTACAAGGGTAACTTTACGACAAATTAATCGATGTATCAAAAAGTTGTCCAATACTTACATATAATCAGTGCCGCAATGAATCGCGTAGCATAAGGAGAAATGTCGTCAAAGCTTCCGTAAAACGGTTGCAGGGAATATTGGGAAAGCGTTAGCGCCAGAACTGCAGCGTTAACAGGCGCTACTATCACAACGGCAATCCAAAGATACACGAATGCCAAAAAACTTCCAAAGCACTCCTTTAAGTACGTATAATGTGAACCAGATTTGGGGAAAGTTGCACCGAGTTCCACATAGCACATTGCTCCAACAAATGAAAACAATCCGCACAGGACCCATATTACGAGCGACATACCAACGGATCGGGTACACATGAGCACTCCCTTAGGTGACACGAAAATGCCGGCACCCACTATTAGACCCACTGTCATTGTTACAGCATTCTTTAAGTCGATGGTTCTTTTTAATGAAGTGTGGTTATTCAGAATATTTTGGTCCCTTGGCTTCGATAGCAAAGAATCGGTCTTAGAAGAAGGCATCATTGTTCAGTTCAGTTCGATGAAATCAGAAGTTCTCGAGACCGATAAAATTCATGCACTTATTGCCTAGAAATCGAGTACTATGGCGAATTTTAAATGTCTATTCTTAACACAGCCTTAGCCGAACTGAATGAGTCTGGGTAATAGCTTTTCGGGAACAGTGTCTGTTGCAACCGTTTCAGACATTAAATTCTTCTCAACTGTGTTTAAACAGAGGATTTTAAGATTCAAATCTTTACATATATTTCACTAACGTACGTGGCACAGAAAAATCGACTTTATTTAGTTAATGTTGAATGCCAATTGATATAAACAATATAATTGTTGTAGAATTCATTCCCTAACTTTGCTGCTAAGTTTAAATATGCTTGACTCGAGCTACACAGCTGCATATTACTAAATCTACAAGGAAGAACTCGCCATTCTATTGAAATTCTTTGCAACATGATTATATGAAGCTCTGGGAAACTGGACATTAGAAATCATTGCAGACTAAAAGGTCTAAAACGGCACAAGGTCTAAAACAGATTACAATATCAACACAAAAAATGGATTAATAGGGGGTATGGTCTGGAAATGAGGGAATTAGAAATGAGGCAGTTTATGAGTCCCTGTGGCAGTCGGTCCCACTCCTCCAGCAACGCTGTTTTCAGGTGATAGATGGTTCTGGGAAGGGGAAGGCGAGTTGCGATTGCCCTCCGAAGAGCGTCCCAGATATGCTCTATAGGGTTTTGGTATGGAGTTCTTGCTGGCCAATCCATCCCGCGAATATCTTCACTTTCCAGATATTTGTCGACCAGATGAGCTCTATGTGGACGAGCGTTGTCGTACATAAAAATGAAATCAGAGCCAACTGCGCCGTGAAAAGGCGAACATGGGCTCCACGATCTCATCCCTATACTACTTCTCAGCAGTCAGCCTGTCAAAGACATTAAGGTCTGTGCTCCCATCCAACATGATGTCTGCCCAAACCATCAAACCTCCGCTGCCAGTGGTCTTTCTAGAATGTTGGAGGACAGATAGCGGGTCCCTGGTTCTCTCCAGATGAACGTACGTCGAGAATCAGTGGTTAGGCTGAACCGGGACTCATCAGTGAATAGGACGTCCCCGCTTGATTCCTTGTCCAAAGTCGATGTTTTCTGCAACATGCTAAACGGGTTCTCTTGTGCGCAGAAGTGAGCGGGACGCAAACAGCAGGTTTTCTTGCAGACATCTCTCATGTAGCTTTTTGGAAACATAGCCCTTTAAATTCATCTTCCTGTGGCCGCATGAAGGTCACGAGAGCTGAGAAACTGTTGCACTCCTGTTACGCCTCGCTATAACGGACAAATATCGATCTTCATTGGCCGTCGTGGCTCTTGGACGACCCTGGCGACTTTCGCTCTACGGATCCTGTATCCTTAAACTGTTTCCATAAGTTGTACACGATGCTGGACGTTACATTCAAGTCTCTTGCAATCTGCACTTGAGACTGCCCTGCTTCCAGTCTCCCGATGATTCGTCACCTCATTTCATCATCCAAACGTTGGTGGTTACTCATTTTAAATGTTTGCTTTTGAATTTCACCGAATGTAGCAAAATAAAAAACACCACTAAATTCGCTGAGGTGTGCGAGCGAACGAAGCGCGGAAATTGTTACGTGCACTTAGAAAGCCTGTTCATTTAAATGTACCGCCCACATGCACGTGTGCGCTTACATATTCGACATTAAAGATTTGCATATTTGTTTGGAAGCATTAGTTTTACTTTTCGAGAAATTCGACAAAATATGCAAATTCTCTTAATTTTGAACACCAGTGTACATGCCAATAGATTTAGTACACATGGGCACTACTTTAGGTGGTCCGAAAACGCCGGCACCCATCGATGACATGAAGGATTCACCAACCCTTAAAAAAGCATAGCGATTTTATTTGTTTCGTGCCAAATACATTCAAATAAGGCACTCACCCCATTAAGTGTTTTTTTAATTAAAACACTAGCATAGTGCGCTGCAAAGGTTTAAAAGAATGTAGAAGTAAAATGATAAAGTCTTACAAGAGTAACTTTACGAAAAATTAATAGATAGATGAAAAAAGCTAAGTTCAATACTTACTGTTGTGATTGATTGTTGGGTTTTATGGCGCAAAGTCCAAAAAAGGACAAGCTGCTCCGAGCGCAAGATAAAATCATTGTAAAAATATTAAAAAGTAGTGTAAGAGTAAGAGCGCAAGAAATTTGCCATAGAATAAAATGTAAAATTCATGAATATATATATATATATATATATATATATATATATATATATATTAAATAGCATTTAAAAACCAATTGTATTTAAAAAAGGGAAAATATTCGGGTGTGGGTTTTCCCTATCCAATCCTACTTAGTTAAAATAGAGCAATTAAAATATCTACGACGATGATTAAAATCAGTGCAAACTATTAAAATGTGATGAAGCTATGAAGAATGAATGATAAAAGCTATAATTGAGTCAGATATATTTGAATGTTAATTTTAAACTGAATCTGGCAACGATTAACAGAGCCAGAATTTGATTTTAAATCGAGATCTGAAATTTAAGTTTGTACTCCGCCATTTTCTTTCTACGTGTTTGATCTTCATGTAATGTCTTGTCTTAGAATTAAATACGTTGTCTTATTTTAAGTATTCGTTTTTATTATCGTTTTTGTCCTGATTCAACATTTGGTGTCCGAGACAGGACGATTGCGAGTTAGAAAACAAAAGTTAAAATGGAGATAACTGAACGCTGAGTTCTTCGGAGATTATTTTTCCATTGATGCAAATAAAATAGGACTTGATCTCCAGCAGGGAAGAAAAATTAGAAATCAAAGCAAGGTTTGAAGCATTAAAATAAAGTTTGAAAAGATTAATGTTATAAACTCTTTCTATTTGAAATAAATTCTACAAGACCAAAAAGGAACTGAAGAATAAGTTGAAGAATTGAAGAAATGTGATGAGTACGAACTCGAATTATTTAAAATTAAATTGATAAAAGAATTTGAAAACTTGAATGTTGTGAATAATTTTCAAGCTGGAATTAAAACAAAAATGCGCCTTCCAAAATTTGAATTAAAGAAATATGATGGAAGTTTAAGTGGTTGGATTCGGATCTGGGGCCAGTTTGAAAAGATTCACTGATGAAAGTTTAGTAGAAAAAATTTGAATATCTATGATCTATCAAGCCAGATTCACCAGCCCACAAATTAATTGAAGAATTTCCGTCATCAAAGAAATCAAAAGGCAATTGATTTGTTGAAATCCAGGTATGGTAAGGAATAATTCTTGATCGAATATTACACTCGATAATTGTTGTCACTTGTTCTACAAAAAGTATTAATCCAGATTTACCATATTTGTATGATAAATTGTCTTCCCAACTACCGGCCTTAGATTCACTTGGGATTACCAAGGAAAAGTGCGATGCCATGTTTTCCCCTTTGGTTGAATTAGCGATTCCGGTAAATACATTCAAAGTTTGATGGGTATCAAGTGACACAAAACAACCAAAGAGCCTGATGTTATATAAATGAATTGCTAGACTTTCTAAAGCTGGAAGTAGAAGGCGAAGAAAGACTGAAGTTACGAAAGACAGCATTTGATTCATCTGATGCAAATGTATTGCTAAAGCAGCTAACAAGAAACAAGCTTCAAGAGAAGAGAACAGTGTTCAAATAAATTTTATTTACATCATCGAGCTATGCTAAAAGAAAGTAGTACAACTCCCTCAAAACCTGTACTTGACGCATCAGCAACTGATGAAAACGGACATTCTATAAATGAATTCCTGGAAAAGGGTCCCTAATTTAATTGAATAATTAAATTAAATTAAACAATTAAATTCCTAATTTAATTGAAGAAATTCCATTTATTCTCTTGAGCTTTAGACAATATCTTGTTGGATTATCAGCAGATACTGAAAAAAATATTTTCAGAGAAATTGAACAAGCTGATCGTGATATGTTGAGATTTCTGTGGTGGAAGAATGATCAAATAGCTATTTCTCGTCATTGTATAGTAGTTTTGGATGTATCTTCTAGTCCCTTGTTAGCTGCTTGTATAAACGACTTGATAGAAAATGCTCCTGATCATCTCAAAAACATAGAAGGATTTGCTAAGTTTTCCAGCTATGTAGATAATTGTTTAACTGGGGTTCAGAATGGGAAAACGAAGCAGAAACGTTTATCTGAGGCAAAAGAACTGATGTCTTCAACTGGATTTAATCTTGGAGGATGGGTTGGCAATAACTTAAGGTGTCCGACTACCTTCGGAAAGGATTTTTTGAAATAATTTGAAATTTGACTTTTTTTGTGCATTATATTATAGAATATGGTTAAAAACTTAGAGAATAACATATAAAAAAAATAATTAATAATTTTTTTAAAATTTAAACCCCAAAAAGGGGTGAAAAATAGACAAAAACTAGCACCACCGCAAAACATGATAACTTAAATTTAAATTAAGATATTCTTATTTTGTAAATTTTATTTTGAAGATTGAAACCTCCTTTAGGGAATGTACCTCTCACATCATTGTAAACCAGTTCTTTTAAAAACTGGAGAGGTTCAAGTACAACCAAGAAGAAAATCTTCCATAAATTATAGCAACGCATAACTTTTATAATTAAAAATAAAAAAACTAATTAATGCACAATTACAGAAGTGGTACATTCCCTTTATAAACTCTTTGAAAGTATTCCTACCAAATTTCATAACATTTGAAGCATAACTTTTTGAGTTTTCATGTTTTGCGTAAAAGCAAAATTCTAAAATGTCAATTTCAAGAAAAAGCTAAAAACAAAATTCAATAATGAATCTTACCTTTAAATGGAAAATGTAGCTCTAAAATGATCCTGATTTATAAAGATCACCTTCTATAGAAGTTAAATCAACTACTTTTTTTTTCCTAATTGCCCTCAAAACCTTCCTGCGCTTCTTTGAAACGGGTGTTGTATGGCGCTTGGAATCACTGATTCTAATGCGATCCAAACTTTGGTAACCTTTTAATGTGAAGTAACCAAGATTTTCAATGTTCATCTTGCTTAAAACACTGGTGCAACCCTCAAATCCATCATTATATTGTATTACTGCACCATAAGCCCCTAATTTTACAGTTTTTAGGCTGACGAAAACCTCCTTCGGAACTCTCTGCCAAATAACACCATTGAAACTTTCATTGGCATTTTGAGTTTTGCCATGCAGACACTTATTCAAAAGTTCTCTGGTGCAAAGCTCTAAATACACTGGTTTGACTACATTTAAAATATTGTTGGGCAAACCAGAATGCTTGAGCTTTTCTGGTTCTTTCCCTTCGCTTACAGCTCGCTGGTAATAGCACCAACTGTCTACACCAATAGGGCACTGGCCATGCATCGGTTTCTTTGGTGATGAAGCACAATGAAACAAAGCTGCAATTACATTTTGCTGCATCATTTGTAAGTTGCCCACGTTAGAGCGAATCGCAATGCCATAATAATTTTGTAGTCTGTCGATAAAGACATCTGATAACTTGCCTTTACCAGACAGACCTTTGGTTTTGCTTTTCAATTTTCGCAGACGTGTACCCACCCGTTTTTGAATGTGCCCAATGCATTCCAGTTTTGAAACACTTTTTTCGCCATATGTGTTTTGGACGCACAAATAGCCTTTAGAATCCCCATCACCGTAGTATTTCGTGTACTTCAGCTTCCGAGTGCTCACTGACCTCTTGAAAATTCTGTCGACACCAACAGTTTCCATCTTTGCTGATGACCCTTTAAAATTGCACTGGCATATATGGTCAGCTTCCTGTGATTCAAATGACGGGTTTCTCTTCAGTTTCTGTAATCTTTTGCAAATTCTGCAGTATGAGGACATGACTTCTAAATCGAAAACCTTTCCCGTGTCAATTGAAATGGCAGCAACACAACCATTCAAAGAAGTGTACCCTCTACGCTGCCACGTTCCATCTACAGACACGCCGCATTCACTGTCTTCTCCCTTTGAACCAACTTCATCAGCTGCTTTTAACATTGAAGATTCAGCAACCTCGGACACAACTTTCAAGAGTTTCTCTTCATGGATGTTATACGCAGCTTTAGAAATTGGTGGCAAATTCAGCGTGGTGCACAGTTTATACGCTGAAGAAAATCCCTTTCCAATCTGCCTCATCCCATAAACTATTCTAGAGTTCACTTCAGGTACATTTTTGTTCTTTTTGGAGGAGGCAAAGCCTTTTACAAAATCACAATTGTGACATTTCAAAGAGAAGTGTGAGCACAATCCATACCTGGAGTCTTCAACTAAATGCAAACCAGAAGCAAAGCATTTGGGACATGGAAGCACCAAAAATATATCTATTAAAGTTTCCAGGTCGAAAATCCGATTACCACACAGTTCCTCATTCAAAACTTCGAATTTGGAAGAGCTAGATGCTTGCAGTTTTGAAGCACTGGCTGTGCACACTGGATCTTCAAGACTGTTAGTCTTCAGTGTTTTAGAGTGTTGATTACCTTTGAAGTGGTGTTTCTTCTTCCTGGCAATACTCTTTCCCATTTTGTAAAGAAAAATCACTTTATGCAAGAAGAATTATCAAGTTGTAGAACTTTTTGAACGCACGATCGAAAATCACGAGTTCAAATTGTGTACAAACTGAAACTCAAGTTTGATGCCAGATTGTGAAGTTAAACATGATTGCCAGATGTATTTTTGTGTAAAAAGTAGTTTTTTAATTAATTTTTTTTAATTAATAAAAAAAAATCCACACTTCAGAGCAAATTTTAACGCTTTAATTTGTTAAAATAAGAATGTAAACAAACTTTTACGTTCACTTCCTGTTTGCAGAAAGGCACTTCCGGTTTTAAAAAGTGTCGACTATGTAGTATTAAAAGACCTGTATCTTACGTTCTATGCATGGTAGGAACAAAATTTAAACAGATTTGGAAAGATAAGAAATCGGGCTTTCATATTATATCAAATTTGGAAAATCGCAATTTCCGCCGAAAATCGCGTTTTAAAGGTAGTCGGATACCTTAAATGAAACTGTAGAAAATGTTTTAGTACTTCAGTGGTACTGTTCTACTGATGAACTTGGTTGTAGTGTTCCCAAGATAAATTGTGTGAAAGGTTCTTTGACAAAAAGAGTACTTTTATCTACGACTCAAAAGATATTTGGTTTATGGATTCACTGCTCCTATAACTTTACTTCCAAAACTATTACTCCAAAAAATTTGATTTTTGAAATTAGGATGCGACGAAGTTTTGCCAAGTGAGGGGCCAATTCAGGCCCCTCAATTTTTTGCCAATTCAGGGAATTTTACAAATGGGTACAATTAGATTGTTTAAAACAATGCAAGATTCCACGCCATGTAAAATTAAATTATTGTAGCACTTTAAGTGTTCTGTGATGTAAGTCAGGTTGCTTATTCCTGTTGCTGAGAACAGAATTTGAAGGGACAGTTTATGTTAGTCTTCTTGAAGCAAAATCCAGAGTTGCTCCGACAAAAATACTGACCATTCCCCGTCTCGAGCTCATGGCAACTGTTATTGGAGTTCGTCTGTATTCCTTTATACGAAATGAACTGAAGGTAGTTAACATTTAAACGTATTTATGTAGACTCAACAGTAGCTCTAGCCTGGATAGCAAATCAAGGTTCATGGTTGATTTTCATTGAGAACCGAGTGAGAGAAATTAAGAAACTCAGTAATTCAGAACAATAGAATTATGTACTTGAAAATATGAATCCAGCCGATTTGTTATCAAGAGGTTGTCTTTCAGAACAACTCCTGAAGTACCGATGGTGGGAGGGTCCAGAATGGGTGCACGATGTTCCAAGTTGACATTCTAATATACCTGTTCAAGAATTTAAAGTCGAAAAAGAGAAAAGATAAACTAATGTCTGCTAAGAACGAAATTGATCACAATCAATCTAGCAAACAGTTTCAAGTTACACTAAAATCGTAAGAATTATTGCATGGATACTCCGTTTAAAAAGGAAGACCTGAGGGCTTAGAACCTTATATCACTGGAGAGGAGTTTTCCAGAGCTGAAAAAAAAATTTAGATGCATTTAATCCGAAAGTTTTTCTGAAGGAAACACTAGTTTAAATACTACACGTCTATAAAGATGAAGGTATGCTACGAATGAAATCAAGAGTTATTGATGACGACGACATGGAAGAATACGCGCATCCAGTCAATTCTTCCAAACATCCTTTAGTGGAGATGATAGAACACAAACACACATTTCATAAGCATGCAGGAACATTGGCTCTTACGATTCTAAAAAAAAGGTTTCTAGATCCATCTCCTTTCAACACACCTAATGGTTGAGTTTTGTTGAGGGGAGGGAACTTCCACCGCCAACACAAAGGAGGCACATGGAGAAACACAGCCCCAGATGGCCGGGAGAGCACACCCGGTCCCAACACGTGCGGCCCCTAACTCCGGGGCCCCACCACCATTTATTAAAATCTAAAAATATACAAACGCAAAAGACCAACAGGGCCTAACAGAAACCAAACGGACGACCGATCACAGCTTCGGTTTACATGGACGCACGGGAACAACTCCCAACATGAACCAATCAATCAGCATACATAAATATTTTAGGCGGTTAACAGTATAGGAAAAGAGAATAGGTTTGGATTTTGAAAGGAAGAACTATTGGATCTATTGTCCGGAAATGCCTAATTTGCCGAAGAAATCGATCCAAGGTTCTGTAGGTGCCTTTCCCTCCTCTTCCAAAGACAGAACGAAGATATCATCTACATATCAGATAACTGGAGTTGATTTGGCTGGACCACTGTTTCCAAGGAGGAATGGAAACAATCCACTGGAAAATTACTGGATCCAAGGAGAAATGTTGGATTGTCATTTTCACTTATGCTGTTTTTACAGAGCTGTGCACCTTGAGCTGATCCAATCTCTGAGAAGCAGTGCTTTTATTCCGACTCTACGAAGGTTTATTGCTCGGAGAGGAAGGATTTCAGTAATCTACGGACAATGGAACCTTCGTTGGGGTGAATATAGCTTTAAAACAATTAGACTAGAATGATACCCAACAGGAATGCAGCTTACAAAGAATACAATGGAAGTTCAATCCTCCAACTGTTTCTTGGTGGTGAGGCTTTTGAGAACGCTTGATAAGAATTTTGAAAGATCTTTTAAGAAAAAATCTGGGTCGAGCGTCACAGCTACGAACTAATCACGTTACTTTGCGAATACGAGTCTATCCGCTGACTTACGAACAGTCCGCTGACTTATTTATCTGAAGAATCCGAAGAATTACTTGTATTCCATGCTCCATCCATGTTCTTGCAAAGTCTGTCTGGAAATGAAGTGACCTATCTGGATCACATTGAGACTACGAGCCTAGTCAAAAGACAGAATTATCTCCAAACCATCCGAGAAAAGTTAATAATACGTTTTAAACGTGAATATCTTGGATTGCTTCAATCGCTTAAGAGCAAGAATGCTGATACAGTTCAAGTAGGTGATATTGTGTTAGTTGGAAGTGACAAGACTAGACTGATCTATTGCGAAAGTTATTGAAGTATTTATTGGGAGAGATAATATCAACCGTCTTGTACGGGTAAAAACATCTACAGGAAGTTTTCTGAGATCAATACAACTACTCTACCCTTTGGAAATAAATTGTAATATCAAGAATTCATTAGAAGAGATCCTTTGATCCAAATATCTAAATGCATCAAAGGAAAAGTCGATGAAACGAGACCTGAAATTAAACCTGTGATTGGAGAACCCATTGAAAAAACGCTCTGGACGAACTGTTCGACCAAGAGAAAGACGTGATCGTTAAAATGTATTTGTGAACTCTCGAACTCTATTTTCAGTTTAAGACTAACCATCCTTTCCATGTGAAGAGTGTGAAAATTACCCGAAAACATTTTGTAAAATGTATGGACTGGTCTCGTGTATAAAATTCAACATCTGCTGATAAACAAATTTGCGAGTGACACTTCGCTTTAAGAGAGCAATAAGAAATATTTGTTGGTCAGTTTTCATTCTCATCCCAACACGAGCGCTAACCCCTAGGGGTCCGAATCCCTTTTGTCCCCTCCAAACAGGATAAGTAAATATTTCCAATGAGAAACAAAAGTTGTTTAAAAAAACACCTATACCAAGCATGCCCGACTCCCTTGATGTCTGGGCAGAGGGCCTGAGATCAATGTACTCATTTGAACTTAATTATCTTACGCGTTGTCTCTTGTCTTCTGTTGGACGGGCGGTTTAAGCCTGACCTCGACGAATCCACAGCTATTTCTCAAAATAGCTAAAAAAAGTATTTTACAAAATCGCTAAAACTTATTTCTATAAACATTTATGGGAAAAATCTATTGCTTTACAATAAAGCTAAGAGACTTAGGACAAGCTAAAAGATCCATTGAAATACTTACATATAGTTATGCAGCCAAAATTCTTGCTTCAGGAGAAAAGTCATAATCACCGAAAAACGGTTGCAGGGCATACTGAGAAAATGTCAACGAAATAATTGCAACTGAAGCAGGCTCCAGTATACATACAACCCAGAGATACATGAAAGTCGGAAAATTTCAAAAGCACTTTTTAAGTATAGTTGGCACCAGATGCGGGATACGTTGCATGGAGTTCCACATAGCATATTGCACCAAAAGATGCAAACAATCCGCACATGATCCACATTACCATACACATGCCAACAAGTCCAACACACCACAGCACACGCCTTTAGATGACAGAAAAATGTCTGCACTTACTATTGAACCAACTATCATTGTCCCGGTATTCTGTAATCCAATGGCTCTCTTCAATGAATCTCCGTTGTCGAGAATATTTTGGTTCCTTGGTTTCGACAGCAAAGAATCGAGGTTGGAAGTACGCATCGTGATTTTGTGCAGTTCAGGGGTCTGTTGGTTGATAGTTGAAGTTACTGAGCAACACAACGAGCTATTGGCGACGGTCCGGGAACAATCGCTAAGGGATCCGAGGACATTTGGTAATTTTGAATCACGGTCAGATGACGAATCAGGGGTCTGTAAAGATGGATTAAGTCCATGCACTTAATGGCTTGGAGATGAGATTTTGAATATCAGTCTATTCTTAGCAGCCTGCGTCGGTTAGAAAAATGAGCGTATAATAACTACTATCAAAAGCAGCGCCTGTTGCAAGGTTTCCCAACAGGTGACGACAGAAATTTAAATAGTTGATTATTTTGTCATCTGTGTTTCCACACCTGAAAATACCTCTGAAAAATAGGTATCTAACCTAGTAACTTGTTGTCTTTTAAGGCAGCTTTTATCTTGTTCAACTTAGCCATTGGAGCTTAATTTCGATTCTCCGAATAAAGCAGACCACATGAAATACAAACTTTAGTGGATTGTAACTATATTTATGTTGATTCAAATTGTTGTATTATCCTAAGTGCACTGTGCTATTCGAGGTGCACAAAGAGCTGTGCTATTCGAGGTGCAGAGTACTATTCGAGATGCACAAAGAATGATTCCTGGAACGGAACGCTGGCAATATCGACTTATCGCATCAAGAGATCAGGCACTAAATTAGAAGTTGGCAACGTTCTTGGTGATTTCCTAGTACGTGAAAAGTTACGCCAATTAAAGATTAGCACCAACAACTGTCACGCAGATACTCACGTCATGAACACATTCAATTCAATCCATTCCCATTCGATTCAATCCATTCCCATTCGATCCATTCCCATTCCGAAATTGCCTTGAGACTACACTAAATATAAAAATCCTTAAATAAACTAACAAACTAATTTAAAACATACTTCTATTAGAATACGTGTAATATACTGCTATAAAAAGAAGCTTAAAAGTTATAGATTAACTGTTTGTTTAAAGTGTAACTTCACGATCAATTTAGAGAATCAAAAAGATCGAGATATTTGCATATAAACAGCGCAACAATGATTCTAATTGTGAAGGGAGACGTCACAGTTCCCGTAAAACGGTTGCATGACGTATTGAGCAAACGGTGGCGCCACAAGTGCAACGTTAGCAGGCTGACACCACAAAGAAAACCCAAAGGTACATGAGCGCCGAAAACTTTCCAAAGCACTTCTTTAAGTATGTGTAAGTCGCACCAGATGTGGGAAAAGTTGCACCAAATTCTACATAGTACATTGCTCCAGTAAATGGAAACAATCCAGAGTCGGTACTACGAGCGACATGCCAATAGATCCAGTACACATAAGCACGCCCTTAGGTGACGAAAATGCCGGCAACCACAATTAAACCCACTGTCATCGTTACGGTATTCTGTAACCTAATGGTTCTTTTTATAATATTATAGAATATTTCGTTCCATTCATTTAAACAGCAAAGACGTGATGTTAGCATTTTCCATTGAGCAGATCCCAGTCACTAAAATGGTGTAAGACGTTTCCACCTTCCAGTTGTTTCAACTACACCTGTACCTACTAGTTTCGACGTATCAAAGTTACCTTGAAGAATATTGTGTTTTCTACCGCGAAGTGTACACAGGTGTATATTTTTTACTCTTTTTTTCTTTCCCAATAGTTCCGATTTGGATGTTACGCTTTCAAGTACTTTATAATTTTTGTTGATTCAATATCCAAACCCCTGCATGGAGCAGATTTTACAAGGTACTGAAACTTCAGCATTGAATGTTGAACCCAACCATTGGTGAATCTTTTCAATTAGTTTATGCAGCGCAATTTTAATTGTTTTATTTGATTAGTTGGTTTTGGATTTTATGGCGCAAGGGCGATATTTGACCAAGCTGTATCAAACAAGACATTGTTTTATTAGGAAAACGTGTCACCTAATTATTACGTAGAATGAGTTTCTTGAAATTAACCCTCTGAAGGCTTAGCACGCATAATTCCACCGTGCAACCTAGTCAATTTGGCCTTGACAAATAATCTTCAAAAGGATTCTATTCTACAAAATAGGGCCTATAGAATCTTTCCAAAGGAAATGAGCAATGGAATCTTTCCAATGATTCTATTCCAAAGAAAGGAGCAATAGAATCTTCCCAATGAATTCTGTTCTACAGAATGGGCCAATAGGATCGTTCCAAAGGATTCTATTCCAAAAAAAGACCAATACAATTGTTCCAAAATATTCTAGGGGGCCGCGGTAGCCCGGTTAGAAGAGTAACTGATTAGCAACCGGAGGGTTGCGAGTTCGAATTCAACCAAAGATCGTCGTGTACAAAGGGGGGCTGGTACACGTTAAATCCGTCTTGGCTTCAAATGTCCTCACCTTGGCGTGGTGTGAAAGTTTGGAGAGTGAGGTGCTAGCTCATCTGACCGTGGTTCGTGGATCATTTCATCCTTGTCATCTGACCGTGGTTCAAAATTACATGGTGTTGTCCTCGGATCTTTCCCTTTGGGATTGATCCCGGACCCTCACCAATAGCCCGTTGTGTTACTCCACTGTGAGGTAAATTAAAATACCTACCTACCAAAATATTCTATTCCAAGGAAGGGACTAATAGAATCATTCCAAAGGATTCTATTCTAAGGAAAGGACCAATAGAATAGCTCGAAAAATATTCTATTCTAAAGAAAGGACAAATAGAATCTTTCTAAAGGTTGAAAGAATCCATGGATTCTTTCAACCTTTAGAAAGATTCTGTTGGTCATTAAGTGTATTATTTTGTCATTAAGTATTTTGTGGGATAAAGGCAACACTACACTCTCAAATCTAGCGATGCTCATAGATCACTTATCCTGAGAGTAGGAAAATAAAGGATTTATAACTCTTCAGAGTTTATCATAAAAAGAAGCGAGTTCCCAAAGCGATAAAACCCAAAAATTCCCTTACAGAAACCAATTATTTAACAAGAGTATCTTAGTACTAGTTCGAGTAACTCAACGAGGAATGCTGTGAATAAGAGTCAAACATTAAGGATAAAATGAATTTCAACACAGCAAAACAATCATTGAACATTTATTTACTTTTTCAATAAGGTTAAGACTCAATTCCTCGGATGGGTCACACCTATTCGTGGAATTTCCTTATGTTGGTGGTTAAACCATGATTTTATAAAACAGAACATCTAAAAATTGTTCAAACTAAGATTATTAAATCAGGTTGGTTTGGATGTGGGATTTTTATGGTGTTTGGGTCATATTTGGCTAAGCTGCTCTAAACATACAAAATACAACGTCAAATAATGGACAAACACGAGGGAAATTTTACTGACACAAAGAAATACATTCAGGATAAGTTATATGAATCGAACCACAACGCCACCTTCAACTCGCAATGGACAAGCCCACTACCACAATTTTATGGACTATCAACAAGGACCGTTTTTATTAAAACACGAGTCCATGTTGAATATAACGATTTCAAGATTTAATTAAAATTTAGAAATTCTTGGATTTTGTACAGAATTTTGATAATCATGAAATTTTCATGTTATAAAGATATTAAGAGAAAGAGCTATCCCGTTAAACTGAACTAATAAAGCATAATATTTAACTTATTGATGCAATCTTTATGGTAATCCTTGGAATAGCGAAATTGTTAAATGGTTCGGTTGATTGGGTTTTATGGAGGAAGGGAGAGAAATACACCTAGGAAAGAAAGTAACCTCACAGAAATCAAACCTGCGCCGCCTACAAATCAAACCTGCGCCGCCTACAAATCTCAGGTTGCTAGCGGAATGAGCAAACACATGGTGACTTTAAGTTGTTAAATGCATTTGGCAGAACCATAACAAAATGAAAAAAAAGTTGATAATCTACTTACACAAGACCAAAGCAGCTATAACTCTGATGGCTGAATGGGGTATTAAGCAGGTGGGGTAAAACGGCTCCAGCACATAGTTGGCAAACGTCAACGCAGCGATTGCGTTACCAACCGGTCCAATGATTACAATAAACACCCAGAGGTACAAGAAGGCCGGAAGTTCTCCATAACACATCTGCATGTATGTGAAATCGCAGCCAGACTTGGGAAAGGTGGTGCCTAATTCAATGTAGCACATTGCTCCCATCATTGAAAACAGACCTGTCACACTCCACACCACCAATGCCATACCAACCGATCCAGTTTCCTTCAGCACACCTTTGGGTGACACGAAAATGCCAGTGCCCACTATGGCACCCACGATTAATGTCACCCCATTCAACAGACCGAGGCGTTGCTTGATGGAAATAGAGTTGCTTGGTTCTCGAACTACTGGCGTTGACAATAGGAAGCTCCTTTCGGACAAAGATGATAAAGTCAGCATTTTAAAGTCAACTCACCGATCAGCAGCAATGTTGAGAATCAAGCTTTAGAAAGCCTAACACAATGTCACAAACAGTCGAGGTGTTGGTCTTTCAGCAGGGTTCTGGTTGCATGTTAATCAATTTAGATATGTCCAACTGAAGGTACAGAAGGTTTTAAACTCTATTGAGTGGACAGGTAGTGGTGAAAGAAAGCAAGGCCGGTACAATTTCCTCGATCGTTTCGATCTCTCAATTACACGAATCTGCTGTCCTAAAAATCCTAACACAATGTCTCACCAACTGAGATGTTCGTTTTCAGCAGGGTTCTGGTTTCATCTTTCCTGCTTGAGTAATCCGATTTAGAGATGAAGTCCCAACTGGAAGTCAGAAAGTTTTCACAATGCTAAGTGCATAAGTGGCATTAAAAAGAAAAGCAAGGCGATACAAGGCTCTCAAGATAGTTCCGATCGCTCAATTACGGGTCTGCTGTCAAAAAACGAGCTGTCAGTGTCTTTAAGCAGATGCAACCCTGACCGAAGTCCCGCAAGTTCAATCTACTGAACCGCTTTGAAGCGGGCCGAGGACAACACAAAGAGATAGGGTCAGATTGCACCGGTTCTATCTGGATACTCAGTTTGGTGAACCACAAACCGATTAAGATTGTCTTAGAAGTTGCATTTCGAGAAAAATAAACCTTGGAGGTATAATTGTATGGAAAGACGTGCAAAAAAAATCTGTAGTCTGATTTCCCAATGTTAACTCTTATATTCGGAATAATTTTTTAAATCTATTTTTATTCGTGTTTTCGAGATGATTTATTTTAAAGTAAATATCGAGGACCACAACGAAAATAAACGTCTGTAAGTAGATCAAATCCAAGCAGTCGATTTTTTTCCAACCTCTTTTGGGGCAACTTAAATTAATCATGCACTGTTTTCAAACATTTCAAAATTAGTTAACGATGTAACAATAGATTAAATTTATTAAATTAGGATTTATTTTCGTCAAACATTTTAGAAAGAATTGACTTCCTACTGTTTTTAAAACACTGTTAAAGTTGTAATTTAATTATAAAAATTGACATTTTTATGCAGCGTCCACCTTCCCCTCTAATATAGTGCGCGATATATGAAGAACGTCTATTAAGGTTTTGCAAGTAATTTCACATTTATATAAAATCATTTATTTTACAATTAAGATTTGAAAATTCATCGTTGGCAGAAAATAAATTTCCGCTAAGAATCGCAATTAAACCGAGTAATTGGATGTTAATCGGATTTGATTGAAAAGGAGGTTACCAAAACTCAGTGAGAATGATTCATATTCGGATAATCAATTACTTGTGATTTGAAGTTAAGATAACCAAATAAAAATTTTTAATTTTTTTTCATTTGTAACTTCATTGAGTTAAGATAATCAGGCTGAGTAAACTTTCAGGGGCGGAGAGAAGTCTGGTTTATTGTTTAATGATTTTTTCATAAGCATCTATCCTCGCATTTACTACAATTACTTCAAATGATGTGTTTTAGATTTTTAACTTCCCAGTGCAGCATAAAAAAATTCATTGCAATACAGGCAGAACAGATTTTGTACACAATACAAATCTAAAGAACCTTTTATGCATTGAAGATAGTGTGAAATTTTCGATCGTACTAATATAGAACTACAAATGGTGCATGAATGTTTTTAGCATTCTGGAATTTTTAATGTGAAGAGTGATGTGTATATGCATGATCAAAAATTTATATTTCATAATCTAAAATCTTTTAAGTGTCCTTCAAAGGGTAAAACACTATATTAAAATTTACCATTTCATTAATAAATTTATCAAATTGTTTCTCTTATACAAGAAATGAAAAATTTCTCTCAAAAACCAAATTTTAAAAATTTCTCTTGAAAAATAACATTTTAAAAATTTCTTTTGAAAAACAAATTTTAAAAGTTTCTCCAATACAAGGTTCTCCAAAAAGAGAAAAACTTGTTTCTTTAAAAAAACGAACATTTTGAAAGTTTCTCTAGAAAGCGAAAATTTCAATTTCTCAAAAAAGCGAAAATTTCAATTTCTTTAAAAAGCGAAAATTTCAATTTCTTTAAAAAGCGAAAATTTCAAGTTTCTCTAAAAACATCGATCTTATAAAAACGAAAATTTCAGTTTCTTTAGGGTCAAAAATGGTCACTTAGTTCTCCCCCCATTGTAAAGCACCCAAAACGAAATTTTTAGCCTTAAAATCTTATGTGAAAGAATTTTTAAAGATCAGGGTAGCCTACAGGCAAAATGATTACATTATACGTGTATTAACATTTATTAAATCGCTATTTAATTTCTAGACTTCCGATAAACATATACGACTATTGAAATGATATTCTACTATTAACTCCAGTTACTTTAATATTAATGGAGTAAGTGACCCCGAAGCGACCTTAATAGCCCGTAGAAGAAATAAATTTCTTCCAGTCTGTGCTTAGAATATCAATGCACAGAAAAGATACAATGTACTTGAGAACTGTAATTTTTATACTTTTTACGTTGTTGTGAAAACATCTATTAAGATTTGGCACGAGAACCAGTGTCTAGAACAATTTGTTAAAAATGTCTGCTTTCGAGGCAGTCGTCGAGTCATTAAATATTGACAATATTCTGGTTTTAAAATTTTACACTCTTCATACATCGAATGCTAAGTGATACGCTAAGCATTTTAAAACATAAAATATAACGTATTTAAAATTTAATTTACTATAAATACATTAAGCTACAAAAACTTCAGTATGAATATCGTCGACTTACAGCAAATTTTTTAACTGATATTTTTGGGAGACACTAAATGCTTATTTTTATGATAATGTAAAATCCTCCATTGTACTCTGCTTAAAAACATACAAATGCTTTTCATTTTATTTTTTGATAAAAAAACAATCTGTAGTCAGCTGTACAGTAAAATATTTTGTTCAGCTTTATATGATATATAAAGTAACATCACAGCTTTGATTAGTCAGGTTATCACTCTTTTATGTTCAACGGGGTTGAAGTGGATAACCACTTCGAATATCTATACTTAGACCAGTATTCGAACACAGAACCTGTTGAACCGAGTGCCAGAGCGCTAACTGGCAGGCTATTTATCTGTTTCTTTTTATCAAACTTTACGGCACATACTTTGAACTATCTTCAGAGAACCATTTCAAGCAGAATGAAATCGAAACTAAAATACACTGGCACATAAAACTAAAAGAGAGTAAGGCAAATAGTTACTTTGCAGTGAAGTGATGTGGATTGGTTGGTTGTTTTCGAGTTCCATGGCGCAAGGGACATATTTGGCGCTGGGCCAATCACAAGACAGACAACACAGGGAGAAAACCTGGATATGACAAAACGATACAAAAGGTGCGTCGAGATTTATGGAATCGATGAGTGATAACAAAAGAGTAAAACAAATCTTTGAACTGAAGTGGTGATCCTTCTGTCCCATGGCACTCAGAGCAGTGTAACTGAAAACGTAAAAAAAGAGGTGGCGATCCTTTGTAGGCAGTGTGATCACCTCAAACACTGCAAGTTTTGTACCGCGTTTGCATGCAGAGAATGAGGTTGAGTTTGAGATCCTATGGTAGCAGAACCTGATGTCACGTTTACAAAATTTGAATATGTAAGCTTTGAAAATTTTCGGTTATGCACATCGCCACTGCGTGTTTCGTTTTAAGGTTATACCCTTTAAAAATAGAGGTGTTCCTCAAGTTTTGCAAGTCAATATAGCTCAGCGGGTAAAAGATGACACCAATAGCTGCAAATGCTAAAAACGCCAATTGGCATATCACTTTGGCATAATTGGTATAATCCTTTATCGCACAAGTTAGCTAAGTATCTAATGCTTAAAAATTAATGCGCATTGCATTTATTACGATAAATGCAGAAGTTCACGTCTTGCAATCTTAACAGTTCAAGAGCAACAAAAATAAGAAAATTTCGACGAACCGTCTCAAAATAAACTGCGTATTGGATATTTTGAGATAGCCAAATAAACTGGTCATTCACCCAAAGATAAACAAGAACATTTTTTTCTACGATAGCGTAAGTAACCGTGAGTTATGAGTTTACATAACGTTTAAGCTCAAATGATTTCATTCATATCCCGCGATGGAGCTCCAAATCATGTGGCCAGTGCTTGAAATTTTAATATCCAATTAAATTCGCAAGTACAGTAACCCCTCGCTTAGAGATTTTCAATGTTTCCAAACCAGACGATCTGTGAAGATCTTCCGCTGTACAAATGTTCTCGCATAATACATATCGGGATTACCTTAAAATGTAGCATACAGCATTTTGGCAGCGTTTGGCGTTTAACCTAATGTGTAGACCAATCAACTGTCACATATCGATTAAGTTAGTTGGTTATGGGGTTTTATGGCGCAAGGGCCATATTTGGCCATGCTACGTCAAACACGACATACAATATCAAGTAATAGACACACAATGACAGTTTTACTGACACAGAAGAGAGAAATACACCCAGGGAGGAATGCACCTGACAGGAATCGAACCTGTGCCGCCTACAAAGTCGACGGCCCCACACATAAATTCGGAATTTATTCTTTGGAATTTTTATTGGATAAGTACTGATATCGTATTCGAAAAGAGCCAACTGACAGAATACCAACAGGAAACGCGTATCGCCACTGAAATACGACCGCCACCTATATTTAGCTTGACAGAAAATATCTCTCATATTGCGCTTCTTGGGGTTAGGTAATTGAATTAACATTACACTGGAGCAACACAACGGGGTATTGGCGTAAGTTTTGGGATCAATTCAGAAGGGAAAGACCCGAATAGAATATAAATTACATATTAAATTACAATTTTGTTTACTAATTATATTCAAAATTGATGATGAAACATTGTAAAATACCAAATACGATTGCATATTGTAAAACAAAAATTTCTTCTCACGCATGCCTTAGAGCACTTAAATATTTTTACCAGTGGAAGGTATAAAGTTGAATTTACTAGAGTTTACTTGTTCAATTACTTGCTTTTTAAAATTGCCATGGTAAATTATTCTTCGTAGCAAAACCAGAAATGTTGCATCAGGTTGATAGCAGCTCAGTGGCATCAACTTGGGAAAATATCTGGGAGAGGCAAAAGAGACCCACTTGCTCCAAATGTGTTCTTCCAGAACAATTCATTTTCTACGTATTTTATTATTTTTCGTATCAAGGTATAGCCAGAAAATGATGTATCAGGCTCTCATGTTTCAGGGTGACGCAACTATAAGTAGTATGGAATCTCCTGATATAGCGGCCACATAACCTAATGAGATTGAGTGATCCTTGTTATCAGCCTACATTTCAAATTAATCGTAACTCATTCTGTCTAATTTATACCACTCGTATAACGTATATATGTAATATTTATCCCTCGTTTGTAGGAGGACGAGACTCAACCATAAAACATCGAGCCCCTAGTAGTTGGTGCTCTTGTAGCAGCTGATACTCCCAGGTCCAAAGAATCAATTATTTTATGTCGTATGCGAATTTTCTTATCTGCGCGCAAATCAAACGCATATCATGGGAGAAATTGTAAGATTTGTTTTTCGAGCGGGAGTAATAAAACAATAAAAGGAAATTTGGGATAACTTTATACGACAGAAATTAAGTGAATGAACAATCGCTTATTTGAATTTGTTTAAAGTTTTACAAAATTAAGGGAACAATATTCGACAGGCAACTCAACTTTATGGCAACAAACTTATAATTCAAGTTTCGGCGTAGCCTTATTGAACGATGTTTTACCTGTCACTAGTGCTACGAATACGACCAGCTGAAAAAACAAAAACCACAGCATATTATGGCACTGTATCTAGCAGATAAAATAATATGAAACAATCGACATGTGTTGCTTTTTAATAAATTGTTCCAGTTTCGCTAAAAGATCTCTTAATAAGCTAGCGACACACGATTCTGAACATTTGGTTTCAGTTAACTACGTCCTTCAATTGAAAATAATTGCTGTGTTTTGACAAGTTAATTTAAAAAGATTTGCTTAATAGATTTGGTACGTTGATACAAAGCTAGATGTAATTTTGACTATGCAAGTAACAGCAATTGCTTAGGAGTAGTATTAAATGTATACACTAGAAATCACGAAAATTGACCAAAATATCGATGTATTTTTTAACAGTTCAAAATATTATACAACCCCTTAGCTTTCAAATGATACCAATATCTTGTAAATATTCGAAATAGTTTTCAAGTTACAAGGGTTTGGGTTAGGTACTGTCACCATAGACAAACGTTTCCAAAACTTTAAACTCGATTTTTGAAGAACTGTTTTTGCAATAAGATGCTTCTTTCGAACAGTGATCAACAATGAATTGATCTATTATAATTCCTTTTGTGTCATTATAATCTATATAATAGAGTGGATGTTTTAACCCTCAGTCGAAATTATTGGTTAAGAAATGAATTTTTAGTTGATTTTTAAATGTTGAAATTCCTGAAAAGATCTTGATTTTTTAGACTTCCTTCGTGAATGAAATTGTAAAACAACCTATTTCCTCTAGCAACTTGATGGAGGGTCAAAACATTAAAAATAAATTAGGAATAATTTCCAACAGGAATTATCTTTCTGAACACATTAGAATTTGAGATATCACTGTTAAAAAAACACGCTAACTAGCTAATTATATCTAAATTAGGTAATTAATAAGTAGCTTTAATTTTTTCAATACGTAGCTCAAAAATTTTCGCACTAAAATGAGTTTAAGTACAAACCAATGACCTATTGTGAAAAATATGTTCTAGTGTATACATATACCTTAAAATGTTTCTCACAACTTTTTGAAAAAAACCCGATTGATTATAAATGCTTGAATTAGGATCTTTAGCTTGAAGGGCGTGACGGACAGTCAATTTTAGTCCCTAGGCTCAGGTAGCTTAGAGGCCTTTTGCAATTTAACAGAGAATTTTAGAACAATTTCAATTTTTGTTATTCCAGTTTATAAAATCGATTTTAGAGTATAATCACTAATATACAATTAATCATTTGAATTTTAACGGTATTCCCACAAAGAGTAGGGTTTAAATGAAAAAGTGTTCTCTCCAAGAAGGAAGATTACTCAATTTATTTTTTATGAATGAAAATTCCAGTTATTTACAGAGTCGTAATTAACAGTATTAACAATGTAGCATTAACTAATTATTGTTAACATTTTTAAAACAGAAGCGTGGGCAATCAAAAAGTTTTTTTCGAAATTATTTTTAATGCATTCTTTGTCCCTTGAAATAGTAAATACAGTGCAATTTGGATAAAACGAACGTCTCTAATTCGAAATCGTCGTTAATTCGAATATTTCTCTTAGTCTCTTGAACTTCTCATTAAATCAATGTTAAAAAATCGTGGATAATTCGAAGTTCAACTTCCTTAATTCGAAGTTTTTTATAAAAACTTTCGAACCATAACGACTTTTCGGCCTTTCATCGTTAAGAAATCATTGCCGGAATACCTCCACCTGTTCGACACGTGAAAGCTGAAATCCCCTTCCCGCCACCTGTTACGTAAGCTACAGTACATGTAATATGTTCTGTAGCTTACGTAATGTAAATCTTATTTTGTTTACATACATATAATGTTTAAGTCTTTCATACCATGATCTTTCTGAATAAATATTTACTTATTGACAGAATAATCTTTTCAAGCATTCAGTGGACCTGAAATTAAAGTTAAAAGATGTAACTTTTTTAATTCGAAGTTTTGGATAATTCGAATTTTTTTAGTGGTCCCTTCAGCTTCGAATTATCCAAGTTGCACTGTATTTGTATCTGAAGTTATGTAAGGTAATTGTCATGTGATCTCTTATGCACTGTTTTGTTACCAGGGGCGTACTAGCCACCTGACACTGTCAGAAGGATCAAAATTAATTATTAGTTTCCTGTAAAATCAGTTTATATACTTTCACATATAACATTAAACATCAAAGAATGTGAAAAAACAATGGAGAAGCCATGGAGACGTGAAGTAAATGTAAAATTCCTTGGAAAATTTTGATTCATAGGACATTTTCGGTACAAAAAATTTAGAAACGATGAATTTTCTATTTTCTGAAAAATGTTTCAACTTATTCCACAATAGCATTTTTCCTTTTTGAGGGCCTTCTGCAAAAAGTACGCTAGGCGCGCGTCTAGTGAGTGATCCGCCACTGGTTAGGACAATTAATTCATGTTAGAGGGAATGTCTCTCCGTCATTTGTACACGAAAAACATTTGAAAGAAAATAAGAAAAATAGAAGATGGTTGGCTGCTTTTGAATTTTATGGTGCATGAGCCATATTGAGCCAAGATGCGCCAAACGTAAGACAGATAAAGATAAACAGAAGTCAATACATTTTCACAGTAAGATATAGTGGTGATATACAGCAGGAATGGCCAAGTCGATCGCGAAGCGATTTTGATCGATCACAGCCGACAGGAGACGATTTCAACACGCAAACGCAACTTAGTCGTGACACAGAAACAAACGGTCGTGGCTCCTTTAGTATCAAAGTTGACGTTGACAAATCCCCATCGCGCCAGCCGTCGAAAGAGTGGGACAGCGATATCCTACGTCACCTTTCATCCGCTCGCTGTCCGAAACGCCATCTAGCGGGCTTCTCGGCGCGCCCTCTTTTAATTCCTCGGTGTAACAATACATAAGTTGGCATTCCTGTGTTCCTTGTTTAGCATTTAGTATTCACCATATTGGTAACATTGTATTAGCGTTTCTAGAAAGTGTCAATTTTTCTTATTACTACTGCTGTGCAAAAATGTATCTTCTTTCTATGGTACTGGTATGGTTTTAAATTAAAATTGTCTACTTGTATACTTCTTTTGCATTTTAGTACCCATTAAAATGAGTAGTAAACCAAAAAAAATCGAAGACTTATCATTTTCATGAAGAATGGGAACTTGATTACTTTTTACAATGATGAATGATAAATGTTGTTGCTTAATATGCAATGCCTCCGTAGCCGTTACTAAAAAGGGTAATATGGAGGGGAATTTTTAAACTTTAAATATATTAGATAAAATTAGGGATCTTAAGGCTCAATTAAGAGCTCAACAGAATGTTTTTAAAAAGCCCATGTTGAAATCACGTGCAGTGACTATTGCATCATTCAAAATAAGCCATATTTTAGCAAAAAAAAATGTTAAACATTTTCTGCTGCAATTAAAGACAAATTTATTTCGGGTCCACTTCAAAAAAAAAATTTTCATCACTTTCACACTATCACTGCACGTGATAGACTGCCTTGATATCCATTTATAACGATCTACACGTTTTGTTGTAGACTGAGTAATTTTCGATATTAATTCCTGGGGAGTTACATGAGTGACTTCGGATCAATTATAACATGAAAAAATGAATCTAGTCATTTCAAATAAGACCTTTCGAAAACAAAGAAAAATTCAAGAAACGTATTTTTATTACAAAGGAATACAAGTGTAGTGATTCTAATTTATATGCAGATTCTAAAGAGATAAGCAATGTTTTGTTCTCTAAGATTCTGGAGGGATGGCAGCACGAACCGTTGAGTATGAGAAATTTCCTTGCTGTTTGGAATTAGTTTGATATAAAATAAATAGATGGCAGCACAGATTTACACGGATTTTGACACGAATTTATTTACTTCGACGAGGTGAATCTTAATTTTAAAGGTAAGTAATGAGACTAATATTTTTCAGTTTTAAGATGCCATTTTTAATAGTTTCTTAGCATTTCTTTTTTGTTTCTTTCGCTTGTTTTGATCATCTATGGAAAATAATTTTATTAATCCCGAATGTAAATATAAATCTACGCAATCGGAAAATGATCATAGCACAATGCTCTGTTCAACCGCACTGAAGTAAATTTATGAACTGAACAAAACCATTACAACCAAATTTATCTTCTGTTGGAATATTTTTACGTACCAAATATGTGTTCATCAATCTCAGAACGAACTGGAGTTAAACCTTAGATTCCAGTTCTTAAAAATAAATAAAAGCACAAGGAGGTTGTTGAATTAACGTCGCACTATAGCAACACAACGGGCTATTGACGATTATCTGTATTCAAGAGAAAGATAGCTTCATTTAACCAATTTCAACTGCCTTGTTCGATTGCCGATGAGGTACAAATAAGTAAAACACCCGCCTTTATAAATCCAAATTAAAATACCCGCCTTTGAAAATTCAGTAATCTGATAGTGTTTTAACAAAACAAGTTTTACCCACTCGATCTAATAAAGAGCATCAGTTTGGGTAGTATTTCAAGCCTGGGTCCCATATAGAGGGAATCACCGGTATCAGCCAGAGAGCTAAGGGGGACAAAGAATAGGTAAGAATTTTAATTAACGTCACACTGGAGCAACACAACGGGCTATTGGCAACGGTCCGGGATCAGTCCCGAAGAGAAAGATCCGAGGTCAACACCGCATAATTTTTGAATCACGGTCAGATGACGAGGTCACATCTGAGCTAGCACCCCACTCTCCAAACTTCCACACCACGTCAACGCGAGGACATTAAAGGCCACGGCAAATTTAACGTGCACCAGCCCCCGTGTACACGACGGTCGTTGGCTGAACCGAGTTTCAAACTTGCAACCCTCCGGTTGCTAATCCGTTATTTTTCCAACCGGGGACAAGGTATAGGATATTTTTTGTTCTGCAATATGCAATCCGTAGAAATTAAAAATAATAAATAGTTTCATTGCATTTGTATACTTGACCAAGAGAGAAGAGAAAATAGCATACATTTGTGCAATTCAAGTATTGAGCATATGGAATAGGTCTGATCCAAAAATATCCCTTTGGCCAGAAAAAACTAGTATAAACTCAGTCCACTTAAGACTCCTTCTGAGACGACACTTATCCCAATGGTTCTTTTACTACTTTAAAGTATTTTTGAATGTCACTTTTGGTTGGTTGTTATGGGGTTTTATGGCGCAAGGGCCTTATTTGGCCAAGCTGCGCCAAACACAAGACAACTTCAAGTTAAAAAGGTTGTGGAAGAGAAAAAGAGGATTTTGGATTGGATTGGGATGTAGGTAGAAAACAATCGCTTGGCCCTGGAGCGCGACACCCATGTTTACTATAAACACAGTAGGTTTACTATAAGCACAGTAGGTTTACTATAAAAACAGTAGGGAAGTACCGAAGGGGCCCGACATTTAATAAAATTCCCTATCTTCAGATTGATCTAAAACAGTCTTTAGTCCTGTGGACATTGTTTTGGTAGTCAATGTTTCACAATGCTGCAATGTGTGAACTTTGCATCTGGTGCAACTTTTTTAATTTTGGCGAAAACTCCACCACGACAACCTGTTATTGAACGACACCATCAGCACACACACCTACACATTTTTCCAATTTATTTCATGGCCAGTGATAAACTCATTAATTTTCTTAAAAATCTCATCCGCTGTGGTATGATTTGGCGAAGAGGCTCACAGAATAAGAATTCTTCATCTATGACTTGTTCTCTTTCATATCGAATATAAGCCATCAACTGTGAAAAGTTGGTTACGTCTACTACTCATTTCAATATTAACCATGCATGATTCTTTTTATCTTTTTAAAGTATTTTTTTTTATTCAAATGTGTTCCCAAACAGGAAAAATACTAAAAAAATTGATAATACAAAAAAATTATCCTATACTTCATGATGTATCAAATTTGATACATTGATTTAAATGCCAAAAATGTACATAATTGAAATTAACGACTTAAAAATATTTAATGAAAAATACTTCAACACTGTAAAACTATTTTTTTCAAAAAGAAATGCTGATTTGATGAATATTACTATTTCTTAAAAAATGCTTATTATTCAAAAACTCAGTCACAGTACAATGTTCAGTATATGGCTTAGTTACAAAAAATGCCTATAATAATTAGAGGGAAATTGATGGATTTAGCAAGAGCCCCTACTGTAGTTAGTAGGAAACACAATTTCATTAAAAAAATATCAATAGACAGCGGAAAGATGAAAAAACTATGAATCAGATATGATACACTATGTATGTAAAGTTTTGAACATTCATTTAAATCTTTTGTGTAAAAATTGTACCATCAAAAATAATGTAATGTACCATTAGTGGTACATGTACCATAGTTTGAGAAACCTTGTGCTAGACCCATTGTGAGGAAGTGATGTGAATCCTCAAAGATTCTATATATTTATCGAATGAAAATTTTCCTGGGCAATGATTTCTCATCAAACGCTAGCTTGCCAATCTTAAATCGCAACCATTTTTTTAGGTTTCATTTGCCATCCGTAGGGCATGAATGAAGTGAAGTATATGGAAGAATATGGATGGCAAATGAAATAATACAAAATGGTTCGAAGCTTTTGGCGATTCAAGGTTGGCAATCTAGTAGTTGGCGAAAAATCATTGGCCAGGACAGTTTTCATTCGATGCTATACTAAATATCTCAACCACTCACGAAGTTAGACAATTTTCTCCTTGCTGGATTTCATGAGCTAGTCCTTGCGTACGGATTTTCGTGGACTGGCTATAGTTAACCTCACTCCGATGAGAAAAGCTATATCTCAAATAGCTAATACCTTGATCAGATCTCGTACATATTGTTATTTCATGAGGGGCCCCTCATTTAACCCCTCCAAGTGGTTTCGACGAGATATCTCGTCTATCGGGATCTGGCTAATTTTGCTAATGACGAGATATCTCATAAATATATTGCCGATTTTTTTATTACGACGAGATCAAGATCTAGTCAGTTTTCTTCTGATGACGAGATATCTCGTCCATCAAGATCTGGTCAGTTTTGCTAACGACGAGTTACCTCGTCCAGACAACCGTACCTTCAACAACCACTAGGAGGATTAACCTGGTTTTGGGGTTCGTTATTTAGCTTGGTATTGGGCGTATCGAAGTGCAAATGTATTACTCCTGATTTCAAGCGACAGAAAGTGAATGGATGAACATTACCATCAGTATCTAGCGCTAATATACTCAGCGGAGCTACACCTTTTTCATTCGATTGTGACAAATGAAGATTAATTGAGAAGCCCAAAGTACCGACAACAGTTTTACAGCTGTGACGGTCTGACCTTGTTACAAGATGTCAGAGGGCTGGTGGTAATGAACTATTCAAATAAATGGCCGGAAGAATTTCGAAACTGCTACCAGTGTTGTTGGTATCTGATGCATTTGAATAGAATAAAATTTGGTCATCACTTTTATGTTATTACTTCCGTGGAATTTAAAGAATACATATGGCTAGCAGATTCCCTCATAGCATTTGTGAGTTTAATTACCTTAACTAATGAGTGTAGTTACACATTTTATACCGTATCTAAATTAATTTATAACGATTATAAGTATCAATGTTCCCGTTTCATACCACCAAATGAGATAAAATTAATGCAAAATATAAAGCAGCATTTTGTATACTTAATTCCTTACTCCAATAAACAACGCGAAAAAAGTGCATGTCTCAGTCATGTTATCAGAAATTAGCCTCTGAACATTCGCTTCAATTGCAACCCACACTGCTACGACGATTCGGTATTTTTTGACGTCTAAACATATTTTTGTCTTTGCTCATATTTTTTTTCTGAGCTGATTTTTCTTTCAGATTTCTCTTCTTCATACAGCAGTAGCACTAAAAGTCCCTAAAAGTCAGCCCTTTAAAATAAATATTTACTTTGAATCGCAGGCAGCAATTCTTGCAATTAATGCTCCACAATTTATTATCCTCTTTTTGAAAAAAAATAGCCCTTCTAATATTAAGTCTCAATAAAAATTCTAAAATAAATTTTCAATGGATCCCATCACATGTTGGCATTCAGGGCAATTAGAGAGCTGACTTATTGGCAAAAGCTGAAGCAACCTTTTTGCTCTCAAAGGACGATCACCTGTCCGTACTTAAAAAGAAATTGCGCAGATCATCTCCAGTACCTTTTCATCACTAGTACCTCAGCGGAACACCAGGAGAGCTGCTTGCCTTAAATTTGCCCCTGAAAACTTTCTCTATACTTGCCAGGCTTCGATCTGGCCATTTGAAAAAGATGACGTTCATTGATGGCCAGAAATCCTTTCCCACCTGTACAAAGTGCGGCTTATTACCAGCCTCTTCCTTACACATCCTGAATTGGAGCCATACATGAAAACATTTTTAAAGACCCATCTGCCATTGCCCAAAAACTTTTTTTTTGCAGACTCAATGATTTAGTATATTTTTTACACTGGGTAGGTATTTTAATTAACGTCACACTGGAGCAACACAACGGGCTATTGGTGACGGACAGGGATCAATCCCAAAGAGAAAGATTCGAGGACAACACCACGTAATTTTGAATCATGATCAGATTTTTACACTGGGAAAAGAATGATTTCTCTCATTGCCCTCTGTAATCAGACTGCTGAAGAATTTCATTAGAGCTGCGAGCTCTTCCTATAACTTAGCTAAAATATATCATACTTAAACTAAGTTGTAAAGGGGACCAAAGAGGAAATGTGAATCGTGTTTATTGATCCCGTTGATTTTATGATGTCTATATCTATTTGTTACCATTCACTAATATACAAATGATATCGATTTCTGTAACGCGTACGTCAGTGAAATATATAAACAGATGGCTTGATTCTCCCAGCTTTTAATTTAGTTTTTTTACACCAATACAAGGAGAAAAACTGAAAATGCCAATTTTTCTGATGTATAATTTAGTTGATATTATTGAGTTGGAATAAAAGATATATTTTATGGTATAATAGTTACAATGTTATGCTACTTGACTTTACTCAGTTACTTTCTTACACGTATTTTACAAAAAAAAAAATTAAAAGAATTTAAATTCTAAAATTAAACATTCAAAATATTTTTTCTATAGGCTTCTAATACCAATGCATTAGAGCATTTGAAATGTTTTGAACTATTTTAGATCATGATTAGACTGACACACGAGTATAAGTTTTTTGTACTTCACTTTGAAAAATATTTCACTTACACGCATGAAAAATTATAATACGAATATTACACAAGTTATAATTGATAAAAAATATTCATATATACTTTTACATACCACCCTTTAGTATTAGGTTAGTTTTCAATTCAAGACGAAATTCTGTATCAAGATCACACAAACTATTTTTACCAAATCTGATTAACCACTCATTAAAAATTCATTAAGTTTATTATATAGATGTCTAATACTCGTGTAATCAGTGAAATTATTAGATTTGAATAAACGTTAGATTTGAATAAGTTCAGTTAACAATGTTACCAATGTACGTTTTGCAATAATCCAACAAAAACGACTGCATTTTTGAAACTGGCACAGGATGTTTCTTTACCATCATTTACGATTAATATTACTAACACTGTATAAATATTTTCTAATCTGAGGATTATTAAACTAACAAAAATTAACACGCGAGTTTGGATTCACACAATTCCAATTGCAAAACAGAAACAATCTCGTTTACAAATCGCATGAGAAGCATTTTCTGTCGAGCTAAATTTAGGTGGCGATAGTATTTATGTCAGGGCACGTATTCCAAACGTGACTTCACTTGACTTATTCTTCGAATGTGATTTCAGCACGTCGTCAATAAAAATTCCAAAGAATAAGAGATAATAGTCATCACCAATTAGATTAAACTCCATAGCGATAAACTACATTTTAAAGTATCCCCGACATGTATCATGCGAGTGCATGTTTGGGTAGCGAAAGTAAAATCTTCGTATTCCGTCTGGTTTGTTTTTCTGAAAATCCTTCGTACTCAAAGGACAGCTCAAACTGAGTTTTATGCATTTAGCAGAAAACAATTAGTCCTAAACACACAGTATGTAGCACTACTTTAAATATTTAAGACCGGTTTTAATGTAAATAATCGTTTTTATCAATTGTTTTTGTTTTTGAAAAGGTGCTTCACTCATAAAAATTTCCTCATTTTCTCAATGTCATTGTCGTATGGCCCGATCAGTTCCATGATTCGAGCTTCAAGCTTTTCACATCCGCTCCGGAAATCACTATCTCACTTATCATTAAATTGTAGTTGACCCAGTTAGACTCAGAAATGCACCTTCGCGGGGCATCAACCCAGCGCATCTAAATGAGCTGATAGTTTCGCCCACCCTTTTTAAAGGCCGCTAAAAGGACCTTCACACACAATACAAACATGTTTTTTCAGTTATCAGAATTACATACATTATTATGGAGATACATGGAATCGAATTTGAAAGAATGCAAAGCAATGCACAATATGATTTCGGAAATGGAAATTGCTATGTGCGGATCTGATGGTTTGTATAAAATTAGATAGTTTTGGTTTGTCGCTCTACGGTCATGTTTTGCTGTACTATTAACCTTCCTGGTGGTTATTGTCCCGATGAGGCATCTAGTCATTAGCAAAACCGACCAGATCTTGATGGACGAAATATCTCGTCATTAGAAGAAAACTGATCTAATATTGATCTCGTCTTCATAAAAAATCGGCAATATCTTGATGACGAGGTATCTCGCCATTAGCAAAATTGATGAAATCTTGATGGGCGAGATATCTCGTCGAAACCACTTGGAAGGTTAAAATTAGATGTTTAAATAACCTATTTATAAAAACTAGGGTTGGTTGCTTTCGAGTTTTATGGCACAAGAGCCATATTTGGCCAAGATGCGCCAAACAGGCAGACACAATGGTGGAGGAAGAAAAAGCAAAAAGCAGAAGGGTAGGCGAGGGTAAAAATGAAAGGGAGGAAAGATCACTCGGGGTTGTATAAAACTAAGGAGTTTCACCTAATGTTGCCAGAACATCTGTTTTAAAGTGAACATGTCTTCTTTTCCGCTCGGATCTCTTTTTCACTCTTTTTAAGTCAGATCTTTTTTGTCCTCTTTTTTTTTCTGTTGTTCACTTTGTCTTCTTTGCTCATCATGTCGGATTGCGTTAAAAATATATTTCACATTTTAAACTTCACGCGCTAATATCACATCTACTATATCGATATGTAAACCACAGCTATTCAAATATGTACAGGGCCGCGGTGGCCCGGTTGGAAGAGTAATCCAGCCAAACACCGTCGTGTACAAAGGGGGCTGGTGCACGTTAAATCTGTCGTGGCCTCAAATGTCCTCACGTTGGCGTGGTGTGGAAGTTTGGAGAGTGGGGTGCCAGCTCAGGTGTTGCCTCGTCATCTGACCGTGGTTCAAAATTACGTGGTGTTGTCCTCGAATCTTTCCCTTTGGGATTGATCCCGGACCGTCACCAATAGCCCGTTGTGTTGCTCCAGTGTGACGTTAATTGAAATAACAATAACATTAACAATAACAAATATGTACAAATATACGTAACCAGTAATTCAGAATTTCATTCAGAAATATTGAAAATTTGTGAATTTTATTTTGCTATACCCGGACAAAATGCAAATGTTGAAAGAATATTTTCGATGTATATTTCGCAATGGGGACAAAGGAGCGTAATCGACTTACCATTGATACTGTTAAAGCAATATTAATAGTAACCTATAATAAGGATGAATCGTGCAAAAATTTCTAAGATGAAATTAAAAACACGTTGCTGCGTGACGTAATGGGCTCAAGCAAATATGAAAAGTAAAATGTTTAATTTCTATTAAGTATCTATTATTTTGTTATGTGTTTGTTTTAAAACTACGTAAGTAATGTTTAGGCAAATTTTCTTTCAGTTAGTGGTTCATATATTCAAGATTCGTCAAAGATGATCCTCTTTATTAGATACCTAACAGTTATACACTAATAATGCGTGCTTTTCGTGTCCTTTTTTTTAAATTTTACCAAATGTTCTATTTTCTGATATTCATCTTCTAGCAAGCCTAGTTTCATCCCCTTTCTCGCTATTGCTTGCCAACTCTCTAAGTTACTGGAAGTAAGAAAACGACAACCAAGAATTGTCGATTTCGCACCTTCTGGACATCAGCTTTGTTAGGTTTCAATGTTAGGCTATATGAGTAAAACAATACGATTAATGCATTTTCACCTCTTTATTCCTAATGAAGAATATCGAGGTGTTGCTATATTTAATTATAACATCTCAAGTTTTTGCACAATTCAGGAAAAATAAGAAAACGCCAACCAAGAATTGTCGATTTCGCACCTTCTGGATATCAATCCGCCTCATTGGGTTTCAATGTTGCGAAGCTTTCTCTTTCCAGAAAATTTTCATGTACGCGGCCTTGGAATACCAGTCAAAGATACATGAAGGAAAAGAGTTGCATTATTTTGCTCGAAAAAGAGAGCACTTCCGGGGAAAACACGGTTTCTTAGCGTCCGGCAACTGTCCGACGCACCAGGAAAAGGAAGCCGTAAAAATAGATGCAAGAGCCCATACTTGTCGATTACAAATAAAAATTGTGCGGTTGAGGGTTCCTTCGATGAAAGAATATTGAATAAAGTATAATGCAACATTTCTGTAATTCAAATTCTAAGAGATGATTGATTTTCTATGGCGCAAGAGCCAGATCTGGCTAAGCTGCAATATTTTCCCCACAAAATAAATGAAATGATCACAAGAAAAGTACTGAAAAAGAGAAATACACCCAGGGTAATTACTCGCAGGTTGCTAGCACAGTTCTCAAGCCCACTGAACCATGGCGGCCCCTCTAAGGAATGGTTGGTTGTTTTAGGTTTTATGGCGCAAGAGCCATATTTATCCATACTGCGTCGGACACGAGATGTACAATAGCAAACAATGGACACACATAAGGATAGTTTTACTAATACAGAAGAATCTAAGTAATGGACCTTGGTTAAATATTGCTGGGTTGACTGGAATCGGTTTACGGCGCAAGAGCCATATTTTACTAAGCTGCGACAAACACGGCTCACCAAATAGGTTCAGGGTTCTTTCGACGAATGAATCTATACATATAAAGCCGAGTTGGCCTGTCTATTCTCTATACAAATCTACACCTTTTAACCAATCTACACCAAATTTGGTACACTTATTCTTTGGAACCCTGCGGGTAACGTAGGCTACATAACATAACAAACCCCGTTCTATTTGTCTTGGGTGTGCAGAGGGGTGTAACGTCGTCATCCTAGACAGAGCACTTGCAAGGGGGCGCTCTCTCCCGGTCTGGCTGTGCAGATGACGTCAGAACATCTACAGGAGTCGCCTCTCAAGATGACCTTGGAGGTTTTTTTTAGAATCTTAGAGTATGTTGCCAATCGCAGATGCGTGCGGTTGCGCTGAAAATCGCTCAGTATTATCTTTAATGTATCCCGTCTGTAAATTCTTAAACTGTAGCTTTATTATTGGAATGTAAATTTTTATAATATAAAATTATTTTCATAGAAAGTGTCTTGTCGTTGATATGGTTCAGGAGGCTAAAGACAGTTCGAAATACTCATAGGAATAACATTGCGTATTTTTACGATCAATATCAGACCAATTCACACTAAATTTGGTGCATTCATCCTGTAGGACACATAGGTCATATATTAAACCCGTTCGATTTGTCCTGGGTCTGCAGGAGGTTAAAAACAATTCGAAATCTCCATAGGAATAATATTGAGTAATATTACGATAAATTATAAACAATTCAACCCGAGCAACGCTGGGTAATTCAGCTAGTATTGAATAAAGTAATGCAACATTTGTACACGTGATGGTTCTAAGAGATGGCTGAATTTTTCTATGGTGCAAAGATCATATCTGGCTAAGCTGCAATGTTTTTGTGCAAAATAAATGTAAATGCACACACAAGGAAAATTGTACTGATGTAGAAGGGAGAAACACCCAGCGTAGTTACTTGCCGGCTGCTAACGTAGTGATGAAGCCCTCTCAACCACGGAGGTCTCTAAAGGGAGTCGGCTAAATATCGCTCTATTGGTTGGATTTTGATTTACTGAATTTTTATGACACATGGACTAGGCTTCGACAAACCTAGCGGAGTGGACAAACCTACAGAGCCAAGGCGACCCTAAATACTAAAATTTTCTGCTTATTTTTCAATCTACACGAGATTTTCGCTTATACACAAAACTAAGCTGAGGTTACATCGTATGCCTTAAGGTTTAGTGTAACCGCCGTGGTTCATTGGGTTTGTGCTAGCAACCTGCGTAAGTATTGTCAACGAGAAATTGTCCATCATTTCATGATCTATAGCTGAAGCATTCAAATTTACACTTTCTTACTTCACGAACAGAAAAAAAAAGCTACGTTTCTCTAAACAGATTAATCCGTTGAGGGGTTCACACGCATATATCCGTTTTGCAACCTGCAGTCTTCCCTGTATGACTTCTAACCAGTTTTGACCTTCTTGACCAATATAATCTTTCTAGGACTCTTTCAACCAATAGATGGGGTTATTTAGTCATTTGAGAGTTGTGGGATAAAAGAATGCTATACCACTCGGAAATCTAGTTATGTTCAGAGGATTAAACCATCAAATTCTTGATTTGCCCATAGATAATTTGCTTCTAGACCGTAAATATATGCTGGTCGCAATGTGCAAAGCCAAGCTTCGCATTAAGCCGACGAACACGTTGAAAACAAAACCGTATTTACTTCAAAGAAACGGGTTACATATACGGATAAAATAAATTTCTCAGATTTTAACATAACGGAAAAGATAGTGAAGAATTTTTTAAACATCTCAATATACGAGGAGTGTTCAAATGAAAAGGTATGAAACGTCGTAAAAACCAAACCGGTTGAAATTTGAATATGCCGCTTTGGGATAACGTAGTGAGACATCTAAGGAAGCGAATGCACGAGTACCGGCATGGTTGTGCGCATGCGCGGGCGCCCGCACATGACGCAGAAGAGAAGCATGCAGTTGTGTGTTCCGTCCAATTGACGCGGCAGTGCGTGTGAGGACATCATGGCGTTCACATTGCAAAATTCGACGATTGAGGAGCAGCGAGGTGTTATCAGATTTCTGATTGCGGAAGGTGTTAAACCGGTAGGTGAGACACTCCGTAGCCTACGCAAGTCCATCAAGAGCAAACGGCCTGGGCTGCTCACGGAGGGAGTGATTCTGCTCCACGATGACGCGCGTCCACACGTCTCCAGGGTCACACAAAGTGTACTGGCCAAGTTCAAGAGGGAGCAGCTTGAGCATCCGCCCTGCAGCCCGGACATATCGCCCTACAACTTCCATCTGTTTTGTCCGCTAAAAAACATCTCAAAGGGAAGCGCTTCAACTCGGACGACGAACTGAAGGACACAGTGGAGGACTGGCTCTTGTCACAGCCACAGGAATTCTGGGAACAGGGAATCCTTCGGCTCGTGAAACAGTAGGATAGTTGTGCTCAGTCCTCTGGTGATTACTTTTGAATAAAGAGTTCAATTATACCCAGTGTCGTTTCGTACCTTTTCATTTGAACACCCCTAGTATCTTTATCTTATGTGTCGCGAAAAAAGGCCATGTTTGAATTTGTACGATAACGATGATTTTAGCAAGACGTGGAAGGCATTCCAACTTAGTCTGTCTTAGTCTAGGAGTTCTTCATGTGGTGGAGATAGGTTTCACTGCTATACATACTACCATACTGTAAGTTAATTTTTGTAGTGGTAGGTAGTTAATTAACGTCGCATTGGAGAAACACACGGGCTATTAGCGACGGTTCGGGAACGAAGGGAAAAATCCAAGAACACCTCGTAATTTTGAACCACGGTCGGATGACCTGAACCGGCACTTCACTCTCCTAACTTCCACGCCAACGTGAGGAAATTTGAGGCCACGACAGATTTAACTTGCACCAGCCTCGTGTACACGACGGTCTTTGACTCGACCAATCTTCAAACTCGCAACTAATCAGTTCATCTCCCAACTGGGCTACCTCGGCCCGATTCTTGTAGTGGTGACTACGTTTACCATCAGACTACCCCTCCAAAATTCAACACTGGCTGAATTCAATAGATGCTACAACAACTAGTTGATATACTAGCTTGGTTTCTTTGCAACTTCAGGGTTAATAGGATGATTGGTTTGGGGCTTATGGCGCATGGCCCATATTTGGTCAAGCTAAACCAAACACAAGACAGACAACATTAAGTAATGGACATACACACAGGAAAGTTTTATTGACAGAGAAGAGAAAAACACCAAGGGAGGAAACGAACCTGCGACCCCAATAAGGTTGCTAGAGCAACGCGGGCAAACCTACTGAGCCAAGTCGGCCCCCGAGGGGTAATAGGAGCGAAAGGTAAGAATTAAGTACACTTCCGAAGTAATTCCGAAGTGATTTTGCAACTTTAAAGGTTTTTAAATGCTTTTTTCTTGACCCATCAGAAGAATTCAGTTTTTGAGAAAATCGTTACTTTTTAAAGACAGCAAAATTATTTGAAAATAGAGAAAAGTGCAGAGAATATGCGCGTCTTAAGAGGAAATTCGTAACAAACTATTTTCAGAAGAATTCAGTTTTTGAGAAAATCGTTACTTTTTAAAGACAGCAAAATTATTTGAAAATAGAGAAAAGTGCAGAGAATATGCGCGTCTTAAGAGGAAATTCGTAACAAACTATTTTAGGAAAAGGTAATTTTAAAAATAAAAAGGACAACACTTAGTATGCGCAGCCCCCTTTTTGCCTAAGCTAGTAATCTGAATAATCTAAGCTAGTAATCTGAATAATCTAAGCTAGTAATCTGAATAATCTAAGCTAGTAATCTGAATAATCTAAGCTAGTAATCTGAATAATCTAAGCTAGTAATCTGAATAATCTAAGCTAGTAATCTGAATAATCCAAGCTAGTAATCTGAATAATCTAAGCGTAATCTGAATAATCTAAGCGTAATCTGAATAATCTAAGCGTAATCTGAATAATCTAAGCTAGTAACGTACGTGGCACAGAAATCGACATTTGTATACATACGTATATATTTTTTATTAAATAAAGCAAACTACCCGTGCACCACAGAAGTACAACACGGGGCTTACAGAAGTAAGTTGATTAAACAAAGAAAAACAGTGGGGAAAAAATTAACTAAAATTACAAGATTTGATAAACTTAACAAATGAGTAGAAAAGATTTAACAAAAACATTGAGTTTCACTGGCCATGTTCTACCCAATCTTCTCATTTGTATGTTGGAGCATGGCAATAAGCGCATAATAATTATATAGCTACGGGATTCATTTTCCAATTTATCCGCCTAGTTTGAATATACATGTTTTCAGTAATGAAGCATAGTATTGCTGAAACTACACGAAGCTTGTGGCTCTATTGAAATTCTTCAGCAGTCTGATTAAACAAGACAATGAGAAATCGGAAATGTAGAATACAGCTCAGAAAAGGAAATGTGAGCCGACGCAGAAAAAGGTTTGAATGTCAAAAAAGGAAATCACCTTGAATGGGACGCAATTGAAATGGCCGTTCAGAAGCGAATTGTGGTAACATGACAAGTGTAAACTTTTCACGCCATGCATTTGATTGGAAACAAGAATTAACACTAGTAAGTAAATTAAATTGTTTAAAATTTGACTAATTTTATTTTATTTGGAGGTATGAAACGTTCATTATAAATGGGATGGTTGTGGTTTTATGGCTCAAGGTCTGATAGCAAACAAGTTGCGCCAAGCGCAAGATTAAATATGCAATATCAACCGAATCTACAATGAAAGGAGTTTAAAAATATGCAAACACGAAAAATAAAATGAAGTTTAATAAATATAGAAAAGGGTAAATTTTGTAAACACGTAAGAATTTTATGAGTTAGTGACTTAAAACAAGTTGACCTGCAACATGAAGTATATGAAACCTGAGAATATATATATATATATATATATATATATATATATATATATATAATAGTACAAATAATGAAGGAACGATTTAAAGTTTTAAAAAGTTATTACAAAATAGTATTAAAAAAATGATACATTACATTGCGATAAAAACCCAGTGACGAAAAAGGTAAATAGTGATGAATGTAGAGGGTGATCCGATAAATCAGATAAAACAGGTGATGTGTTAAAAAAAGTTGATAAAACTGTGCAAGATCAGATGTTAAAATATGATCAATGTATAGAGGTTGTTGACAATACTGACACGATTGTGCGGTTTATTATAAGTGGGATTAAATAAAGTATGAAATGTAAGCAACCACACAAGTCATATCAATAAATGCTTACATTTATTGATGACTATGCATCATTAAATCTAAGCATTTATTGATTCGCATGTGATATGCAGGGTCTTCTAATTCAATAAAGTATGAAATGAAATTCTAAATTCAATTGCTTGAAAACAAGAATTCAGATATTGGAGCCTTTCGAACTTACACCTGACGAGAGGTATTTCTTTTCATTAGAAGGCTGAGTAAAAAATACACTTTTCACAAATAACTTTTTATTAAAAATATCAGTTACTGTAGTTGAAATGCGTATGGCAGCAGTTGCGATTCATAAAACTGTCCACTAAAAAGGTACAGAACGTTACTAATTTAGATTAGCAAAGAGATAGCCCTGATACAATATCCCATCACAAATTGTTCAATGCAGAAGCCAGCCATCTTGCAGGGTTATCAAAATGTTTTGTTTTCGACACATTTCCTCTTACGTTGAGAAAAATATTTTTCATTCATAAATATGCACAAGAAATACATACGCACAAGAAATACGTACGTACAAAGATATTTGCGATTACTCAAGAAATTTAGGAAGTTCTCGGTGAAATCAGTCATTTTTTGATATCCCGTTGCATTCGATTTCCGTGTAAACAATCTATTATCTTGAATTACTTAAGCGGATATCTCACTCAAGCATTTCTTAATGGTACTGACGCACTTTTGTGACATTTTCTCACATAAAACCCAAAACCTAACCAAAATCAGTAAAATTTATAGACTTTCCTGTTTTAAAGCCACGAATTTAAACCTTTCCGATGCCTTTACCCACACGACACACTTTTGTGAGAAGTGTGGGCAAAAGCATAGGTAAGGTTTAAATTCGTGGACAAGGCTTTACAACCGGGAAGTCTATAAATTTTATTGGTTTTGGTTAAGTTTTGGGTTTTATAGCGCAAAAGCCATATTTAACCAAAATGCGCTAACACAAGAATTTCCACGAGCAATGCCTTTTTGGTGCTCATCGTTCGGTGATGTTTTTATCTTACCACTTCTGTTTGTGTTGGAAGTGATTGGATTTTATGGCGCAAGGCCATAACTTGGCCAAACTGCTACAAGAGACATCACGTAATGGTTGGTTTTATGGCGCAAGGGCCATATTTGGTTATGCTACGCCAAACACAAGACAGACAACATCAAGTTAAGGAACGCTTTATTAACACAGAATAGAGGAATGCAGCCAGGGAGGTATGGAACTTGACAGGAATCGAACCTGTGCCGCCTACTTGTTCGATTCCTGTCAAGCTAGAGAAGTTGATATACACTGAGCCACATCATGTAATGGACATACAGGCAAGGATGATTGGTTGGTTGTTTTGGGGGCTTTTATGGCACCAGGGACATACTTGTCGAAGCTGCGCCAAACACGAGACAACCTGAAGCAAAAATGTCGTAAAACTCAAAAAGGAAGGATTGGGAAACAGAATAAAGGGATATAAGCAGTAAAAGGTCGCTTGGGTATCCCTGGAGCGCGACACCCGTGTTTACTTAAGACAGTTAACCCCATGGGAAAAGAAAAGATCACTAGAATACCTCAGATTCGTGAAGCCCCTGAGGGCACACACACAAGGAAAGTTTTAAACACAGAAGAGAGAAATACACAGGGTTAGTTACAGAAATCGAGCCCGTGCCACCTACAACTCGTAGGTTGTTAGTGCAGGGGGCAAATACAGTGAGCCACATTATCGGTTTTGTAGACAGGAAAATTCCCGAACCAAACTAAGATAACGGTGTTCTTAGCCATATTTATTTTAGATTTATTTCTTCTTATTATTATTTCTTCTTCTAGATACTTCTGGGATCAATTTATACGACGGAAGTGGTGGCAAATGCCGCCGTATTTCAGGTAGGTATTTCAATTAACGTCGCACTGGAGCAACACAACGGGCTATTGGCGACGGTCCGGAATCAAACCCGAAGAACCGAGAACAACACATAATTTTGAACCACGGTCAGATGACGAGGCAACACCTGAGCGGGCACCCCACTCTCCAAACTCCCACATCACGCCAATGTGAGGAAATTTATGGCCAGATTTAACGTACACCAGCCCTCTTTGTACACGACGGTCGCTGGTTGGATTCGATAGAACTCGCAACCCTCCGGTTTATAGTCCGTTATTCTTCCAACCGGGTTGCCGTGGCCCTTACTGGATATAAATGGATTGATATCAGATATGAAAACGTGAGTAACGACACTGCCATCAATAGGTATAAGCAATTACGGATGTTTGGCACAGATGGTATACGCGGATCTGTTAGTTAGAATAAAGTTCCAGTCGACAAAATGACTGCCTCGTTAAAATCTTATTCGAATGAATGGTTGTAGCTTTTAGCTTTAAGTGGACATAGTACCCTAAAAATTACCGAAATGTCGAATTCTTTTTTATTATCATTTATTAATTATACAACTTCAATGAATATGTGCACAAAATTTTATAACTGTAGCCACATTATTTTGCGAGTTATTGAAGTTTTTCTATCGAATGTAAGGACTGAAACCGAAAGCATTTAAAACTTAACAGTGCTTTTTTTTCTCAGCTTTTTATTTTTCATGACTAGTGTACTTAAAATGCTAAGGCTTTTTTGTAAATGTAGAGATTTGAAACTTTTTTGGTAGTTTATAATGATATATTTGATAACTTTGTGCATGGAATATGGATTTGGAAAAATAGTTATTTTTTCAAAAATTGACGAAATCGACTATCTTTTTTGGTGTTTTCAGTGTCATAAAATATTTATAAAAAAATAACTAACAATGTTATAGAAAATCCCATGCATAAAATTGTGGGGAATGCTTCATGGAATGTAAATAAAAAATATTTGAAAAAAATTTAAATTTCCAGATGGAGTAGGAATGTGAAAATATTGAAGTTTTGTTATAAAAATTAAATTTTTTAATTATTGTAAATGAAAAAATTATTATTTTTCTTTTGTAATGTATATTTAATGTGTATTAGAATAAGGTACACTAAAAAATGTTCTTCTGAATATGAAATTCAAAAAAATTGTTCAAAGGGTACCGTGTCCTTAAACTTTCCTCTTAAACTTACCTTTAACATTTCATTGCACTTATTGTCTAAATGGACTTGAAGTCACTGGCTTTAATGCGTTTAACGGAGGTGATCTATCCATTTGAAAAGACTGACTTCATGAGCGAACGGATCAACAGGGGCAGCTCCATTGTTTCCATTTGATTTATTAAATCTACAAAACGTTTCGACTTGCACATCGTTGGTGAACTGAAACGAAACTGGCAAAACACAGCTAGTTCAAATGGAGAAACTTTGTTTTCAAGAAATTTGTAGTTTCTCTCAGTGTGCATAAACCTTCCTGGAGGTTGCCTCGACGAGGTTTTATGGCGCAAGGGCATATTTGGCCATGCTGCGCGAGACACAAGACATACAATATCAAGTAATAAACACACGACGTTTTACCGACACAGAAGATAGAAATACACCAGGGAGGAAACGTACCTGACAGGTTTGTTGGGTTGAGGTTTTATGGCGCAAGGGCATATTTGGCCATACTGCGCGAGACACAAGACATACAATATCAAGTAATAAACACACGAAGTTTTACCGACACAAGATAGAAATACACCAGGGAGGAAACGTACCTGACAGGTTTGTTGGTTGGTTGGTTGGGTTGAGGTTTTATGGCGCAAGGGCATATTTGGCCATGCTGCGCGAGACACAAGACATACAATATCAAGTAATAAACACACGAAGTTTTACTGACACAAGATAGAAATACACCAGGGAGGAAACGTACCTGACAGGTTTGTTGGTTGGTTGGGTTGAGGTATTATGGCGCAAGGGCCATATTTGACCATGCTGCACCAGACACAATACAATATCAAGTAATTGACACAAGACGTACAATATCAAGTAATTGACACATACAGTGAAAGCTTTACTGACACAGAAGAGAGAAATACACCCAGGGAGGAATGCACCTGGCAGGAATCGAACCTGCGCCACCTACAACTCGAAAGTTGCTGGTGCAATGGGCATACCCATTGATCCACGGCGACGGTCCGGGACCGATCCCGAAGGGAAAGATCCGACAACACCTCTTAATTTTGAACCACGGTCAGATGACGAGGCCATCACCTGAGCTGGCACCTCTCTACAAACTTCCACGCCAACGTGAGGACATTTGAGGCCACGACAGATTTAACGAGCACCAGCTCCCTTTGTACACGACGGTCTTCGGTTGGATTCGGACTCGCAACCCTCCGGTTGGTAATCCGTTACTCTTCCAACCGGGCAACCGTGGCCCTCACCAAACACAAGTCAAGCATCTAATGGATATACACAAGAGGGTCGTGATAGCCCAGTTGGTAGTCATGAACTGGTTGCTAATTCGTTGCTTTTCCAACTGGGCTACTGTGGCCCATGGAACAGGGCGAGATGTATGACCAGTGATAAGTTAGATGACGAGCCTCACCAAAGTTGGCACAAGCCGAGTCCGATTTATCGTGCACCAGCCCCCACGTGCAAGGCGGTTTTTGGTCGGATCGAGCTCACAAACCTCGGTTGCTTAATCCGTTACTCGTTCTACCGGGCTTCCGCCGGCCAATCTTTAAAATCAGACCAGTACTTGATGACCATTACGAGAAGTTTAGCGTTACGAAAAATGGGTATCGAGTTGTGTCTAATAATTTCTATATCACGCGAAACAAACCGAACTAGTCATTCGACAGCCGAGGGAACAGACTTGTTAGTGACCTTGAGTCTGCGCGCCGCGACGAGCTGGGAGGTGTCGGCGGTTTGGGGACATTTGGGGAAAAGCCAAGCCCAAATCATAGAACGTAGTTTACCCGGAAGAATAGCTGGTTAACTTTCGATAAACACTGAATTGACTACTGAATCAGTCTTTCTTTCATTTACACCTAAATAAATACTATACACTAACGAGACGTGTTCAAGTAAAACGGTCCGGCCGTGCTGCGACACAGCCTAAATGGGACCGCGGAAGCCCGGTTGGAAAACGGATTAGCAACCGGAGGGCTCGAATCGAATCAAAGACCGTTGTGTATGAAAGGTGCTGGTGAACGTTAAATCTGCCATGGCAATATCCTCACGTTGGTGTGGTGTGGAAGTTAGGAGTGGGGTGCCAGCTCAGGTGTTGCCTCGTCTACGAAAAGTAGAGCTTCTACGAAAAATATACAATCATGACTATCGAAGTGTACATGCGAATTTCCTAATTAACCAGGGCCGCGGTGGCCCGGTTGGAAGAGCAACGGACTAGCAACCGAAGGGTTGCGAGTTCGAATCCAGCCAAACACCGTCGTGTACAAAGGGGGCTGGTGCACGTTAAATCTGTCGTGGCCTCAAATGTCCTCACGTTGGCGTGGTGTGGAAGTTTGGAGAGTGGGGTGCCAGCTCAGGTATTGCCTCGTCATCTGACCGTGGTTCAAAATTACGTGGTGTTGTCCTCGGATCTTTCCCTTTGGGATTGATCCCGGACCGTCACCAATAGCCCATTGTGTTGCTCCAGTGTGACGTTAATTGAAATACCCCCCCCCTAATTAACCAACCTACCACCCATGTGCCATGAGGCGTAACTCTTGCTACTTAGGTCGTCATTTGGCCGTGGTTCAAAATTACGTGGTTTGATCCCGGACCGTCGCCAATAACCCGTTGTGTTGCTCCCAGTGCGACGCTAATTCAAATACCCACCTACCGACCGACAGCCTACCCGATTTTTTTCTACCGCCGCAAACACTTTTAGTGCAAATTTGGCCGATGCATCTGGAACCCAAATTGCCCACGAGAACCCCTGTACTGAATCGTAGCTAATATTAAATCTGCAGATCATAGAATTCGACGATATTTCAGTACAACTCTGCACAGAAGTTCGACGCTGTTTTCATTTGTGCTTGGGAGCCTTCAGACACTGCTTATCACTCTTAAAATAACGATCCACAAGGCAATGAGCCTCGACGGCCCGGCGACGGTCCTGGATCAAACCAGAAGGGAAAAATCCGAAAACACCACGTAATTTTGAACAATGGTCAAATGAAGACCTAAAGAGCAAAAGTTACGTCTCATTGCACATGGGTGGTAGGTTGGTTAATTAAATTGATTAATTAGGTAATTCGGCATGTACTTCGATAGTCATGATTGTTTACTTTTCGTAGAATCTCGGAGAACAGTTCCCAGACACATTTCTATTAATCACTGATCGTAATGCAACAAGTTTCAGACCCGTTTCTGGATAATGGTTAGTTGGTTTGGGGTTTTTATGGCGCCCAGGGCCAGATTTGGCCATGCTGTGCCTGACACGGCATACAATATCAAGTAATAGACACACACAATGAAAGTTTTGCTGACACAGAAAAGAGAAATACACCCAGGGAGGAATGCACCTGACAGGAATCGAACCTGCACCGCCTACAATTCAAAGGTTGCTAGCGCAGTGGGCGTACCCACTGAGCCACGATCGTCTATGTAAATATGTAAAATTTGACAAACTGCTGTTCAAATTGAAAACTGATCATAAAACACCATTGTCGAATTAGATTTTTAAAACTCCTGACAGCTTTTGTAAACAAGTATTATTTTTAAGTCAGACAATGTTTCATACACACCGACACATCTGTCGAAAATAGCTTCTCTAATTATGAAACTTTCAGAGGAATATAAAGTTAAATTATAGTTAATTTATTCTCAGTCAACTAGCCAGATCAATTTTAAATATTTTTCCAGTTTCAATATAATTTGGGACGAGAAAAATAGTAAGGCGTCAATGTTGAAACAGAATTTCGAAAAGAAAAGCATAAAGAAATATAAACGAATAAATGGATTGTGTTTAGGTATAACGCTTAATTCTAGGCCTCATTTCCAAGGATACTAAAAAGTAGTTCCGAAACGTTTCACTAAACACATGTTGGCGAGGTCTTATGCAACCTTTTCTGGTGGAGATGTCGAATCCGAGGCACTATCGATTTATTGCCAAACATGGTAACTTGGTGTTATGAATCAGCTTTATGGCAACCCCATGCAAAAGGTTTTTCGAAAGTCCGCGGTTTTTTTAACGAACATACTGGCTTTGGACGCCATCTTGATTTAGCGGCAAAAATTGCTTGGCGACAAACATGCCCCGGATTCTACATCTTTACCAGGATGACATTTTATGATTTGTTTTTAATTCGTACATTTTACGAAGTATTTTTACACGAAGCACTTATTTGGCTTCCTCACCGGCAAAATCATGGATTAAGCAATATTGATGCAACACAAAAACGATTACTCATTGGGTTTTACAGAAATGTGGTCATATACTTGTGTGGCTCATCTTGCTTGATAATTTATTGTCTATCGCAAGGAGAAACATACGTGATAAATTTTGGAATTACATTTCTCTTCCAAAGTCTCCAATCAATTTTATTTATGCTTATTTCTAAACACACGAATACGAATAATATTTCCATATTATTCGTATAGTGAGGATCTTCAAAATCTGAATCTAAGTCTACCATTCAAGAAAAGATTGATTGAAAGAATACAAAATAAATTTGAGATTTTTAAAAGAATTATGAATATTCAGGTGTACATACTTCTGAATTGCGACATAATTTCGGCTTCATTGCTTTGACCCCCTAGGAACTTAAACAAAATTTTGTTACAACTTCCAATATAACAAAATTGATTAGCCCTTTCCAGTTTCTCTAATTGATTTTATATATAATGTTCCCTGGTATATCACCACAAAATGCAAATTATTTTGTGTTAAACCTTTAAAAAAGAATGTATGTAATAATTGATCTACAAATAGATTTTATAAACCAATTCTTTCTTGGTGGGGGGTTGATATATTTTTTGATGATTTCATTCAATAAGTAATCTGCTTCAGTGAAGTGTTGTTTTATCTCTTATCGAACTGTATTTATGTATGCCTTTTTGTCTTGCATTTTCAATCATATTTTTGTTCTCTAATTGGATATTTTTCTGTAGAGAAACAATTAAATGATGAATAAATTTCAACGAACGTATGAAAGCTTAAGCAATTTGATGTTCATACTTTAATATTGTTTCATGTTCTTACTATATTCGAAATTAACGAAAAATGCTTAACTAAATGCACTGTCACGTGATCTCCCCGTTTCTAATAAAAAAGCAGATTTTCCTCATAACTTGTAATTGCATTCAGTATTTGTAATATTTTAGGAACTTATTTCACGCATTTTCATTCGATAAACCTCAAAGTAATTTTATTTCCATTTAATTTCTCATACAGTTCCGAGAAGTTTCATTCATGAGCTTTTAATTATTTTCTAACCAAGTAATTTCTAACTTTTAATTTTCATAAACGGGCATCAAGATTCAAAAACATTAACTGATGATATTTTAAACTTTGTAGATTGAACTCTTCAAGCAAAACACTCGTTTACTATGCTCGTTTATTACGATTGTCTCGAGATACATTTCTATAAGAACATGTCTGAGACACATCCAGTGTGGGACAAAAATATTCGGCCACCTCAAATTTACATTTTCACGTATTCTTTGGATTGTTAAAATCACGATTTAAAATTAAACTTTCTAAAAGCTCCCTTCTCATTATCAAGTTCCATCGAAACTAATAACTCGCTAATATTGAAAATAACCTTTGAAATAAATTATTTAGCCACTTGTAACATACAAAATTATGGATTTTGAAATGCCATAACAAAAAATATAAGACATCGAGTCTCACGACTGTTTTATATATGTAATTTCCCCGGAAATTTGCCGAACACTTATGTGGTTAGCTTAGTGCTTCGTCTTATTTATCTTGGTTTATCGCTGTAGTCTAGGACTAATCTGCTGTGGTGTTTTGTGTTTATTTTAACACACACCAGATCATGCATGCTAGAGTTCGTTTTGTTTAAATTTAGTACTTTTATATAATCCTAGAAAAACTCACTTAGAAGGAATATTGAACTTACATATGTAAAATTAATGATTAGCTTAAGGCTACATTTATACTTTGGAAATGTGCTGAACACTTATGCGGTTGGATAGGTTCCTTGTCTTTTATTATTTAACTGGTTTATTGTTCTAGTCTAAGACTAATCCTATTGTGGCGTTTTGTGTTAATTTTAATAACACACAGCACCAGATCATACGTTATTCAACTTTAGTACTTTTATATAATCCTAGATAAACTTCCTGAAGAACATTGAAATGTACACAGGTAAAATTTATGATTAGCTTAAGGTTACTATAATTATGAGAACTGCAAAGCCTAAATTTATTAGCTTAAGGTTACTATAAGAACTGCAAAGTGACCAAGTACTTTAGTGTGACCCACTGTTCAATAAACTTAAAAAGATCTGAAATAGAATGATAATCTACTTACATATTATGAGTGCAGCCAAGAGCCTGACAGCCGAAGCAGGGGGCGGACACGTCGGAAAAAGTGGTTCCAGAATATAATTGGCGAAAGTTATTGCCGTGATGGCGTTGCCACCTGGAACAATGACCAACAACGCCACCCACAGGAACAAAAACGCAGGCAGGGGTCCGAAGGATTCGAAAATATAAGCGTAGTCTCCTCCAGACTTCGGAATGGCTGTACCAAGCTCGGCATAACACATTGCCCCAACAGTGGACAGAAATCCGCACAGGGCCCAGACGATCAACGCCAGACCCACGGACCCCGCTTCCTGGAGGACACCCCTGGGTGACACGAAGATTCCGGACCCGACAATTATTCCGACAATTATGGCAATCCCGTTCATCAAGCCAATCTTCTGCTGTAGCTCTATGCCACCTCCCGGTGGGGAAGCGACCGATCCTTTTCCCATGGTTGATGCAAAGGATTGTTGTTTTCGACCTGGGATTGTTGGGTTTCTAAAAATATGAGCGTCAAAGGGAGCGATTGGCAGAGACAGGAGTTGGTGTCCCGCTGGCCCGGTTACATGGCTGAGCGGATTGACTGGGTGAAGGTTTCGCTTTCCAACGCGCTTCGGGGAAGTGGAAGCTTTGGGGTGTTTTGTTGCTGCTTGAGTTGGCCGCGCGCACTCGTAGTACAGGGTTGCCGGGAACTGCGCGGCGAGGGTTTGGCGAGTTTCGGGAATTTGTCGGAGTGCTTTCGGTTTCCGGGGTAAGAGCCGCTACAATACCGTTGTTTCTTTAAAATGTATCACCACTCGGCCTGATCAACCCGAAGCGTTCTGGGGTCTACATTGGCGTGGACAATTTACCAACGCATAAATAATAATTGGTATTGGTATTTTCAATTAACGTCACACTGGAGCAACACAATGGGCTATAATAATAATTGGTTTTGTTAAAACTTTCACACTTAAACTTTTATTTAATCCAATTCTCGTATTGTAAATTTATCTTTGATGTATTTCAATTACCTCCGAGTCTTACGTTTTTTCATAAACTTTCTTTTGGAGTGTGGGGTGCCAGCTCAGGTGTTGATCTCGTCATCTGACCGCGGTTCAAAATTACGTGGTGTCCTCGGTCTTTCCCTTTGGGATTGATCCCGGACCGTCACCAATAGCCCATTGTGTTGCTCCAGTGTGACGTTAATTAAAATATCTACCTACCCGGAAATTTTTAGGAATTTGGAATATTTTTTAATTAATGTCGCACTGGAGCAACACATTGGGCTATTGACGAGGCCCGGGATCAACCCCCGAAGGAAAAGATTCGAGGACAACAGCACGTAATTTTGAATCACGGGATGACGAGGTCACACCTGAGCGGAAATTTTTAGGAATTCATCAGAAAACTGGGAAATCTACCTGCGTCAAACTATACTTAACCTCTTCTAAAACCTACAAAATGCTAAGAATTTTTACTGGATGCTTTTGCATATTTTTTAAGCTCATATATTTCACGAAGCCTTTTGGTAGGTTTAATTAACGTCACACTGGAGCAACACAACGGGCTATTCACGAGACCTTTTGAAAAATACTGAAAGAGAAGACGAAAATCTAAATCTTGGCAACAGTTCGGGATCAACCGCGAAGGGAAAGATCCGAGGCAAACGCCTCGTAATTTGAACCATGGTCAGATGGCGAGGTCAATATCTGAACTGGTATCCCACTTTCCAAACTTCCACACCATGACAGATTTAACGTGCATCAACCCCACGTACATGACGGTCACTTGTCGAACCGAGTGCCAGAATTGAAATGGGATACATAAAGTAGGTAGGTATTTCAATTAGCGTCACACTGGAGCAACACAACGGGCTATTAGGATACATAAGGATGTGAAAATGATTGATTTCATGGCAGATTAGAAATGCACAGATTTTTCTAAAAGAATAAATAAAAACCTTACATCTAAAAGTAAACTTGAGAAAATAAAATCCGGAATGAACAGTCAGATGTTATAAAGATATGCTTATTAAGAAAATATTAAGAAAATAAAATCAAATTATAATTTCATTGTTATATAAACTCATCAACAATAAGCGTTTACAACTTCATTGATGGATTGCGCAAATGTAGTTATTTTTCTTCCAAATGACTCTAACCTTCCAACTAGTTTCGACGAGATATTTCCGACCATCAAGATCTGAAAAGTTTTGACACTGACGAGATATCTCGTCATTAAGAGAGTGCCGATTTTTTATGATGACGAGATCAAGATCTGGTTAGTTTTGCTAATGACGAGAAATACCGCTTTGAGACAGCCACCAAGTGGGTTAATGCATAATTCGAAAAAAAAAGGAAGTTCAGTGTCCCGTCGCATTACTAATATAAATTCCTGTTTTCTCAACATCACGAACATTTCATCTTTCAGGTAGCCCAAGTGGAGATATATAATTATCCTTTTAAACCAAGTAACAGAGCTATATATCCAAAAATCTGATCCTTTTACTAATCGTATTAATCGCTTTAATAAGCACGGTTTTCTTTCCTTGCTCTAGTGAACTCAAGATGAGGTTAATTGACTTGTGTGAAGTCAATGGAGAATACGATTTCATCATGGAGAGGTGTATAGAGTATTGATCAATGAGGCAACTCAACTCAACTCCATCATTGGAGAACGACGTTACAAAGAACGTTCGTCGTAAAATTTGTTTTGCTACAACGTACTAATGGTGAGCGATGAATAATTAAAAAAATTAAAGCTAAAATTTCGAGCAAGTAAATGTACACACAGGTTCTGCTCTTAATATATTTTAGTGAGAATTTTAGAAGTAATGAATTTTTAAGTGAAAAGAATTTAGACGTGAAGAAAGTTTTGCACCATATAAAAGATACCTGAATTTAAGCCAGTTGCTACAGCTCAAACTCCCTGGCGGCTGTAAATTGCATGATCTGTATAATTTCATTTGCAGTAAGGGATGATCTGCCAGACATTTACGCCATACAAAAGGTTTTCTTACACGGAAATTCCTTTGGAAACATAATCTTTCCAAAGGATTCTATTCCAAGGAAGGAGCAATAAAATCTTTCCAAAGGATTCTATTCTAAGGATAGGAAGAATAGTGAAGTGGATTGGTGGGGTAAAAGCAATGCTACACTACTCGGAAATCTCGCGATGTTCAAAGTTGGATAATAAGCTTCAAGGAAAGTTTTTCTACACGAGTTGCTAATTAGACCGGTACTTACTGCTTAAAATGGTCCTTAATTAAATCAATTGCGAATGCAACAATCCATCACGTGAGGAAAAAAAGATTTATTCCACTGCTTTCTTACTCTTTCCTGAAATCTAGTACTTAATATTACTTGACCAAAAGATTTCATTTTACTTTACAGAACACTGAATTTGGGTTATAAGCTGCGAGCCAGTCAATCACTTCTGGTTTGACTCTATGATCATTTACACGAGGGCTAATTTGATCGATAATTCTTGTTTTGCACCTTCCTGAATTCTGGTACTTAAGATTGTGTGACCAGAAGATTATTTTATTTTAAAGAATATTGAATTTAGATTATAAGGTGTGAGTAAGTCATTCCTGGTTTGTCTCTACGATCATTTGCATGAGGGCTAATTTGATCGGCGATTCCTGTTTTCTTAAGCTTTTATGAACTATGATACTTCAGATTACGTGAGCAGATTTTATTTTACTTTTCAGAATACTGAATTTGGGCTATAAAGCTGCAAGTCAATCATTCTTGGTTTATCTCTACGATCATTCACACGAGGGCTAATATGATCGGTGATTCCTGTTTCCTTACGCTTTCCTGAATCGTAGTAATAACCGATAAAATAAAATGTGCTGCTATAAGCCGATAAGTGCGCTGAGTCGAAGAAACTTTTCATAATGTAGAAAAAATCGCAAAGGAAACGTGAACAGAAACGTATAAAGAAATAAAAATGAAAAGAAAAATTCAAAAGCAATCAGAAAAGCTCAACTTGACTAATGTCGAAGGATGCAAATTGTGTAGAATTTATGCCAAGTGTGTCGGCGTTAGTATTTAGCGTGAGCCTCTGCCTAAATCGAGGGATACTGACTTAAAATGTGATAACTGAAAGATTTTCAAAAGAAAATCGTACCTAATATAAATATGATTCCAGATATCAATGTACGCATTATGCTTACAGGTGATTTCAGTGTCTATGTTACTCAAAACAAATCACTTAGACTATATGCGCAACGTGAGTTCAACTTGAAGTTGATTTCTACATAGCTCACTACTCTGGGCAACACTACTATAGGTTTAACCTTTGTAAGAAAGATTGACGTAGATACTGCCATGTATCTTCTATCATCTTAAATAAAATAGTACTTCACATAACCACCTAGACTTTATGCATTTACTTCTTACCCTCCCTCTAATAACTCAAAGTCAGATTCACGTCTTAAACTTTGGGGTTAGGTGGGTTAAAAACTATCCCACCTGTTGCTTAGCTTTTTATGCATGGTGGGATATTTTTAATCCACTTCAAGAAGCTGAAATTACTCAGTCGTAAATTTAATATTTTATTTAAAGTTTTTAATTGAGCGCTATGTACTAATGCTAAATGTGTAAGCAACTGAAAATAAAAATTTACACGTGTCAAAACTCATTAATAAGTTATTGACACTGTTGTGATTAAGGTTGGCGAATTGTGTTGTGTGTAATAAATTTTTATCTTTCATAACAGTAAATGTTTTTTTCGTAAAAATTTATTATGAGTGAATAAATCGTTTTATACTAAAAAACCATGTTATTTCATGTTTTATACTAATTTTGAAGCTGAATAAGTGAATAAACAATGCTGTGCAACTTGGGTTTTTCTCTTTAAAATCGTGTGCCTCAAAGAGTTAAAAGATTGCGGTTGTGCCTCTTACCCTCAATCCACTCCATTTTTAATAGTATTTTAAAAAGGAGACCATGGAAAACAGTAAAAAAACCGTTATAATAGCTTTTTATCCATACATAAAGTTATATGCATCATGGAAAGTTATATGCATCAGTTTCAAATCTCTATATTAACTACAAAAAGAACCTTGACATTTTAAATACTTTGTAATCACAAAACAAGTATTAGAAAAAGGACTTATTAGATTAAAAGTTTCACTCTTGGCATATTCGATAGAATAATTAAAGTTATTCTATCGAATATGCCAAGAGTGAAACTTTTAATCTAATAAGTCCTTTTTCTAATACTTGTTATTAAACTATTAAACTTGTTAAATAAGAACAAGTTAATAAGAATTGTTTACAAGAACTTGTTAATAAGAATTTAACAAGTTATTAAACTTGTTAAATAATGTAATGAAGCTATGAAAATTTGCACACATATTTTTAAAGCTGTACAATTAATATGACAACAAAAAAATCGATATTTTGGATCATTTTTAGGATACTATGTCCTCTTAAGAAAATATTCAAACTTTGTTCCTGGATATTCACTCTTCAATTTTACGTTATATTGGAGGATCGGTCGTAGACGTGAATATGTGGGATGGTTGAAGTCATTCTGGAAAAACAATATCAATAATCATTGCTTTCATATTTCGTAATGGATATTAATTAATCTATCATATTATGTAATGAATATAAGTGCATAAAATAGCAGTTGCAATAACTATTTTATTTTGCGAAAATAAAAGGTATTTTATGCATTTTTAGTATTTTATTTGTAGATATTTTAAAAAGTAGGAATCTACATTTTCCTGTAGGTCCAGAGTCCCCTGGCTAATCCAGAGATTAGGGCTATTATTGTGGTATTGGCCACCCATGTACAAACCACAGAAAGTCATCCCTCATCTAAAAAACATGAAAAACTGAAACTTTCTTGGTGAGTGCTCTTTGATAATTTTAATCTTATCTTATTCTCGTAAAGTTTTAAATATTTGCCAATAGCGCGGAATGAAAAAACACGGAAACGAAAAAAAACCCGTCTAATAGTGTTGACAGAAATCGATAGTTTTATGCATGGAGTTCCGAAAGGATGAACTGCGGATATTTTTGTGTTAGCTGAAAATTATTGCAAGTGATTTTGTTTATTTAGTAGGTGTCTTAGACACTTAAAAAATTTAAACTTGAGTAAGCAATAACTTGTGCTAGTTTAGTGTTATTTTCAGCGATTTTCAATCTGTGTGCCTTACGGATGTTGAAATGGCTGAAATTATATAAGATTTATTTATTTCAGTGGTTTAGTTTTGAACGCTTGACAAGTGTGTTCACAAATAATTTCAAGAAAAACTCGTATTTTTAATACCCGTAAAATAATTTCTTGTATTATGTTTTTATTACAAAACATCATAAATAAATTATTCCAAAAAGATTTATCAAAAAGCAATTGGGGAGCAAAAAGGTAATTACTATTATTATTTTTCATCAAATCAAAACTATACCAATTTATTTTGCCAGATCGGCAAAGAAATAAACGTTTTTTTTTGTGTCGCAGAATTTCCATTACTTGTTTATGTATGTTATGGTAAAAGGTTGAAAATTAGCTGCTATTTTGCAAATGAATGAAACCCTGAAACGCAAAAAATGTAACAAATTAATTTAAAATTAAATTTTTAAACAAAAATAATTTTAAGTAATTGATAATAAAAGCCTAATGTAGTCCAAAGTTGAATTCTCTTTCATGTTTCTTTTGCCTGACTGAAAGTAATTTTAATTGAGCAGAATGCGCTCCAGAAACTATTTTCATGACAAAACAGCTCTCAAATTACGTGATTTACGCATGCAATGGATAACTACTCAAATTAGACAACAATTTTTTAATTATATGAAGGAAACAAATGGAAAGGAATAGAATGAAAAACCTGACTCGTCTTCCAACTTAAAACAGGACACCGATATCCGCTTTATCGTAAAGGCGAGTACTTGCCAAAGATGGCTCACCCAGAAATCAGTGATAGCTCTACCATTGTTACGCTGGGGAAAACATGTGCGTTTATTGCATCACCGTCAATGAAAGCAAAAGAAAAGAAATTCATTTGACTACAGCCATCTAGTGAGGTATTAGGTAACTAAAAACGTTGAAGACGATTAGTAAGAATAAACGGAGAAGCATTTTCAAGATGAAATAAATACCTGGGAACTCAAGTTACTAGCTATTCCGTGTCATAATGTTTAATGGGCATTGCATTTAAAGATTGCTCGACTGTTTCCATATATGTTTACGTGCATTTTATTAAATGTGATAAACAATAGTACTTCCATTCACTCAGTTGAAATAATAGCGTGTAAGGTGCGTTATTTTTTGGGATTGCAGGAATACATTTGTCTAAAACTGTGAGCAACCATAAGATATGAGACTTTGGAGAAACTAGTAGGGTGTAAGGTGCGTGGAAAACATTTTTCTAAAATTTAGTCTGATGAACAATCATAAGATATTAGGCATAGTTGCGTGTAAGGTACATACTTTTTTGGATTGCAGGAATACATTTTTCTAAAAATGAGTCTGATGATCAACCATAAGATATGAGACTGGATAAACTTAAAATCTAATAAAGTCCAGATTTTCATTTGGCCTAACAAATTCAATTCTAAATTTGTGCACCCTCCGAAAAGAAATAGTTACGAAACTGCAATCAGGAGTAGGTTCACGAGTTTTGAACTACACCTCTCCTCAAAAAAGTTTCGATGCAAAAATCGTCAGATCGTTCGTCAGAAAATGAATTCTGATGCTAGTTTATTTATCGTAAATTTGGATTTCGTATTGCACAGATAAACAAAACCTTATAGATTGCTAAAATTGATTAGTTAAATAGATTGCTCGATAAAAAGTCGAAATGATTAAATAAATAAAATACTCCCTTAGCATTTTTTAAAAATTCAAAACATGATCAAAAATGAAAAATAATCGCTGAAACAATACAGTGGAAAGGAAGATATATATTTACAATCTCCTCCCAGATTCTGACGAAAAGATAGTGGTACAGATATCTGCATAAATAAAATCTCCACTCGTGTAGCATTTGGAACGTATCATGCCAGATAGATTTGATAATATTTATCTTTGCCGTAGAACACTTGAGAACAGTAGTTCCCAGAATACATCTGTTGCAAATCGTGGAGCAAAATCAAGAACAAAAATTCAAGAGACAGATTTTGAAACTGATCAAGAATAAAGAACGCTTTTATCTAAATGTACATGAGCTGCTGTAAATTGTTTTTGAAAACAGTATAGGATCTGGAAATGTTTTTACCCTCATTTCTTTATATGTACATACTTTTAAATTCAATAAAAAATCTGATTTTTGACAAGACGGATTTTAAACCATCTTTAATGCTATTTATTAGATATTCGAGAGAGTTTTATTATCTAGTAGCTATAATTCTCGTAGGGTTAGCTGGTTGTATCTCCACTGGTGTCCACAAAAAACCTACGCATGAAGATGAAAGCCTTAAGATATATGGGTTGTGTCATCGACCAGATACGGCCCTCCGAACAGATTTAACGGGCCCACAGACCATATACGAACCTTTTGATAGGTTTGACCCTTCTGGTGGTTGTCTCGACGAGGTATCTCGTCAATAGAAAAACTGACCAGATCTTGATCTCGTCATCATAAAATAATCGGCAATATCTTGATGAAGAGGTATCTCGTCATTAGAAAAACTGACCAGATCTTGATCTCGTCATCATAAAATAATCGGCAATATCTTGATGAAGAGGTATCTCGTCACTAGAAAAACTGACCAGATCTTGATCTCGTCATCATAAAATAATCGGTAATATCTTGATGAAGAGGTATCCCGTCATTAGCAAAATTGGTCAGATCTTGATCTCGTCATCATAAAATAATCGGCAATATCTTGATGAAGAGGTATCTCGTCAATAGAAAAACTGACCAGATCTTTGATCTCGTCATCATAAAATAATCGGTAATATCTTGATGAAGAGGTATCCCGTCATTAGCAAAATTGGTCAGATCTTGATCTCGTCATCATAAAATAATCGGCAATATCTTGATGAAGAGGTATCTTGTCAATAGAAAAACTGACCAGATCTTGATCTCGTCATCATAAAATAATCGGCAATATCTTGATGAAGAGGTATCTCGTCAATAGAAAAACTGACCAGATCTTGATCTCGTCATCATAAAATAATCGGCAATATCTTGATGAAGAGGTATCCCGTCATTAGCAAAATTGGTCAGATCTTGATGGACGATATATCTCGTCGAAATTACTTGGAGGGCTAAATGGCCCGCAGGCCAAATATGAACCACCAAATATTCGTATCAGGCCCGTATACCAGATATGGCCTTCCTGATAGGTTTAACCGACTCACAGTCCAGACACAGTCCTTGCAGTTTTACCGGGACAACCGATCAAAATATGGCCCTCCAAATATTTTTATCAAGCCCGAAGACCAGATACTACCCTCCGGTTAGGCTTAACCGGCCCATAGTCCAGATACAGCATTGCGAATAGGTTTATCCGGTCTGCAAAACGTCCCGGGTCACATCCGGCCCGTTGACCATGGTTGGCCATCCCGTATAATATGGATCACTTGTTTACAATACTGTCATCATTTCCTCTGCTAATTATATTTTAGAGATTGGAGATTTTCTTACGCTGCTGTGATTAAAAAGCTCTGGCAGAGATAGGCTTTTAATTGAAGTTCGCATCAGTTTTATCGTATGTACTCAAAGAAAAAGATTTATTGCAGTTTTTTCTATTTCTTAATTAATTGCTTGGCATAAATTTCTTCGCTGTGGGTTCATTTTGTGCTTCCATCTTTCAACTAATTTGGAACAGAATTAATTTGTTTACTGATTCCAGATATGATGTTTAGATCATTGTTGAAAGCCAGTATGAACGGAGAATTCACTTTTGTTTTTCTGGTATAAATACCCATATTCTATATTTTCATAAAGGAAACGCTGAAATTCATAGAAAATTTCGATGAGTGCTTTAGTTTTCAAAACATGATAGTTTACATTGAAAGCGAATTAATCTTAATTAATTTTTATTAACATAGCAAAAAATGGCTACAGAGATGAAATAAACCAATCACATTTTGAGCAGAGAAATACAATTATCATTCATCCTATTATCATTATTATTCATCAATTATATCATTGAAAATATTCTGTTAGGGATGTCGCTCTAAATTTTTGCTTTGTTATTTTTTATCACGAGGTCAAATTAGATCGGGACGTACGGCTTAAAGTGTAGTGTGGTGAACTTAGCCATCACTATCACGGCGCTTCTAACAAACACCAGATGGCGCTCGCAACAATCCTCAGTTTGATGTATAGTCCATGGGGAACAATCGTGCCAATGCTAGAGATGTGCAAAACTGTTATTTTACGATAAGTATTAAGTATTATTGCTAATTTAAACTCGATAGCACTTATAACATAACATGATCGAGATCTACTAATTAGATCGGGACCTACGGCTTAAGTGTAGTGCGGTGAAGTTAGCCATCACTAGCCACGGCGCTTCTAACAAACAACAGATGACGCTCGCAACAATCATCACTTTGATGGAAAGTCCATGGGGAACAGTTGTGTCAATGCTAGAGATGAGCAAAACTGCTTTATTTTACGATAACAGGAAAAGCGTTATTGCTCATTTACACACGATAGCATTTTTTACAACATATAAAATAGTTTAGTTTTAGTTAACAACAAACACTAAGCAAGCAACTAAATAAAAAGGGTGTTACTAACTTTTAGAAATTGACGTTAACGGTTAATTCACAGGCTTCCCAAAAGCATCCCTGGAACAAATGGGACACATTATGGATGTCCCTGTGAGGACTACAGTCGGACTGGCTAAGGAATGATTTCCAGGAGCCTACAGGGGAGAAGTTCCGCATAGGTACATCCTAGGGTTATCTCCCATAGGTCCCTCCTCATCGGTAATAACTGAGGAAACCCTACGGAAATCTCTGAGATTTCAATAAAGGTATGAAATACTGCAAAAAAAGTATGTCAATTTTTGTTTCTTCATGTATTTGCAAGCAATACGTCTTCTATTTTCAAAACAATAATTTATTCTTTTTCTGACGAAAACGCTTTGGAGAGATAAAGACTACATTCTTTTATAACAAAAATTTTGCCTTGATTAATACAATTGTGGAAATTTACCGTCATAGTAAAGTGCAATATCAATGTTATTAGTTTGCGAGTATAAATAACGTTATAACTGGTTTATGAATATTACCACAGAGTATGATATCCGACTCATGCTGAAGATTTGTCAAGGTTCAGTTTCAGAGCCCAAGGCAATTAAAAAATTAAGAAGGGGTCCAATGATTTGTTTCTTAAAAAGAATAAAGGATCTTCGCAATCAATAGTTATGGTTGATTTCGACTAAATAGGATTGAATGTTGCGGTTTTACGGCACAAGGTCCAAAAGCAGACAGACTGTGCCAATTCAATTAAATAGGATATACATAATTGGGTGTTTATACTTATTGAAATAGAATGTTTATAGAAAATAAATAACAGTTTTGCTAGGCTGATTAAACGCATGGAAGTTTTATTTTTCAACAGAGTGGCCCCGGTAGCCCAGTTGGAAGAGTAACGTATTAGCAACTCAAGGGTGAGTTGCGAGTTCGAAACTCGGTCCAGAGAGCGTCTGTCTGTCTATTCCCTATACAAAACTACACCGTTTAACCAATCCACACCAAATTTGATACACGCATTCTTTAGAACCCTACATAAGCTACATATTAACCCCCGTTCTATTAATCTTAGGCCTGTAGAGGGGGCTAAAAACAACTCGAAATCTCATAGGCATAACATTGTGTATTTTTACGATCACTGTCAGATCAATACACCAAATTTAATAGATTCATCCTGTAGAATCTTGCGGGAAACATAGACTACATATTAACCCCGTTCGATTTGTCCAGGGTCTGCAGAGGGAGCTAAAATCAATTCGACATCCCCATAGGAATAACACATTGAGTATCCTTACTATCCCCATCAAATTTGATACACTCACCTTTAGAATCCTGCGGGAAACAGAGGATAGATATTGATCCCCGTTCTATTTGTCCTGGGTTTGTAGAGGGGCTAAAAACAATTTGAAATCTACATAGGAACAATATTGAGTACTATTACGATGAATTATATAAACAATTCAACCCGAACAACGCCGGGTAATTCAGCTAGTATATTATAAGAAAAGATCCAATAGAATCCATGGACTCTTCCAATAGATGTGGTTATTTAGTCATTATTTCTGTTGTGAGGAAGTAAAAGCAACACTACGCCACTCAGAAATCGTGTGATTCTCAGCGAGATAAAACTTTGCTCATCTTGATATTTATATATTCTTTTTACTACCTAGCCATTATTCCTGATATGTTGTGTTAGTTAATGTGAAATATTTGATGTGTCAAAACTGTGTCATTAACTATCACTAAAATGAAATGTGAAAATTTGTATTCAAATTTTCCCCCTCCACTGTATATCTGTATTTAGTATGAGTTCTGTACGAAATTAGCAAAACAAAATTATACATATGTGATGCTTCCTAAAAGTTTAATAATATTTTAAAAGTTAGACCCTGTTTCAAAGCGTCTCCTTTCATTTTAATTACAAATTTAAATTGCGGACAAGTTTCTTTTTCCATAAAACTCTCGAGGCTGAAAGAGTTAATAAAGAAATTTATAATCAGTATCACGTGATGTCCTTGAAACTACGCATACTGAGCCGTGTTAGAATTTCTCTTGACAAACTTGTTAAATTTTATGATTTCCTTTTAAGTGTGTTTTCTTGAAACGTCCTTTCATTTCAGTGTTTAATGCTTTTGAATACAGAAAGGAAAAAAAGCGAATAGTATGAAAAACGTATTGTAGCATAATTATGCCTCAAATATAACAACCATTTCCTCAGCTGCATGTTTTTCAATTTCTTATATCCAATAACAAGCCTAGTTCACATCCATTCGCAAGTTGAAGTATTTTACTCAAGATAGAACATTGAAGTTTTAATTAAAAAACTAATTATTTTTTCTTGGGTTTTAGTTCTCAACTAAAATTAATGCACTCACAGCACTTTCTATGTGGTGTGAGTGCATTTAATTCCTCTCACCCATTAATTTTTGTGGTGATTAATTCTTCTCAACCATCACTTTCTGTGTGGTGGATGCATTTAATTCCCTCACCCATTAGTTTCTGTGTGGTGAGTGCATTTAATTCTTACCATAACTAGTTTCTTTGTGGTTGGTTTCTATTTTAATTCTTCAATGGTGTATTGGAGTTTTATTGAGATGAAAAGCGACTGTTATCTAGCAAATATAAACCGCACCTAATCATGTCACATTTCGACCGCGCCAATAAACAAGGTCAATCAGAGCGAAAACTTTCAAATTTACATCTATTTCGTGCATTAACCCTTTTAATATTTCCATCGTCGTAAAGCTGGATGTCATGTGTAATTTTTCTTCTTCAGAAGGTCATGATAAAAGCTATAATAAATTCTTGACCACTCATGGGTGTGACATTTCAAACCTCGCTACTATATCATATTTATCAATGATACACTTGTCATACAATTTAAATAATTACTCATGTAAAACTTCTGTAAAGAGATTGATCTAGATCATTGTACTAAATGCAAGGTTTTCAATGGTGTAATAAAGGTCTGTTGGGGTTACTTTTGACTCTGAGTGTCACGGGATTTCAGAGTTGTGTGTGTGCTATTGCTTTTACCCCTACATCACATATCATCGAGATTGATCCCCGACCACCGCATATAGCCCATTGTGTTGCTTAAGTGTGACGTTAATTCAACTACCTACCTACTCGATCCAACAAAAGACCGTTATGTACTTTGGGGATGGTGCACGTCAAATTTGTTGTGGTCTCAAATGTCTTCACGTTGGCGTGATGTGGGAAGTTTGGAAAGTGGGGTGCCAGCTCAGGTGTTGCCTCATCATCTGACCGTGGTTCAAAATTACGAGGGGTTGTCCCCAGATCATTCCATTGGGGATTGATCCCGAGCCGTCACCAATAACCGTTGTGTTGCTCCAGTGCGACGTTGATTCAACTATCCCCTACCCTACCTACATCCCACTAATTTAACTACTAAAAAATCACATCTACTCAGCGGCGGCTCGTGATTGGAAAAATAGGGGAACGGCCTCCTCGGAATCAACCCCCCCCCCCCGAAATTAAGTCCTGACTATGCCAGTGACATGAAAAGATAGCAGTTCCGAAAATTAGTTAATGAGGATTTACCCCTATTTTCTGTAAAATAAATCAATTCTTCTGTCCTTTAATGCTGCAAGTCTGTCTGATATGTCATCGTAAAATGGCTGCTTCTTCATAAGCGTCACTAATACGCCTATTTGAATAGAAATGTTTTCTAAAGAAGAAAGTCACTCTTGCGAAATAGTATTTCTTGAGTAAATTTTCATTCTTTTAAGGCAAGAAAAACTCCTTTCCACTGATACACTTGTAGATGTAATTGTTTAGATCAGAGAAAACAAATTATAAGCTTCTGTGAAAATTTCTTCATGATCAGAAAGCCATTCGAAGTTCTTGCGTCCATATATTCCTGAATTTTCCATCGTCATATAGTATAAGACAGTTCATTTTTAAGGCGATGCTTTTTTTAAAACACATCGCCGTAAAACTGTTGAAGATTTTCAAGTGCCTGAGATGGAAAATGTAAATTAAATTGTTCGAATTTCGTTCTATCAGCAAGACAAATAGAAGTTCTTCACAATCTTGAAATCTTGTGTTTATTTTCTTAAAAATGTGGTCTGAAATTTCAAAATATAGCTGTTTATAACTTTGAGAAATTGTTTTTAGTGAAAGAGCAACATATTCCCGTTTAGATTGGACTATTTCTGTGATTTTACGCGTGTTTTCAAACAGTGTTTTAAAAACATCATCGTCCCTTTTACGGCTCAATAGCTCACGAGTGTATTTTATTTGAGATGCACGATAGTTTAAATCTAGTGATTTTTTTCTGGAGAATTTCGAATAATATATCAGTAAAGGCCAAAAATTCCGCTGAATACTACTGCCAAAAATGTAAATTCAAAATCGTTCATGTCATTTAAAAATCCCTTTGCAAGTTGAATTGTTGTTTTGTCTGAATGTTCGCTGTTTGTTATAAATTCGAATATTTCTTTTAATTTATCCCAATCTTCAATCACATTCACTAATTTCGAATTGGAGGATCATCGAAGGGGTGTTATGGTTGGTATGCGTCTTGCGGAATAAGAGCATAATATCGCTTCGCCGAGTGATGGAAAAACGAAGGAATGCAGCTGAGGCTTGCAAAAATAATTCGACACTTAGAAATTTTAGAAAAACTTTGCGGCAATACAAGATTGAAACGATGTGATAGACAATGGACAAAAACGACTCGAGGAGCTTTATCCTTGACATTTTTCTGGAGTCCATTCAAGTGTCCAGACATTACACTGGCCCCATCGTAACATTGTCCTATTAATTTGTGTTAATAATCAAACGGATCCAAAATTTTGTCCAGCATTTTGTGTAACATTTCTGACGTTTTGTCTTCACTCACATCATGGAAACCCCAAAATCGCTCAACTAATACGGCTTCACATTTCACAAATCTTAATATTAAGAAGCACTGGGAAGTTTGGTTTATGTCAGTGGTGTCATCCACTTGAATAGAAAAGAATTTAGCCCCGTTTATTTAATCTTTGACGTGATCGCTTATATAATCGGAAATACATTCAATCATTTCATTTTGAATAGTTTTGGAGTCATCAGTGAAGACGTTTTTAATCTTTTTGTAATGATTTTGAATTTCTAAGGGACTTTTTGATATCAACAATCCTAGTAATTCCTTGAAATTTCCGTGATTTATGGAGTGACTGCTTTCATCATGGCCCCGGAATGCCATTTATTGATTGCTCAAATATATTACTGCATCAATCACTGTTTGTAGAAACAGTCTATTCAAACGAACGTTTTCATTGAAATGCACTTTAAAAAGCCTAGCATTCTTCCTCAGGGCATCGGCAATCGTGTTCTGATTTTAAAAAAATTCTTAGCATTAATTCACATTTCAGATGTTCAGCAGAATCATCGTGAACATGGAGTGCTCGTGTTTGTTTAAGAAGCCTGCGAATCCGTCTTTATTCCATACAGAATGTTTATTACTAAAAAGCAAGCACGGCCAACAAAATAATCTTTTTAAGGTTACACTACTACATAGCCATTTATACTGAGTAAATCAACACTCTTGAAAACTAATATTGTACGACTTACCGTTCTTTTTAATTTTTTTGGCCATAGTCGTAAATAGGCCATAGTCATAAATCCGTTGGACGTGCTTGACGTAATACGTCCCTTCCCACCGGCTAAACAGAGTTTCCAGTAAATTACACACGATATCATTAATTGGATTCATTCCGCTGAAAAATCTAAAACAAAATGGTCAACAAAATCATTGCTCTATTTCATGTAATATTCGACAGTTTCGGCGTGATTGGCTAGACTTTTTGGCGCTAAAGTTCCCTCTATTAGTTTTCTGTGTGAGTTGCTCGAAACGGGAAACGAGGGACATCTATTTTTAGATTCAACCCTATAGAGGAAGGGAAATCGCGTTTCTAGCCTTTGCCTTCCTTCGGAGCCGACAGTCTAAATGCATTTCGGCTGCTAATGGCGGTGTTGTCATAGCAACCATCTGGCTTACGGAATATGCGTAGCTATTTTTCAGCAAAAACTTCCGTGCTAAGCTTTCGCTGTAAGCATCGTAAGATATTTTCCGTGTATTGAAAAACGCGCTGTGCGATAATAAATTCTTTCCTATTTGCAAGAACTTTAGTAATTTATAAATCGCAAAAGAAAAAAAGAGAAATTTAACGTAGAAATATTGAAAATGTATACATATATGAAATATTTAAAAAAGACTAATTTGAGAAATGTAATTTTTGAAAAATGAATTTGATGAAAAATGTTTGGGAAGTGGCACTTCCCTTCCTTCCCCTGAAAAGCGCCACTGCATCTACTGACTGAAAGAATCCTAGTAAGCATCCTATTGGTCAAAAAGGTCAAAACTAGTAAGAAGTCATACAGTGAAAATTGAAGGTTGCCAAACGGATATGTGCTTGTGTGGAACTCAGAGGGATAAACAGGATCGGACAACCTATGTGTAAGATCTGGAAAATTGAACATGGGGCTGGCATATTTGTAGAATAACGTAAACATACTTTAAAATTTAAATTCCATTGCAATCACTCAAAAACACCAAGAAAACTGTTCATCCACTCATCTATCGATTCCGTCGGCCCTTTTATTGCTTCTATTTGGTCGTTGCATCGGTTTTATCCATCGATTCATCAAATTCAAAAGAATTATACAGTATTATAGGATACAATTAAAGTACCAATGTTCCATAGTTACAATGTTTCTCTTATCTGTATAGGGGAAAGTATAGGGGAAACGAAACGATCCAGTCCTTATATCAGTCCTTTGATCGATTCTTCCTAGTCTTGTCATCGGTTCATTCATTAAATCAGTTGAAGTTAGTGCTACGAATAATTTTTTTTATTTCATTAAATAAAAATAAAAACCAATTAAAATAAAAATTAAAACTGAATGCACAATCGGTACACATAATCAAGATGATTACTAAGTGATGCTTTTTAAATAAAATTCTAATTAAGATATTTATTGAATAACATATTTATTAATAAAATAGAACATAAAAACAAATTTTTGATATGGCTTAACACAAGATATGGCTTTTATACAAAGATATGGCTTTAAGATATGGCTTAAGATATGGCTTTAAGATATGGCTTTAACACAAAAACAGTGTTTTTGTGTTAAAGTAACTTTTGATGACGTGTGTGAAAGTTTTTTGGCAACGGGGTATGCAGAGCTTTAACGAGCTCTAGTATTGACCTCATCGTCTGACAGTGGTTCAAAATTACGACATGTTATGCTCGGATCATAGACGTGAAATATAAGTAGACTTATAATTTCTATTGAGATTTGAGAGGAGCTTCAGTACGTTTGATCAACATGTCGACTAGTAGTCACGTGACTGGACTGCTCTGTGAAGAATTGACTTGGTTGACCTATTTGGTATCTTATCGCCTTGTTTGGCGATATAACATTTTATGACAGGGTTGTTGTGTAAATGCGCATCTATATAGAGTGGCGACAAAAATGATGAAATAGCCAAACTCTACAATGTCGCGTTGACCAATCAGATGATGATACAATTGGTAGGCGTTTTCTACCGTCTTGTGGACCAATCAGATGACGAATGTTTGTTTCCACCTGCAGACGAAATTAGTCTAAGGGTCACGTCTTATAGTTTTGGTCGCATAATCCTGGACACATAAAAGGTTACCATTGCTCACTCTACTTTTATATTTCCTCTACGGATTGCATCTTTTCTCCACGATTGATCTCGGACTATCGCCAATAGCCCGCTGGTTGCTCCAGTGTGACGTAAATTCACCTGTGGGTTTCAATGGTCGCTATGCTACTGGCTGGTCCCTAGCATTTTTGCAAGTCTCTACCCAGACAACTGGGTTTAAAACCATCGATGAATTGATTGTGGGACAGATTGAGTGTTTCCGTACTGTATATTACATACAATCGTGCCAAATTATCTCATCGCAAGGTTAAAAGTTCTCTTAAGTCATTAACCCTGCTCGGAGTGAACGCTGAGCAACGGGCCACTCTTAAATTGAATCGATTCGAAATGGCTTTCGTTTCAACGTTTCGTTCCTTCATTGAGTGTCAAAAAGCACTCATTTTTGCCTATTCCGCGAATGAGGCAGGCAATTGGACATGGGAGGTCACGTGGCTCGTTTTGATTTAAGGAAAACGTTGCCAGATTGCACAAGAGTTGTCAGAAAAGCGGGAAATCTACGCCTAAAACAGGATATGGCTAGATTGAAAGCAATAGTTTGGAGAGGATGGAAATTGAAAGAATGTGAAAGAAGTTTCAACGTTTGCTCAAGATTAGACATGGGCAAAACTGTTATTTCACAATAACAGTAGTAACTGTCATTCTAAATTTGCGATACCAGTTATCATTAACTGTTAACATTAACAGTTTTGTTATAAGTTTGCAACTAATTTAACTGCTAGAAATTAACGTAACGTTTACGTTATTAACTGTCGTAACATAACCACGTTATGTTATTAACTGTCTTAATTAGGCATTAAATGATTTAGAATGTTTAGTTTTTTTAGCTTTATTAAAATATGACTGCAAAAATCTCCATCACCTACAGTAAATGATTGTTATATTTCAAAATATATATACAATGCATTATTTACGTCTTGGAAGTGGAAGTAAATATCCTATTTCATTAAATTCCAAGTTAAAGCTGAGCTTTAAATTGTAATTTATTGAAGCATTTATTTTTCTTGTTAGCTATAAAAGTGCAGTGTTAAAAGCCATACACATATTCACATAGTACCACTGTATGAGACCGCAAAAAATAGAGTAAGCATGGACAAGTACAAATTTAAAGTTATATACTCATACTCGTATGCCCTTACAAGTAGTTCATTAATTCTTCTCAGTGTCGTGTTGTCCTGCGAAAACCATAAGTAATCACTAATCATTGAGGGATCCCAAAGTGCTTTGATACCTCTCTTCTATGGTTCGGATATCTTGTAGGAACGTATCTCCTTGTTCATCATTCACTGCTCCTAGGTTGCCAGAAAAGAGTTGCAGATGAGAATCTAAGAAATATATTTTTAAGGACATTTGGTACCCTAGGTTTTAATACTTCTTGAGTAGCTCTTGCATGAGCTGTTGGTAGTTTTCTTCGTTTTCCTTCATGTGCGTCCATATCTTCCTCACATACGTGTGCAAAACATGTTTCTCTTTTCAATGAAAAATGCAACAATGGTAGTTCGGTTTCCGTTACATTTATTCTATCGGTGAACAAATCACTGTTGCCACCCATAAAATGTCAGGTGAGTATATATAAAAATAAAAAATCCAGTGTAGTTTTACATGCCTATAAGCGCTAATGTTTATAAGATAGTAAATATTATTAAATGCCCTATACAAAAAAAACTTGATGTGATGGTCATTTTTTAAGGTCATATCTGAAATGAGCACCTAAAAATTATTTAAAAACAGCTGAATCTATTCATGTTATTAAAACCTCGTAAACTAGTGTTATTACAATTTAATTAATATTTTTATAGTAAAAATACAGAAACGTATTTGAGTCGGTAAATGTGAGAATAATTACGGACAAGGGGATTTAAATTCACTTGCGCCTAGGATTGATTGGTTTTTTGACGCAAGGGTCAGATTTGACTTAGCTGCAGCACACAACCCATGTTTTTCCGTAAAGTAAATGGAGAAAAATACATCTAGAGTAGTTACAGGATGAAACCTGCGCCGACTACAGCTCGCAGGCTGTTAGCACAGTGGGCAAAACCACAAGCCACACTTGTACCTAGGGCCTTAAAAAGGCTTGATCCTCCATAGCTTTTTGGTTGTGAGTTTAAATAACGAGACGTTTCATGGGGTACTATAGTACTTTGTTTTTAGAGTGATAGGTTGGGGGCCTGAAATATGAGAAAGATTTTTGTACCGCAATGTGCAGTCGATTTTTCTATTCTAAATTTAAAAGGCTATGAATCCACTGTTTTCATAAGAAGTTGTGCATGTGTCAAATTGAATTGAGAATAATTTATGCACATTTAAGGAAACGTTTTTAAGTGAATATTCTGAAAACGGTGCAATAAAACTTAAAAGATAGTCGAATAAAAGTATTCTAAATGAGTGTAAACGGTAGCGTAGCCAGTTTTTTTTTTATTTCGGAGGGAGCCCAAGGCCCTTTTTACCCTCCAATCGGTTTCGACGAGATATCTCGTCAATAAAGATATAACCAATTTTGCTAATGACGAGATATCTCCTCATCTGAATATTGCCGATTTTTCGATGATGACGTGATCAAGATCTGGTCAGTTTTGCTAATGACTAGGTACCTCGTCGTGATGCCCGACCACTGACCATTTCGGTTTTCTCCACAACAAAGGTTGAACTGGCGGATATTTGTGAAGGAACACCCAGTGTTTTAGTCGCATTGCTCCTAACAGGGACAACCACCAACACCCACGAGCTTACAAACCGGAATTCGAATCCGGGACACTAAGTGGCAGGCAGACAAACGCTATGATCACTATATCAGTTAAGCTGTGGGGACCAAAATGTAGAAATACAATTTTTGTGTCATTTTAAAACACCCTGGTGATTTATCTTCGCGTCGAAAACTACCCTATAGTGGACAGCTTCTGATGCGAAGACCTCTTTCAAACTGTCATCAGTTCCAGGCAGGGGACAATTTGCTTTTCCTACTTGGATCATTCCCCTTGGTGTAATAGGGCAGTTTTGTCTCGACGAGATATATCGTCATTAGCAAAACTGACCAGATCTTGGTGGACGAAATATCTTGTTGAAATCACTTGGAGCGTTAAGATCGCCTCGTTTCCAGAAAAAAAGCTAAGTTCGTTTCTTATAGTTGATAATCAATTCAAAAATTTCAGTCAGGGATTCCAATAAGCAACACAGAGGACGCATTTTATTTTCCAAAATGATCATAATCACAATAAATCATTCAAGCCTCGATTCATTCAAATCAACTTTCCATATTTGTCTAACTATTGTGAGGGTTGATGTTATAAGTATACAGTAGAGTCTCGCTTATCCGACATAAACGGGCCGACAGAACGTCGGATAAGCGTAAATGTCGGTTAACAGGGAGGAATTAAGAAAAAGCCTAATAAACGTCAAACTACGTTATAGTTTTAAAAATTAAGCACCTAAACATCACGTTTTACAACATATCAACAGAAAAAATAATTAAATACACGATAATGTTATATAGTAATTTATTTACAAATTTGCACCAAAACATCGTAGTGCATTGAAACGTATTGAAGTTGCATTGAAATTAACGTTAAAAATTTACTACAAATAAATATAGAATTGCATAAATGAACTTACAGTAACAGCATTGTCGGAAGTTAAATCCATAAAAAGTTCAGTCCTGTGGTGATTTAAAAAAAATCTGTGATCCTAGTCTGCTTTCCCGACGATTGCCGTTTCTTCGCTGCCAAGTGTCGCCATCTTTACAGCATCATTATGTCGATCCCCATAACTTCTTGTTGCTCAACGTATTTCATGGCGGTTTCTAGAGCCTTAACTCCATCGTGATGCGAGATTCTGAGAGGCTCAACAGTTGATGCTTGATCATCAATTTCGTTGCCATGGCTATTGACAAGAGTTACGTTAAAATATCTCACGCTCGCAAACAAGCGGCACACTTTTCTTGTCGCCGATTTATGCGGTTTTTTGGAGGCTTTGGATAAGACGGAATGTCGGATGAGCGAAGGTCGGTTAAACGAGACTCTACTGTATAAGTAAACACGATAGAAGCTGTCTGTTGTGTCAGCACATAAAAGGCAATTTCCCTAACTATTACATTCATATTTTATAAAGAATAATTTATTACTCGTAATTACGGAATAAGAAAGCATACATTGCAATAAATAATTTAGTTATTTTAATGATAATAATAATTTTCAAGAACATTTAACGATTTTGTGCATTTTTAGCAGTTTGAAGGGATATTTTAAAAACCAAATTCTAACATTTTCGAGGTTGGTAGGAGACACTTATACTCTAAGAGCCCCTGATTACTCCATTGAGTATCAAAATCGTGTTTTTCAAAAAAAAATTCGAATAAATAATCGAATTCCAAACAACTGTTTTTCAAAAAGTTGACTACCTTGTGTTTAGTGCAGCATGGCCAAATATGGCCCTTGTGCCATTAAACCCAACCAACCATCAAATGGTTAAATGTCCATAGGTCATGGCACAAGCGTTTTACTTTTATTTTTAAGTGGATAAAGAAATAAATATGTAGTCCACCGCTGAATAAAATCACTTCTGTTCGAGCAAATCTGTTTTCATTATGTGGTTGATTCGTATAACCCCTAGCTATTTGAAATGCAGATGTCTTATGAAATTGAGTACAATGGCACCATGATTCAGAGTGATTAACAGGGATGTCTTACGTAAACACCAAGTGATTGATGGTGCTAAGTTTTCAAATAGATTATCAACACACACAACATTCTAAGCTAATTATGAAACGAAAAATTATGTTACAGATTGATTCATAAGCATATTGACTACTACATAAAACTGGCTATACCTGAATCAAACTTATGAAATGCCCAATTACAATTTGTTAATTATTTTTTTCTATAATACTCTGAAAATTATGAAACTGACTCATGTTTGTGTCATATCTGTTCGAATGTTCTAAGAATGTGTAGTGAACAATCGGCTGGGAACAAATCCCTATCCTATATCCCTATAATCCCTAACATACTGCCATTTTTCTGCACCTTTCCTAAATAATACATAACGAATGCGGTGAAAACGGGAACTGCGTAGAAAAATGCTGTTGTTGCAAACATCCTATTTCTGTAGAAATAAGGGCCATGGTGGCCCGGTTGGAAGAGCAACGGATTAGCAATCGGAGGGTTGCGAGTTCAAAACTAGGTCCGGCCAAAGACCGTCGTGTACATGGGGGCTGGTTTCACGTCAAATCTGTCGTGTTCTCAAATATCCTCACTTTGGCGTGGTGTGGAAGTTTGGAGAGTAGGGTGACAGCTCAGGTGTTGTTCTCGTCATCTGACCGTGGTTAAAAATTAAGTGGTGTTGTCCTCGGTATTTCCCTTGCGGATTGATTCCGGGCCGTCGCCAATAGCCCGTTGATTTGCTCCAGTGCAACGTTAAGTGGATGATTATTGATTCACTCCCGTAAATGATTGAGTTATATGCGGTACAGGTTCTATATCCCTATCAGGCGCGATTGGACCCTGAGTGTATTTCTCTCTTTTGTACCAGTAAAAATTTTATTGTGTGTGTATGTATATTACTTGATGTTGTATATCTTGTGTCTGGCGCAGCATGGCCAAATATGGCCAAATATGCCCTTGCGCCATAAAAACCTAACAAACCAACCCGTAAATGGTTATATTCTCAACTCAGCCATAAATTCATCATTTGTGAAAATAAACTTTTCATAAGTTTTATTGCATGGTGGAACATCACGTCACCATGATCAAGAAAAGAAAAACCTACTAAAGTCTTGACGTAAGTGATTTATATTCAAATCACTCGAACTATTATTTCAAAATGCTGATGACAATTTTACATAATTCACAATAAACTTTAAACAAAAAGATTTGGAAACTGCGTCTCATGTATCCTGTGTGCGATATATATATGATCTATTTCAAGTTGAAATTTTTTGAATTCTGCAATTTTATTACAACCTTGTTATTCAGGGTTGCGCAGTGAATGACAAACCGCTATATGCTGCTCCAGTCCTTGAAGAAACGAAAGTTCATTATCATGATTAATCGTTCCAAATGCAGTTTCATGCTCCATGAGTTTCGAGTTTGTCAAACTGGTTTAAGAAAAAGGTGATACGCCATGTTTTGCAACAGATAATGCATTTTATTTCCGTGTGTTGTGGTATGAATAATTATATTTAAAGAAATATCTTCAAGTTTTCAGATTTTTTTCTCCGAATTTTTTATTCTACGTTTTTTCAAATGTTTGAGAATTCGACATTCGCCTATTGTCAAAGCTTTCACGGTGCAACCTTTGAGTAGCTCTTCCATTTCCATTGGCATCTCCTGTAGCTTCCGTGGCTCAGTGGGTTTGTGCCATAGATATCTATCTATACATATAAAGCAGAGATGGCGTCTGTCTGTATGTTCTCTATACAAATCTATACCGTTTGACTAATCCACACCAAATTTATTACACTTATACTTTGGAACCCTGCGAGTAACGCAAGCTACATATTAACCTCTGTTCTCTTTAGCCTAGGTGTGCAGAGGGGCCTAAATCAATTCAAAATTGCCATAGGAAAAACTGTGAGTATAAAACGATTGCGGTACGCAACACAGTTTGTTTAACCAGTATTGATCTAAAATAAAATTTTCTAATAAAATTGTTTTAATTGTATTGCTCGAAAAACAATTTTTTCCGAAATGTTATATTTAAACAATTTAAAATTCTAATTATGCTTGTACTGATTTTTTATTTCATTCCATAATATAAATAATTTAGGAATATTTGAATGATGAAAAATGGATATTTAAAATACTTAATTTTACACAACTTGTATTTTGTAATGGAACACGAAAAGCCAAAACAAAAAACTCATTGATCATAAAAGCGTAATTTTGCAATTTGGTATCTGGCAAAACCAGAATTAATATTTTATTTCATAAGTTAGATTTAGAATTCCGTGTTTTGTGTATTTGAGTTAAGACAGAAATGTTGCTGTCATATTTGAGCATTTCTAAGTTTGTAAATTTTAGTGTTCTTTTTGTAAATAATTCATTATTGACTAACAATATTTTTCAAGCGTCTTTTTCGAATTTCTATTTCAGAATATTCTCATGACGTCGAAATTCGACACGCTTGCTCAGATCTTACGTTTTTCAGAATTCGACATTTTTCAATGACCAGAATTTCGTTTCTGTTTATATTTGTATGTTCCATTACTTTCCATATTACAGATATATTATTTAGGAGTTAAATTGTAATGAATTATTTTTGTTTTTTGCCAAATACCACTAGACATGGGTAATTTCTTGGTTGTATATGTATATTTCGATGAACTTTCCTTGTCTGGTTAAATACGTTATAGTTTGTAGAATTCTGTTTTATAAGAATAAATGGAAACCTTTTTAAGTAAGGTGTATAACTTCTTATTTTAAACATATTTTCATTACAAGGCGGATTAAAATCAATTTAATTTACATTTATATTTCATGTTTCATGGATAGTATTGAAAACTGTACTCCATAGTCAAGTAACTACATCTATCATTCCAAATAGGTACGTGGTTTCCATATTGAAACTGAGTCTCAATTGAAAAAAGTACCTTAAGGATTCGATTTAAAACTAAATTTTTCTGTTGGAGGAAAGCGAATTTTAAATAAGACTTTGCTGATCTTGGAATAACATCATAGTAAGAAAGTATGTAAACTAGGACTGTTGAAAAATAGAAATTTTTTGTCTTAAGTGACAGAAGGTCGAGGTTGCGTACTTGAAGTTGAAAGTGTTCGTATACAACTTAGGTATCTGTTTAACATTCATTGAAAGCAGTGATTTTGTAAAAAGTGTAATCGATTGAGTTTGCTTTGTCTACACTGATAACATCTGTATTAAAAACAAGCTCCGTTATTCCACGTGCGGCTGAATAGAATTTTTAAGAAAAAAATTGTGCTTCAAAATAAATTAACTACGAATGCCGTAACAGTTTAATTTGCCGTCCTCTCATAATGTAATTTGGAAACATCGAATCCATTTTGCAAGGGTACCACAAATAATAAATATTGATTGGAAAACTGAGTGCAAGACTATACCCAGAAAGTTCCTCATTTTTACTGAAAATGAACTTAATTGGCATTCGTAATCACTCCAAACCTCAAAATTGACTTCTGAAGAAGTCATCTCAGAAAAAGCTTTCATAGTTTGTCTTACATCAGGAGTGTGATGAATATTAAATGGATTATATGGATGGATATATTATGTATACATATTTGTGTCGGAAGTAAATTGTAGAAGCTATGAAAACGTTAAAACGATATTAAAAAATACTTTCTGTCCATTTAAATGATGCTTGCATTTTTCTATGAAATAGAATGAACATTTAACCAATTCAACCCGAGTGAAATATAAGTAGACTGAGAATTGCTATTGAGAGTAGCTTCAAAAAGTATGAGCAATATGTCGAATAGTAGTCACGTGACTGCTCTGTGTAAAATTGGCATCTTATCGCCTAGTTCGGCGGTATAACATTTTATGACAGGGTATGTGCGTGATGCGCATTTCTATAGAGAGGAGACAAAAATGGCAACATCACAAAATTCTCTACTATGTCCTGTGGACCAATCAGATGATGGATTAATGGATGGGCGTTTTCTACCTTCCCGTGGATCAATCAGATGATGAATGATCGTTTCCACCCAGAAGACGAAAGTCGCGTAAGGGTCACATTACTAGTCTTAGTCACATAATCCTGGGCACATAAAAGGGTTACCATTTCTCACTCTACTTTTATACTTCCTCTCTGGTTTGCACATGCTAGCAACTTGTGAGTCGTAGGCAAAGCAGGTTCTATTCCTGCAACCTTTGGATTCCTGTTGCCTGGGTGCATTTCTCTCTTATGTTTCAGTAAAACCTTCCCTTTGTATGTGTTTATGTTAATTTACTTGCGCCATAAAACCAACCAAACATGAAGATACTGCCCTCTTTACCAGGGGCCGCCGTGGCTCATTGAGTCTGCCCACTGCTCCAGCAGCCTGCGAGCTGTTGGCTGTGCAATTTCAGTTCTTGTAAATACCTTCAGTGAATTTCTCTCTCCTGTATCAATAAAACTTTCCTTGTGTGTGCATGTCCATTACTTGGCGTTATATGTCTTGTGTTTGGTAGGATGTTGCGCCATAAAAACTGACCAACGAAACATGACTATACTGCCTGGCCCAGTGGGTTTATCTCATGAGCTAGCAGCCTGCTAGGTATAGACGAAGCGATTCGATTCGATTAACTACTCTGGGTGTATTTCACTCTTATATCTGTTAAACTTTCCTTTTGTGGGTATTTTCATCGACGGAAAAACATTGTATGGCACAGCTTGACTAGATCCCCTCCACTATAAAAAAGCCAAACAAACATGGTGATATTGATTTCTTTACCAGCCCGACAGTATTCAAATATGAGAAATTTTGTGAAGAGCAACTGATGCAAAATATGATCAACGTAGAATGCTGTCTTAATGATCATTATTGCACACACTTCATTTTTGTTTCAATGCTTTCTAATGAAAAGAAAATGTTTATGTTCTGTCGTATTTTATATCGAGGATTCAGCTGCTTGTAATGTTAGTGCACCTATACTATACGTTGCTAATGACGCAAATGAATTGCTTATGACGTATGAAAAGAATTAATGTGCGTGCAGAAATTTGCTTTTTAGCTCTGTTGAAAATAATTACGAAAAATTAATGAATGATTTGATTAAAAAAGCTATGTAAACTTTCAACAAATAATAATTGTTCTTCATTTTTAAAAACCTATTTTGCCCAACCTAACCCCTACTGGCAAGATTTTAAAAATGGATTTTATTCTGCAACAGATAGTTTATTTGATGCTTTCCAATATTTAACGTTTGATGTCTATCATTATTACTATTCTATATATATATCTCCCTATTATTATTCAATTAAATATTTGCTTTGAATTTTGATCACATTGGAAATTCATCCCAGAATAGTAAACAGTAAATTTGTCTTGAAAAATATTCAAAACGTAATATTTCATTTATTAATTAGATAACAACAAAAAGTGGGCAGTTAACTACTTAGGAATGCTTTCATTCAAGAAACTTCTGACATGGATAAGGAAGAATTTTAATGGCTATTATAATGTAATTGTGAGTGTTCCAGAAGTCGGACACTGCTGAAAAATATTGCTACTTCGTCAATGCTCTTTTTAAAGAACTCCATTCTTCCAATCTCGCTCTATTTTACGAACTTACAAGTCTTTCCTAACCATCACAAAACTAGTTTCAACTTTTCATTCCATTTTCCAAACAGGTGTTGGAACAATCTTTTTAACGAATCAAACAAAAGGAGAAAAATAATTCTTAGAAAATAAATAATTTTATGGAAAAGGCCGCAGTCTGTCATCCGAAACAAGTCGTAGTCTATTTCGGACATTGCGAAGGCCAAATAGGTGGCTTTGCTTTGACAGCAAGCTGGTAGTCATTCGGTGATAAGAGGAAGCGTACTATCCTGTGCGACATTTTAGAAGTGACGGTCAGAACTGACAAAATTCATTCGTTAAAATAATCCAAATTAAAGTAACTTTTCCACTGAATTCTGCTACCATATATGATACACTGATTTAGTAGCTTTGTTCATTTGAAGATCAGGTAAAAATTTCACTTGCATTGTGTTTATTTTGAAGAACAGCGCTCTACAGTACGATTCAGATTAACGATAGAGGCGATGTAATTATGTGCCAATTACAACCCGATTACTCCGAATTAATGGAGAATTACCGCATCCCAGTGGGTTTGCCGCTGCTCTAGCAAGCTACTAGTTGAAGGAAGCGCAGGTTCTGTTCCTGTAACTTACCATGTATGTATTTCTCTTCTCTATTAGTAAAACTTCCCTTGAGTGAGTATGTCCATTACTTCATATTGGTTGTCTTGTGCTTGACGCAGTTTGGCAAAATATGGTACTTGTTCCACCAAACCCCAACCAACCGTCAACTCGATCATTCCGCTGTTAATGGAAGAATGCTGGAGATAAGTGGGTTTGCCCACAGCACGAGTTGTACTCAGAACAGGTCCGATTTCTATAACTTACCCTGGGCAAGTTATAGAAATCGAATTAGGAAAATTCTATTTGGAATCGAATTCTCTTCTTTGTTAGTAGAAGTTTCCTTGTTTGTATGTCCATTACTTGACGTTGTCTGCCTTGTATTTAGCGCAGCTTGGCAAAATATGGCTCATGTGCCTTAAAGCTTCAAAACCAACCAACCGGGGTTAACGGAGGCTTGGCTGATGTCACCAACGCTAAACTTTGGCGACTGCATTGTATTATGTCGTATGTTGAAAATGATTGGGTAATTTCACTCGACAACTACCCCGTCAAAGTCCTCCAGCAGCCAGTACGAACGAACTGTGAACTCTCCTACAAGCAGCCTGGCAAACAATTCCTCAGGAACACATTCGAAACCTCGAAGTCACGACGTGTAGCAGCTCGTGGAAGCTTCATAACATACTGACTTTTTCAGGTTATAATTGTTAAATTGATCTGGATATTTAAACTTTTTTATATACAGTAATATGTGGTACAAATTTCATTCTAATCACATGATTCTTTCAAGGTGTTGCAATTTTCGCAAACATTATTGTATTTCAAGCGAATATAGATGGTCGAGGGGAGGTCCCCTCTACTGTGAAGGTAAAAAATAGAGAAATCGAGCTGAAGAATAGAGGGGTTGAGTATGATGTACCTAATACTGCACAGGGAATCCGATCCACGGACTTAGGTGGCTCGGGTTCATCCGCTATTCTCAGTTCATCTGGTTCATCAACTCTGATCACTCTCAGAGAATCCTCATTCTGCTCTCTCTTTAGGGGTCTGTCCAGAAAGTATCACATTAAAAATGTTTTCATCGTTTATCCTAATGTATTCAGAGTGAATGTCTCTCCCCTCTATGATCACCATCCTAAATCTCACAAGTAACCAAGCATAAAATAGTTGTTCCTATGGCAAATGAAGAGGCGAAGATCATCATTTTGTCTCTGGCATCACTTAGAGCTCGGAGAGGTTCATGTTGAGAGGCATGTTGTTGGGAGCAGTTCAGAGCAGACTAGGGAATATTAGTATGCTAAGTAAAACAAAAGGGTCATATTTAGCCAATCTGAACCAAACAACGTCAAGTAGACACACACAAGGAAATACTTACTGACATAGAAGAGAGAAATACACCTAAGGGGCAAACCCACTGAGCTACTCTGACAGTCTAGGAGTGGTAGCCGTTTGCCTAGCGCTGTCACCCATTTAATTTCACCCAGAGACACATATAACTTAACCTTCTGAGCGTCATAAGATTTTAGAGTAATGCAGAATTACTTTTTCTCCACAACATAATGTGACTAAAATACCGGATCTATTTAGTGAAAGAATCCTAGGATAGATTCTATCGGTCAAGGTCGAAGCTGGTTAGAAGTCATACAGGGAAGACTGCAGGATATATGCTATAAACCCCTCGAAGGGTTATGGAAGCTGAGGACACCTCCTAACCAAACATAAAGTAAAAACACACTACACAATAATGAAAAAATCAACATAACAAGCATTATTTTTTTAAAAGTTACTGATTGCCTAATTTTCTAAAATATAATTTGACTTTGTTGTAGCCTCAGAACTACGATATTTCGAAAAAGTTATAGATAAATTTCATTTCACGAACTTTCGTGTACTTTTGGTTCGTAAAAACGAGCCTTAGACTATTTTTTGATAAAGTAACGAACGAGGGTTGAAGTTTCCCCGCAGCAGACTCTCGATTCTGCTGAGTTCATTCTTGTTTCGCCATCCTCTTTAGTTATCTGTTTGTTCCCAGTATCCTGGTACTTTCTATCAGAATGATTCATACGATTCTTCGAAGATAAATATAATTAATTGTCTCGGCAAATTCAATAAACATTGATAAGTTCTTATTAGTGCGACGACGGAGTTACTGATAGACTGAAGATGTCATCTTCAAAACACGAACCAAGATTTTTTAATAATTTACGAGGTAACTTGATCTTTGTGATGGTGCTATTTTAGTTAGGTTGAAAGACCTGTTTCCAAGTTTACTTTAATGTAAGGTTTATTTTAGAGTTTTGTTTTATTGTAGACGCACATTAGTTTGAGTTCTTTTTTTAAGATCCAGCCTACACAGAGGTGTAAGGCTAGTTGAGAGATGGTCGGGAGAACATCCGTCAAGCCCCTAAAGGTTCTCAGAACCCTCATTCCAATAGGACCACCAAAATACAATTAATTTACATAAAACAAAAGCAGAAAGAAACAAGTGCGACAGTGGCAGAAATTCAGAAATTCAGATGGAAAGCAAAGCAAACCATGATTGCTTTGCTTTCCATCTACATAAACTTGATATTACTAACAGCCCCTTGTGGCTCTCTTTGTATCCTTTGTACGGATAATGCATGCTTTGTACGGATGATGCATGCTCCAAGTGGTATCAACGAGATCAATCTGACCGATTTTGATAATGACGAGATATCTCGTCATCAAGATACTGTCGATTTTTTGATGGTGACAAGATCAAGATCTGATCAGTTTTCTTCAAATGATCGTCATCGGGTTTTCTTCGAATGACGAAATATCTCGTTCAACAAGATATGGTCAGTGTTGCTAATTACGGGTTGCCTTGTCGAGACGACCACCAGGAGGGTTAATGAATGCAGCACACTCACTAACCTGCGCAGCTCTGATCGAAACAACTCTCAGTGGACGTTGTATTTTATCCATGATGTATTTTATGTTTTAATTCTTGCTTTTATTTGTGAGTACTTTTGGCTGAAGGATTTCTGTGTGTAATGGCCTGCTGTGTTGGAAATACTACTTATAAAAATACATAAAACGAAAACAAGTTACAAAAGACAAACAAAATTCACACACACAAAGGCAGTCAAATTAAATATTCATCTGTTAGGATTATACAATATTTTCAGAGATTTGGAAATTTTTATAGTTTATAAATCTATAAGAGATTGGGTTATTTATATTATTTTTTAGCCATGTAAGGTATAATCACACATGTCGGATCATGGGTAGTTGGATCTTATACATGCAAAGATTATAAATACTTCACATAAAAACACATCATTATGCCTGTGTGGTATAATTGGTGAAACGGATCACTATTTTATCGAATGCAAATTCCCGGAACATCTTCACTTAAAAGGATCCAACGTCAGTTCATGTTCTTAGTTCCTTATCCCATGCTAACCAAGATTTCCTCCTGGGGATCAGAAGTCTACTGCAGCCCCTATGAGGTATCAACTTTACCTTGCTATACTTTGATCATTTCGAGAAGAGACTTGATCACATCCACATGGATTGCTTTATTCAATCTTTAGTGACCTTTTTAGCTTCTTAGTTGGTTTCTAATAAAGAATGACTTAACACAATAGTATTTTTGTCATTTTATAATATATTTCTTTGCTATTAAATTATTACCATGATAAATAGTAAAATTTCAATCAACTATTTCTGCAGATGTGTTTCCAAACGTTACTAAGCATTTCAGAAGTTTCCTAGAACAAATAAAAATTTTGACTAATCAACATTTGAAATAAATTTATCAATCGAAAAATCTTTATTTTAGAAGTTGCTTTGCTCTTCCTTACAGGTTTTGTTCCCTAATTATGCCTGAAATCAGGGCCGTAAGCGTGTTGGTGTGCTGTGTACACACTTGCACGTAGACAGGGAAAAATAGGGGGTGTACAACTTTAAAAAATTCAGTAAATAAAAATAAAGGCAGATTCAATGGCAGGCCAAGTTTTTAGAGTAAAAATGTGATGAACTAAGAATTACCTGAATCAGTATTAATGAATAAGCAACAAAGCAAGCAGTTATGAAGCAATATGAGAGGGATTTTCAATGTAAACAAACAAGACAGAGAGCAAATATTTTACTTCCGTTCCCCATATGCTCTCACATGATACATAGCGAGGTTACCTTAAAATATAGTTCATCATCGTAGCGTTTGTTGTTTAATCTAATTGGCATTGAGCAATCAGCTATTATGCACCAATACGGAATTTGTTCTTTAGATTATTATTGGTACAGGGTAAACGTTCCGCCGCTAAAACACTACCGCCAACTACATTTAGCTTGACTGAAAAACCCCTCACATTTAGGTTTGTTGTGTGTTGTGATAGATGGTACCGATGAATCTATGAGTAGTTTGATTCAGTTTCATTCAAATAATGAAAAATTGTTTATCAGGAGCGGTTTATTTTGAACTTCAAACGTTTTTAAGCGAGGCAGCTTGTTGAGGTTTGAACGTGGACAGCTAATACCTCGCAATGGTCCTTCCTACAATGGGCTGACATTTCGATGATATACTCTAAACTTGAATTGGCAATCAATATTATTAGAGTATTTTTTCTATAACGGAAGCAACTGTTAACCGAATAGATATTGTTTTATATAATTTAATCCCCTTAACATTTCAAAATTTTCATTGTCTTTAGTTTTAATACTGAACTAAAATACAGTGTTCTATACCCAACATCCGTCAGAGATAGGTAGGTAGTTAATTAACGTCGCACTGGAGCAACACAACGGGCTATTCGAGACGGTCCGGGATCAATAACATCCGCCAGAAAAAATTAAAACTAAAAATCGGGGAAAACCACTTAGAATTTTCATTGTTATCTTACTGGCATCGAGAATCCAGGGTCGACGTTTTAGGATGGTTATTTGATTTTCGTATGATGCAAGGGCTAGATCTGGCCAAGCTGTGCCAATAATTTAGCGCCTTAGGAAAAATTGAATTTGGTTATAACTATCGCTGTTATTTGTAGGTAGGACATCTGAGAAATAACAATGCAATAGATATAAACAATTAAGAAGAAACTGCGACGCAGGTGTTATGCGGAGGTCTACTAATGATTGAATAATTCTTAAAAAGAATTCACAAAATTTTAATTTAATTCACATAACTTTCGGAAGTTTGTTAACTATCGAATATAAACAAGACTACGAAATTTGCTAATACCCGAATGGTACTTTTACTGGTATAAAACTTTTTCATGTAATTGAATTGCATGAAAAAATTAGACTAGGATAAAAACCTTTTCATGCCTTAGGACGTATGAGCTCCGTACAGCTTCTCAGAACTACATATGAGGATAAAGCTATCAGATGGTTATTACAAAATCAAATTAAAACTGTTTTGATACTTTCCAGGAATTTTGTATTTTACATGTAAGTACTGAGTAACTCGTATGTTCATGTGCTTTCACACAAGCTAACTGCATCATTAAACTACATTTTACTTTTTCATGTTGATGATGAGATGTTTTTAATACATTTACTTTCCCTACTTTCGAAGTGTTTATTTTGTTTCCATGTTGTTGACTTAGTGTTTATCACACTTTTAATGTTGGTTGGGTTGTTAATGGGATATTTAAAAATCCATTTTTAATTAATTTTATTTTGTCTTGCTTCTGACGCAGATTATGCATTTATGGATCTTACGCCTCAAAATCCAAAGCAACCAACCATCTACTAGTTAAAGCAGACCAGTCAAGGACAAAATGTGCACACTCATACTCGAAGCTTTATTTAAAGCTTTAAAAAAGCTCGCTATCAAATTCGACTGAGATTACACGAACATTCGGTTACTCAGAGCTCGGACAACCAAGGATCTATTGTATATTATATTGATACTGTACAAAATTACACCCGAATTCTCTTGTCTCCACTCCTTTTAGGAAACTAAAATTATGTTACACAATTACTATCCAACAAACAATCAATAAAACCAACAAATATATTTATAGAATTATTGTTTCAATATGAAGTCTTTTAAACGAATCGTTTTATATATTTTATCATGGGTAAAGGATTTCTCATCACCAAAAGATTGGCATTAAGAAGGTAAAACATACATGCCTAATGGAATAGGTCAGCAAACTTCCAACATTCTGTGTTTTTCGAAAACAAATTCATTCACAAATAAAGTTCTTTATGAAACAATTATTTTTTAAAGTTAATTTTTGTTGACATATTGCAATTCGATATTTGTAAAATTTGGAGATCGCATGTACAAGTTTGTTTACATTATACAAATGATTTTTAAAAGTTTTTACGTTTTACTTTCTCTGCTTTGGTGAAGTGGTATTGCAGTCAGTGCTTACTGTCAGAGAAGTGAAACTCTTCGCAGTAACAAGGAATTGACAGATTCGGATTGCCCTTACTAGAACTTTCCCCAACGTTAGCCTTAAATTAAGAGGAAACCATCTTCTGCCACAGAAAAATCTGGATCTCCAACTCTCTTTCCCTGACAATCCACATAATATGAAAATTGTATGATTCGTTTTCTTTCACTTATGTATAATCAACCTTCTGGAAGTGAACAGGCAGTTTAAAAACAGGAAATTCCTGTTTTCCCTTCCGCTCTTGCTGGCAACCACCGTGGCGATGCAGCTTCAATTATGGAAGGGGGTTACACAAGCTTTTCCGAGAAAATAATTTTCCTTCTATAGGGGCGAAGTTGAAATTGGAGTATAAACTACTACGTTAGCAAAATTAGGTAGGGGTTATAATCAATACCCATACTTGTACCTTATGTTTAAGTATATATATATTTTAATTAACGTCACATTAGAGCAACACAACGGGCTATTGGTGACGGTTCAGGATCAATCCCAAAGGGAAATATCCGAACCCCATGCTTAGAAAAAAGTATAGGTGTAGCAAGAATAAGTATGGGGGCCACAAAAGAAAATATACATAAAAATGCTTTTTTTAAAATTCCTAACACCTTAAATATCTACCTGCAGTTAAATAATAGTTTCCGTTATGATTTATGGCAGAAAAATATTTCCCGAGCGTTCACGAAGAATTGGAAACTGTACTATAATTAGAGAAGAACAGATAGCATTTTCGAGATTTAGAACTGGCCACATCAAAACAATGAAATATGCGGCAGGAAAAAAGATTTACTCTGGCTGTCACAACTGACGAATAACAGCGTGACTAGTATTGACTGCATACTGTAGTGCTTCGGGGTCATGAAAAAACATTCATGATGATCCGATGCATCTTTTGGATAGTTTTCGCAGGACATCATGGAACTGATATAATTTTGATCCAGGATAAGAAAAAACCAATCGTGTTGTACGTTATAAGATGCATATTTTTTATGAGGTTACGTTTTCTGAACTCTCCCATCATGAAGGGTGATAAGCCATATTGGCCGAATCTCTTCCTCCAAAATACAAAATGGTAGAGGCCCAGTCCCCATATATTTTTTTCAATGCCCGACCACTGTTCTTATCGGCCTTCGGCACTACTAGGGGCGAACTGGCGGGTAAGCCGCCATTGCCCCTAACACGAGCAATCACAAGCATCCATACCAATACAAACTGGAGTTCGAACTCGGGACATTGGTGGCATGCAAACGCTATGACAACTATATCAGTTAAAAGGCGATAGGTACTTAATTAACATCACACTGTAGCAAGAGAACGGGCTATTGGCGACGGTCTGGATCCCCAAGGAAAAGATCCAAGGACAACACCTCTTAATTTTAAAACGCTGTCAAATGACGAGGACAACACCTCAGCTGGCACTCCATTCTCCAAACTTCCACACCACACAACGTGAGGACATTTGAGGCCACGCCAGATGTACACGAGTCTTTGACTGGACGAGTTTGCAATCCTCCAGTTGCTAATCAGTTGTTCTTCCAACTGGGCTACCGCAGTCTCCAGTTAAGTGGAGGGGACCCAAATTTAGGAATACAATTTTTATGCCACTTTTATGATAGACATCTTCTGAAAAAGCTAAGTTCTTTCCTTATACTTGATCATCAGTTGGGTGACAGACAAACAATGTGACAACTATACTAGTTAGACGACACGCCTTGAAATATAAGGGTATAACAAACATAAATATATCGTCGGCTTGCAAGACAAACACACTAAGTCAAAATTTCCAAGATAGGAGTTTTTTAGCTTTTGTGGACCAGAATGAGGTGATATTTTGATTGAAGTGCGTGTCCACTAAGTTGTTTTTTCATTACGTGAAGGTGGAATTTCTTCTCGACAAACACACTTAGTGAGTTGGCTGCTTGATTTTGAGTTTTATGGCGCAAGGGATATATTTAGCCCAGCTGCGCCAAACACTTGACAGACAACATCACGTAACAGACACAAACACACAAGGGAAGTTTTACTGACACCGAGGAGAGAAATACACACAGGGGAGGGGTATTTTAATTAACATCGCACTGGAGCGGGAATACTGACGAGGGTCCGGGATCAAACCCGAAGGGAAAGTTCAGAAAATACACCCAGGGAAAATCGAATCTGCACCACCTACAACTCAAAGGTGCTTACAAACAAAGCTTAGGTTTGCGAACTTAATGAACCACTGCGGCCTTTTAGTGAGTAAAATTTTTCCCTCTCCGTTTTCTCAGATATATGTTTTTTGAATATTGAATTTGTTTCACTTGTAGCCGATGATATGAGAAGCATTTCTTGTCGAGGTAAATGTAGGTGGCGGTAGTGTTTCTTGGGAGGAACATATTTCCTTTACGCATTCCGAATGTGACGTCACTTGGCTTATTTTTGAACACGATTTCAGTGCGTTGCCTATAGAAATCTAAAAGAATGAATTTCGAATTGATACTCGATAGTTGATTGGTCAACGCCAAGTAGATTAAACGCCAAAACGTCGACTGACTGCATTTTAAGGTAACATCGATGTGAGAGCATCTGGGTGGAGGACGGCCCCATACTCCGTCTGGAGCCGTCGTGGCTGAGTGGGTACTGCCATAGCAACCCACTGCTAAACTGCGCTAGAAACCAACTAGTTGCCCATTGCGCTAAGGGGCAGCTGTAGCCCGTTTGGAAGCAACTGGAGGATTGCGAATTCCAATCCAAAAACCGTCGCGTACAAAGGGGGCTGGTGCATGTTAAAATTGTCGTGGCCTCAAATGTCTTCACGTTGGCGTGGTGTGGGAGTTTGGAGTGCCAGCTCAGTTGTGATCTCGTCATCTGACCGTGGTTCAAAATTACTTGGTGTTGTCCTCGGATGTTTCCCTTCGGGATGGATCCCGGACCGCCGCCAATAGCCCGTTGTATTTCCATAGTATGACAATTAAATACCTACCTGCCCACTTCACTAGCAACCTGCGAGTCGTAGGCGGCGCAGGTTCGATTCCTGTGAGGTTCTTCCTCCCTGTGTTTATATCTCTCTTCTGTGTCGGCAAAACCTTCTTTGTGTGTGTATGTTCATTACTTGATATTGTGTCTGGCGCATCATGGCCAAATATAGCCCTGTTGTCTTGAAAACCGAACCAACCAACCGTTATCAAACCAACCAGACGGAGTGTGGTTGGTTTGAAATTCGATTTCTTTGGTTTCTTAACGGATAGTCCGGCTCCCGCGAGAAGGCTCAGTGGGTCAAGTGGTTTTAAACGAGTGTATTAGTTAAATTAGGGGACTGGTGGTAACGTAAACTAATCGATACCACAATCTTTAGCGCCGATTCTGGTTCTGAGTTTATCATATAACAATATTTTAGAAAAAGTAAAGATTTTCATTAAAGAGAAAAAACCTAGAAAAGAGAGAGATAGAAAGAATAATGAGTTGTGTGAAATTTTTTTTGTTTTTCAAATTCTTTTCGTTAATTTTTCTATTTTTTTTTCGCTTAACCTAAAACGGTGTTTTTCTAAGAAATTCCTCTTTGGAGACATAAAAAGCACGCCGAAAAACGTGCCAAAAGTGTTGCCACAAAAGTCTTCATATCAAAGTTATACCGAAAAAACAAATTCTGAACTGAATAAACAAAATAAAAATAAAATTAAGTTTTGTTGCAAATAATATATAGATTTGCTACTTTTGAACACGGGTAACGCATAGACTAGGTATTGAAAATAGACTTCTCATCCTCTTTCCCATTGATCTAGGAGAATTGTACCACGGTTCCGGTATACCCTTCTTATAAAGGGGCCTTGAAATACAAATATTTTGCTCTTTATGTCTTACAAATAATTTTATTCTCCTTGAATTGACACATAAAACCCTTCAAAATAACATAAAGTAATAGTGCTGCCATCTACTGCCTATTGTATAAAACAATTTAAATTTTAGGATTAAGGTTTGCAAAAAAAATACAAATTTCAATTTTGTTCATTTCGAAGAACTTATAGGTTAAAATCAAATTATTCAGGCAGAATTTGAAGAATTATTACATGTAGAATTAATATGAATATTAATTGATTCATATTAATATTCATATTAATTTATCATATTAATATATTATATTCATATTATATTATATACAAATATTAATTGATTCATATTAATATTTGTTAATAAACAATGAGTTTTTCTATCCTAAGAAAATTTATTATGAATTTTATTGTTTTCTCGTTAAAATTATTCTAAGTTTTCAGGCTGATAAAAAATTCATTTTATTAAAAAGTTTATACCTGTAGGTGTTAGAATGAATGATGCAGCAGTAAATGTCATCAGTAGAGGACATATATTCCTCCCTATTACTATTATTAGGACATTTTAGCTTCCACACAGAACTACAATGTATAAGAAATTGTTTCTTTTGCTATTGCAAACTTCAAAGGTAAGATATGCAATACCCACCGATCAATAGTATCAATTCAGTTACAGATGGTTTTCTTAAAAGTATAGATGCAATACTTAAAACCCATGACATCCGTAAGTAAAATCAAAATGGTAAACAATGACGCAGAAGTACATTAGTAGTGATAAAGGTGTTTAATTTCGAAATGGATAGTGTAATTATGAAATTAATTGCAATTTTTCATGTTAAAGATGTCTGACATTAGGATGAGGAAATATTGTGGAAAGCATTTTCTAAGTTACTGCTTCTCTCCTAAAATAAAACAATTTTTGCCGAAGTTACAGAGAAATTCTAAGAAATGAACAGTTTACTCAGTTGCTGTAACTAGATAGATGTTTTGACTGAAAAGCTTTGATTTTTATAAGCGGCTGCTTGGATATCAATAACCCATGATTTTACAATAATATTTGAATTCATTTTTTCAATTTGATTATATTAAACGAACGATCTTCTAAATTACGGGCATGTGTTTAAGCTAAAATTGAATAATTTTCTTCACTATATGGCGGAAATGTCGGTTACTTTTCCAATCAAAAGCAGGCATGCGGAATCATTCAGGATGTTCAAATGATGTCTGGAGCATGAAAATTGAATATAGTTGCAAATAGAGTAATTTAAAATTCAATTATCAATACAGAATCCAAGAACAAAAGATTCTTAATTCCCAAAATTCTTACCCTGGGTGTTTTCCCTCTTCTGAATCAGTAACACTCCTTGTTTGTGTATGTCCATTGCTTGAAGTTGTCAGTCTCGTGTTTGACTCATCCTGGCAAAATATGGTCCTTTTGCTCCATATAACCCAACAACACCCTTAAAATTACCTATTCTGAAATAGCATTTCCTCTATATACTCTTAATAAACTGATTAGCACGGAAGCAAGAATATTTTTTATTTAAGATCTGGAAATTTCTAAACATGATAGATATCAATAGCAAGTTACATCTTTCGACTTTTGTAGTAGAAACAGGATGCAGGAAGAGTTAAAATTTCATATAAAATAATATATCCAGGTTGAGATAAAATCGCACCTATTATATCTATTTTACGAGGCAAAGTAAAGGAAGTGAAAACTTGAGAAGCTTTCCAGAGAAATATAAAGTGTATTTTCCTTTATTTTTATAGATGTCATTTGAAATGTTGATGATACACTTTAAATTTTTATGTTCAACATTTGTATCCAATAATTCCAATGGGACATTGTATAAAAAGAAGTTATTTTAGACACTATACAATAGATGGCAGCACAAAATAATGTATTGAAACCATCCTTTCGCTCAAAAACACCTTTTATAATTCGAAGTTGGTGAGTTTGACTACTTTTCGTGGATTTTTTGCTTTACGAGGGTAGATAGACCATCAAACTTTTTGGTTCCTATTTGTCAAAAACAAGGAAACCCAAATCAGTTTTAAAAGTGTTTTTAATTTTTCCCCATGAGCATACAATTTTCCTTTAACACTTAAAAATTCTCACTAAAATGCTTCAAGATAATTTTTTGGACTTAGTTCATAGTGAAATTGAAGCAGTAAAATAAAATTTAAAGCAATAAAATTACCCAAAAATTAACATGTTTCAAGAATCACCAGAAATAAAGAATTATAATTATTTTTTTCCCACCAAAAATATATTTACTTTCTACCTAATATCAATCTTATATTATTGTATTTTAAGGTTTCAATCTCGAAACTATCTCTTAAAGTTCACATTAATCATCCTGGAGCCTCCTCTTACAAATTAACAAGAATTGTGCAGTCTTTGATAAGTAGCTTGTCAAAGACTGCACAATTCTTGCATTGTAGCTCCTAAACCACAAGAGTGCTTCTTGGACCACGCAAAAGAGAAATATTGTGGAAAATAAAACTATAAAAATTGAGGAATCCATTTCCAACATTTAAATGGAGAAAAAGCGTGGCCAAATATGGCCATTGTCGTGATAAAACCCAACCAACTTGCAACAAAGAGTGACTCAGTGGATTTTCTTAACGTGCTAGGTACCTGAGAGTTCCATGATTCCTTAACTTAACCTGGATGTGTCTCCCTCTTCTGTATCAGTAAAACTTTCTTTGCGTGTGTATGTGCATTGCTTGATTTAGTCTTGTGTTTGGTGTAGCTTATCTAAACATGGTCCTTGAGCCATTAAATCTAACCAACTTACATACATGAGATCTTCCTTTTCTTGATACTAATGAAGTAGTAGTTAGTGCAACGACCTCGTAACATTTTTATTTTATTTATCAATAACCCGTTGTGTTGCTACTGTGCGATATATATTCAACTACCGACTATTTTATTTATGGTAGGTAGTCAACTGGAGGGTTAAGAGATAGACCATTTGCAAATCTGGATTTGGAAAGTAGATAGGTAGTTGAAATTATGGTCTTTACGTCGCATTGGAGCGATAACACAACGGACTACTGGCGACAGTCCGAGATCAACTCGGAAGGGAATGTCTCGAAGACAACACCTCATAATATTGAGCCATGGTCAGATAACAACTCTGGATTAGGAACGTGTACAAGGGGAGTGCTACAGATATTGTAGCCCCTGTCTTATCTCTGAATCACCTGTTCCCTCTTTGGATCAAATATGCCTATTCACTGGAACATCTTCATTGGTTGGAATTTCATGGTGCACAGGCCATATTTGGACAAACTGCGCCAAACACAAGGCATACAACATCAAGTAATGGACACACACACGCACACACATGAAGTTTTACTGTTACAAAAGAAATAAATACTTCCAGGGTAAGTGAGTGCCCTCTAAAGTGGCTTTGTTGAATTGGCTTTGTTCAAGCCTTATTTCAAGGGGTTTCTTATGTTGAAACTACAATTTGTATGTAAACACCGCCATCCGCGATACGATTAACTTTTCATGATAAGCTTTAAGCAGTTTTTACTGTAAATAGTTGAATGCATTAATTTGAAAAATTCAAAATTGTCATTTTCCATAAGCTAAGATTGTTTGTGCGGAGAGGTCCACAGAATAATTCGAGAATCTCCCATATTTCAAATACTGTTCCATATTTTCATTTCAGCCCCTTCTCTTTAAAAGTTCCCTTGGTACTATAATTTGAAGATCACTGACATTCTCATTACTGATAAATTACCGACGGAAATTCTCAACATCGATTTTTAGCGGTTTTTAGTTTTGTTTTTTAATTCAACGAGCTGTTTCCGGCACATGTTTTAAATGACAGCAATTGCTGCTGTGACGAAGACAGTATCACTAAATTTACCCATCAGGTCAAATGACCCGTTTTGAAATTTAGACTTCAAATTACTTTTTTTAGTTTTATCGCTTTTCCTTAATTGACTTCACGACTTTTCCTGAAATGTTTATAAAATTAATTTAGTAGAATATATTTCTCTTCACTTCTCTCTGTATCTGACGTATGTATGAAGTGCACCTATTTTTACCGTGACGGGTCATTTGACCGGTTTAGTAACATGTTTTTACATTTTTAACTCTAAAACCATTCCTTATACCACTGCTATGCAAAATAATAAGCACACACACCACTGCAAAGAGAAATAGTGTGAATTTTAGATGGCAAGTATTTTTCAATATACCTGCAGATATTTTAGGCAGAATAAATGCCTGGGAACAACGAAACGACAGGTGAAAATATTTCAAGGAAAGAATTTTTTTTCAATTAGGAGTACTTGCTGATGAATATCAAGGACTTCAGGGGAAGTATCATCGGCAAGCTCAATCAAAGTTACTAATGTGTGTAAAAAGTGCCAAATAAGATAATGCCATGAAAATAAAGCCACTAAAATCTGCTCTGTGCAAAAATATGTATTTGCGGAAAGTGTTTAATAGAGTAAATTTGCATCTGCAAAAATACAGCAAACTAATCAAGATTTTACTATCGAATACCCCCAAAAAATAAAATACTGAATTAAAAGTCAAAATAATATCTTACATATGATTATTGAATTTTTGTTATTTCGTTCATTAAATAATTATTAAAAGATAGCTTTGTTTATTATTTTGAGCACTATTTCCGCTGTTTCCGCCTGCACCCAAATGGAAAATTGCCTGTTTACCCGTTTCAGTAAATATAGGTATTTACAAAGGGTTTGTAAATTTAGAGTTAAGATGCAAATTTTTGTTAGCGCGTAAATGTGTGCAAAGAAACTTAGCCATGTGATTTATTTCCTTCAAAAAATTCGTTTGAAATGGGGAACGATCAATTTCCCCCTTCAGTAGAGGATACCAAAATTAATGAATAGGCTACATTTGGAATTTGAAGATTTCAGCTACCTGTATACAATGGCATTTGCAGCTACTACCGCTGTATAAAATTGATCCCTGAAGTATGATCTTAAAGAAAAAGATAAATATAATAAAAAGCCACACAAAAAATACCGGTAACGATGACTTGATAATCAATCTCATCAATTTCCGAAACCCGTGATTCATTACAGGTTTTGGAAATTGGTTAGAATTACCCTTTTTACCCTACTTGATTTAACCTCTTCTAACCCAGCATGGTTTGGGGCCCTTTGGGAGTTTTGTTATTAGAAGCTATAAAATACCACTTTTGTCTCAATTTATGTTTTATATTGAAAACTAATGGGGTGAAAACAACGCAATTTGGGAATAGCGAAGCACACGGTACACGCTTGACGCCAAATATTTTTTGTCGCCAAGGTAAATGTGACAAAACTCTTACCATGCAATATCACGGCATTGCAAACATCGACTTTCTAATGAAATAGACAGAGAATGTGCTTGCGTCTTCATTTTATTTCCTCCAATCGCTCGGTTTGAAGATCTGGTGATAGTCCCGTGGTATTGAAGAAAGTACGAATACTAATGTAGGACTAATTGACGAATGTGATGAAAAACCATCGATCTTCTAATGAAATAGACAAAGCATGTGATCGGACTCAATCCTGAGATCTCAGAAGGGTAAGTCACGTGGGTTTATGAATAGACTTGGATCAATTGGCTATCGAAGCGCAGGATAGTGTTTTTAATCACGCTGAATAATCACTTTTTTAACCAATCAACAACGCGCCACATTAGGATTCTTGCTTTCCCCCATAATCACGTGACAGTTATTCAAACCGAGCGACCCGAAAAAATAGCACGAAACTGCTCGCACACACACCGTGTATTTCATTAGAAGGTCGATGATTACAAATTCTTAGCGTCGCCAAGATGAAAAATTCACGGATAATTGGGCGACAGACTCTTGGCGACAAATTTTAGTAATTATTATACTCTCTTGGAATTAATTTTCTCAACTCCAAGTTGCATTATATGTAACAGCAATAAAACAAAACACTTTTCCAGCATTAATGAAAGAAAAAAACATTTAGCAAAGAAAACTTGCAGAGAAAAAAAATTGAGCTCAAGTCACAGACTATAAGGAGTCCAGAGTTTTAATTCCAGGAACGCTGTGCTGCTTTTCGAGCTCGAGTCAGGGATTTTCCGATAGCGCTGCTACAGTGATTTGTCATTTCAAAGCTCGCTATTTGCTGAAAAGTGAAAGAAAAAATTGAATTTTGTTCAATTTCAAGACGTTTTCGTCTGGACTGAAGACAGGAATTAATGGCAAAAACCGCTGAGAGTTATTTTCGGTTTTCTCGCTCTCTAAGCGGAATGGCTAAGGCATGTTCAGTCGAAAATAAATGACTTTTGGTTTACCTAGAGAAAATGTTTTGATTGATGGTTCTGGAAAAGCAGTCAGAACTAAGTTATGTGCTTGAATTTATAAGGTTTTCTAGATGGTATGGATTTATACTGTTTTTACAGCAGGTATATTTAGGCATTTTGAGAAAATCTCTTCATGCGGACACTAAAAGTGTTAAAAATCACATTTAGTGGAAAACTACTCAGGAAATTTCTAATTAATTCCAGGGGAGAAAATAAACATGAATTCGAATAATTATGTAATTGCGAACAGTTACATATATTTTTACCCATGTTCATATAGATTGTACCTCTTGTTCTTAAATGAATTGCATTTTTAAACTTTTCAGCAAATATGTAAATAAATTTTCGTCAATTAAACATGTTAACTTTAGAACTGACCTCCAAATACCGACATTACTTTGAGCAAATTTTCGTAACTTGTTGCCAAAATGTGCATGCTTCAGATGTTAAAGAACTTAAAATTTAAATAGTTATGGGAAAAAATCGAACCCCCCTCTTTATTCGAGCATCGTTCATAGTAGAGCAAGTTCAAAAGTACCATTGAATAGAGAATAATGTCTTCTATAAATTTATATGCATAATATTTTCTTATAAGGGGCTATTTTCATATCAGATTACGTATAAACTTTATAATTTCCAGTGACAACACCCAATTTTAACGCTAAATTTCGAATTTATATTGACATTAGATTCTCAGACCTTATTCACATCCTCCTACCACACTATTATTTTTTATAATGTAAGTACGTGACAAAATATACGCAATGCTCTTTTAAAGTCAATTTTTAGTATGCAAATTAATTTGAAAATAAGACCCACAAAAATTATGAGCATTAATCTTCATTTATGTGTTGGTGAAAATCGATTTCAGACTTCTTATACAACAATGCAAAAATCTCATCTGTTTTCATCCTTTCTCTTTAAAATAAATTTAGCCTGTTTACAGTTAGCTGTTAAGTCCTCTAAGTAGTTTTAACGAGATATCTTGCCCATTAAGATCTTTTCGTTTGTCAATTTTGTTAATGACGAGATTCCTCATCTAGACAAAACTACCCTTTGACTCCAAGGGGGAAAGAAGATCCAAGTAATGAGAATAAATTGTCCCTTGTCCAGAAATGGTGACAATTTTGAACAAGTTTTTATATCAGTGGCTGGCCACATAGTTTTCGATACGAAGATAAACCACCAGGAGGGTTAATTATTGTTTTTGTAAAAAGAAATGATTACGCTAGAGGAACATAAACGTATTGTACTTTATGGCGTATAATATTATTGGTGAAATTTAAACATTAAATTCCTGTTTTGTGTTTTTAATATTTTTATTATTTTATGAAATTAATTACTATTTAGTCAGTTTTTACCCAATCTATTCTGTCATCTTAGTTATCCAAGTATGTGTAGTAGGTAAGTTATTAAGAGCGTTCTATATGAATGGTTCATTTTTTTCAAGAGCTGTACTCCATTTTACCTTCTTATCAGTCTAATGAACAAAAACCATTGATTTAAAAATAAGAAAGCGCACGCTTATGTAATTTACCTGTAAATTAATTACATATTCATTGCCTCAATACCTCTCTTAAAGGAAATTGATTCAAGTGAAGATCATACACAGTGTCTAAATTGATGGCAATTTTGAAGACCAGCATGCAACGTTACCCTTTCTACGAGGCCATATTAGTCATCTCTAATTATCAAACTAGAGTAGGACCTTGATTATCCTAAGCAATGCGGACCGAGGTCACCTCGGATAACCAGAAACTCTGGTAATACGGAAGTTGTAACTCGTAACAGCCCGTACGAAATACAGAAAAAATTTGCTGTCCTACTGCTAATGAAAGATTCATATGGCAAGGACAAAAACAGCGTGTAGGCACAGTCCCCACTGTGCCGTAAGGTTTGGTTCGTGAATACTTTTGGCGGAATACCTGGTAAGTGGGTCGCTGGTGAAATGAAGACGGTGGATATTTTTTTGACATTTATTTATTTAGCAAGTTTTGGTGGATACATAACAGTGGTGTTAGAGTGTGGGCAATGCGTATTCTATGGCGACCTTATGGATGATGGATCTGTGATAAATAAAGTACGAGACAAACGGCATGGTGTCGATGCTGATGTTCCTGACAAAGGTAAGGTCTATGGTGGTGTTTCCAAGCGTGGTGGCAGCTCGTTAGATGGTCCAGCGACGTTTCAGGTTACGCGCGCCTGTTCAACCTGCTTCTTCTTGCGTCTTCGGTAAGCTCTAGATCTCTCCGCACTTGTCATAGGTTTAGACTTCTTGGTATCATTTTGTTCGTCTTGAACTGCTCTTTCAACCTGTTCACGTATCCTATGCCACAATTTAAATTTAGTCTGATATTTTGGCTTCATAGTGAAATCTTCGACAAATCGTCAATTTCCACCGCACACAATTTTCACACAAATGGTTTAAACTGTCAACTAGTCAAATGGGATTGTAGAACTCGTCGTTCTCTTCAATTTAAGCACGCACTCGCCACGACCCGTCCCCGTCGATTAGAACTGAAGCTACAGCGGTTAAACAGGCCAGCGTATGTGCCCGAAATATGACTCATTTACCCTACCACGCAGTACAGAGGGGGATTAGTGATCGACCTAGTCGACGCGGTCCGCCTTCCTCTACACGATGGTCATTTATCCCCATAGACTGATTCCTCCTCGAGTTATGGGGCTTTGAGATATCAACACTTTTCGTGACGCGCAAGTTTCTGCCGATGACCTCCATACCGATTTTAAAGACATATTCATGTCAAAAAGGATCGAGGAATACCAGCATTCAGTTAATAGCTCGGATACTCAAGGCTCTACTGCATAGGCTGATTCCTCCTCGAGTTATGGGGCTTTGAGGTATCAACACTTTTCGTGACGCGCAAGTTTCTGCCGATGACCTCCATACCGATTTTAAAGACGTATTCACGTCAAAAAGGATCGAGGAATACCGGCATTCAGTTAATAGCTCGGATACTCAAGGCTCTACTGCATAGGCTGATTCCTCCTCGAGTTATGGGGCTTTGAGGTATCAACACTTTTCGTGACGCGCAAGTTTCTGCCGATGACCTCCATACCGATTTTAAAGACGTATTCACGTCAAAAAGGATCGAGGAATACCGGCATTCAGTTAATAGCTCGGATACTCAAGGCTCTACTGCATAGACTGATTCCTCCTCAAGTTATGGGGCTTTGAGGTATCAACACTTTTCGTGACGCGCAAGTTTCTGCCGATGACTTTCATACCTATTTTAAAGACGCATTCACGTCAAAAAGGATCGAGGAATACCGGCATTCAGTTAATAGCTCGGATACTCAAGTCTCTACTGCATATGAAACCTTCAAACACGGTTTACAAAATAGGAAATTCAGTTGTGGAAGTGTACTTTCACAACTGAAAAGCATTTCCACACCTGGAAAAGACGTCCACAACTGGCGTCTTTGGTGCGGATTCAGGTTGTTATTGGTTCAGTGCCGAAAGCAATAGAAGTGATGACGATTTGGAGGGGAAAATTAACACTAAGTTTGCGCACCGCGATCGCTATTCATGCTTTTACGTATAGCAAACTTCTAATAAGATTTTCCACCTTTTTAAGAATCGACGGGTCCAAAGTTGACTGTCTTCTTGTGGGAGCAGTACTGTATACTAGGTTCGCTCAACTCGGGAAAGAAAACTAGCTCCTCAACATGAGTTTTGCACTCGGGTTTTATTTTGGTCCTGAAGACTGTGGACGTATAGATCCGTCGAAACAGCCATTCACTACTTTTGTTTCGTTTTCTTGAAGATTTTATGTAATTAACTGCAATCTAGTTGTATTTTTAACTAGACTCCATTCTGCTACGTTAGTTTATCAAGTCTATTGTTGTAACAATCGATATTCTACTAAATAAGTCCATTTCCTTCAAGAACAGAACATCGTTTTAACTTTAATGGTCTAAGAAACTATATCTATTGATTTCAAAATATGAAAGCGCGCCATTAATTTGCCAGACAATAATGCATTCGTTGTGTCATTATCTTACTCGAGTATGACATATATGACAGTTTAAAATACAAATACATTCCTATATATTTCAGTTTCAATCACAGAGGGATGGGTTAACATATTGATCATATGTGAACATCCTAGACAGAGCAAATCGATTAATTTTATACGACAAATATACTTGATGTGGCATGCATACATCTTAGACTTTGATAGATGCTACAAAGGATCATATTATGAATCAATATTAGTAATATGCTTTCTGAAACGCTGAAGAATATCAATAGAGAGGGATTTTTAGTACAATAAACAAACCATCAGAAGGAGATTTTATTACCTATTACCCAAATGCTCTCGCATGATAAACATCGGGGCTACTCTAAAATGGAGTTTACCGCCATTTTGGCCACATTTAGCATTTAGTTTTAATTGGTGTCGACCAATTAACTGTCATAAGAATCCGGAATTCATTCTTTAATGGGTCTCATAATGCTCACTGGACTTGAACACTTCGCTAGGAACCACAGACGTGAAGTATGCTGAGCATTGCTATTGAGAAGAGCTCCAAAAAGTGTGAACAACATGTCGACTAATATTCACGTGACTAACTTACGGAAAATTGACTTTATATTGGCCAATTTGGCATCTTATCGCCTCGTTTGGCTATAAAACATCTTGTAACAGTGTAGATGTGTGAATGCGCATTTCTATAGTGGCGACAAAAATGGTGAAACTGCCAAAGTCTACTGCTATGTCGATCTGACCAATCAGATCATAAATCAACGGATGGGCGTCTTTCTCGTCCCGTGGACTAATCAGATGATGAATGTTCGTTTCCACCCGAAATTTCAATCGTTTCATATCCCCTGTGCCTCATCTTATTTATGTAATAAATATGGCTTCGATATCTCTTGTCCCTCATGGCATTGAATTTTCGATGGCCAGCAGTGTATTTATTTGAAAAATGATTCAAAATTTTATTTTTTTGTACTATCAAGCTACAATTGATTGTTTATGTGAAGAGTGCAAGTAAAAAGTCTTTCGTCTTATAAAAAAATTCTTTTCATTTCAGCTCCAGCCCCTAACGAGCTCTCTTGCACATTTCCTCTAGTTACTGACACTGAAACCAAAAGATGATAGATTGCGATCAAACTGCATAAGAAAGGTTGAAAGGTTTCTATGTTCAAAAGTTTAAGTACCATTGAGATACACTGATGGAAAAGTAAATTTGCATTTGAGAATGCCGAAATGAGCTCTAGCAGAATATTTCAAAACTTTCTTATCGATAGTAGAGATGTGGTAGCATGAAGTAAACTAACATCCCTGTCCCTAGAGTCTTTAAATGAACAATATTTTGTCAATCAGTCTTTTAGTCGAAGTAGGTGCATGGTAGGCTTTTCATTAGACCTCACTATCTTTCATGTATTATTAGGGGTACCGTGGTAGCCCAGTGATAGAGGCGCGGACCTGAGGGTTGCGAGTTCGTAACTCGATCCAAAGACATTCGTGTACGTGGAGGCTGGTTCATGTTAAATGTGTCATGACCTGAAATGTCCTCACGTTGGCATGGTGTGAAAGTTTGGAGAGTTGGGTGCCAGCTAAGGTGTTGACCTCGTGAACTGACCGTGGCTTAAAATTCCGAGATGTCCGATCCTTCCTTTCGGGATTGATCCCGGGCCGTCGCCAATAGCCCGTTTTGTTGCTCCTCAAGTAAATTCAACTATCTACCTGCTCCAATGCATTGATTGTTCATTGTGAGTGAATATTGCTGTTAGTGGTTCTTTTCATGTTACAAGATAGGTAAAGCTTTAAAATTAGTCACCTCGGAAACGAAAATGAATCAAAGTTTTGCAATTTACAGGGATGAATAACAGAGGAATTGATGGAAAAGTAAATTGCTCTGATTCAGGTATTTCCCGATTAGTGAAACGTTACGAGGAAACCGGAAATATAGATCCAAAGCACTGACCTGGCCGTCCAAGACTTTCTTCTTCTAGGGAAGACAAAATGTTGTTATGTCTGACCAAAAGTAACATATTCAGCAGCTGCACTGATCTTGCTCTGCAATAACGACAAACCACAGATGTTGCAACTCCGACTATTGCTAAACATCGCTTATGCAAAAGTTGATTTAAAGCTCCCCAGCCAAGGAAAAGTGAATTATTAACTGCAGCCAGTCCAATGGAGGAACTTCTGGAATGGGTCAAATAGTACAAATCGTGGGCTATTGATACATGGCGAAATGGCTGAAGGTGACGGCACTTGGCTTTGTTATTCGATTACGATTTCAGCATTTCGCCAATAAAAATTATTCCAAAGATAAATTCCGATTTGATGTCTGATAGCCAATTGGTTAATGCTAGTTAGATTATACGCTTAACGTATCTCATATATATATATTTATATATATATATATATATGAGAGATTTTTAGTGTAAGAAAACAAACCAGCTGGAAATCGAAGAGCTTACTTCAGCTACTCAAATTCTCTAATATGGAACATATATATATATATATATATATATATATATTTTGCACTGGCAATTTAAGGCATTTTCTGCACACTTAATTTGGAGGGCTGTTGCAACGAATGAAACTTCACATGAAGTAATATCTTTAATTTTTATCATGGAAGGACTGTCATCCTTACCTGAGCAAAACTAATATGGTGGGAATAATGAGAGATAATTCGGGATGCTTCTGGAAAATGAACGGACGCTCAAAGAATTCGTCCTCTTGAAGGGACTAGATTGGTGATTTATGACATCATTGCAGCTATTAATCAACCTATCGCGCCCCGATGTCTGTGAGGGCACGCCTTGATGATTTTAGGATTAAAGTAGAGCATTGCAGTGATGATGGGGTTGATAAAGTTTGAATATTCTCTGCATCAGTGGTTCGTAGACCATGGCGAAATTCGTGTCTCAAAATTGGGTTGACTGGTATAACTTTGAAAATACATTGTATCCACATCAAAGTGCATTGCAGTTAAAACCACGTATCTGTGACTTGAATCATTCATTCAGCCGCATGTTCGATTTATCTGAGATTTCACGCTAGTTCAACTTTTATTACCTTCTTGGCGTTAGTTCTCCAAGAACAATACTATAGTTTTAACCCTGACCATACTATTATCATCACTTCAGTACGCGCATTATCTGTCATACTCTTCAGAGCTTAACCTTCTGTGGAATTCACAAGCATAGATCCGTTCTGCAACCTGCAGTCTTCCCTGGATGACTTTTAACCAGTTTTGACCTTCTTAACCAAGTCTTTCCTATGTTTATTTCAATTTATGGTTATTTAAGACATGTGTGTTGCGAGGAAAAGGCAATACTATACTACTTGGAAATATCGTGATGCTCAGTCAAACATGAACATGATATACTAAACAGCTATTGGTGATGCACCATTTAAACTACAGGGTATGATATATATTCGTCCGGTTTAACCCCACTGGACTGCTACATCTGGGAAAGATATTGAGAGGGAAGCAACAAGCATGCAATTCAAATGAATGCGCTCTGGTTTCTTTTAATCTGTCAGACATACCATCGCGTATTTTCCAAAATCGTGATATCAAACCTTTAATGAGTAAAGATTGATTTAATCTTTACTAAAATATAAGTAAAGTGTCTCTATATGTGTGATGAGCACATATTGCTTTTAGAAAAAAAAAAGGATATTGCTTTAGAAAAAAGTTAGCGAGTATAAATTATGCAAAATGTGCATACACTTCCTCAAATATGCACCGTCATTTCATTTTAATTTTTATCGTACTAGTTAAACCCAAGCAAATTTGTTTTTATTTCCACATTAATCTTACCAAAATATTTATTTACATCGTCGGTTTACCACTAAGTCAAAAATCAGTTTTGAGAAAATGAATGGAGAAAAAACTCAGCCAAACTCACTAGCGTGTATCACAAAGGGAAATCTAACTTACTTTGAAATAAAAAATGACAGTGGAGTTAACTAGTCTAAAGACCACCACATTCTGGTCTAGACAAGATAAACAACTCATATCTTGAAAATTTTGACACGTGTTTCACTTGTAAGCCGGTGATATATTTGTATTATAGTTGCGTGAGTTAGCTTTAATTTTTAATCTGTTATCTGACAGATACATCACGTCTACTCGAGTAAGTTTCTACAATTTTTCCTAAAGTTACATCTTTTGTTCAAAACAATCATTTTTGACTCGAAACAATAATTTTCGAGTTTTGTTTCGAATTCATATTAATTTTTCTTTTCGTTCCATCCCATTTCCTTTTTATCTCTCAGATAAATCACGCTACTCGTCTAAATTTCAGAATCGTTGTATCTAAATTTTGATGAGTAAATTATTAAATCATCAACAGATGGAGAAATAAGTCTATGTGCGTGTTGTTAGTATATTTTGTTTCCATTTCTATTCTTTGCTATGTTAGAGTTTTATTGTGATGATTAGTGACTGTTAATTCAGATACACCGTGTGTACTATTGCCTCATTTTTATCATACCTACCGATGGGGTAAATAACCACATTTGAAAGAAAGTTAGAAGCATTTCGGTTAGTCGGAAGAAGGTTAAAACTGTTCCAGAAGTCATGAAAAGAAAACTTAGAATTATACTTCAGAACAACGCGTCCATAACTGTAATTAAATCTGCAGCTCGAATCTCCTATATTCTTTTGAAATAACAGCTTAATCAACTGTTTAGTTTCACATTGGCATTATGACTGAATCCCCTAATAACCAATAAGTAATACATACTTTCTTTAGGAATGATATGTTATTCAAAGAAAAAGCACCCGTCATCAGCCACTCATATACAACTATTTTCACCGACAAACACAGAAGATAGGTACTATGAGGAAATGAAGATCTTTCCACATTTGAAATAATGAGGGATAATATTTTACTCAGAATAACTTAAAACATGCCATCAGTCACTCGCAGACACCGAAAGACACAGCAGATAGTAATTAGAAGAATGGAGATCTTTCCACATTTGAAATAATCAGGGATGATATTTACTCGGAAGAACTTAGAACATGTCATCAGTAACACGTAGACACCGACAGGCACAGAAGGTAGTACTTAGAGGAAATGGAGATATTTCCACATCAGAAATAATGATGGATGATATTTTATTCCGAAGAACAGAAGACGTCATCAGTCGCTCAGACACCAACAGACACAAAAGTTGCTTAGAGGAAATGGAGATCTTTCTACTGTTCAGATAACGAGGGATGATATTTTATTCGGAATAACTTAGAACATGTCATCAGTCACTTGCAGTCACGGAAAGACACAGCAAGTAGTAATTAGAAGAAATGACGATCTTTCCACATTTGAAATAATGAGGGATGATATTTTATTCGGAAGAACTTAGAACACGCCATCAGTCACTCAGGCACAGACACAAAAATTAGAGGAAATGGAGATCTTTCTACTGTTCAGATAACGAGGGATGATATTTTATTCAGACGAACTTAGAACATGTCACTATCACTCATAAAGACAGACAGACAGACACAGAAGGTAGTACTTAGAGGATATGGAGATATTTCCACATAGGAAATAATGAAGGATTATATTTTATTCGGAAGACTTAGAACACGTCATCAGTCGCTCAGGCACAGACAGACACGAAAGTTACTTAGAGGAAATGGAGATCTTTCTATTGTTCAGATAACGAGGGATGATATTTTATTGAGAAGAGCATGTTGTCAGTCACTCTCATATAGAAAACTATACTCATTGTTCATTGTTAATTTAATTTATATGGGGCCGTCGTGGCTCAGTGGGTATGCCCACTGCGCTAGAAACCTTCGAGTTGTAGGCGGCGCAGGTTCAATTTCTGCCAGGTGCATTCCTCCCTGGGTGTATTTCTTTCTTCTGTATCAGTAAAGCTTTCACTGTGTGTCAGTTACTTGATATTGCATGTTTTGTGTCAATTACTTGATATTTTATTGTGTGTGGCGCAACAAGGCCAAATATGGCCCTTGCGCTATAAAACCCCAAAGCCAGCCAACCAATTTAAATTGTATTTAAAAAACTTCAATATAGTTTTAAAAAACTGAAATATCAATTGTGTAAAAGCTTAATATAGACTATACAAATATTCCCAAACCAATATTTATGGAAATGTTGGGTTCCATGGTGCTTCATTAAAACGCAAAATATTTCATTGCGTCCGCGGGCTGAAACGATGCAATAAAATAGAACCTGCAACAAGTCCAATTATTTCCATAAAGAAAACTAATCAAGCAAAGTTGAAAAAACCAAGAAACCCTCCGGTTATTATTTAGAAGTAGAGGAAATTGCTTTTAAAATATTTTGCAATTAATATAAACATAACGGTCTTTGAGAAGACGTATGACGAAGCTATATGCACACACACAATTATCAGTACCAAGTTGAATTCTCAAGAGATGTCCATTTCGATTTAACTTTTAAGCTATCTCTAATATTATCGTTAATGTCTATTTATATATAGTGACTCATTGGTCACATATATATACTTATACGCTCGAGATTCCCGTCTCCAACTACCGGAACAAGCTGCTAGCATCAGCCGTCAGAATGGTAAATGGCCAACATTCACTCGAAGGCCTTTGGGATTGGAAAGGCCATTTTGTTCTAAAGTATTTTACGTTGAACGTTTAGGAGTCAAATGGAAAGTGGCAATGAATAAAGTGGGTATATAAATATAGTTTGCGCTATAGGAACTGATCAAATTGACTGCCTCAAACTTAACACGAATTCACAAAGTAGGTGCATTTCAGGCGTTGGAATTGTATTATAGTTGTTGAGTAAAAACAATTTACTGTATCGAGGAAAAAAAATCATTTTTAGATTTAAGAGAAGGAATCCCATGGTCTTCCTGTAAAGTAGGGGTGGAAAACTTCATGAGCACTGCAGGCCGGATTGCGAAAGATCGCGAAGAAAACGGACCAAATGCTTTAATTTGAAGAAGGGAAGTTATTGGATGATGAAGGAACTGAAGAAAATCCACTTTTAGGGGAATTATTTATTAAACAATGTGACATGTTACGTTTTTGACATAGAACTACGTCTTTCTCTTCATTATGGTGGAGTAATTTGGGAATCAGATCACGAAAAAAATTTGCGCGAGTAATTATTGTGTCTGTCGACGTCCACACCATGGGGAGGCAGCTGCCTGCCATACTGGACGATAATTACTCATCCTATGCTTGCAGTGTATGATTCCTTTCTATTTGTAGGTTTGTCTTGCGATTCTGTTTTGGTAACATCGTTCGTAACTTGCTACATAACTTGGTATGTTACTCGAATAATTTTCAGCATGTCACTTAGATTAAAAATTAATACCAAATATCATCGAAATGGTGATTAATCAAAACAGTTCTTTACCCGGAAATAATTTTTCTTTATCTGGAAGTTTTTTAGTGTTTACACTGAAAAACATCTCACACTGATAAGATAGTACTGTAACCATCATTTGTTATTATATAATATTTAATATTTGTTCATTATTTTTATTTTTGTCAACGGGTTGCGTGCCAGATTAACCTATTCTGAGGACCAGATGTGATCCAAAATTTGAGGACCTACCTCGGTTTCAGACAGTCTTCTTTGGTCAAAAATATGAATAAGTGTGTCTCACCATGTAATCCAATATGCCTAATGCAATAAATTTTCAATAAATGATTTCGTGACTTAACTTTTATAAGCTTTATGATTTCCAGGATATCAGGAGATTTGTAAAAGAATTCAAATGAAGTTAACATAAATCCAAATGTAAACCATATCACTGGAATCATTTTGACCAATCAACAGTACACGTAACAATAATCCTTGTTCGTACTTACTGGCTAAAATATTTTGCTATGGAAAAAAAGAAGAAAAAATATTTCAACTATGGAGAATTTGGAGGTTGTGGCACGATTTTAAACGAGTTTTCAGCCTCAAATAATTAAACTTTGGCAGTTCAGTGTAGGCAGGTATTGTCTAGTGAAAGAATCTACTTTCTTTTCTAATTCCCAATCTACATTTTCACTTTGGAAATTAGAAAAATAATAGCATTGCATTAACATATTAAATTTTATTTGATCTGTTTTTAATATTCACAGCAACCGAAATTCTAATGAATATTTTCTGTAATTCTATTATCTATTATCACAACACGAAGTATAGTTTTAATGATGAAAATACCACTTTTTGAAACATTTTTATTAAATATAGGTGATGCAAAAAATTTCATACAACTGCTAAAATTTTAAAAGAATTTTACCAGATATTTATCTCGTTCTCATCACTGTGTAAATTTCTATACAAGTGTTTGAACTTACAATATCTGCTATTTAAAGATAAATTGTAAGAGACAGGTTCAGTGTTAGCACAAAAGCTGTCATAAATAGTTTTGTGAGTGTAATTATTTTTGCAGAAAACACAAAATGCAATTTTGGTGCTAAGAGCATTTCTCATTTAAGAGCGTTTCGAATTTGTCAAGGGAATACCTTTTAATGTAATGAGCCATGAAAATTTCAGTTTCTGTAGTGGATCGTAAAAAGGATTGAGATTATAAGGTACGTCGTAACTCTAAAAGGTTGGAAAGCAACGTCATACGTAACAAAAACGAGTCTCTTGATCCTCATGATATGAAATAAAGTGTAAATATTTAGACATATACTACCGTATGAATGTGGGACAAGTTAGTCTGCTGAAAACATAAAATTACATAATCGGGATTTTATTTCTAAGTAAAAAATAAGTATACTTTATAAGTATGTCGGATACAGGGAGAGGTGAAGAGAGATACATAACACTAAATTAATTTTAGAAACATTTCAGGAAAAGCGTGAAATCAATTGAGGAAGCGATAAAACTGAAAAAGTAATTTTAAGTCAAAATTTTAAAACGGGTCATTTGACCCGCTTCGTAAATTTAGTGTTAGAGTCAATAAAAGTGAATTAAAAATTTCTTTTATAGTTCCTGTTGATGTTATCTCGAAGTACGATTATTTTTTAGACAAAATATCTACCCTTGGTAATTTGAAATTTTCGATCTCAGATTGAACCATAAGTGATTTTGAAAATAAATCCTAGATTTAAAAAAACTTGATCCTAAATTAAATGAAAGCTTTAATATTTCGGACATATTTACTGTAGTTCAAATTTCATTATGTTGAATATTTACCTCGGCACTGGAGCAACACAATGGGCTATTGGCGACAGTCCGGGATCGATCCCGAAGAGGAAGATCCAAGGGCAGCATCTCGTAATTTTGAACCACGGTCAGATGACGAGGTCAACGTCGAGCTAGCAACCCACTCTACAAATTTCCACACCACGCCAAAGCGAGGACATTTGAGACCACGATAGATTTAACGTGCCCCAGCCACCACGTATACAACGGTATTCGATTGGATTGTGTTTCGAACTCACAACCTTCTAATACGTGTCTCTTCCAACTGGCTACCGCGGCCCATATGTTTTAGGAATAAAGTTACATTAGCGAGAGCTTTGTGTTTATTCAACCTATTAAAACAACTTATAAATTTTTACCTTGTGCAGAAATCTTTTACTGTGGTTGTGAAAATTACAACCATTTCAGAAACATATATTCAATTAATTATATTCATCTGAATGGAGGGCGGTACTAGAGTCAAGGAATTGTTTTAAGGGATCTTCCAGTCTCTACTTCCAATTTTGTGGTCTCTTTCTCCTAACAACTTTTTGTAGGCGATGGATAAAAGTCATTCATTGTTGACTACGCAGACAGAAAGCAAATTGTCACTATTTCATATTGGGCGTTTTTTGTTTTGTAGTGTTTTTTATTACAAAACTACCTCCAAAAATTGATTTAAGTTATCTTCGGGTTTCCATTTTTCAAATGTGATTTCTTTCTTCTAACAACTTTTCATATGCAATAAATTAGTCATTCGTTTTTCATTCATCATTGATAACGATAGAGATAAAAAGTTATTCCCTCCATTAAAAATTGGCTCAATCAATCCCAATCAACGAATACTGTTATTTAGTGTTTTCAAAGGGAGGAGGATTTTTAGAAAAATATTTGGGTTGAACTGAGTTAAAAGAAAAGTTTTAACTTATTTGGATAAAATAGAATGCATCTTGTTCATAGCTATTTTATTTTCCAATATTATTAAACTTAATACTGAAAGTCCTTAAAATTTTGATTTAAATCGATGATATTTTTAATAAAAATATCGGCATACCCTGTTTTTAAACGTTTTTTATTTAAAAATTGCCACGAAAGAATTGTTTAAAGGATTTCCAAGTCTCCAATTTCAATTGTGGTCTTTTTCTTCTAACAACTTTTTGTAGATGTTTAAGATGGTCATTCACTGGTTCATTGTTGAATACGCATGTAAAAAGACAATTCTCGCCATTTGTTATTTATTCATATTGCGCGTTTTTAATTTTTTTCATTTCAAAACTACCGCCAAAGTATTGTTTTAAATGATATTTCAGTCGCCATTTTCAAATGTGGTCTCTTTCTTATAACAACTTTTCGTATACGATGAATAGCAGTTCATTGTTGACTACATAGTTAAAAAGACAGTTCTAGCTATTTTCTATGTATTCATATTGTGCGTTTTTAATTTTATTTATTTCAAAACTATCATAAGAATAGCTTTTGGTAACGTTTTGCTTTATCACCATCTATAGTGGATTCTTTCAACAGACGAGTTTAAACCTCCTGATGTTTGCCTATACAAAGTGTCTCGTCATTAGCAAAACTGACCAGATCTTAATGAACGAGATATCTCATTATTAGAAGAATACTGACCAGATCTTAATGAACGAGATATTTCGTTATTAGGAGAAAACTGACCAGATCTTGATCTTGTCATCAGAACAAATCGGCAATATCTTGATGAGACGAGATATCTCGTCATTTGAAAAATTGGTCTGGTCTTGATGGATGAAATATCTCGTCGAAATCACTTGGAGGGTTAATTCTCAGCTGTTTTTCCATATAATGAAATACATAATATACATTCAATACGTTTCACAATCAATAGCACCTAAAAAGTACTATTAATTTCATCTTAAAGTAAAATATATATATATATTCAACAAAAATACATAAGTCATTGTATTCCACTCACCATTAAGTTAGTCACTTCTTTTTTATAAATCACTAATAGACGTCATGGAATTTATTACACTGAAAAAACAACTAACTATCGGGAGGAAACAGCTGAAAATTTGCCGAGACAAAAAAAGTCCTAAATCGATATTCATTAGGACATTAAGGTTGCTGTTCATGTTTTTTTGAACATTAATTTAAAAATTCGTGATACATATTAAAAGTAATTTAGAAAGATTATTAGATTGTTTTTGTTTCGGTTCTTTATAGTTGCAGAACAAAACAAAATTAAATTGTAGGGAGGATTATTTTAGAAGATTTTAATAAAAGTTTGGGAAATTAATTTAATATTATGATCTTCAGCGTTACTAGAAGTTTATTGAGTAATTGCGTATTGGTTTTATTTTTCTCAATTGAATTGGTGAGCAAAAAAATAAGTTTTCATGTATCCAACTTTATTTATATTATGGATTTTGTCCTGGAAATTAAACCATCACTAAAGAGCTGAATTGCGAACTGACAAGGTTAAAGGAAGCTGTTAATGAAAAAAGACCTGCATCAGCGAATAGAAAGGGCGTGGTTTTTCATCATGACAACGTACCCACCTCACACGGCACGAGAAACGCTACAAAAATTAAGACGACAAATTGAATGGGAAATTGTAAATCACCCACTATATTCTCTTTATCTGCTACCATCTGATTACCATCCTTTTCAAAGCCTTCAAGACCATTTTACTTCAGAATTTTGAATTTCGAATATGATGGATGGTCCCAGAAGAGCTCCAGTTATTCTATTGCCTTCTAGAATTTCTATCTAAAAGTATAGGAAATTTAAAATTGAGATGGGAACAAGTTGTAAATTAAACTGCTGGCCACCCAAATTGCAACACCAAGAAAGACAAGAGATATCACAACAAAATTTATTTTGTAGATAACATGTTGACCAAGTATCAAATGATTAAATTTATAGACTTCTGTGAAGTGTGGTTCCTGCCAAAATCAGTAGCCATAGTAGCCGCCATTGTTGGAGATCACCGCTGCCACACGCCTCGGCATTGATTCAAAGAGACTTTGGATGTGTTCTTGGGGTACAGCAGACCAAGCAGCTTCCACACGTTGCCAAAGTTGATCTGGTGTGGCAGCTGGGGATGTATTCTGGGTCAATCGGATATGTGACCATGGACCACATGTTTTCTATCGGCGAAAGATCCGGAGAGCGAGCTGGCAAGGGAAGCAATTCAATCTGGCGATTGTCGAAGAACCCTTGGACAATGCGTGCCACGTGTGGTAGCGCATTATCCTGTTGAAATATGGCTGTGGGCAAGCCCTGAAGGTAAGGAAGGACAACTGGCTCCAACACCTCGGAGATGTAGCGCTGGCTGTTTAAAGTACCGGCAATGCGTACTAGAGGAGTGCGAGAGTGATATCCAATACCGCCCCATACCATAATACCCGGTGCAGGATCAGTGTGGCGGTGCATAACGCAGCTGTTCAGCATCCTCTCTCCACGGTGTCTCCAGACTCGAATCCGACCATCGTGGTGTTGCAGACAGAAGCGTGACTCGTCAGTAAAGACAATTTCATTCCATTCTGCCGTCCACATCCTTCTTTCATCGCACCATTGGCGGCGGAAACGTCTGCGGTTCTGCGTCAAGGGTAGACGAAGCAATGGACGTATTGCGGACAGACCACTCTGCTGTAAACGGCGTCGAATGGTACGCGCAGACACTGGATGATGCGGTACAGACTGAATGTGCTGTGCTATGGTTCGTGATGTGGCTGAGCGATCCGTCACTGCCATACGCACAATATGCCTGTCATCACGTGAAGTGGTGCACTGAGTTGGATGCGATCGAACACGTCGGTCCGTCGTACCCTCCTGCATCCAACGATCACATATCCGCATTACAGTTGTTTGGTTTCGTCCAACACGACTACCGATTTTCCTGAAAGATAATCCACAATCTCGGTAGGCCACTATCCTTCCTCTGTCGAACTCGGATACTTGATCAAAGATGATCGCTGTTTTCTACGAGGCATAATTGATAGGTTTTTTGAAAAAACCACAAGAAAAACACAATTGCCGTACTTGAAATCGTCGAAATCTCCAAGCCTTAAATAGCGCTTTGAAGTGGCGCCACAGGCGCGCGTGATGTGCGTCTGCGCTGAAATTCTAATCATTTGCATATCTCACCTCCGCTAATGCATGTTGTAAATTTCATATTATTTGCATGCTTCCTTCAGGGTGTTGCATTTACGGTGGCCAGCAGTGTACATTACATCTTGGTCACGAGTCCTGTGTCGTGGCACCGACATCACGATGTCTTTCATAAGCAAGAAATGCAATACACACATAAAAGAGGATTTTAAGAAACAGTAACAATGGATTGGGAGGGGTGTGAGTCACGCATAGTGCAGTCGAAATTTCCCTAAACGCAGTTCTCTCTAATACAGAAACACAAGGTGTACTTCAAGATATCTCTAATCTTCAGGCAAACAAGACATTTATCTGAAGCAGCGAGGTGGAATCTATGCAAGTAGGTCTGAATGACAATATAGCCTGTTCTAGATTTGGCAGCGAAATTGACAAATTTTCTGGGAATCTTTCTGAAACATAATTCCATTCTACTCCTGTTGAAAAGAAAAGGGTACCGATCTACACCAGTATGATTCCAGGATTCACACCATCTGGCTCTAAATAGTAGTGGTAAATATATCTTAGGTTAAATTTGATGGGGTGAATTATTTTAACCCTCCAAGTGGTTTCGACGAGATATCTCGTACATCAAGAGCTGACAAATTTTGATAATGAAGATATCTCACCATCAAAATATTGCTGATTTTTTTATGACGAGATCAAGATCTGGTCAGTTTTCTTCTAATGACGAAAGAAGATGAGATCTTGATAGAGGAGGTACCTCGTCCATCAGGATCTGGTCAGTTTTGCTAATGATGGGATGCCTCGTCGAGACAACCACCAGGAGGGTTAAAACTTATTTTAAATAGTCACATTACTTTGGTTTGGATTGGATTTGAAATTTCATGGTGCAAGGTCCTAGGCAGCACAAGCCAGAAGCAAGATTATAAATTTAAACAACAAATAGCAGCGTTGTGCTAAGGGCTAAAACTGAGAAATCAAGATACATTACTTTTGGGATGACTCCATATCTCATAACTGTTTGCTTTCCCCTCTGACTAAACAATCTGAACATTTTATCCTTTTTTTGATTGACATATGTTTCAGTTCAATCTCTGAAACAATTTGACTGGAAAATAAATAAAAATATCTGCTTTTATTCTACTTTTTAAATGCATCAACATTTTATATTGCTATCGTCGAAATGTGACACGAGCAGGCGCGGTTTATTTAGATAACAGCCGCTTTTTTTATCTCAATAAACACTAATAAATCACTGGAGAATTAAAATGAAAACAATGCACATAGAGACTGATTTCTCATATCTTAATATTCTGCTAAACATTTAGGCAATAAAATGTTATTATAACGATTGTGAAGCCTACGAGACAAGGCGGAATGTATCTAATAGATAAAAAGAAAACGGCATGAATAGAAAAATTAATTTAAATTAAAATATCCTAAAAGTCATATTACTTCGTTGAGAATGATTACTTTAAAACACATTACATACCTTCAAAAGAATTAGGCTTACGTAGGTTGGCGGCGAGTCGTATTTTTCAGATGAGAATGCTAGCTTTTTAGCACGTAAACATCTTAAGTTAGGCAGAATTTCAGATAAGGACTTATCGCTTCAACTGTATATTAGAGGGCGTTACAGCGTAAACATTAATAAACTGTCACTGGCCATGCTCGGCTTTAAGTTTTACTACTATTCATTCTGTTGCTGTTGTTGTTTTCTAATCCCACTTGGTCTACAAACTAAACCAAACGTGAGTTCATGCATCTTCAAAACGTCCAAGACGTGTAAAGGATTAAAACATAGATCATCCTTGGGCAGTTTCAGATAAGCAAGGTGGTCAGTAGAGGGTTTATCCATATTATATTTCCAATAAGTGGGGAAAAGCTTAAACCATAATCAAATGAAATTGAACTCAAATGTCCTCTAACCAGTCTACAGATGGAAGACTGCTGACTGTTGTTACTTGTGCATTTGACTGTGATTTCTCCTTTGGCACCAGCTATGGATGGGATGAATGGATGGTGAGCGTATGCATCTTCAAAAAGTCCAAGACGAACAAAGGATTAAAATACAGATCATCCCTGGACAATCCCAGATAAGCAAGGTGGCCAGTAGAGGGTTGATTCATATTATATTTCCAATAAGTGGGAAAAGCTTTTAACCATAATCAAATGAAATGGAACCCAAATGTCCCCTGATGAATTTAAAGATGGAAATCTGTTGACCTCAATTACTTGTAAAAAAGTATGTGTTACTTATTGAAGAAGACTTTTTTTGAAGAATTGTGGACAGTTGGTCCTACAATACATTAACTGGACAGGCAAACACTTTGAAAAATGGCATATAAACGTAATGGACCTTTACTCTACGACTTACACTCCAATGTACCCTAAAAATCTGCTTTTATTATTAAGAACAATTTTCAGTTCAAAGGTACTTGTTTGGATCTGTTTTGGTGTGATCATTAAATTCATGCAGCTCTAAGAGTCCTAAATTGTGTACCATATGATTTTGAATAAGTGTATTGATGTAAAGAGCATTGAATAAAGATAAATATATTTTCATATAATACTAGGATCTGAACTGATTATGAAAAGACGATAACTTATTTTCGAAATGTCAACATAATTTAAACTGTAGCAGCATTAAGCACATACATTTATGACTCCACTAAACCGATATTGAATTTAAATATTAAATATTACATTAAAATATGATAGTTTATTAAAACCGAACAGTAAAAGGAAAATATACCAATACTGCATCTCGCAGTTTTTCTGGAACGTTGAACAAAACAAGTTAAATAGTAAAACAAGTAAGCAAATTAAATAATAAAACAAGTAAGAAAGTTAATACTCAAAGTAAGGCAAAATAAATAGTAAAACAAGTAAGGAAGTTAAATAGTAAAACAAATAAGCAAATTAAATACTAAAATAAGTAAATTGAATTGTAAACTAAACAAAGCAAGCAATTGAGTAATAAGACAAGCAAGCCTAAATGCTAAAATAGGTAAACAAATTAAGTAGTAAGACAAGTAAGCAAGTTAAATAGTGAAACGCGTAAGCAAATTAAATAGTTTAACATGTAAGCAAATTAAATAGTGAAATAGTAAAACAAGTAAGCAAGTTAAAGAGCAAAACAAATAAGTAAATTAGTATGCAGTAGTAGTTAAAACCAGTTAAGTTTTAATAACTATAAGCTTTTGGGTGTCATCATGAGGTAAAGATGCAATTTAATCTCACCGCTCTACTGTTTTGAGATACAAACACTGAATATTTTATAAATCGACAACAACCCTTTAAGTATCTCAGTCCAAGCACTTTAAATTATTACTCTGAAACATCAACAGAGAAAAAAGTAACCCTTACTGCTAACAAAACGTCTTCCTCTTCACTCCATAACAATCTTCGTCGATCTTCTCCAAACCTTTAACGTCTTTTAAAAAAAAACATATGCCACTTTATAAACCCATCGAAGCTTTAATCGAACACAAACGCCTCATTTTAATCCGAACAGAGCTTCCGTCGTTTGAGGCCTGAACTACTGAAACTTTCCATCGAAGCTTTGACAAGCCGCTTCCGAGCTTGTTTTGAGTGATAACAGCAATTTTCGGAATAATCTCCTGTTTTATTTGGGTTTGAAACGGAAGAGTTTTTAAAAAGAGATAAACTATTCATTTTCTCTGAAGAGTTGAGAAAGTGAACAACCGACTCTTGTGAATACATTTCCAAATGGTAGTACTGTGTTTACGGTCGAGATACTTTGCTTATATAGGACCTTATTGGATTATAACTTATCGATCTTGATAGCTGAACTTAGCTTGTACTGATCACCAATTCTATTTATATCGTGAATTTGTAGAGTCGCATAGTTATACAAGTTGGTTATTAAACAACGTATATCTCTATCTTTATTCTCGATCCTAGACCTCATCTCCCAGTCTTTCTATACACGTAAATATATATTAATTCAATCACCAATCTTCAACTCTATCTTATAAAAATTTAGAAATATTATCTTTATAAAAAGTGCAGTCGAATTAAAATATGTAATTAGTAAAAGATAGATCTGAAGATCAATTTGACCTTCCAAGTGCTTTTGTTCATCAATATTTGACCAATTTTGTTAGTGACGAGGTATCTCGTCCATCAAACTTACTCTTGTGAGCTTGATGGATGAGAACAAAATTAATTGTTATGAAAAATGAGATAATTTCATGTCTTAATCATTAAAATTAATAAGTTCATTTAGAATACATTTCTAAATTAACCTCCCTGTTGTGTCTTCACGAGGTATCTTGTCATTAGAAAAGCCATTAGCAGATCTTGAAGGACGAGATATCTCGTCATTAGTAGAAAACTGAACAGATCTTGATCTTGTCAACGTAAAAAAATTGACAATATCGACAGATCTGACCAATTTTGCTTATGACGAGATATCTCGTCATAAGCAAAATTGGTCAGATCTGGATGGATCGGATATCTCGTCCAACAAGCTACACGATATTAACTATACCACGTTGATGGTGGAAAGAGGTAGTTTACGACGCGATGTCTAGAGATTCTCGGCAACAAGTGAAAATCCTAATAAACACATTTCTCTGAATCATCTGTCTTACATGATTCGTTTAATTTTATTTCTTTAGAAAAACAGGAATATTTGTTTAACTTTTTCCTTCAAACTTTTGATTTATTATGTTGACTGTACAGAATTACGGTCCGAAATTTAATTTTATATCAATATTCACCCTTAAAATCCAAAGTTTTTAAATTTATTTTTTCGTTACAATTATACTAAGAATAATGCTTTTAATAGATTTAAAGATTTATTTTATAGTTATTCTGATCATTTTGATATTTTTAACAATTCATTGTAGCTACTCAAAAGTATGCTCGGATATTCTACAAGAGTGTTATCTGTGTTTCTGTTTTCTGTTCATCAGTGGTATTATAATTGAATTCTATCTATAGTGTCACTGGATAAATAAAGAAATAAATACATTTCCACTTTGTCGTTTAGTGCTCCAACGTGACAAACTTGAATGCATTTCTTCAAATAACCCTATAGAAAATAGAATAAGGCCCTTTTCTATACCAACAGAAAGGCGCAACTCAATGGAGAGGGTAATTCTTGTGATAGATAGACAGTACGTTGCTTCGAATTGAGCATTTTTCTTTCCTACACACTAAAATAAAGTGGATTGTTACTGCTCATGGGCTGTTCGTGAGAACACTACGTGCATAAAGGATTCGACTGTTCACGACGCGATACAAGACGACTGTGAACGTACTGAAACTGGTTACATTACGTTCACAGTCGTCTTGTATCGCGTCGTGAACAGTCGAATCCTTTATAAATTAATATAACAGTTCATTTATCGCCTACACTAATGTTACCACACGCTTCGTCGCGTTATAAGACGACTGTGGACATACTGAAACTGGTGACATTAATCCTCTGAGCGTCATTTGGTTATCGAGTAGTGTACCTTTCATAGTACATCTCATTTAATGACTAATAAACCACACCGATTGGCTTAAAGAGTCCTACGTAGCATTCTATTTGTCAAGAAGGTCAAAAATAGTTAAAAACTATGCATGGAAGATGCTGGTTGCAAAACGGATATATGTGTGTGAATCTCAGAGGGTTAAGACAACACTCTTACATCAGAGTACAACCTACGAGCAAGTGATTGTGGATTTGTCGCACTTAATACTTAATACGCACTTAATTGACGGTTCAATAGGAAATAGCTGTTTCTATTAATTTATGTACATAAACTTTGTTGAAGGGACCATCTTCATATCAAATGCGCATAAATTTTATAATTTTGAACGGGAATACCCAATTTTGACGCCATATTTCAAATCTATATCGCAATTTAACATTAGATACCAAGTTACAAATCATTGTGGCAGCCGTTACGTGACGATGAGTATGGAATATAGATTTGAAAGTTGGCGTCCAAATCGGGAGTTGTTATTGGAAATTAGGAAGTTTATGCGTAATCAGATATGAAGACCAACACTTATGGAAATTTTGTGGATTTAAGCTTACAGTAGAAATTACTTCCTATATTGAATGGTGCAGTTGAATTTGCCTTACGATAAACGAACGCATGTAAGTAACGAAACTGGTGGTTCAATTCCTACCAAAGATAAACATTCAATAAAAAAATTAAAATTATTGAACAATACACCAAAAAGTATCCTGTCGTGTTACAATTTTTTAAGAATATATCCTTAAATAAATAAATCCTTAACGTACGTACACTATATCGTCGGCTTACAAGTGAAACACAGTAACTCAAAAAACATTGTTCGGAGAAAACGAAAGGGAAAAATTCCATTAGCTATGTTACATTCATTAAGTGTGTTTCTCAAAAATAAATCTAATTTTCATGCAAAGAAAAAATGACTTAGCTGACTTCACCAGCCTAATGACCACATTGTGATCTAAGAAAGCTAAAAACTCATAAAAATTTGACTCAGTGTGTTGCACTTGTAAGCCGACTATATGTACGTACTTGTAGCTGCACTCTTTTATATACCAAGGCATTAAGAGCATCCATTTTAAATGATATTCCTTAAAAAAGTCCTATTCGGTCACCAGACATGCATGTAGACATCACTAATGCAGTTTATAATTAAGAAACTTAAAGATATACGTAGCTTGAAAAAATGTGTTATTTTTTAAATCGTGGAATGGTATTTATTCCCTTTGCCACGTATACTAATCTAGCTGCAGTTCTGTTAATTATGTCTGGAACATTTTAAAAATCGTCGCTGTGTTTTGTACCTTTAATCTAATGAAGCTTGACTCTCTTTTTCACGGCTGCTTTTCAGATAAATAACGAAGTCTTGTTCATTGCAAACATTCGCAAAACGAGCTGCATGTTAAGATAAGAGGAATACTTCACTAAACTAAGCTCCTCAATTAACCCACTCTGAAATTGATTCATTCAAAGGAACTGTTACAAAATTGGAATATCTGGAAATATCTTTTTTGTTCTATACATCAACCCTGTTTATTAAACTCATGTACCTTTTATTAAAAACTTTATTGCTGACTTACTATTATCGTATGGATCTGGTGAGAAGACAGATGACCTTGGAGAAATCCATTTCTACAGAGTAGTTGGTAAGGGGATAATGGGGTCACCGTACGCAAAATTAATTATGCCATCGACCTGCTAATGAAATAGATGGAGCATGTAGGCGGAGCAGCTGTCGTAAGATCTCTGCAGTGTAGGTCACGTGGCCTTGGGAATTGACTTCATTATGCTGTCAATGTTAGTCAGGACAGAATGACTTCCCTTCTGTCCTGCTGATAGTGAACGCGTGTGAAGAAATGATCAATAGCTATTTTGCTTCACCAAAATAGATATGGATCCTTTTTTTCACATATTTTTAATTTTTATTAGTCATATTTTGAAGTTTTTAAATTTTTACTACGAGTTTGACCAAGGTTTCATGTGTTTACCTACTTAAATTAACTTACCTGGCGATTCCAATTTCGAGTCACTTTCATAAAGAGAACCTAGATAGTCTAAATCCTTATTACCACTAACATTATTTAAATTAATCTAATAACTTCGAATTCTCTAAATATTTGCTTATAGAAGCCATGTTGGATACAAAAAATATACTATTAGATTTCATAAGAATACAAACGTTAAAAAGATAGAGTAGAAAGAAAGGTAAGATTTAAACTACTAAATTTTTCCAAGCGTTTCTTTTGAGATTTCCAAGAACTATAAGTTGATTTGGTAATATAAACGTGAAAGAGAGTAGAAAGATAGGTAAGAATTAAACTGCTAAAGTTATTCCAAGCGATTTTTATTGATCTTTCCAAGAACTGAGTTGATTTCGTAAGTATATAAATATGAAAGACAGTAAAAAGATGGTAACGACTAAGTACTGCTAAGATTAAGTATCTACTAAGATTTAAAGTTGTTCCAAGCAATTTTTGTTGAGATTTACAAGAACTCTGAGTTGATTTCGTAAGAATACAAGCGTGAAAGAGAGAGTAGAAAGAGAGGTAAGATTAAAACTACTAAAGTTGTTCCAGGCGCTTTCTGTTGAGATTCGCAAAAACTACGAGTTTTGTTTTATCAAAACTTCTATTCTACAATTATTTTACTTGTTTTTATCAAAATACACACGAGCGAGAGTTAGTTTGGATCTAACTAAAGACAAATGCGGATTGTAAACGATACCAGACTTTACGCCTAGACTGCAAATGATACCACTTTGGGTTTTAGTTCCCTAATTAGATTTACATATTTTTGTTCGTTTTTCTCTTTATGTATTATACTCTTCATATATTACATCCATTATTTTTACTCTCTTTTTTTTAGGTTTTGGATGATTGCTATTTACTATACAAAACTTTTCTATGAAGAACAATAGTTCTGTGTCACGTAATTTAATTTTATGAACGGGAAACAGACGATGGTGATGCTATTTTTTTCTGTTCGTCGGTCTACAAAATGAACCTGATGACATTGACAATAAGTAACTATTTGTTTTATTTTATTTCAAAATCTTAAATAATTTGTCTTCACCGCTTATTTGGCACTAATTTATTTAGTGCAAATCAGCTTTAATGGTTACACCACTACTAAATATTACACAGTAACTTCTCTCTTGGGGAAAAGTTTAGGAGCATAGTAGTGTAACTCAAACTTACAACCACTGATGCTAAGCAATTTACTGATATTGTTCAAGTCATAAACTAAGAACTTTAATTTAGTGAAAAATATTTCTTTATCCTGGTAGAAAAAAGGTCAACGTCAAAATTTCCTGATTTTGTGTTATGTTCATAAATCATTTCAAGACAATGAAAGTTATAAAAGAATAGGGTCCAACTTTCTCCTGTCAATACAAACTGAAAGAATCAAAACATTGGAAAATATGTTTTGCAAAATGTATTAAAACTAAAAAAAAATAACAATTACCAAATTAGCTGTTACCAAAAACTTGCAAAGTGATATTTATCAAACATTGGAAAATATGTTTTGCAAAATGTATTAAAACTAAAAAAATAACAATTACTAAATTAGCTGTTACCAAAAACTTGCAAAGTGATATTTATACTAAACATTAATACTCATTAATACAACTTTATGACAGGACGTAAAATAAAATAATGTTAATGGAATGTAAAATCGCTGGTTAACTCAATTTTCAATTTCTGTGATTTACATCATTATGTTTCTCACACCTTCAAGTGTTGCTATCATTAATTAAAAATTAAACCTAAAAATGTACCAAACAATAAAATTATAACATAAATTTAACTGATATATTGCACATTCTTAAAAATAGACATGATTTAAAATGGAAATTTTATCCTTTTACTGTATTAAACTTGAACAAACCTAGGAAATATACCACAGATGTTTAATAAAGATTTGATGGAGTTCTATGAATATTGAATTGAGAAGCGAATTATGGGGGGGGGGCGGGCTGCAGATATTCCCATTTTCTCTTGGCTTTTGTGTACAGAATTTACTTGCTTGAGTTGTGTCTCGTTTTGGTAGAATTAATGGCATGCTAAACACGCAGTCAAGCGTCTTGATGATATTATTTTTAAATAATAATAGGATTACATGTATTACTGTTTTCTAAAATTTCATGAGGACGGAACCGTTAAATAATTCCTTTAAGATCTCTCACATCAGTGAGTTTGTTCTTTTCTCCAGTAACGCTATTCTCTTAGCATTGTGGCCGCTTGTGTGCAATACGAACATCAATGTCTGAATAGGATGATTCACTTGTCCGTGATACCACAATATACTTTCGATCAAAAGAATTATTAAAATTATGATGATTAAAAAGTCTGCGAACAGTTACAATATGAGCACTGTAAAAGGAATAAAACATTTGAGCACTCTCTCCCATTTTAAAAGATTAACACTGCGAATATATGCGTTTATAATTAATATTCAATCACCCAACAGATTTATTAATCGAAATGAAAACGATTAAATATATTTCACAGTTCCTAATTCACGAAACACATTCAATAACTACTTTTGCACTTGCCAAAGTAATTAATTCTCCATTCACGGAACACATTTAGAAACTGATTATCAAGTATTGGATTTGTCGGAAGTCAGGTTGTGCTTATTCCTTTCATTGATGCCTTCTTTCATTTAATTTGTTGCTTTCTCTGGGTGTCGTCGAGAGCTGAAATGAAACGAAACCTTTTTATTAAGGTCAATTATAAAATGCTGTTGAATATATCAAGTTGAAGTACTATGGTTTATATGGTGAATATAATGTTGCGTCGCTAGATACAAGTACAAGTGAGCACTATCAGAAATTTAGGGGTTGCTTCACATGTTTTTAAGAGGAAGGAAATGGCTTTTAACCCTCCTGGTGGTTAAACTTTCTGGTGGTTGTCACGATGAGGTACCTCATGATTAGCAAAATTGACCAGATCTTGATATCTCGTCATTAGAAGAAAAATGACCATATCTTGATCTCTTTATCATCTAAAAATCGGAAAATCTTGATGATGAAATATCTTACCATTAGCAAAATTGGCCAAATCTAGATGGACGAGATATCTCGTCGAAATATTTGGAGGGTTAATTAATGAATATTTGGCTTGGAACTCGATCGAGAAATGGTTGCGGATATAAATAATGATCTAAAGGGTATCGGGATTTCTTCACTATATCCTCATCCTGAAAGAGTTCTGACAGCAATGCCAGCATTGGTCACAGAACCCCAGCTGATCGAACCTGAAATCGTAAATACTTGTGAATAAAATCACCAAACGTATATAAATTACTGAAATTTTGGCTGATTCCAAAACGAGATGATCAGCAAGGAAGATCAAAATAAAGGGAAAATAACAGAAAGAATTGGCTAGAAAACAGGAAACTAAAAAAAAGACCAAACTAAGTTTAGTTCTGATTGAACCGTCAGTTTGGAGGATAAAGCTCGATTTTTCAAAATGCTCAGTTAAAACCACTCCGAAATGTTTTTCATAAACTTGAATCGATCGCATCAAGAGCTTTAAAACGATACCAGGCACAGTCATGTTGCATTCACGGCTGCCAAGATAGACAGCCAAAAGTTGCAGCACATCCAGATATATTACATCGTTTCTCCCATCACATCACCCGCACAATATGGTGCACAGTAAGCGAATTAGACTCACTGCTGCTTACGAATATGCTAACACGATTACTGTTCATCAAGTATTTTAATGATATGACAATTTCAATTAGGACCTATTTTTGTCACAGTCGGTTGGTTGTAAATCGCACTATACTATCCGAAGTAGGTAGTTAATTAGCGTCGCACTGGAGCAACACAATGGGCTAGTTACTATCCACGGAGTTAGACGTAGTTCTGCGTCGAAATGTTTGAGCGTGTTATGGAATGAGGAAAGAAATATCGTTGACTTAGATCAGAAACCCATTTACTAACAAAAATCAATTTTACAAGTAGGTAGATGAATTTACGTTGCATTGGAGCAACTGTAGCTGGTCCGGGATCAACCCCGAAAGAAAAGATCCGAGAACAATCGGTTCTTCCAAGTCTAGCATGCACGATTGTAATCTGTGCCAGATTGTATCAGATTTACTGTACAATGCTATAAGTAGACGAGAAGATTTACTTACACAGGTTCTTCCAAGTCCAGCATGCACAACAGTAAGCTGTGCCATATTGTATCAAGTTCTGTACAATACTATGAATAGGTGAGAAGATTTAAATTGCTATTCGACCACTTCCGAATTGTGTGACCAGTTTGGTGTACTGCAAGTGAAAGATCTAAAAATTTTAGTGGTTATTCAGGACCTACTGATTACAGACAAAGGATATTATTTTTACTCGTGAATCTGGTGGGCGTCAAGTGAGTAGTTTTTAATGTACCGGGAATTCTCGATTTTTTAACTTGTCGTATTAATAATAAATTTTGAATATTTTTATTTGAAGCGAATTGAACAGGAAGAGTTTGCTGAGATACTGTATCAGAAGGTGCGCCGAATAAAATTGTCTTTGAAAAGGAGGAGTCGATCCAAAAAAGTTTGGAAACCTATGATTCTAAAGATATGTAATAGTGAGAAAATGATACATTTTGGCAATGGGAGAAAAGCATCGACAGCCAGAAACGAAAGATAAAATATATACGTACATAAAGGAAAAGGTGGAATGTGAGAAGAGATATCAACAGAATGAGAGATTGATTTGGCTGATGACGAGAAGGGAAAAGGGAAAAAAGAGATAAAGATCTAAATGTATTGAGAGTGTGGAAGAAATATCCCTTTTAGACAAAGTGGGAGGAAGATATGGTTGCAAGAAAAATTCAAAAATGAAAAATTGGAACCAAAGAGGAGATAAATTCATAGTTTATCTCCTCTTTGCAAACAATACAATAATATTAAAAAGAATAAAGGAAAAACACTTTATTTTTGCTAGTCAAAGTTAGAAACAGCATTTTTATTACTTTTCTTGCTTTGCTGAAGTTTTCAATCACAAATAAAAAGAATCTGTCGTATAAACAAGGAACTGAGAAGTCATTTCTAGGCGCCCCAATAAACAGTAGTAAAGTCTATTTTTAGCATTATTGATTGATGGTGAACTGAAAATAGGGTTCACTTTCAAATAAGGGGAACTGTTTTTTATTATGAAGCTATTTCGATTAATACAACAATTGTGAATAGGAGCATGAATGATGAATGTTAGAAGACGCACGCGGCTTTCTGTTCGGAAGGAATAAAAATCGGAGTTAAATAACTGAAAGAAAGTACATAACACTAACTTCAGAGGAAAATGGTTTAATGACGAAATTAAACGGAGTATTGTATTGGGACTGAAAAAATATATCTGTAAAGCTGTAAAGAATTATTGCAAACCAAAAAACTTAGTTATAGATGTAAGTTGTGTTTAATAAGCGAGGCTTTTTCTGGCAAGATAAATATAGGTGGTGGTGTTTTTGAGGCTGAACGTGTTTCCTGTACGCAATCTGAACGTGGTGTCACTTGGCTTGTTTTTCGAATATGATTTCAGCACTTTGGCTGCAAAAATTGGCAATAAAAATTAATTCCAAAGAATGAATTCCGAACTGATATACCATTGTCTTAGAGAGAAACTCATTAACTGACATTTTTTCGGAGACACTAAATGCTTATTTTCGTGATGATGAGAAATACATAACCATATTGTAATCTGTTTAAAAAATACATGGCAATATCAAAATAACATTACAATATTATATTTTATTTTTTGACTTATAAACTAATAATTAATCTTTTTTAAATAGTACACTAGAACATTATTTTTGTCAGTTAATGAGTTTTGATCTAAGCCAGCGATATGACAGTTGATTGATCAACGCCAATTAGATTAAAGGACCGCCAAAATGACAATAAACTGCACTTTCAGGTAACCTCTAACACATGCATAATGCTAAAACGTATGTAGGTAGGTAGGTATATATGATCGTCACACTGGAGCAACACAACGGGCTATTGGCGACGGTACGGGATCAAAGATCCAAGGACAACACCACGTCATTTTGATCCACGGTCAGATGACGAGGTCACACCTGGACTGGCACCACACTCGACAAACTCCCTCACCACGTCAACGTGAGGACATTTGACACCACGACAGATTTAAAGTGCGCCAGCCCTCTTTGTACACGACGTTCTTTATTTGGATTCGAACTCGTAACCCTCCGGTTGCTAGTCCGTTACTCTTCCAACCGGGCCTAAAACGTATGTATAACAGGAAATAAAATATACATTTTTAATCTGGTTTGTTTTTACACTGAAAATCCCTCATACGAAGAAAAGTTTCAGAAATCTAATACTTTACAAAATAATTTTTGCTACAGTTCTCATTTTCATCACTTCGTACAAATTATTGTTACTGCCCAACAAAATAACATTGAATATTTTGCATGTTTTAATTAAAATCAATAGCATTCTATAAACATAGTTATGTCATAAATCAATCTTCGTTTTATTGCAATTAAACACTAAAGTGTGTGCATTGTTATTTAATATATTTTCAATCAAACGAATGACGGGTTTTGACTATTGTACAGCTGACAATGAAAACAATTAGCATTTTAGACAAATTCGTATAACTTAGCAGTTGTTAGATAATTAGGACATCTATCGATAACACTGATTGGTGGGATTTGCACCATTTTATTAAAGCAGTTAGCAAGACGCAAAATTTTTCTTCAGAAATTAATGAAATTTATAAGAAACAAAATTACATCTTACATGTTGTCTTTTTTATGCATAATTATACATGCATTTTTACAGTAAAACAAATAATCACTCATCCTTGTAATGTAGAAAACCAACTTATCAGTTACCACGAAAAACGTTCAAAATGGCACGCAAAGATTCAATGATAAAAATGCGTTTAAGATATAAATAACTTCTGCGACAGCCATCTGTAGAATTATAAATATATCTTTTTGTTTGAATTTTAAAGCATTCTAGCTGCAGTGTTCCTAATAATGCATCTGTACTTCAACCTGAAGAATGAGAGCTATCAAATACTTTAGACCACAGAGTATAGTATACTTATTTGCATTATGGTAACATTGAAAACATTCATATTTTTTTCTTAGTTAGATAACGTGCAGTTAAAACAATAATGGTTGATTATATAATGAATAGTGATTTTAAGCGATACAAATATGTTATTTTTCAGTTCGATGTGCCATTAACCGAAAAACACATCGTTGTTAAATAAAAAGTACTAATGACATTTATGTAGGAATTCAAAAATACTTAGTACTAATGAAAAAGAACAATGTATTCGAATCTCGTAGTTGTTTTATAATCTGAATCGGTGATATGTGTGATGTTTTTATCCAAACGAGGAAATTAAATTTTTTTATTAAAAGTAATTGTTTTTTAAAGAAAAGTTTCAAAAGGAATATACTTGAATCCAACCAATAAAACTCTAATTTTGGGAACATAGATATCTAAATAAAAAACATTATCACCCAAGTTTATAATATTTATACAAATTTATGTAAAACATGTCATCAAAATTAATTGGATTTTGAACTGGAAAATAGAAGTTTTAAAATTAATTGATTTGAATCCAACAAATAAAACTAATTTTGAAAAGAGATATTTAAAAATGTGTTATAAATATATTTATAGCATAATATAGAGGGATTAGAAGTTGACTAAACCACATTTGCAAACATTAAAAGTGTAGAATGAATTGGATGTTTTAATATGTTTGACGAAAATTAAAGACTTAAAATTATGTATGCTATACCAACAAAAAAGATTTAGAAAGCATGAGAAATTGAGAGTAAGACGTTATGAAAAATGGAAAAGTACAAAACTTTGCTGGTTTTTAACGTGTTCATGAAGCTTATATTAAAAATGAGAATAAGATGTATTAAAAAACGTTTAAGTTGAAGCTTTTGATAAAAATTTTTTCCTTAAAAGTGATCTTTAATATGTGAAGATTTATGAGCAATATTTTTCCAATTTAATGTGAATATTGTAAAAAGTGTAGAAAGAAACGGGATGTGGCAAAATAAAATTGAGCACATTACTTTGACAACCATATTATATGTATTAGTTTAAAAAACTAAATAAAATATCTTTTTTTACATTAGCTGCTGATATTTTAAGTTCTTTTGTAGGTTGTAGAGTCGATGAATAAAATATTTATTTAGAATGTGACGCCCCATAATTTTCTTTACTGTATGTCAATAAATCAAAAGATGAAAAATTCAGTAAGTTTAGCATTTGGAGTTTGACCAAAAATCTCAGTCTTATGGAAAGAAGAATAAAACAGTTTTTCTAAGCATTTTATGTTTGTATCATGCTTTTATTGTGTATATAAACTGTAGGGAAGATGTGGCAGGAATGGACAGTGGGAGGTATGGAAAATTTGAAATATCCGGTCTTAAATTTCTGCTTATCTTACCAGATGATAATATACTTCCTCTAACTCCTGTTCCTTTATGCACTTGAAGAAACGTGTTAAAGTGCATAAAGGAACAGGACTAAATTACTGTTTATCTATGCTAAAATATAAGTTTACTTCATCGCTTGTTCTTTACGATGCATTGTTTGCTAAACATAATAATATACAAAGTACAATTAACGAGGTTTGTATTTCTGCTATGACACTTTCCTGTACTGAATTAGAGTTAGGCTACCAGCTCCTTTTTTCAAAATGGCTACTAGGGAAGGAGTGGGATACAGCTTTCAAGAGAGGTATGGGACACTGTCCCACACTTACCATATGTTTGGAAAATGCTGATAAAATAGTTACTATTCTTGGTGGTGGTGCAAAATGTCATATACATGGAAGAAAAATCCAGGGAAGGATTCCTTCAAAAATTTATATTTTAGAGGTTGTTGAATTGATAAATGAAGGGAAGAGTTTAAGGCAGGTGGCTAAAGATTTTCAATTGTGAAAAACTGCTCTTCAACGTCATGTGAACTTTCAGGGACACATTTTCTTTACGTGTGTACGGGCACCACAACCCCGAGGTACCTGAGTGGTTTTTCCTCCCTTTCATTTTTACCCTCGCCTACCCTTCTACTTTTTAGTTTTTCCCTCAGCCATTGTATTGTCTGACTTGTGTTTGGTACAGCTTCGCCAAATATGACTTTTGTGTCGTAAAAACTCGAAAACAACCAATCAGCGTCATGTGAAGAAGTATGCAGGGGATTCTAACAAGGATAATAATTTATTTCAAGGAAATTTGGTATGTGGTATGTTTTTCTCGTCCAAACAGGAAACATCACTTGTTGAATACATCTTGACAGTTAGTATAATGCATTATGGTTTGACAACAATGCAAGTGAGAATACGTGTCTACCAATATGCTAGTGCTTTAAAATAAAAATTCCTTAATCATGGAAAGACAATAAAATTGTTGGATATGACTGGTTTAAGGGTTTTATGGCTCGACTTGAAGATTTATCACTGAAGAAGCAACAAGTTTGGGAACAGCTTCAAATTTTAACAAAGCAAATGTGAATACCTCTTTTAACTTGAAATCAGTTTATGAACAGGTCACACTTACAGCAGATTGCATATTTAATTACGGTGAAAGGGGTGTTTCTATGGTTAATACACTACCTAAAATTGTTGCGAAGCGTGGAGAAAAGCAAGTAGGTAGTAGGTTAGATGAAGTTTGCTCAAAAGGGGAACAAATCGCTGCCGTTTTCTCTATCAATGCCCATCGGGAATAATATCCCTTCTGTATTTGACTTCCCTCAGATAAGGTACAACAATTGTTTTTCTTAACTCTCCTAGTGGTTGTCTATACGAGGTAGCTCGTCAATAAAAGAAAACTGATCAGGATCTTGATCTCGTCATCATAAAAAACAGCAATATTTTGATTACGGGATACCTCGCCATTATTAAAATTTATCAGATTTTGATGGACGAGATATATCGTCGAAACCACTCGGAGGGTTAAAAGAACACCTATTCGAAACCTTGCGTGGACTAGCATAACTGGATAGATGTCGAATTGATCTTTTTTTTACACTGTTTGGGCCTTATTGTAAATGAAACGAAATACATACAGGATCAGCAAATGCTACTGACTTTGGATGATCACGAAAGCCGAGTAAGCGTGGAGTCCATAATTAAAGCTACGAATGATGGAATAATCATGATCCCATTTTCATCACATTACAGTCATTGGCTACAACCGCTAAATGTGATAGTATTTTGGCTATTTAAATTATAATATAACTGAGTCTGCAGTGATTGGCTTTTGAACAACACCGGATAGCTAATTTCCATTTACTCGATCACTGAACTTGTCTGACCAGATTACCCTTTGACTGTGACACGAAAGAAAATCGCGTCTGACTTTCGGGTAACACGAATGCATCCCTTGAATTGCGAGCCCTTCATTGACGATGATTATCTAATGTCTTCTGCCACTGACCTCTCACTTCCACCCTCTTCAGTTGAAGAAGAAATTGCAGCATCAAATGAGCTTAACAAATTACAAGAATTAATCACTTCAAAGCCCCTATTGCTGTAACAGCAGAACAAGTTCAACCATTCCCAAAAGCTCTGCAAAGAGACTAGAGGTAAAAGAAAGGACAAAAGAAGAATTTTAATCAGCACGCCTAAGAAATTATCATTCTTTTGATTAAATTTTACACAAAAAAAATCTGTTGCAAATGTGTTATGTAGGCAAAGTTGTCAAATGTGACATGAGAGATGAAGTAGGAGTCTAATTTCTGCATCAAAACGAGCTGGATATTGGAAATTTTATTTCCCAAATGTGCTTGATAGTAGCATAGTTGATGTGAAGAACATTATGTTCAAGTTATCGGGTGGTACTGAATGTGTTCAATTATTCGCATTTCTTATTCGTCTATTGCTCTCAGGGGCACATCTCTTTTAGGTGTATACGGGTTTCAATAACCCGAGGCACCCGAGTGATCTTTTCTTTTCCCACTTGGTTTAATGTCTTTGGTAAACACGAGAATCGTGCTTCCAGGATGCCAAAGCGATCTTTTCTGATTTCCTCCCACTGCTCTGTTGCCCAATACCCCTTTTTCCCCATTCACGACATTCTTTACTTGAAGTTAGTTGTCTTGTGTTTGGCGCAGCTTGGCCAAATATGGCCCTCGTGCCATAAAACCCCCAAACAACCAAACAACCTATTTGTCCATCAAAATATAACGTTCAATACGGCAAATATGGTCTGCACTAATTAGACTAAAAAATGTGTTTATTGATATAATTACTAAGTATTTCCGAAAAATTATTGTCAAAAATTTGTGATAACCATCATTACTCTTCTTTTGCCATTATTATAATTAAAGCAGTGAATTAGGATTAATAATGTTGGTAGTAACTGGCAAGTATTTTTCTGTCTTAACATTTTGTTAATAAATACGTATATTTAGTTTAACTATTAATTTTCAGAGCTGTCCCATTCCTTTCTTCTTGTATCTCATTTCTTAATGTGATATGAGAGGTCTAGGATATTTTCCATAGCTGGAAAAAACAAGAAAATATTTAACCCAATAATTCTTCAAAAGATCAAGACTCAGAAATAAAAACTATCATAGTTATTAATCATTGGTGCATGTAATAAATGCTGAGAAATTTGTTTTTGTCACAAAGGTCTCATTAGTCACACATCGCCTTTATCTGTTAGAGGAGTGAGAAAAATATTCTGTGGAAAGATCGGGCAATATATTTTACAAAATGAAAATATATTTTCAAAACCTATTTAGTTCTCTCTTTAATTAGATTGCGATTGGATTCTCAATTCAGGATATTTATCTTGTGGATACGAATCATGCTTAAGAACAATTGTATCATTAATCGAAAGTTCATAGACATAATTTGCCATATTTGACATCATTTGTCAATTCCCAAACACAAACCTTTATATACGAATTTAAAGTATTCAGCATTAACTTTCGTGTACATAAAATATAAGTTATACATTTATCAGTACACGAAAGTATTGAATAACAATTTTAAACAATCCATAAAATGAATAAATGTAATAGAATTTTATATACAGTTTTAAAAGATTATTTTATTTAAAGCTAAAGAATGTGTGGCCTCTTCCAATGAAACTCATTTACTCTTCAGAATGCGTATTCTGAAGTATCGTGTTTTTATACTAAGCATAGAATTATTATAAATACAGATTGCTTTATGGGTAAAATAAATGGAAAGAATTTTTACTTATAGGTTTTAATATTTCAATGTAGAAACTAATATCACTTCCCTTTTGAATATTTACTCTCAATATATGAGTACACTCTTAACAGTAGAATTTAACAATAAGCATAGTAATTACAAATACTTATTATAAAACGTATATAATTTCGTAGCACATAAAATAAATAGATGAACATATTTTTAGATATTACTTTCAAAATAATAGTTTGTAAACTAATATTTACTTTCAATAAAAACGCAATTTACAATTTAAACTCTACTTTCTCAACAATCGCGATGCTATGATCTTTAGAATCATTAAACATGGTAATATTTTACATATAAAATGAGTAGGTGGATAGTATAATAGATATATTTTTAAATAATTTTGTTTATCAAATAATATTGACAATTATGCTCAGGTTTTCCTTTTAACATTGTAATGTAGAATTAGATTATAAAAAATTGAGTTTTTTGACAAAAGAAATTTTTATACAATTAATTATATTAGATATCACGACTATCCCAAACGTGAAATAAATTAATTGAAAATATTTTTAGATATAGCTACAAACAGCTTTATTATAAACTAGCAATCACATCTTGTAAATCGGAAACATTTACAATTGGCAAGATGAGAAAATGTTGCTATTCTACTAAGTAATATTTAATCATTAGAATATACAAAAATCTCTGTCTGTCTCATGGATGTGCAATATAAGTAGGCTGAGCATTGCAATTGAGATAAGCTTCAGAAAGCTTGAGGAACATGTCCCGACTAGTAGTCATGTGATTGCTCTGTGAAAAATTGATTTGGTCTCTTTATAAATGCGCATTTCTATAGAATGGCGACAAAAATGGTGGAATCGACAGTCTACTACTATGTTACGAGGACCAATCAGATGATGAATCAAAGGATGGGCGTCTTCTCCCGTCCCATGGACAAATCAGATGATGACTGTTCGTTCCCACCCGGCAAACGAAAGTAGTCTAAGGTTTACGTTACTACTAGCTTTGGTCACATGACCCTATGGACATAAAAATGTTATCATTGTTTACTCTAGTTTTATATTTCCTCTATGGTATGAGTACCATAAGAACTGCACCAGACATAAAATATGTCCATGTCTGTTGTTGTAGGAAAGGACCTTATCTTATTTTCAGCAAGGGATGCTTGAAGAAATCTATTCAAGTTTGTCACTCAATGACGATTTGGTAGGTAGGTAGGTATTTAAGTAACGTCACACTGGAGCAACAACTGGCTATTGGTGACAATCCGGGATTAAACCCGAAAATGACGATTTTGGAAATATATTTGTTAAGAATTTTACTAGTGGCCAAAAGAATCATACTCGTTAAGTACCTGTTTCCACCGCCAACATTTGCTTCAAGCAAAATAAAATTACATCATACCCAAGAGTCACCCCTTCTCAAAATAAACGAGTCCTGTTTCTATAATGACGCCACCACCCAGAATTCGTGTCAACAGCATTCTCGTGGTAGATTGACAATAGTGAACTTTTATATTTATACTAAACGTAAGTATTATAAAAAAGAAGTAACCCTCCAAGTGGTTTCGACGAGATATCTCGTTCATTGAACTAAATGACGAGGTATCTCGCCATCAAGATATTGCCGAGTTTTATATGATGACGAGATCGAGACCCCTGATCAGTTTTCTAATCAAGATCTGGTAAATATTTTTCTTTTAAATCACAATATAGAGTGTTAAACATTTGAATTTATATGATAATAGTTATTTTTCCCTGTCGAACCTATATATATTCACTATATATCTCTAAAAAAATTTACAATATATACAATCCACCCCTTTCTCGACAAGAATGAGTTCTTTAAACTTGAATCAGACATTCTTCCAACCTGTTAGATGAAACTTTTCTTTACACTAAATTGAAGTTCAGTAAAATTCTTCAGTTGGATTGGTTTCCAACCCATAAGATCGGCCGAGTTTAGAGATAGATCCTATACCCTTCTAAGAAGTTCTTTGCTGGATCTTTGAAGTCGGGAAATCAAATTACAGAAGAAATCAGTTTCTCATCAACATCAAAACAGGCTCGACTTGAGAAAGATACATGGAACCGAGCCACTTTTGATCTACAATTGAGTTAACGATTCTGACTGAAAGAGAGTTAAAACGAAACGGATTTTTTCTCTGCTATTCTATTGTTCACTTTGCTTTGCATTAGAGTTCCAATTCAGAAGATGTTGGGAAAGAATGTTTCCTATTTCTGGTAGGGTGTCCTTTTCATGCCATACTTGGGTCGACCAAATTGTATTAGCTCTTGCCTACTACTGGGCAAATACTTTATTTTGGAGTTTGTTTCTAGTTTTCAATTTCATTTTTTATGTGCTTTGATTTTAAGGGTAGATTCTCCTTTTTTGATAAAAGTACCGCTTTTTTTGGATTTTTTTACTGACAATACTATGCAATCAAATAATTATAAACTCTGGACGTGTATTTGTTACCATTTCAGGTATTCACGAAAATGTTTCCAATCACTGTCATGCAGAATCACGCCTGCTAACCCCCCTCGACTAGGATACCAGGAAACTGGTCGCTGGATACCATAACCGGTTGTTATGATTTCTCAACTTCAGTTTGGTGACCAAAATATTTTTTTAAAAGTGTGCGGAAATAGTGGCTTGCCAAAACCAAATAATCGATTCAACTCTAAAACCCCATCGATATTTTTTACTATAAAAATATAAAAAGTAATACATCGATTTTCGGTTTCATTAAATGATAAATGGATGCTTGCTCGACATGCTGCAAAAATTTCAAGTCGATCAATTCGATAGTTTTATAGATATCACGCCAACACTCTCGAAAAAGCTGTTAAGAGAAAAACGCGTTTGAAGTGTCAGCACAGTTAATGGAAGAATATTCAGATAATGGAAGAGTATTTTAATGTTAATCTGCTATACCAGCTGAAGTGGAAGGAAAGGATAAATAAACAAATAATCAGTGAAAAGAGCAAAACATTTATTTGGACTGATGAAATGAAAAGGCATGATTGTTGATCGTACAGAGGGAGAAAAAGACACTCTTCACACATACTTACATGAGTTAAAACATACAAAGCCGACGGGCTTACGGACTGATATCGGCGACGGGCTTAGAGCAGAAACTCATTAACTGACACTTTTTCGAAGACATTAAATGCTTATTTCCATAATGATGAGAAATACATTGTCATGCTGTAATTTGTTTAAACGATATTTAACACTTTTAAATAATATTATTTAAAATTGTTTTAAATTAAAACTATTAATTAATATTTAAACTCTGTACAATAAAATATTTTAATGCCAGTTAATGAATTTTTGCTCAAAGCTGACGATATAATCGCTCTCAGCGAATGAGTTTGATGACATCGGAACATCAGTTCGGCTTTATTTCCGAACAGGAATACCTTTTACTCTTAGGATTCCGACAACAGCGTGATGTACAGTGTGAAGATCTTTTGATAAAAATAATAGGTGAATCTACTTTACTACATTTAAGGCGTTTTTATATAGTGGACACTTGCTCCAAATTCTGAATCTGCTCGACGAATCTGCTAATGACTCGTAACTAGGTCAATTGTGAGAATTTAGACTTGAAATTTTGCTCACATGTTCTTAGCCTTCTTGGTGGCTGTTTCGACGATATATCGTCCATCCAGATCTCATCGTCTCTCGTCATTAGAAGAAAACTGACAAGATCCTGATCTTATCCTGATAAAAAAGTCGGCAGTATCTTGATGACAAGGTATCTCGTCATTAGCAAAAGTGGTCGGATCTTGATGGGCGAGATATCTCGTCGAACCCACTTGGAAGGTTAAGACCCTAAAGAATAAAACTACTTTAAGGATACACACACACACAAATAGATTTTTCTCCTAAAACAAAAAGATAATCTTCCCTTATGAGTACAATAAGAGACTTGTACGCAGAAGTTTATTACAAGTACGTTGCTGCTAGCTGAAGAGGAGAAAGAATTCTATGTACTACTGTTGTGTAAACGGAAACACCATAAAAAAATCTTGCGATTAGAATGAAATTCATACCACATATTACAAATATTGCTGCACATATATTATTAAGTTTTCAGACTAATACAACGCTTATATCCAAAAACAATCAGAATGCTGCGAAGCCTCAACGAGCTGCTATAAGAGCTATGTTAATTTTAACATTCATACTCTATATATTGTTTATATGGACAAAAGTATTTGGATACTGCATGTTTTTCAGATAAAGTGCTTTATTATTCTATTTAGTAACGGGTAGGCCCTCCTTTTGCTTGTATTACAGCTGCAACACGGCGAGGCATACTTACCACAAGTTCTCTGTAAGTCTGGACAGGAATAGCTCGCCATGCCTCTTGTAAGGCTGTGAGAAGAGATTGTTGTAGAGATGGGCGTGCGTGGCGGTGTCGTACCTGTCACTCCAGTTCGTCCCACAAGTACTCGATTGGGACTCTGAGCAGACTAGTCAAGCAAATTCACATCATTTTCAGGAAACCAGTCCAACACACGTTTTGCAGTATGACATGGAGCTCGATCCTGTTGGAAGAAGCAACCATCATCGCCGTAGTATTGCCATAGTGTAGGCAAGGTCGAATTATCCAGAACGTCGAGGTACACGTCAGCGTTCATGGTACCAGGTACATAAAGCAATGGGCCGAGCCATAACCAGGAAAAACAACCTGATTTTCTGCAGTGTCCAAATACTTTTGTCCATATAGTGTCCATATTAATTCTAACAATTGCGCTTACAATCCCTTCAGAAGTAATTTTATTTTGTTAAGACTCATACGTTTAATGCCTGTCAAATTTGCAAACATAAAGATGACTTCTTTCTTCCCAATTAAGGAAGTTATGAAGATACTTATACTCAGAAACTTTTAGCAAAATCTCATTAACTCTCCAAGTTGTTTCGACGAAATATCTCGTTCATCAAGATCCGACCACTTTTGCTAATGACGAGATACATCGTCATCAAGATATTGCCGATTTTTGGATGATGACGAAATCAAGATCTCGTCAATTTTTTTCTAAGGACGAGGTATCTTGTTCTTCAAGATCTTCTAATGGTTTTGCTTATGACCAGATACTCCGTCAAGAAAACCACCAGGAGATTTAACTGGCATTTTTTCAGAGACACTAAATGCTTATGTCAATGATGAAATAGATTGTTTTAAAGCAATCTGTGCAACCCTCTGAGCTTCGCGAGATTTCCGAGAAGTTTAGCATCGCTTTTACCCGTAACACATGTAATGGCTAAATAACCACACCTATTGATTAAAAGAATCCATGAACACGAATTCTTTAACCGTTTGGAAAGATATTATTTCTTCTTTTCTTAGAATAGAATGCTTTGGAAGGATTCTATTTATCTTTTCCTCAGAATGGAACCTTTTGGAAAGATTATACTGTTCCTTTCCTTAGAATAGACTCGTTTGGAAAAATTCGATCAGTTCTTTCCTTGGTAAGTATGGAGGTATATGAATTTACGTCGTACTGGAACAACCTAGCAGGTTATTAGCGACGGTCCGGGTCCCTTAGGGAAAGAACTGAGGACAGCACCTCGTACTTTTGAATCACGGTCAGATGACGAGGTCAACACCTTAGCTGGCACCTCACTCTCTAAACTTCCACACCTCGCCAACGTGAGGATATTTGATGTAACGACAGATTTATCGTGCGCCATCCCCCACATACATGACCGTCTTTGGTTGCATCCAATTTCGAACTCGCAACCCTAAGGTTGTTAATTCGCGATTCTACCTACTGCGCTGCCGCTATCTCTATACATGAGCAGCGTGTCATTTTTTGACGGTATTTCCAAAATACCAAAATAAGTTCAGGTGTGCATTTACAAAATACTTGAATTCATGTCCTATTAGGCTCAACTTTTATAGGCATCTCTTAAAATAGGAATGTTTCTACATAGTAGATAACTATTGCGACCCCACTTTCCTTCGATTACAATCCTTTGGAAAAATTCTATTAATCCTTTTCTTAGAAAAGAATCCTTTGGAAAGATTTTATGGGTCAAGAAGATTAAAGTTTTTCGTCTTTTAATGTATTTCTGTTCTAAGCCTACAATACAGCTGTTGTAATTACAGTTATTAGTTAATATAACTGAAAATTTTTCTTAAAAATGAATACTACAAAACTTGTACTATTTGCATAAATATCCAGAATACAAGAAAATATTTTGAAGAACTTTAAACATTCTATCGATATGGATATAATTTTAGACAACAAACTTTTCTTTATGAAACACACTTGTAGATTGTTCATAAATAAACAACGTTTGGGTAGTAATGCTACGAATTTGTACTTGTTGAGTCCAGGTCAATTTATCAAAATAAACTCAATTTGAATACCAGTAAGTTTGTTCAATCGCTTTAAATTTGAGACCGTTGTACACCTTGTACAAATTATTCTAAGTTATCTAAATAATGATTCCATTAAAATTATGTACACGAAACCTCTTACAAGAGATTAAACTAAACTTGAAAAATTTAAGGAATAAGCAGCTAGACCATATAAGAAGGGCATGTAATCAAACTCTTAATTACTTCGTTAAAATTCATACCGAGAGAAAAGAAGTAACTAAACTATGTTACCTGATTCTCGCAGTTTGCTTACGTCATGGTTAAGAGTCTAGAAAAATGTTTCAACCAAAGTTACTTGAAGATAGTAAACATAGCCATTGTGTGTGCTGAAAGCTTTAATGACAAAGGCAATAGGAAATCAAAGTTTACATAATGGTTTTCATTTAGGTAATTTGTTACCTGATACTGTTCTGAATTCTTGTGAAGCTTGGAGTGGTACGAAGTTTTGAGACAGGAAATAGTTTTATAATTGGGGGACTGATTTCTTTGGCAATTTGGGTGCTTAAATCTGATATTCAATGCATAATGAAGAGAAATTCAGCCAGTCGAAAGCTTTTTATATCTACAATTTTAGGATGCATCAAATTTCTCATATTTATCTATAACTGAGTAAATCCTCAGTTCAATGTTTCAATATGTTGCATTGTTTTCTTTGATCTCATTAGTGGATTTCGTTTTATAATTTACTAGCAAAATTGCCCGACCTCATTCGGGATGAATTTGTTAACCATATATTGAAAGTGCCAGAAAATAATCACTTTCCTCTTTCGTAGAAGAATGCCAAATCATTAAGTGTGAGTAGAATAATTTTTGACACCTTTTCGACATTTTGAACAAAAATCCTATACATGCATATTCATACATGTAATGCATTTAACATATATTGCACCCCTGCTAAAGGTACACTCTTGAACCAGGTTTGCGACATTTTCGAACTTCGACATCATTAAGGGAAAGATTACAAATTAATTTGATAAGATATTTATCACTAAGTTTGTATAAAAGTGGATACGTGTTGTTTCTTGAAAATTCCTTAAATTCCTTTATGCGGCTCGTGCAATAATAAAAGAACTTTTAAAATTGAATGTCTTCGGTACAAAGGTAACCTATTACCATTTTTTTAAATGGTAAATCGGTTTGATAGTTTCTTCTAAAAATTCATTGTTTTTTTAAAAAAAACCTTCCTTATATAAGTTGCTTAAGTATAGCTTCAATTCGTAAAATAAGCCACACTTTGAACTTCTGTCGCTATATGGCAAAGAATTTGTAATTTTTCAAAAGTCCTAGTTTGGATCCTTTTAACATTCACGTTCTTTCAATAATGACAAAATTGCACTTAAAATTTGCTTTATTCTAACTTACATGCCGCTTTAAATAAAATACTTTGCGGTGGTGTTACGTGTGATGAAAAGGAATTACAGTATATTAAAATAATAAATATTTAAAACAGAAAACAGAGCAATGAAACAAAATAAAAGTTGACGGGAAAAAAGTTGCTCTAAAGATATAAATTCGTGATTATTATTTCCTCTTGATCTCGCAGTTGCCACAACTTACAAATAAAAATTAGAAAAAATTTAAAAATATGAAATTAATTCCCAGTGAAAGAAGCAGAAAATAACACTGCACGTGGCAAACGAACACGAGTTTTGTTGCAAATTATCGTCGGTCCCAAAATATTTTTAAATACTTTATAGTTCGCAAGGAAAATAAATAAGGCTCAAAATACAAAAGTATTATAATTTAAATTCCACAAAAATAATTTGAAAAAATAAGTGATTTTTCAGCAGAACTGGTAAAACAATCCAAGTAATTGCAATGCTCAATATACCTTCCAGCTACTCCAAAACCATCAAATTATGATTGATTTAAGTATAGTTACTCAGATGTTTTAACGTGAAACTTACCTAAATATGTAAGCAAGGAAATTTCAAATAATGCATTCACTAAACTAAGATGTGGTGTATCAAATATGAAACATCAAATTAAAATATATTGAACAAATCTTATGTGATACTTGAACACACAGACACTAAATCGAACATAGAATGGGAAGACGGACAGACAGACTTACGCAACCAAGTTCAGTCACTAAATGAATATAAGAACTCACAGTATGCAAAGTTTCATGAAAATATATTCAACCGTTTGGACGTACAGGCACAGACAGACACCAAATGCGCAAGAGACGGATTTAGCATCAGAAGGGTCCAAAACGGATAGAAAACTTGAAAAGGGTCGAAAATATTCAATGCACAAACACTCCCTTCTTATTTATATAGATTATGCAGTGTGGAGACTATTCCTATGGAACTGATATGACTATTATACGAATATACTTATGTAAGAGCTGAAATTTAAAACATTATTTATACTTTAAATGATTTAGTTGATCTTGTTTGGTTGACTAAGAGCTTTGATTATACGAGAGCTAAGGGAGGCCATAAGACATAGTGATTACTAATTTTAAATAAAAATCCATTTAAATGTATATTAAATAAGTTTAGAGTTATTTTGAGATTATGAATTGATTAGTGGATTTTGTTTTTCTAAATCAATGCAATGGGGAGACTATTGTTATTGCACGAATATGCCTTTGCCGGCTTATACTAATATACTTTTATAAGATCTGAAATTTATAACATTATTTTACTTGAATGACTAGCAGATTTACCCGGCGATACTCGGATTGAATGGGTTAAATGTTGATTCTATTTCATAGAAAAATGCAAGCATCATTTAAGTGTAGTAAAAATTTTTTTAAATATCGTTTTAACTATTTCATTCTACAATTTACTTCGGACGCATATATGTATACATAATATATCCATCCATATAACCCATTTCATATTCATTACACTCTTGCTGTAAGGCAAACTACAAAAGTTTTTTCTGGGATGACTTCTTCAGAAGTCGATTTTGAGTTTAGGAGTGATTACGGGTGCCAATTTTCAATTTCATTAAAAATGAGGAACTTTGTGAGTATAGTCTTGCACACAGTTTTCCAATCAATATTTATTATTTGTGGCACCCTTGCACCATGGATTCTATGTTTCCGAATTACATTATCATTGTGAAAGGATGGCAAATTAAACTGTTACGGCATTCGTAGTTAATTTATTTTGAAGCACAATTTTTTTCTTGAAAATTCTATTCAGCCGCACGTGGAATAACGGAGCTTGTTTTTAAAACAAATGTCATCAGTGTAGACAAAGCAAAGTCAATCGATTACACTTTTTACAAAATCACTGCTTTCAATAAATGTTTCACAAGATACCTAAGTTGTATACGAACAGTTTCAACTTCAAGTAAGCAACCCTGACCTTCTACCACTTAAGATAAGAAAATTATATTTTTCAACAGTCCTAGTTTACATACTTCCTTACTATGATGTTATTCCAAGATCAGCAAAGTCTTATTTAAAATTCGCTTTCCTCCAACAGAAAAAATTAGTTTTAAATCGAATCCTTAAGGTACTTTTTTCAATTGAGAATCAGTTTCAATATGGAAACCACGTACCTATTTAGAATGATAGATGTAGTTGCTTGACTATGGAGTACAGCTTTCAATAATAGACATGAAACATGAAAAATAAATGTAAATTAAATTGATTTTAATCGTCTTGTAATGAAAATATGTCAAAATTTAGAAATATCTTTGAACTACAATGTATGGCTACCCGTTTTGGTTTAACGTAACATATTTTATTTTAGAATAACTTTATTTTAACTTTACCAGTCATTTCAAAATAAGAAGTTATACACCTTACTTAAAAAGGTTTCCATTTATTCTGATGAAACAGAATTCTACAAACTATAACGTATTTAACCAAAGACTTAAGGAAAGTTCGTCGAAATATACATATACAAGCAAGAAATTACTCATGTCTAGTGGTATTTGGCAGAAAATAAAAATAATTCATTACAATTTAACTCCTAAATAATATATCTGTTATATGGAAAGTAATGGAAGACACATAAATACAAACAGAAACGAAATTCCTGTCATTGGAAAATGTCGAATTCTGAAAAACGAAAGATCTGAGCAAGCGTGTCGAATTTCGACGTCATGAAAATATTCTGAAATAGAGAAATTCGAAAAAGGTGCTTGAAAAACATTGATAGACAATAATGAATTATTCACAAAATGAACACACATTTACAAAATTTAGAAATGCTCAAATATGACCGCAACATTTCTGACTTAACTCAAATACACAAACACGGAATTCCAAATCTAATTTATAAAATAAAACATTAATTCTGGCGTTGCCAGATACCAAATTGCAAAATTACGCTTTTACGATCAATGAGTTTTTTTTGTTTTGGCTTTTCGTGTTCCATTACAAAATACAAGTTGTGTAAAATTAAGTATTTCAACTTCCATTTTTCATCATTCAAATATTCCGAAATTATTTATATTGTGGAATGAAATAAAAAATCAGTACAAACATAATTAGATTTTTAAATTGTTTAAATATAACATGTCGGGAAAAAATTGTTTTTCGAGCAATACTAGTAAAACAATTTTATTAGAAAATTTTATTTTCGATCAATACTGGTAAAACAATTTTATTAGAAAATTTTACTGTCGATCAATACTGTTAAACAAACTGAGTAGTTGCGTACTGCAATCGTTTTATGCTCAATGTTTTTCCAATGGCAATTTCGAATTGATTTAGTCTCCACTGCACACCTAGGTTAAAGAGAACGGGGGTCAATATCTAGCTTGCGTTACTTGCAGGGTTCCAAAGTATAAGTGTGCCAAATTTGGTGTGAATTGGTCAAACGGTGTAGATTTGTATTGAGAATATACAGACAACTGTGCTTTATGTATAGATTTGGTTGATTTTGTCTGATTGATTAAATTTTGGTTACACTAGAGCAAAGGAGACCATACGACATAGTGATTGCTAATGCAAGTTGTGTAATTAAAAATTAATTTAAATGTATATTAAATAAGTGGAAGTGTAATTGCCATACAAATGCTGTGTTTAATTTTCCAGGTAAGAAGGTATTTAATTAACGTCGCACTGAGTATAATACAATGGGCTATTGGCAACGTTCCGGGATCAATTAATTTTACAGGAAACGCGATGAAATATTTGTTTATCAAATTTGTGTTTGAATAAAAATAAAAAAGTAGTGGCTGCATGATTTTTATTTTCCATTGCTTTAGTATCATTCTTAGAAAAATCTGGAATATCCCAACTGTTAAAAAAATATAAATATATAAGTGTTTAAGCCGAAAAAATAATATTATATTATTAACTTAGAGATTTATTGAGAGGAAAATAATTTTTTGACAATCGTATCTCTTATAGTATAGGGTAGAAATCTACTATAATAATATAAAAATGCTGTCTGAATGCAATATATGTAACACTGATGAAAGTTTGCCTACCTACGTGATACTATAACAAAAACCACGTTTTGTTGTTATCCACTGAAAGCTAAGGAATAAAGTATTTACATATAATGCCATCGATTTAATGAATTATTTAGGATATTCCATCTTTGTGAAAGTTGTTTCGTTCGAAGACGTGATAAGGTGATTTTTACTTCTTCCTAGATACATCCAAAATCTTTTAGTGAAACAGTATAAATTGCCAAAGCATCTACTTCTTTATTTCTAAGTAAAATGGTAGAACCGTTGTAGATTCTTCAACATAGTATAATACTGTGTGAATAAATAATACAGTATAATACTGCGGGGAATAAATAATACAGTATAATACTGAGGTAATACTTTCTCCTACTATGGGGAAATTTATAGATAGTTTCTTGTACACGAATGAACCAATTACCCTAGTTATACAGAGAGACATTAAATTTTTAATTAAATCCTCAAGAAGTGCAAACTTAAGTTAAAGCTTTAGTAATAAAATTTAAAATATTTCATGGTTCTATATATATATATATATAATCCTTAGGAGTTAAAATTTGGAATGATATTTGAAATAAGAACTCTGAAAAAACAGCAGTGAATCTAGACGGGCATGACAGATCACGTTTTGTGAACACATTTGAACAAAACGAAACATGATATTACACTGTCACTTCTATATACTGCACGAGTTATGTAAAGGACTTTTTAAACAAAACTAACGTTTTAAAACATTAATTTTTATACAAAAAAAATCAGAAACACAATTTACCTATTTTTCTGACACTGACCTTTTAGATACGTTTAGTTTTAGGATATTCCTTTCTTATGAAATTTTGTACCATCTTAAAGACAACTTTAAGACTTCTAACAAAATTACACGTTGTTATGTTGATTATGCGAAAAACTGATAAAATAATCACTTTTCTCTTTCATAAAAATTGCATAATTTTTATGAAAGAGAAAAGTGATATTTCGATAACCATTCGATAAAACATGCACATCCATACAATCCATTTTACATACATCGCACCCCAAGTGTAAGGCACAACTTCAGAAAGGGAGACTATTGCAAAGGTCGATTTTGACTTTGGTAATGATTATGAATTCCCCTTAAATTAGTTTCCTGTAAAATTGCCTTCACTCAAATCGCAAAAATAACGAATCTATGGCGAATAGTCTTCACTAACAATTTTTCTATCAATTGTTTTTGATTTGAGACACCCTTGCACTAGGGATGTGAGTCTTCAGAATTTCTCTAAGGGAATATAATTTCTAATCTAATTTCTCTAAGGAAAAGGGATTTCACTAAAGAAAGGACGAAAAATTATTCTGATACTATATTCATGACTAACTTTTCCAAGCAAATACATTTACTGTTTGAAAATTTCATTTTGTGGCACCTGAAATAACAAGGAACTTCTTTGAAAATTAAACGTCTTCAGTGTGGAAAAAGCAAAGTTAACCCATTACCATTCTTCAAGAAAAACCGAAAGAAAAATATAGGTATATTTGACAACATTTTCTAAAAAGAAAATCATTGTTTTCAATTAACTTCTAACAGATTATCTAAGTATCTTAAGAATTGCTTGGACTAGCAAAGTTTTTTTAATTTCTAATGGTGGCTTACAAAAGAATAAGTAACCAAAAAATCAATACACGCACAGAATACAAAGAACACAGAACAAGGCTATAAGATGGAAAGAAAGTCTATGGGCCCATGCGGGCTCCCGCCTCCTTGCATTGTTCGTTAAATCTGAGAGCACAGATAGAGGTGGAGTGGGTGGGATAAGGCCTATCCATTTCCTCATGTTGGTCACAGATCCTACTGAAGGGGTCAGGAAGATCTCCGATACAATGAAGATTTAGATACAAGACAATCGTGGTCTGTGACAAATAGAAAGATCACGCATGACTTTTTCTGAGTCAATCCGGGATGTTCGAGATTTGGCTCCACAGGGTGCAGGAGATTTTTAAAAATTGTTCTTTAACTCCGGTAGTTTATTTTCGCGTCGAAAACCGTCTTGTAGTGGCCTCTGAAGCAAAAACCTGTTCGAAACTGTCACCAGTTCTGGACAATTGAAAATTCTTTTTCCTTCTTTAATTTTCATTCCCTTTGGAGTAATAGGAAAGTTTTGTATCGACGAGGTATCTCGTCATTAGCAAAACTGATCAGATCTCGATGTACATGATATCTCGTCGAAACAGGTTAAGCTTGCTTGATAAGAAATCAATAACAATAAGAAACAATACATTCATAAAAAGAAAGAATAAGTTCCACACATAAATTATAATTTTAATTCCGTAAAAATAATTTTTGAAAAATTGTTTTTTTTCAGCAGAATTGGTAGAACAATCTAAGTTTCAACTTCAATCGTAAAACTGCTCAATTTGTGTCTCAGCTCCCCCAGAACTGCTAGGTTAAGATTGATTCAAGTGCGGAAAGGGGGATATGGGTATTCAGCTTTTTTAGCGTGAAATTTGAACAAAAATGCAGGCTATGGAATGTTAAATAACGTATTCACTAATTTATGTCTTTTAAAATACATAATTTCTTGAAGATGTATTGAATTTTTTTAAAATGATGTTTGCACGTAGATACAAATGCACAAATAGTCATAAAGTAGGAAAACAGATAGACTGACGTTTGACGTTCATTCACTAAGTTACTGTAAGTTTTCAAACTACTTAACATTTCATGAAAATCTATCTAACCGTTTGGATGTAGTTTGAGCACACATGCAGACAGACACACCCAGACAAATATATATGAACACAAAACGAGGAAACAACTTATTTTGCATTAAAATGGCCCAAAATGGATAAATGAAATAGGCCAATACTATTCAATATACAAACAAACACTTTGTTTCTATAGATCTGGAGATGAAACTAGGTAACTTTTAGTGGATTGGAATAAATTGAGTAAAAATTGGTTTGATTATTCTTGTTCCTGTATTTCTTACAGTTTTTGAACATTTACATAAAGAATTACAGCACATAATTAAGACAAATAAATCCATTAACTCAACTTGACTTTAAATGAGTTTGTATAGAATGTTTGTTTGGAAGAAAACCAATCATCAAATAACTTTTGGAGGGGATGGAGTGTCCTGCAAAACGCTGTGTCACAGAAGATTCTTCTTCCTCTTCAGGTAATAATCTGAAGTCTTTTTCTTCACACTTCAATGCAAATCCACTCACCTATGAGTAATATATCTTCAAATATAAAATGAAAGTGTGCTTACAGCTTGAAAAGAATTGGATACTCTTCCAAAACTGTTTTCATAAATGGACAAATAGAGTGTAAGGGGTACGAAAAAGACCGATATTGAATACCAACAAACACATGATAGGTTCCAGACAACTATTTACCGTCGGTATCCTCGAAAGCAAGATCTTGAAAAAATACCTGAATACTATTTTATGGACATCTTATCTTTTCCGAGACGAAAAAAGTATTAGAAATACTTATTATTCATGAGTTCTCCTGATATTGTTTACGACTGAGGGCAAGCTGATGAATAAAACTGAACATTTTTTTATGTCGTACTTGATATTCTAGAACCAGTTTTTCTTCTTTTGGTTCTAAAGTGATAGAAGAGTGATAGGATGTGTGTGCGTGAGAGAATAAAAAGAGATATCTGGAATGGAAATGGATGCAGCATGTTTTGATTCTGTTTCGCTGCAAGATCTTGCCATTTGAGCCCATGATGTTGAGACTGAAAGGGAATTCGCTGTGAAGCAATGCGTGAGGTTTATGTTACGTCGAACGGGCATTTAATATGTGGAAGAACTTTCAGACTGAAAATAAATGCAACTACATGTGTTGGTGGGATATAGGAAATGCAAGTTATAACGTGAAAATATATTTTATATCATTTATACCAAATCCACACAATAACTCATATGTGAGCTACGTTTCAGGGCATACAATAACAGGTATATTCGTAAATGTTTTTGAGTAGTTTATGTTTGGGAAGAGTTCTGGAAATGTAGGAAATATTTGTGATTATGAATAGAAATTAAAAATTAGGCTATCGTTTAGCCCTCCAAGTGGTTTCAATAGGATATCTCGTTCATCAAGATCTGACCAATTTTGTTATTGACGAGATATATCGTCATTAAGGTATTGCTGATTTTTTATGATGAAGAGATCAAGATCTGGTCAGTTTTCTTCTAATGACGAGATATCTCGTCCATCAGATATTGTAATGGTTTTGCTAATGACGAGTAATCAAAGTTGGGCTCGTCAAAACAACCACCAGGAGAATTAAAGAATGCGAATGAATACAGTGCCTGGACGTGAACATGAAAAAGGATGAGTCAAACGAATATGAACATAAATGAATGAAATGAACATGAATGAATGAAATGAACATGAATGAATGAAATGAACATTGAATAACATCTGTTTGGAGAACTAGGCTTAAATCGTAGTTTAAGAAACACTGTGGAGCTCAGGTCTTTTAGATATTGTTTTCGTGGCGAACTTAAGCAGTACCAAGAAAATAGTCAACATCTCCATGTGAAATAAGGAGACACGACTCAATCGTTGCGAAGCCCAACTTTGCTAAGTACAAACAAAAGTCCCAACATTACGCTACGTTAAAAAGATATGAAGCTGTTGAGAACATACGGAGACCTATTTACACACGAGATCGGACATGCGCAGTTATGTCCGAATGAAGTAGTTGGCAGTCAAGCGAAGTTTTTATTTCACTTGTGGTGATTAGCATGTAGATGAGCTTTGGAAGGTGTTTTCAATCTGAACTCAATGGAATATTCACCTCAGATGACGTTTCTTAAAGATTGTGAGTCCACTGTGGTCTGCGAAACATTAGAACACTGACCACTCGTTGGTCAAACAATTTTGTAAAGGTAGAAACACGGAGTCGCTCAATCCAATTACAAGAGTTTAATAAAACAATATAAAACAAAAATACACAAACGCAATCACGGACACTAAGAAATAAAAAACATATCTAGTGGGGAAAATTAAGGTTCGATGTTTCAAGTCTCGCAGCCTGACGATCGGAGCTCATGTTATTTTCAATTTTGAAAGTTCCACAGATAACGGAGGTTTATTGCTCCCCAGCCGGCCCTGAGCCAGCCGCTCACCTGCTACAGATTAAAGTTTTCGCTGTCAACTTCGCAGTTCAGTTATTACAACAGTACCAAGAGGATAGTAAATATTCACTATGTGAGGGTAGGTAGTAAATTTACGTCGCACTGGAGCAACACAACGGGCTATTGGCAATGGTCTGAGATCCCTCCCGAAGGTAAAGATCAAACGGCAACGCCTAGTAATTTTGAACCATCGTCAGATGACGAGAACAACACCTGGGAAGGCACCCTACTCTCCAAACTTCCACACCACGCCAACGTGAAGGCATTTGAGGCCCCGATAGATTTAACGTGCACCAGCCCCCGTATACACGACGGTCTCTAGTTGGACCGAGTTTCAAAATCACAACCCCCCGGTTGGTAATCCGTTACTTTTCCAACTGGGCTACCGCGGCCCCATCCACTATGTGAAGTAATAAGACATGACTCAATCGTTGGTAAGCATAAACGTAACTTTTAATAATAATTAATACTTTAAAATAAATATTATAGAAGAAAAATATAATAATGATGCCCACAGAGCAATTTACTCTGTGATTATGCTGTTCCAGAGGGAGAGATTATTAAGCCAGATTACTCGGGATAGAAAAGTGTTAAGTGGTGCCAACATTACACCATGTTTAAAAGGTTTCCAAGATTTGCAACAACTACGCACGCCTATTTACATTTGAGCTCGAACATGTACACTAATGTCGAACAGTTAAAAGCAGACTAAGCTGATTTGATTCATTATTTGATCTGCGATTCGCAATGTGTACAAGAGAATGTGGTTAAACAAGTCTAGGAACCAAAGAAAGAAAAGTGTATATATATATATATATATATATATATATAGTTTGAAATTTATGAACAATTTATGATTACGCGTAGACTTTAAAAATTGATAGACATCGGTTAATGAATGAAAATGAACACTGTGGGCGCCTGAATAGTGAATACAATTTGCGAAGAGAACGGTTAAAATCATAGGTTACCTAAAATGTAAACAATCAGAACTTAGGTCTAAGAACCAAATAAGGGAAAGTGTAGAAACGTTTTGCATTTACTTTGTCGTACATATGTAAGATTCAGGAAGACATCAAAATAAATTGATAATTCAATATGTTGTAAAAATTTTTATCTAAAAGGTTTTTACCCGGGTGATTTTTCGCTATAACAAATATACCTAAACTATTAAAGACGGATACAACAAAATATTATATTTTCTTTTGGTTGTACAAAACTTAAAGTAACCTGGAGGTAAATATGTTTTAAATCATCAAAAACATCGCCTAAAATCAATTTTAAGCTAGTTTGCTTTGAACTAAGTAGAGCTTTCCAGGTTTAAAACGATATATCACTTTACCTTTTAGCTGTTCGGAAAGTATTTAAAAAAATATTTTAAAGGTATTAAACCGATCCCATCTATAGAGTCTTAAACGCACTTTAATGACTGATTTCTCGGAAGAGACGTTTTGCCTCACTAAGAATATCAAAGAAACTATAGAAGATAGACACTTGAAATTATAAGCACTATAATGGGCGTTTCAACCAGAGCTTTTACGAATATTAAAATATTTATATGCAAAATGAAAAAATCCTTAAAAATTTGCTTTTTCTAAACAAATTTTACAGTTGCATTATATATTTTCATTCTATACACTCATAATGCCTTCTTGCAACCTGCAGTCTTTCTATATGACTTCCAATTTTTATCTTCTAGATCAATGGGATCTTTCCCACAGATTCTGTTCTAAGAAAAGGAACAATATAACCTTTCCAAAAGATTCTATTCTACGGAAGGAAACAATAGAATCTTTCCAAATGCTTGTACTCTAAGGAAAGAATAGTAGAATCTTTCCAAAGGATTCTATACCATACAAAGAAACAATAGAATCTTTCCAAAGAATTGCAAAGAAGAATTGAAATCTTTCCAAAGAATTCTATTACAAGGAAAGGAACAATAGAATCTTTGCAAAGGATTCTTTTCTAAAAAAGGGACAATACAACCTTTCCAAAGGATTCTATTCCAAGGAAAGGAACAATAGAATCTTTTAGATGATTCCATTACGAGGAAATGAACATTAGAATCTTTCTAAAGGTTGAAAAAATCCATGGAATCCTTTCAACCAATAGATGTAGTTATTTAGTCAGTGTGTTGTTGGGTAAAAAAAGCAATACTACACCACTCAGAAATCAAAGGGATAATTATCTTAACAGAAAAAATGTTAACAAAATGGCTAGTTAAAATGTCCGCAGCATAGAAGATAAACATGATAATTAAATATAGTTACTATATGATAATTAAATTCCAAAAAAGTACATAAAATATTACTCATTTTAATACGGGGAGCAACGGGGACTGCTCTAAATACAAGGTTACAAGCCAAAAGATTTGATCAGTATACAAACAACAATATTAAAATATGTACATTTAATTAAAAAATAATCGCAACTTTATCAAACTTATCAGGAAACAACTCTCCGAAAAATTGATTCTCCTCAATTAAACGAAACTTTCGCTTTGCCTGCAGAAACTCGAGATCTGATTCAATCGTACGAGTGCGTAAAAAATGATGACGAATGTCTGAGGAAAACATTAACAGGAAATCGTTGAGATCTAGATGATAAATCGGAATTATAACCCAAACATACACTTAACTCGCTTCAGCCCTCCAACCTGTTCATTATTCACAATTTTAAATTTTCTTCCCGAATAATTGCTTTGGGGCTTTTGGCCCATTTATATCAGAAATCCGGCGGTTATTTGAACAGTTTAGCGTCTCGGGTGCTCAAATAAATAGCGAAGTTGATTTTCGAAGACCATAAACTGAGAATTATCGTTTGCAGGGAAAATTGCAATTATCGTCTGTTGTAGCCTTAAGTTATTTCTTAGCGTTTAGCTGATGGCAACCGTGGTAGGAACTGGAAAAGAAATGGGTCTCTCTCTCTTTGGGGGAAGAAGAGAGGAAAAAATTATTATGTTCCCTTAATCTCGATCTTTACGCTTGAATTAATTAGGATTTTCTTGTAAAAAATCACGGTTATTTCTCCATTTTTAGTTATTTCGTGCCATACCAAATTAAGAGAAAACCACGCGCCTCGTTGATTTTGTAATTTAGTTGACAGTTTGAATTATTTTCCCTTTTTATATGAAATAAATTTTAAAACCTCAAAAAGGATTAATCATTCTAATCGACAACGCGAGTGGAAATAATTGTTGAATTACATCTATTCGAAGCCGCGGAAACCGACTTTTTCTAAACCTTTGGAGCAGATACTCATTTTTTTCGTTTTTGGTGCGGAAATTGAGTTTTAAATTTATAAGTTTATCGTCTTTTAAAGGAAGCCTCAGTTAAAGATTGATTATCGTAGTTTTTATGCTAAAAATAAGCGGATTGTATAGTGATGAAAATCTTTTCAGTGGTGGAGTTTTAATTATATAGGAACTAAATACTTTATGTTAAGCTAGAACTGAATATGGATGAAGCCATAAAATAGAACTTTTCTCTAACCCTGTAAGGGGACAATGGGCTTTCAAAATGACCAAAGTTGATCAAAAATTTTTTTTTAATTTGCATTACGAATTAATTGATAGCAGAAGACGCTTTTTACTGAGTTATACACTGTACTGACAAAAGTCACCGGACACCTTGAGTAGGAACGAGGCACAACATTTATTTTGGGGTTTGACTATAAATTTAAATTTCCAATTTCAGAATCCACATCTGAGTATAGACTGAAATTTAAGGAAGTGAATGTCCTATAGCAATGTGCAAATGTTTTAGTGCCATGATGGTACGTATTTAACATTCTAAATTTGGATATTTTAGGATAAAAAAGTGACTGCTACTTCAATGTTTTGATTTCGATATGAAACATTTGCACATTTTTATAGACATTCCTTCTTTAAATTTCAGTCTATACTCATTATTACAGGGTGGCCCAAAAGCCACTAGACCATTTGAAAAAAAATATTTCTTTTATGTATTAAAAATTCACATTTATTCTTTTATAAACAATAAATATACTTCTTGGAAATTATTTTTAATTAGTTTTGTAGATTATGTCCTTCAAATGGCCACCATTTTGTTCTTGACAGTGAAGGGCTCTTTCTAAAGTGTGTTCCATCACCTCACGTAATGTTTCTTGGCTTATTCCTTCAATTTCTTGACGGATGTTGGCCTTCAATTTCTAGATGGTCCGAGGTTTGTTACGGTATACTCTTTCTTTTAGAAATCCCCACTAGAAATCTGGAGCCTTAAGGTCAGGTGAGCGTGGAGCCTTAGCACAACTGACCGTTGATTTTGGTTATAAAATTGGATTATTTTTAGTCGTTGCTCTGTCGGTAATTTCTCCATAACTATTTTCCAAGGATTACATATAAAGGATCTGAAAAAAATTGAAAAATTAATATAGCAAAAAAGTTATTATATTTTAAAACGGTCTATTGACTTTTGGGTCACCCTATAGTTAGCTCTATAGTTACCCATGTGGATGTGGACTCTGAAATTGAAAATTTAAATTTATAGTCAAATCTCAAAATAAATGCTATGTTTCGTTTCTACTCCAGATGTCCGGTGATTTTTGTCAATACAGTGTATATGCAATAAAGTATATAGTATATAAGTATGGTAAGTCTTTTAAAAACGCGTTTCCTCCGATTGAGAGTTTTTGGCATTCTTCTGATATCGAAATGTTCTCTGCACATCAGGTTTCAATTGATTTCCTTGGTTTTTTGGATAATCCCTGCAATATGCTGCATATATTTAAACGCAAATGAGAGAATTTTTTTTATGCTTCCGAATTTAGAAATTTGGTTTAAAATGTTGCTTAACGTATGCTTTTTTTGCAGTTTTAGATATCTTAGTAAAATTCTTTTTCATCTTATAATTGAGTGATTCACTTGCCAAATGGAGTTAATTTGATTCATATGTATACAAATTATTATACAAATTAAAAAATTGAAAATACGCGGACCATTAATGCTCATGAGATCGATTAAATTTTGCTATTTATCAAAAGCTTTGACCACGTTTTATGTATTAACTTCTGTACAACTTGATATTTTTTGGTCGAACCGTAAATATAGGCTTTTAGAAGACAACTAGTTATCAGTCTACAAATTTTATAAGAGTCGTATATTAACTGCAAAAGTTTATTCTGAACTTCCACTGGCCACCTAAGCAATATAATTGAACAATTATAAAATGGTCCCGGTTGGAAGAGTAGTGAATTAGCAACCGGAGGGTTGCGAGTTCAAAACTAGATCCAAACAAAGACCGTTGGATAAGTGGGGGGTCATGTCTTTGTGGTGGAGAAATTTGGAGAGTGGAGCACCAGCTCAAGTGTCCTTGTCATCTAACCGTGATTCAAAATTACAAGATGCCCTTGGATTTATCCTGGAGAGTCACCAATAGCCCATTGCGTCGCTCCAGTGAGACGTTAATTCAACTATTTATCTACCACGCGGCAATAAATTTGAATTTCCGTTTTCGAACGTAAGCATACGTAGCCGGAAATCGACATTATATATATATATATATATATATATATATATATATATATATATATATATATATATATATATATAATAAGTAAAACTGCCCTAAGAATATAAGAATGGAATAGATTCTCCGAGAAACAAGATGAAATAAAATATGTTACCCCCCGAAAACTCAAAGTACTACCAGAGAGAAAAAAATAAAAAATAATGCCTGTTACCAAGGTTAGGAATCAAAAGAACAGCCAAAGTAATACCTTACCGAAAGTTGCCGCGCAAGCCAGGAGAGCAAAACATTGCCAGATTCTCCTTTTTGATTTGTGGTAATGGTCTCTCTCTCTCTCTATATATATAATTAGTAAAGCTACCCTAAGAGAATAGTTTTCCTGGAGAAACAAAATAAAATAAAAAATGTTAATGTTGAGCCTACTTACCTTATCAAGGAGAGTAAACGAGGAGTCACTTAAAAGAGATGCTTTGAGTTTTTTCTGTACTTGCGTGATGAGGCTGGGCCGAAGAGATCAACACAAGTTACAACCCGAAAACTCAAAGTACAACCAGAGAGAAAATCACAAAAACTATTACCTATTACCAAGGTTAGGAAAATCAAGGAAAAATCAATAGAACAACCAAAGGAATTACCTTACCGAATGTTGCCGCGCAAGTCAGGAGAGCAAAACACTGCCAGATCCGTCCTACCTAGAACTTTGGGGTAACTTGTGTTATCTCTCTAATCTCTCCGGCCTAGTCTTACACAAGTATAGAAAAACTCAAAGCATCCCCTTTAAGTGACTCCCGACTTTACCCCCCTTGATAAAATAAGCAGGCTCACTCCCCATTTACATTTTTTATTTTATCTTGCTTCTCGGGGAAATCTATCTATCTATCTATATATATATACATATATATACATCTACATATATTATATATTTATATATAATTCAATATTACAAAACAAATCAAAGAGAAATTTAGGAATTGATACTTAAGAATACCAAGAAAATTTCGAAAATTGCAGCTTCAGCGAACATACATGATGGACAGTTCTGCTTTCTGGCTTCTGTTTGACTGTTTGATACCCCGGTATTTTGGCTTTGTGGCCATTTGGCTTTCTGCTTGTCTGCATTTTTGACCTTTTGGCGTTTTGCTGGTCTGCATTTCTGTTACTTTACGTTTTAATGTTTTGTATGTTTGATTTTTAATATTTTGTAAGTTTGATTGTTCATTATTAATCATATATACACTACTGTTTGTGAAATTTGCAACACTATGAAAGATTCATCAGAAATAAATGAAATTTATTCCACGAATTACTTATAGTGGTTTAAATAAACGATGAAATTTACAGAGCAATAAAATAAAAATAACGCCGAAAATCAATATCTTGTGCAGCCGCCACACGCAGCGATGAGAGCCTGTACACGTCGTGGCATCGAATCATACAGATTCTGAATGTCATGCTGAGGAATGGCATTCCAGATGGCCTCTTTCTGATGCCAAAGTTCAGCCGTACTCTGTCCAACGAGCGGTACGAGCGAGTCGCTGTCCGATGTAATCTCAGCCATGCTGAATGGGCGACATATCCGGGGAACGTGCAGGCCATGGAAGAAGCGGAACCTGTCGTGCACTGAAGAAGGCTTGTACATTCCGAACAACATGTGGACGGGCATTGTCTTGCTGAAATACAGCTCCGAGAATGCGTTGCAGGAGGGGTAGAACCTCGGGCTCCACAACTTCCCTGATGCAGTGCCCGCTGTTCGAGGTCCCTACAATTTGGAGTAGGCGGGATCGCCCATGATATCCAATAGGCCCCAGACCATAACGCCAGGCTTTCGCCCAGTATGACGCTGAATACGACATTCCGGGAGAAAGCGTTCACCTCTGTAGCGTATGACGAGTACGCGCCCATCGTTATAGTCCAGATTGTAGCGGGACTCATCTGAGAAGACGACTTGTTGCCAATCGGCACGCCATTGGCTGTGTTGGTGAGCCCATTGTAATCGGAGGCGTCGGTGGTTCAGCGTCAAGGGAATCCTGCGCAGGGGAATCCTTGCACGTAGCCCATGGTGCAGCAGACGTGCAGCAGAACCGTGGGGCAGACAATGACACACCTGTAGACGTGCTTCAATGTTGTGCCAACGCGCGAGAGGGCGCTGTACGGTCCGTCACCACCATGCGGATGAGGTGTCTGTCCTCCCGTGGTGACGTCATGCGTGGCCCACTGCCGGAATTTCAACTTGTCCGGTTCTCCATGGTCCATCTCTTCCACGCACGCATCACTGTTGTGGCATTACACCCCGTGCGAGTGGCGATTTCACGATAGGAAAGTCCGCCCTCACGGAGGCCGATCATGCGTCCCCGTTAGAACTCCGTTAGTTGCTCGTATGGAACTCTGCGTTTTTGGCGAGGCATATTGACTTCTAATGAATCATTTACAGCAGTCAAACGACGATACACATAAATTTTTTCTCTAATATTTGTTTTAATTAATCTTTCATAAAGTGTTCCTTACAATTTTGTGCATGAGATTACATGTATCTGTTATTTTTTTACATATAATTTTGTAACAAACACTGAAAAACTAAAAAAACCCAAACATATTTAATTTTATCAATTTTTGAAAAGTAGTTGTTCTTCTAAATCCTTATTTCATGCACGAAGTTATCAAATATTTCATATTAAATAATCACAAAACGTTTCCTGTCTCTATATTAATTATAGTATAATAGCAGTATCAATAGAGAAAATGACTGGATTTTTTCTTGATGCACAATTATTACAACCTCAAATTAAGATAAAATCCTCATCTCAGCAATTGCCTCACTCAATAATTCTTCTCTCAACAATCCTCATCTAAACAATCCTCATCTAAACAATCCTCATCAAAACAAATCCTCATTGTCATTGCCAACCTTATCTCGCAATCCAATCGGGACTGCCAGATGGTCAGGTAATGACAAATTTGCCTATCTAATGTTCTAGTGAAACAGGATAAACTCTGCTCTTAAAATATCTGCATTCCTAATGTGACAGGGAGTTCTAACCTGTTGAAAAGTCAAACTTTCTTGAACCCCAGATCTGGATTTAAGAGACTAGTAACTTAATAAGTAGTAACAAGATTCAGGGGACTAGACCAAATACCAGGTTAGATAACAGGCTCTTCATAAAACTCAAATATTCACAGAACACGAAAGTATAAGAGATAGAAACTTCAGCCAAATTGATTGCCAAATTCTAAAAGCTTTAAAAATGACAAAGATTAAAACAAGACGATGAAACTGGTTAATAGCTATTTCAGTGCAATGAATCGTCTATCCTTATCAGGAACATAATAAATAGTTTTATTTCTAATCATTCCCTTATAAATGCTCTATCTTCACAGAAGATCATGGTGAAACTTTCTTTTCAAACATTCTTCAAAACATAATGCATACTTTGACCAAAACAGCAAGTTTCCATTAACTGTGATAATGTAACAATAAAAATGCAAATCTGTTATTTTATCTCGTGCTTTAACCATGCACAAATAGAATTTGTCCCTCAATATAGTCCGAAAGTCAACCAGTGGTACCACCGGTTCCCTACATAGGGAATCATTACCGGTGGTACCGGTGATACTTCCCAAGGTAGGGGCAGTTTCTGTAGCACATCCAAGTATGCTACACTCGTAGTAGTATTAGAATGGGATAAACGCAGAACTATTTGATCTTGCAGGTATTGACTTTTGAACTATTATGGACAAACTCCATTTGTTCATGGTTATAAATTGGGAGACAGTGACATATTTTCTCCTTTATTATAACATTATTATAGTCGATGGAGGCATATTGGTATGGTCAGAGTGTGCATTATATTCTTCAAAATGTTTGAGAATAAAGGAAATTTCTCTCACTGTCTTATATGAAGATATAGAGTCGTGACACATCAGCTGACTACAGAATTAATAAAATTATATATCTAGCAGTTGTTATAACTACAGCCTCCTCTGTTGCTGGAGGCTTTTGCTTGTTTTTTCAATGCGTCACAAGCTGACATGTGTGTGTTATTTTTAAGTTGATGCTGTGTCGTCCATTGAAGTAAAACAGTTTTATTCAATATGCTCATATATTACAGCATATGTTCATATATTACAGCATATGTTCATATATTACAGCATTTATGATGGAAATATAATTAGAAAAACCATCACGATTGTTTTGATATAATGATTATGTGAGCCGTGTGTATACAATCTTTAATGGGAAATACATTTCAGCCATATTAGGCTTCTTCATAAATGGTACGAAAACTTTTACCTTAAATGTATCAGATAAAAGTAAGAAGAATGAAGTAAAAAACCTATTGCTTCTATTACAGGAAACTGTACATTGATATAACTTTCTTAGAAATAGGGCCTCTTTAAAGATAAAATGCATTCACGCTTTTTGGGGAATTTTATTCACTATAGACCGAGCAATAAAAATCACAGCTTCCCAAAGGAGCTGTTGACTGGAAGTACTTAGGTAAATTAGTTTCAGAAGCTCAATGCGTTTAGAGAACTCTTTTGTTTCGATATATATATGGCGGTTCCCTTTTTCTCTCTTGAAAAGTAAAAGCTTGAAGGCGTCTGGCCCCGCTTATGTGACAAAGTAATGATACCCATATTTCTTTTAAACATGAATGATACTCACGCTCATTGAATGTATAGAGTATCTATAAAATGATCAAAACCGCCCAAAATTTATAGCGCAGAGCTGAGTCGAATTTTGATGAAACCTGTAAGGTACATAAATACGGACTGGAACTATGGAAGAAAGTGATTACAGTAGAACCTTGATTATCCGAGCTCCGATTAACTGAGTGTCTGTGTTATCCGATTCGAATTTAATACTGAGTTTTCTTAGATTTAACACTTCTGGTGGTTGTCTCAGTGAGGTATCTCGTGATTAGAGAAACTGAGCAGAACTTGATGGACGCGATACCTCGTCAATAGAAGCAAACTGACCAGATCTTGATCTCGTCATCATAAGAAATGACAGCATCTTGCTGACGTCTTGATGGACGAGATATCCCGACATTAACGAAATTGGTCGAATTTTGATGGACGAGATATCTCGTCCAAACCATTTGGAGGTTTAAATAAAGCTTCGAACCCGAGTCGAATTCACTTTGTCCTTGACTGGTCTGGTTTAGCGGGCAGATGGTTGGTCTGACTTTTATGGTCAAGGGCCAAAAATGTGTGAGCTGCGCCAAGCAAAACGAAATAAAATTGAACAAAAGAAGATTTTAAAATATCAAATGAACAACCAGATCAATATCAAAAGCTCGATAAGACATTTAACTTATCAACATTGAAACAAAATAAACACTTCAAAAGTAAGAAAAAGTATTAAAAACATCTTAACTGAAAAGTAAAATGTAGTTTAAAATGCAATTTATCTGACAGTTAAAATGAAGCAGTTAGTGTGAGAAAATGGTGCGGAACAGACCATTAAGGAGTTTTTCAAGAGCGTTTAAAAGGGGCTTAACTCACATCCAGATTTATCGTTAAACCAAAACAAAAAAATACGTACTATGACACAAATCCGAGAACAGATTATTCTTAATCTTTTTGCCTTATGAATATTTCTGTAGCTGTAGTATTAACAATGTATTTCAGTAAAATAACCAACGTTCTACTGTAGTTCAAAGTTTGACCAGTAGGTGGCCGATTTACTAAAACTCCAAGGAAACAGTAAGGCCGCGATAGCCAAGTTAGAAGAATAGCGGATCAGCAACCGGAGGGTTGCGAGTTCGAAACTCGATCCAACCGAAGACCGTCGTGAACGAGGGGATGGCGTGTGGTAATAAATCTTTCGTGGTCGCAAATGTTCTCACGATGGCGTAATGTGAAAGTTTGGAGAGTGGGGTGCCTGCTCAGGTATTGACCTCGTCTTCTGACCATGATTCAAAATTACGAGGTGTTGTCCTCGAATATTTCCCTTCGGGGTTGATCCCGGACCGTCGCCAATAGCCCATTGTGCTGCTTCAGTGTGACGTTAATTCAACTACCAATCCAAGGGAACAATATCAATTAAGTACATGTTAGACTATATGTCTGACAAGATTGTTTTTTTACCTGAAACATATATTTTTTATATTGCTTTATAAACTTGTTGACTTCATTGGTGGTTTTTCACTTTGTGTTACCACTTTCTCGTTTTAAGAGTCAAATTGAAGGTCCAATGACGATAGTGTTAATCTACCTAATTTCTCTTTGCTCCTCTTCATAGAATATTCTGAAATTAGGGGTTTGTGATTTTTTAATACCCAATATACATTTATTTATATACTGAAGTGAGAATTTAGTGCTGTTTTGCACACATAAAAATATATATATACTAGCTGAATTACCCGACGTTGCTCGGGTTGAAATGGTTAAATGTTGCTTGAAAAGTGAATTAGAATAAGCACTTTTCTTTCACAGAAAAATGCAATCATTTAAGTTGTACGGAAAATACGTTTTAACTTTTTCATAACTTCTACAATATTCTTCGGACGCAAATATATGCATTTAATTCCTGAATATATTGCAATATGTAAAAGATTAAGACATAAATACGAACAGAAACGAAATTCCGACGAAAAAATGCAGAATTCTAAAAAACGAATGATGCGCAGTGTCGAATTTCGACTGCCTGAGTTTATTCTGAAATAGAGCGATTCGAAAAAAGACATTTGAAAATATTGATAAAGAAGATAATGATTTATGAAATTTAGTAATGCTCAAATATGACTGCAACATTTAGCTGTGCTAACTCAAACAGACAAACTCGGGATTCTAAATCAAATTTATAAAATAATAAAACCTTAATTCTGGTTTGCCAAATCTAAAATAACAAAATTACGCTTTTATGATTAATGAGTTGAAGTTTTTCGTGTTCCATTACAAAATGTAAATTATGAATAATGAAATATTTTAACTATCCTTTTTTTATCAATCAAATATTCATAATATTCATGTAAAAATATAAAACTCATCATAGAAATAAAATAATAATTCAAACGTATACATCCAGCATCTCGGTACTCCAAATACATGGCTCTTTGTTATAACGTCAATCAGTTTCAACTGCTTCTGTTTAAATACTCTCGCAATCAAGTCGTGGCGCTCACTGGGTAATTGACCATTGGTAAGAACCTCCTTGATCTCCGTCCAAGTCGGATTGCAGGTGAAGGTGATAAATAAGTCTGGTCTCCCGTACGTCCTCACGTACGTCATAGCATCTTGTGTGTATTCATGCATGTGTCTGGGACTCCTGTAAATGTAGCTGGTAGTATGACCAAGGCACCGAGGTTTTCAACGTTCCCGTCATTTCCCACAGCATCTCTCAGGTGAATATATTCGTCAACTCTCAGTTTACGTTGATTTAGGCGAATGTAAAGGAGACGCTCACTCTCGAATTTTGCCTACATATCGACGATGAACTGATGAAACAATTGCCTGCAGTTCAATACGTGGTACTGCTCAGTATCTCGATCCATTAATCTGTACGCATAGAAATTCATCGCTGAAACTTTCTTGCTCGTTGTTTCACCTGTTCTTGTGTTGATCTGCCTAGATTAAAATGATATCCATCTTCACCATGTGGGGGAATATCACTGGGTACTGCAGAGCATCATAAGATCGATGTGTTTCCGAAATGCGCTGCAAAGATTCACCTCGTCGTTGAATAACGATATCCCGTTGATGGAACTCATCGCCTGATATAACCACCGCGACTTCATCTGCTTGAGGAGAGTTAAAGCGCCGCTCGTGTTCGCCTGCTGGTCTTCGGTCTGCTCTTATGACTACTTTATATTCATCTGTTGGCATACGTTCCAATGCTGTTTCAAACGTTTTAATAAGATTATTGTGCTCATGAAACATCCTCTGTAAGTTTAACATAATCTGACGTCTGGTTCCCGAGATGTAGGTGCACCTCTGATCAGTTTCCATTTGTTCGTTTTGAATAAAATATAGTTGTAGAAATTTTGGTGGTTGATCTGGCAGCGGAAGCAACGATCCCGCTCTATGGTAAATCTGCCCTTGCACCTTGAATGTCGACGGAAATCCGGGCTCTCCAACAACTGATGTGGCGCCGAATGATGTCATTTGGAAACATGAGTTGTATTTTCTGATGTTACTAAGAAAATGCTTCGACTCTGACGTATCTGCTGATGTGTAAGACAAAAGTTCTTGCGGTGGTGGTTCCAGTTGGCAGAGTTTAAGTTTTCCATTTTTACAGCAAATACCAGTAGACTCTGATTTAAACTTTTTGGCTTGACAGTAACTACAAACCATTTCCATTTTCCCGATGGTAACACTTGCATGCAGCGAGTAGTCTTTATGTGAATCGTAGTGGAATTCTTCCAATGCTAAGCTAAAATGGTGCGCAGTCCGTGATCGTTTGGCTCTATCTCTCTTATCCTGTAGTCGGGCCTCACGTTGCTGTGCCGTCTCTGTTGCTCTAGATGTAGTAGCTCTATCTCTCTTATCCTGTAGTCGGGCCTCACGCTGCTGTGTCGTCTCTGTTGCTCTAAATGTAGTAACACTATCCCTCTTATTCTGAAGTCGGGCCTCACGCTGCTGTGCTGTTCTCTGTTGCTCTAGATGTTGTAGCTCTCTCGCAATTGCAAGTCTTCTTCTCGGAAGTTTCTTGACTACGCTCATCTTTCATCATCTTAGCCGTTGACTGCACTTGGCCGATCGTCTTCCCCTTCCTTGGAGGCATTGCTACAGCAAAGAAATCTGTAAAAAAATACAAAAAATGCTATTTCATAAAATAAGCAAAAGGCACACTCTCACTGAGCAATGAAATCTATTATAGAATACAATGCAAAGCTAAAATTAACGAAAAAACGAATTTAAAATTATGTAGTACTTACATCCGTTTAGAAATATAAATAAAAAATGTACACTATCACTGTCGAAAAAAGTAGGAAACACTTATACAATCAAAAGAGCGAAATAAAACTGCCAGATTCACTGAAACATGATAAACTGGAAGACTTACCTAGTTAGCTTCCTTTAAATACGACCAGCTAAGAATCGAGTGGGTGCTGAAATGTTCTTCACCATGAGTCCAATTCAGTTTCCGTTTCCCCAACTTTCTAGAAAGTTCTACAAAGTTTTATAAAAAAGAGTAAACATTAATTCTGGTGCTGCCAGATACCGAGTAGAAAAATTACGCTTTTATGATCAATGAGTTTTTCGTTTGTGCTTTTCGGAATAACGGTGCTTGGTTTAGAAATAAATATAATCGGTGTAGACAAATTAAACTGAATAGATAAATTTTTTTCAAAAAGCAGAAGGTCGATTTTACAGAATTTTTCAGAAAGAAAATCAATGCTTTCAACGGAGGATTCACATGTACTTATTGCGGACATTTTAAAATAAGTTACACGCCTTACCTAAAAAGCCTCGTGAAACAGAATTCTACAAATCATTACGTATTCAATAAATTATTTAAGGAAAGTTGGTCGAAATATACACCAACTTTCCTTGAAAATAATCCTTGAACTGAAAACCTTTCCTTGAATTTCCTTGCAAACATAAATATTTTAAAATATTTCCTTCATCAATAAAATACCTATAATTTATTTACATCATGGGAAGAACTAAAAAGTCAGTTCAAACATAAATACTGTAATTTAATTTGTTTTGGAAAAAATTGTTTTTCGATCAACAATGGTAAAGCAACCATCGCTGCCTAAAGCAATCAATCTATGCTCAATGTTATTTCTATTGCGATTTCGAATAGTTTTTAGCCCCCCAGAGCCAATAGAACAGGGGTTAAGAGTTAGCCTATGCTGACCGCAGTGTTCTAAAGTATACGTGTACCAAATTTGGTGTGGATTGGTCAAACGGTGTAGATTTGTATAGAAAATATACCCACATACACACACACATCCTATTTTATCTATATAGATAAAAATGGATATGTGTGTATGTATGTATATATGTATATTTTCTATACAAATCTACACCGTTTGACCAATCCACACCAAATTTGGTACACTTATACTTTAGAACACTGTAGTCAGCATAGGCTAACTCTTAACCCCCGTTCTATTAGCCCTAGGGGGCTAAAAACTATTTGAAATCGCCATAGAAATAACATTGAGCATAAATTGATTGCTTTAGGCAGCTATGGTTGCTTTACCAGTGTTGTTCAAAAAACAATTTTTTCCAAAACCAATTAAATTACAATATTTATGTTTGAGCTGACTTTTTAGTTCTTCCCATGATGTAAATAAATTATGGATATTTTTTGATGAAGAAAGAATATATATATATATATATATATATATATATATATATATATATATATATATATATATATATATATATATATTATTTTAAAATTTTTATTTTTGGCAAGGAAATTCAAGGAAAGTTTTTCAGGAGTTCAAGGATTATTTTCAATGAAAGTTGGTGTATATTTCGACCAACTTTCCTTAAATAATTTATTTATTGAATACGTAATGATTTGTAGAATTCTGTTTCATAAGCTTTTTAGGTAAGGCGTGTAGCTTATTTTAAAATGTCCGGAATAGATACGTGTGAATCCTCCGTTGAAAGCAGTGATTTTCTTTCTGAAAAATTCTGTAAAATCGACCTTCTGCTTTTTGAAAATTTTTTATCTATTCAGTTTAATTTGTCTACACCGATTACATTTATTTCTAACCCAAACACCGTTATTCCGAAAAGCACAAACGAAAAACTCATTGATCATAAAAGCGTAATTTTGCTACTCGGTGTCTGACAGCACCAGAATTAATGTTTACTTTTTATAAAACTTTGTAGAACTTTCTAGAAAGTTGGGAAACGGAAACTTCCTTGGACTCATGATGGAGAACATTCCAGAACCTACTCGATTCTTAGCTGGTCATATTTAAAGGAAGCTAACTCGGTAAATCTTCCAGTTTAATATCTTTCAGTGAATCTGTCAGTTTTATTTCGCTCTTTTAGTTGATTGAATAAAGTGTTTCCTACTTTATTCGACAGTAATAGTGTACATTTTGGCTTTATATTTCTAAACTGATGTAAGTATTACAAAATTTTAAATTAGTTTTTTCGTTACTTTTAGCTTTTTACTGTATTCTATAATAAATTTTATTTCTCGGTGAGAGTGTGTCTTTTGCTTAATTTTTTAGATAAGTTTAATGGGGGATCAGAATTAATGCTTTTTTACACCAGAATAAAAGTTTACTGTTTAGTATGATTTAGAATTCTGTGTTTGAGTATTTTAATTGACAGCTTTTAAGTAAGGCATTAATATTTTTTATTTGTGTTAAAAGTTTGATATTCCTAAACTGATGTAAGTACTTCACAATTTTAAATTTGTTTTACCATTCAGTTTATATTAGCTTTTCATTGTATTCTATAATAGATTTCATTGCTCAGTGAGTGTGCCTTTTGCTTATTTTATGAAATAGCTTCTCTTTGTATTCTTTTACAGATTTCTTTGCTGTAGCAATGCCTCCAAGGAAGCGGAAGGCGATCGGCCAAGTGCAGTCAACGGCTAAGATGATGAAAGATGAGCGTAGTCAAGAAACTTCCAAGGAGAGGAATAGAAGACTTACGATTGCGAGAGAGAAAGAGCTACTACATCTAGCTACAGCAAAGAATTCTTTTACAGATTTCTTTGTTGTAGCAATGCCTCCAAGGAAGCTGAAGGCGATCGGCCAAGTGCAGTCAACGGCTAAGATGATGAAAGATGAGCGTAGTCAAGAAACTTCCGAGGAGAGGAATAGAAGACTTACGATTGCGAGAGAGAAAGAGCTACTACATCTAGAGCAACAGAGACGGCACAGCAGCGTGAGGCCCGACTACAGGATACGAGAGATAGAGCCAAGCGATCACGGACTGCGCACCATTTTAGCTTAGCATTGGAATGATTTCACTACGATTCACATAAAGACTACTCGCTGCATGCAAGTGTTACCATCGGGGAAATGGAAATGCTTTGTAGTTACTGTCAAGCCAAAAAATTCAAATCAGAGTCTACTGGTATGTGCAGCAAAAATGGAAAAGTTAAACTTTGCCAATTGGAACCACCACCACAAGAACTTTTTACTTACACATCAGGAGATACGTCAGAGTGGAAGCATTTTCTTAGTAACATCAGAAAATACAACTCATGTTTCCAAATGACATCATTCGGCGCCACATCAGTCGTTGGACAGCCCGGATTTCCGTCGACATTCAAGGTGCAAGGGCAGATTTACCAAACAGCGGGATCGTTGCTTCCGCCGCCAGATCAACCATCAAAATTTCTACAACTATATTTTATTCAAAACGAACAAATGGAAACTGGTCAGAGGTGCTCCTACACTCGGGAACAAGACGTCAGATTGTGTTAAACTTACAGAGGATATTTCATGAGCACAATAATCTTATTAAAACGTTTGAAACAGCATTGGAACGTATGCCAACAGATGAATATAAAGTAGTCATAAGAGCAGACCGAAGACCAGCAGACGAATATGAGCGGCGCTTTAACTCTCCTCAAGCAGATGAAGTCGCGGTGGTTATATCATGCGATGAGTTTCATCAACGGGATATCGTTATTCAACGACGAGGTGAATCATTGCAGCGCATTTCGGAAACACATCGATCTTATGATGCTCTGCAGTACCCAGTAATATTCCCCCATGGTGAAGATGGATATCATTTTAATCTGAGGCAGATCATCCCAAGAACAGGTGAAACAACCAGCAAGAAAGTTTCAGCGATGGATTTCTATGCGTACAGATTAATGGTTCGAGATATTGAGCAGAACCCTGTATTGAACTGCAGGCAGTTGTTTCATCAGTTCATCGTCGATATGTGCGCAAAAGTCGAGAGTGAGCGTCTCCTTTACATTCGTCGTACAACGTAATCTGAGAGTTGACGAATATATTCACCTGAGAGTTGCTGTGGCAAATGACTGGAACGTTGAAAACTGTGTGCCTTAGTCATACTACCAGCTACATTTACAGGCAGTCCCAGACACATGCACGAATACACGCAAGATGCTATGACGTACGTGAGGACGTACGGGGTACCAGACTTATTTATCACCTTCACCTGCAATCCGACTTGGACGGAGATCAAGGATGTTCTTACCAATGGGCAATTACCCAGTGAGCGCCACGACTTGATTGCGAGACTATTTAAACAGAAGCAGTTGAAACTGCACTTTGCGCATCTTTCGCTTTTTAGAATTCTGCATTTTTCTGTGAAAGAAAAGTGATTATTCTAATTCACTTTTCAAGCAACATTTAACCATTTCAACCCGAGCAACGCCGGGTAATTCAGCTAGTATATATAGGTAAATTGATATTTTAAAAGAACTACCAGACTCGCGCAAAGCATCTGCCCAACATATTCGTAGTAGTTCATATCTATTGCACGTTATTCGTTACTCGGATTTCATACCTTACTTAAATACATTTACAATGAATGTTTACATCGAAGCATAAAGGAGCATTTTTTGAGCTTCTTACTGGTCTTAGTTATTAGGATTCCATTAACCCTCCTGGTTGTTGACCCGATGAAACTGACCAGACCTTGATGGTCAAGATATATCGTCATGAGAAGAAACCTGATCAGATCTTGGTCTCGTCATCATAAAATATTCGGCAATATCTCGATGACGAGATTTCTCGTCATTATCAAAATTTGTCAGATCTTGATGGAAGAGATTTCACGTTCAAATCACTTGGAGGGCTAAGTGCATATCAAAAAGTGCACACATCGGTCATGTTAACCCGATTGACCCCTGAATGTCCACTTCACTTGCGTCACATTCAGCTAAGCAATTCGGAACTTTTTAATCCCTAAACCTATTTCTAAACGTTCCCTCACCTTTCCGTTTCTTATTCGCTGATTTCTATCTTCCAGATTTGATTTCTCATTACCTTCTGTAATAAGACTGTTGGGGAATTTCTTTGCAGCAGCGAATTCTTCCAGGTTTTAAGAACATCACACAGATCTGTCGCTCAAATCAAGCATGCGTATACTAAGCGGCACAATCCCGTAGTGATTCATTTTATATTGTTTATATCCGTTTCTTGCCATTGATCAATATACAAACACTGTCAATTTCTGTTTCACGCAAATTAGTGAAATATATATTTGTAGATAATTACTATACACATAACAAAACGGTTAAGCAGTAACAATTCCCGATACTTGTAGAACATGGGGAAAATTTAACTTCCCAGATCTTACATCTTTAGAACTTTCTTAGAAAAGGTCTTATTTTAAGAAAACCTAGTTTAAAGTTCCCTACCAATTGGCTTAGAGGTCAGAGTTTGGGTTTCCTCCTGGTCCGAATCCGGGGTAAGGCATGGATGTTTACCCGTTTGGAATGGATGTGCGCCCCTCTATAAATGGATTGTGCGTAGAATGTATTGCATGTATGTGAGGTGTAACATGAACCCATCCAACGTGGTGCAACAGGTATCGTAAAGTGTTTCATAATTTTGCCCTTGTAGTGCCATGATGACTAAAAGCTCTTCTTCCAATAGGTTCAAATTGGTCGAGCATAGGTAAAAAAAGTTATAGGCTAAAGTTTCTTTATTGCCTACATCAATTCATGGAAAAGTCGTTAAGTACATTTTATTACTCGTTTTAATCAAATTGATAATAAATATAAGTATGTATATACATTCGTTTAAATAAAATTTGCACCATGTTGTACTATGAGTAATGTTCAATTGGCTGGGTATTAGAAAAAAAGTTTAAAACTCAAAATGCGAGTTTATTTACTTTTTATTATAAGTGTATTTATGTATTTTAAAACTTCTAATGAGTTGAAATAAAAATGAAGTATTATATGAAGGATCATAAAAGAGAATATCCAAATCTCAAAACAAGTGTTTGAAAATTTTGGGTTCAACGCCTATTAAAGAAAATAGTTCAAAATTTAATCGGTTGATGATGTTTTTTTGTACTAAAACTTCAAGAAAAAGATTGTAAGAGCATGGAAGAACACTTTGATTAAATGTCTGTCAAATTTGTCATCCGCAAACGCGTTTTATTTATTGATAGCATACATTTTACATAAATTTGTTTGCTGTGTTTCGTTCATTTATCATCTTTATTGTGTTCAAAAAGTGACAAATAAAGATGGAAACAAGATGACGAAAGTAGTCAATAGCCATTTCAGTGCGACGAAACATCCACTATCACCAGGAACAGAATAAACAGCTGTTTTTTCTAATTATATTTCCATCATAAATGCTGTGTCTTCAGGGAAGATAATGTGAGAAGTTTCCCTTTTCTCAAGTATTCTTCAAAACATAATGCACATTTTGAAAAATCCAGAAAGCCTCCATTGACTGTGATATTGTTACAATAAAGGAACAAATCTGTAAAATTATCCCTACTTTCAAAGAAAAACCATGCACAAATGCAATAATATTAAAATAAAATTGTTGTTGTTATAGCTTCAAAAAGCCTACTAGTATTAATACTCCAAGGGACTTCAACAAGATATCTCGTTCATCAAGATCTGACCAATTTTTCTAGTGACGCGGTATCTCGTCATTAAAATATTGCCGAAATTTTTATGGTTACGGGATGAAGATCTGATCGGTTTTCTTCAAATGGCGAAATCTCTCTTCCACAAAGATCTGGTCAGGTTTTCTACTATGACGAGATACCTCTTCTAGACAACCACTAGGTTAAAGATCACGTTGACTTAATGTCTGCCTTTTACGTCCTTTTCGTTTACACAAATTTAAGCAACGAGGTTCTACGACGTAGCCAAACCAGCAGTATTGGGTACAGCATCCACTATCAATAGATAATATTACTTCCGTCCTTTCTACCGTCTAGCACAAAAAAAAACAAAAACCTCAACATCGTTTATCATACATTTACATTTCCTAGCGAGACAGAGAACCCTTTACGAGTTTCGTTTATACCCGCTGGATTTGTGTTGGAATTGAAATATATTGAAAAATTATTTGAAAGATCATAAAACAGTCTATCCAAATCTAAAAACTGAAGTTTTTGAAAATTTTCGCCTTAAAACTCGCTTTAAAGAAACTTGTTTAAAGTTTAATCACTAGATGATGGTCGTTATTGGTAAATTTCAAGAAACTTTATTGTTGAAGCTTCAAGAAAATTGTTATAATAAAGTACCCGTTTGACAACACCAGTCTACAATACAATACTTAATGTCTGGTAAATTTGTCATCAGCAAAATATGCTTGATTTACTTACAGTATCTATTCAGTAAAAATAAACCTATCTTACTACGTTATTCCATGATTAAAGAGTTGCTAGATCCTATTTCATGGTGTCTACTATATATATATGAAATGCAATGGTCATAAAATAAGATTTAGATAAATTAGACACAATAGACTGTGAATCTCACAATCTTGTCAAATGTTCTCTGTAAAAATCCTCCTCCGGTCGATTCAGGAAAATAAAATTTGCTCCCATCAATCCTCTTTGAGCAATGTCTGATTTAGTAGATAGCATAATTTTTACATTAATTTGTTTTGTTTCATAACTTATTTTATACTCTTTACTACCTCTTTGTTTCACGAATTGAAGCAAACAGGTTCTAAGACGTTCCCACGCATGCAGTATTGCGAAAAGTATAAACTGTCAACACATAATATTTCTTCCGTCTGCACACACACATAAAACGAACCTCCACATCATTCATCATATATTTACATTTCCTAGCGAGACAGAGAACCCTTTCCGGGTATCTTTCACATCCGCTGGATTTGTGTTGAAATTGAAACGTACTGCAAAGCTTAAATATATTTTCAGCTTTCAGGAAAAGCCCACATTTCCTTTTACTGGTAGTAAAGATTGGTAGATGTGAGAGGAGCTGAAATACTGGGGGAAAATTTGAACAGGGGGAACGGAAAAGTATTTTTCAAATTTATTTGTCGCGCATATTGGTCTTTTCTTATAAAAAAGAAAGGGTTTGGATGTATATTTTTTAAAAGAAATATGATTGATTTAAAGGTAAGAGATTCAATTGGAGGAAGTAGAGGAATAGAAGAAAGAATAGGAAAATAGGATGCACTGTATATAACATATATTAAGACATCTACATCTTTAATGTTCACATTTTTGTTTACCAGAAGTAAACTTAATTTCCCTATATTAACCCCTGATGGTTGTCTCGACAAGGTATCTCGTCATTAGCAAAACTGACCATATCTTGATGTACGCGATATTTCGTCATTAGCAGAACATTGACCAGGTCTTGATCTCGCCATCATTTAAAAAACGGCATAAGCAAAATCAGTTAGATCTTGATGAACTAGAAACCACTTGGAGGATTAAGGCAGATTTTGTTTACATCAACATAAAATTCTTTCTCTCTATATATATTTCACTAACGTACTTGACACTGAAATCAACGTTATTTGTTTATTGTTGAATGGAAACAACGGATATAAGCAATATAAAATCGACCATTACTGGATGCATTGACCAATTTTTCTGCTCAGTTTAATGTTCTTGATTTTAGCTACGGAGCATCATAGTATTGCTAAAATTACACGGGACAGTTCGTCATTCAAATGAAATTCTTCAACAGCCTGATTAAGGAAAGCAATGGGAAATCTGGACCACATAGGAAAAAAATATGAGCGGAAATAGGTTCAACATAAAAAAACGCCGAATCTCCTCTGGACAAGAATTTGAGATGAAATCAAGGTTCAAGTAGAAGTTCAGAATCTAATGGAAGTAACATATTGAAGTGTGCGTTTTGTCATGAATTTTATTGAAAATAAGAATGAACACAAGTAAAAGTAAAGAAATACTATATATTTTTGAATAATTTATATTTCATTTAGAGGTATGATTTTCGTTTAATAATATGGATAATTTTTTCATTATAAGTGAAGAAATAAGATTGAAAGTGTGAATAATGGTACTTTGTCATCAATGGAAGCAAACAATTAAGAATGTTTAGCACAGATACTATGTGTGGGTTTACTAGTCTTTTAAAAAAGTTTTTTTCTTTGTTTGCCATTGGAATTTCAATGTCGCCATTTGGAATGAATATTTTGCAATCATTATTTCAAGAATCCCATTTTCAATATATAAATTAGTAATTTTTGAATGGACTGGTAACATGCGAGGTCATACACTAATGGTTTTGTACATATATTTTGCGTACCTAATATTTTTAAAATTAATTCTATGCAAAAACCTATGAACGAAATAGAAACTTTAACATGAAAGCTTTATATCTGTTGAAAGGTGAATGATTACCAAAGAGACTGTTAGCCTTCAAAAGCAGTGAACTTATTTGGGAGAGGGAACGTGGAATGTGCAAACCGTATATAAATTTTACGTACCTTACCAATCCAGGGGTAGATCATAGACAAGAAAGATTGCAGCTTTTGGATTATGAAAGTTAGATCTTTTACCATCATGTCTCGACTTCATGTTTGGCAGTTAAGTCATGGAAAGATTATATCTTGTGTAACTCGAATGTGCAGGAATTATGAATAGGAATAATGAACGAATTCCGAATAATGAAGTCATTGAAATCGGTATTTACCCTGGATGAATAATTCGAACGCTGATTCATAGACACAGAAAACGAACCATTAACAATATTGACCTTCTATGTGTCGTGAGATTTCCGAGTAGTGTAGTATTGGCTTTACCCACACAACGCGCTTTTTGACAAAAATAATCACATCTACTGGTTGAAGGAATCAACTGATTATTTCAAAATTAGAAAGATTGTATCGATCCTTTTATAAAAAATTCCTTGGTAAGATTCTACTGGTCCTTTCGCTAGATTGTATTGATCTTTTCTTATAAAAAATTCCTTGGTAAGATTCTACTGATCCTTGGTAAGATTCTACTGGTCCTTGGTAAGATTCTACTGGTCCTTTTGCTAGATTGTATTGATCCTTTTCTTATAAAAAATTTCCTTGGTAAGATTCGCCAGTAGAATCTTACCGAGGACCACTAGAATATTACCAAGGAAATGTTTATAAGAAAAGAATCAATACAATCTAGCGAAGGGACCAGAAAGATTGTATTGATCCTTTTCTTATAAAAAATTCCTTGGTAAGGTTCTAATGGTCCTTGGTAAGACTTTACTGGTCCTTGATAAGATTCTACTGGTCCTTGGTAAGATTCTACTGGAGAAAGGACCAGTAGAATCTTACCAAGCAATTTTTATAAGAAAAGGATCAATACAACCTTTGGAATATTCCTTTGGAAATATTCCTTTGCTCATTTCCCTAGAACAGAATCCTTTGGAAATATTCCTTTGCTCATTTCCCTAGAACAGAATCCTTTGGAAATATTCTGTTTCTTCTTCCCTTAGAATAAAATCCTACGAAAGGATTCAGCTGCTCATTTCCTTAGAATCGGATCCTTTGGAGTGGGATGGGGAGTTGAATTAACGTCGCACTGGAGCAACACAAAGGGCAATTGGTGACGGTCCGGGATCCATCCCGAAGGGTAAGGTCGGAGGACAGCGCCTCGTAATTTAGAACGACGGTCAGATGGCGAAGTAACACCTGAGCTGGTACCGCACTCTCCAACCTTCTACACCACGCCAACTTGAGGAAATTTGAGCCACGTCAGATTTAACCACCAACCCCCACTTGTATGACGTCCTTTGGTGGGATCGAGTTTCGAACTAGAAACCACCCGGTTGCTAATCCGCTACCCCTCCTACTATTCGAGGGCTACTTCGTTCCCTCGAATCCTTTGAAAAGATTCTATTGGTCAAAGTCAAAACTGGTTAGGTCATTCAGGGAAGACTGCAGGTTGCAAGGTGGAATTTTGAATATGTACCCCTTAGAGGATTAATAACTACCAGTGAGTTACATATAGATAAAATAATACGCTGCGAGATATCAACCTACGGTCCTTAAGAAGGATAAAGTTGCGAATTTTGGCGGAGTCTCAACAAAAATCCAACATACCTGTTTCGAACTGAGATGGAACTCCTTTCCTCGTTCCAGTAAGTATGACCTCATAGCCTTATCTTTCTTCTAGAATACCCCAAGGGATGAGAAAAGTTTCGATTCGAAGTCGGAAAGTTTTGTTCTGCAAGCTGTTAGAAATTCTGATGCTCATTCTCGTTCGATGTAGAAGTAATTTCATTACTGGACACCTTGTAAGCCCTCCAATCCATTAATACAAAATACTAGAAAAAATTCAGAAAACGTGTCAGAATGGTTCGAAAAGGAACCACTGGGATGCAATAGTTACTTATTTTAATGAATCACGAAAGGTGTGATTGCATCCCTCTGAAACTATTATTTGTCACCGTTTCTGTACAACTAAATGTAGATTGCGCTAGTATTTTTTGGATAGAATAGTTCTGTAGGGCCGCGGTAGCCCGGTTGGATGAGTAACGGACTAGCAACCGGAGGATTGCGAGTTCGAATCTAACCAAGGACCGTCGTGTACAAAGGGGCTGGTGCCCGTTAAATCTGTCTTGACCTCAAATGTCCTCATGTTGGCGTGGTGTGGAAGTTTGATAGAGAGTGGGATGCCAGCTCAGGTGTGACCTCGTTATCTGACCGTGATTCAAAATTACGGTGTTGTCCTCGGATCTTTCCCTTCGCGGGATGATCCCGGACCGTCGCCAATTGCCCTTTGTGTTGCTCCAGTGTGACGTTAATTAAATACCTACCTACCATATTGAGTAACTGGAAGTAAAATCCTCGTGCCTCCTCATTGATGCGTTTGGTTACACTGAAAATCCTTCTCACTGGACAATGAATCATCTATCACAATCAATCACAGCGCATTCAAGAAATTAGAAAATCTATCGGCTTTTTGCTCTGAAGTGTTTAATTCTGGTTAAAATCAAATGATAATTCAATTTGTTTCAAACATAATGAGAAATAATGTTGCAATATTCAGTTCTCGTTTGTGGGTAAGTTTTTCATTTCCAACATGTATTTAAACTCTGAGAGGATTTTCAGCGTTAATTCACAAACTACCGGAAGACGGGGATTTTACTTCCGGTTATGCAATAGTTTTGCTCTGTAGAGAACGGCGTAACCTTAAAATGTTGGAAAGGGACGTAACTTCCGTAATACGTACAAGAAACTTTTTAGGTTCCAATAGTTTTCCAGATTATTGAAGTTGTCAACAGCTGTTCAATACAAAATTCTATTAATTATTTAATTTCTATCGAAACTTTATAACGAGAGCAATTATGTGCATGAAAGTCTAAGTTGCGAAAATTGAGCTAAGCAAGCCTTTCAGAAAATTATTTTACTAAAAAGCGTACCAATCATTTACGAATTGTATGAAATGCACGATGAAATATACACCTACTATTCAAAACAAAATTTGAAAATTATTTAATTTACTGAAAATGCATTGCTTTCCGATCACATAATCAGCTCTTCTTTAGAAAGAATAAATTAGAAATCCTCTTGGAAAAGTATTACCATTCACGTAGAAAATATATGTACCAGACTATATAAATCAATGCTTAAGGTGTATTTTACAATTACTTTTCTCGGTGAAGATATAAATTCCTGTAGCAAATTTCAGGTTTAAACTCAGTTGAAACCACCACAATTGCAATAAAACCGAACAATAGGAATCATTGAATTTCACCTACTCTCGAGTTCCAACTTATTTGCACAACAATGCCCATTGTACTCTACCACCTAATTCAACGCGTTCTCCCCTCCTCCAGTGTTTGTGTATTTTTGTGTATTCCTTCTAGTGCTTTGGCAGGCATTGACGATGCGTTCGGTAAGGAAAATTTCTTATTTTCTATTAAAAGGTGGAGCAGAATTCCATAACCTGCTTTGGTTCTTTGGGATAAATGTTTTATGCCTTCGTCTCCACACTTCGCCAATAATTCCCACTTCAATCTGGGGCTTTGCGAATTCCCGGAGAAAAACACGCAACGGAGATTTGGTTTCGAGAGGTATTCATTTGGGCTCTGAAGTTTTCGTAAGGAATTGTAATAGTTGGGCCTGAACAGCATCGGAATGATCCCAATTCCCAAAACAATCTCAGGAAATTTAAAATAAAAATGAGATTTTATTCTCTCATTTAGCCATTTAAGCTGATAGTCGTATATGCAAACTGCACAGCATTAAGAAACTCGAAGACCAGCGCATAACATCTGCTCTGAAATGTCTACTTTTATCAATTGATGGCAGTAGTGTTAACTATGTTTCATGTCTTATGTAAACCCGTTTATAATCAATATTTGCATTTTCAAATGTAATGGAATTAGTCAAGAAACATAATATAGCATTTCGTGTGTTTCTCACTGAGGCTAGTTCTTATTTCCAATACAATGCATTGGCAAAAGGTTCATACCACCAGTCATGTTACCATAGTTACCTCCTGGACGTCTACCTGAACTGCATCCCATTTACTTGAAAGACAATTCGGTACATTTTAAAATTTAAACCTACTTTCTCAATAGCTCACATTTTCTTTACTGCGCTTTTAGCAATTTTACGATACCTGACCGTGGTTCAAAATTACGAGGCGTTCTCGTCGGATATTTCTCTTCGGGATTGATCCCAGACCCTCGCCGGTACAGTATTTTATAATTCCGTAGCTCAAATGAAGCACATATTAACGAATCGGCAAAATTATCAGTGGTTGATTTTATATGGTTTATATCCGTTTTTTACCATTAGCTAGTATACAAATAATGATGATTTCTGTGCCATATATGTTAATAAAATATGTATAGACTAGCAAATTCCCACACATAACATCTACGCTAAGCTTTCTTAATTGCTTATATCCATTAATAACAAGGTGTCGTTTCTCACATCTCATATCTTAATTTTACCCATTCATAAAGAATGTAGTATTCACAAATTAATAAATAGATTTCAAGGCTCTAAATGAAATAAAATCATCCAAAAATATATAAAAGCATTTCGTTTACTTTTACTAGAGTTAATTCTTATTTCCAATAAAATGTATGGCAAAAAGCACACCAGTCGTGTTATCACACTTATATCCTGAAAGCCTACTTTAATTCCATCCCATTTCCTTGTTTAAAGGTGCTTCGACATTTTTGTGACGATAATCCTGTTTTCACTGATATTTTATTTGTGAGCTGATTCCTATCTTCCAGATTCTTCAATGTGTTCAGTAATCATGCTGTTCAAAATTTCACTAGAGTGACGAGCACTTCCCTTGTAGTTTTAGAAATATTATGCAGCTCCGTAGCTCAAATCAAGCATATTTAAACTAAGAGGTAAAATTGGCAAATGAATCCCATTACGGTCAATTTCATGACTAATGTCCATTGTTACTATTGGACAATAACCAAATAACTTCGATTCCTGTGCCAAGTACGTTAGTTTAAAACAATTTAAAGCAAGTTTGAGCCCTTGGATAGGTAAAAACATTACAGATCCTTTCCGGAGTGTGATATAGCGATTTAAAATTCAAATACTACGTGTCTAAATACATATTTCGTTAACCTACATAGTACAGAAATCGTATCTATTTATATGCTGTCGACTGGAAATAATTAGATTTAAGCAAGTAAATTTATAAGTAGCATAAATTTTACAATCATGCATGTTACAACACTCCTGTTGCATTTTATTCGCAAATACGTCCCGATTATCTCAATGATCCCGCTTTGTGGTTTGTAATGTGTGAAAGTACCTTCGAGTTGGGCAAAGCAAATAACCGAACACAGAACTGAGTTTAACGTTGAATGCCTCACAACACTCAGTCATACATCCCACAAATCTGTTCAACAGTTCCTCTGACAAGGTGTCCCATTCGTGATCTAGATCACGTCTGTGTTCTTGTGTGGTACGTGATTGTGTTGTGCAGGAAACGTGAGAGCATTCCATGCATGATCTGTTGGATTAAGATCAGGTGATGTTGCTTGATGCGAATTCAGTATTATCCTTAATTTTTGGACATGTGTGTATGCTTTTCCCAAACAGTTTAAACAGCATGCAATAAAAACTTAATAAAGCTCGCGTCCTTACAGTCATTAATCAGAATGAACCTCTAGGTAGGTATTTAATTAACGTCACACTAGAGCAACACAACGGGCTGGGATCAAGGGAAAGATCCAAGGAAAACGCATACTAGTTTTGAACCACGGTCAGATAACGAGGTCAACACCTGAGTTAGCACCCAACTCTCAAAACTTCCACACCACACCAACGTGAGGACATTTGAGGCCACGACAGATTTAACACGCACTAGTCCCCATGTACACGTCGGCCTTTGCCTGGACTGTATTTCCAACTCGTAACCATCCGGTTGCTAATCTGGTGCTCTTCGAACTGGGCTACCACGGCCCCAAATGAAACTAACATTCTCTATAACTGTAATAAATCTTTAGTGTAATTTGTGAAAGTATAAAAAATAAATTGGCGTGTAAATATAAACTCTGATCCAAAAATCTAACAAAACCATATATCTTAGTTAAGAGACACGTTACAAAAATAAACTTTGCTCCTGCTCTGGGTCCTGGTGAGAAAATAAGTTTCATTTTGTTTCACTTTTATGAAGTCATTTCTCCATTCCGTACTTGGAGCATGAAATGTTTTCTCCATCAAGACTTTTTTCTATGGTTCCCCGCGTAGAGAAGCTTAGAAAGTTTTCATTACACCTGGCTTGTCCCTAAATTATCATTAGACTTTCTCATATCATCAGATTCGATGGGATAAGTTGTAAATTATCAGTGCTCTGGATAAAGCTTAGAAAAAATTGCCACAGCATCCGTTTGAGACGTGGTATTTTGGGTAAACAGCTTTTGGTGTCTATTTTTAGAATGGGTTTGTTCTTAGAAACGTGCTTTAAAACTTTAAAATAAACCAAATACAAATTGAGTTTAATTTTAAACTGAAATGTATGTAAAATAACTGATTCTGTACTAATATTTTAAAACTAGAATAAAGGTTTAAATTAAAAATTGTGATTAATTTTAAATTGAAATATACGAAATATTACTAGATTACTCAAAATACTTTATGGAAAAGTAATGTGTATAATTGTTGAGCATTGAATTGTGAAAGATGAAAGGTTGGTTGCTTTTATGGTGTAAAATCCATATTTGACCAATCTGGGACAAACAACAAGTAATGGACATACACACCCAATGAAAGTTCTGCCGACAGAAAAGTGAGAAATACACCCAGGGTAAATTACACTAATCGGACCTGTAGCACATACAACTATCAGGTTGCTAGTGCATTGGACAAACTTATTATGCCATGGTATCAAAGAATGAATTCCTAATTGATATCTAACAGTTAATTCGATGAAACCAATTAAAATTAAACCCCAAAAGGTTGTCAAACGACGATAAACTGCATTTTATAGTCATCTTGACACGTATCAGGCTAGAGCATTTGAGTAAAATGTATTAAAACGAGATAAAAACAGGCACTGAGATACAACTGCCCCAAAATGTAAAAGACGATTTTTCATCAGTGAACAGTATTGTATTTTATTTATGGACAGTATTTATTTATAGGAACTCTACGTTAGCATTTATGACACGTATTACAGGAGATAATATTCATTATTCTAATGTGTCAGATTAAATAGACCAGACTTCCCAGTCATAGGACTAACATCCATATTCACATAAAAAATATGTCGCAAAGCTTATGTAAGCCATATTAAATTAGTCAATTAAAACATATATTAATGAGGTAATTATGATGTTATAAGCATTTAATAATGTAGTACATGCTATAATGAAAGCAACAATAATATTAGTTCCGAATAAAAATGTCAGTATAATTATTTTCTAATGATAATATATTTTTCGTTCTTCATGAGATATATTATAATATAATACATAAAACCTCCCAAAATATGTATCTTTAATTAATATGTAATGAAAACACACTAAAACAGATTTATACGAGACATGATACTCTGACATGATACCATATCGGTATTACCTTAAATTGTTTTTATCTCCATTTTGGCGACATTTGGAGTTTAATCTAATTGGTTACTAATTAACTATCAAAGGGGTATCATTATTCGAAGTAGTGTAATCGAAGAAATCAACTTTGAATGATATGGTTTTTTATGTGTTGTCGAGACAAAAATCTTCAAAACATAATCTACAGAGTTTGGCAACACATTTTTACATCAGTTATAAAATTATATAATAAATTAAAATGACAGTTGGGCGGTTATTTCCTTTAACAGAAAACTACTTTTTGTAACACTTCAAAATCTACGGAGAATTGGCTCAAACAGTGCCAAATCAACATACTTTCCTGGATGGCAAAATATCCGGTTTTAAATCCAAATGAGAATTTATGGAGAATAGTGTAGAATAGACCAACAAACTTTAGAACTGCGCCAACAAATAAAAGAATATTTTATTCAGGATAAAAACAATATAGGCATGTCTAGCCAAGAATGAGCGGCTTGTAATTATAAAGGCAAATATGCGATTAACATGCGATTGCTGACTGTTATTAAAGGTTGTGCGACTAAATACTAAATAATTTTTATTTTCTGAGTTTTGAAAAAAAAATCTTTGTATCTTAGAATATTCAAATATTTTGAGTCAAGTAAAATTTTATTCTATTTTTTTTATTTTCTCCAGCTATCAACTGTCATTTTAATTAACATATTGTATGTATTCATTTTATGTAAAAATGTTCTTCAAACTCAATAGATTTTAACAATATTAAGTTTTATTTTGTGAAGATTTTATAGATTTGTATCGGTAATGGATAAAAAACCCATTTGATTGAAAGTTGATTTCTTTGATTATTCTAATCATCGACCTTAAAATGAAATAGACGAATCAAGTGGCCGAAGTCGCTGTAAGATCTCTGAAAGGTAAATCACAAATCGACTTAGCCGATTGGCTATAGAAGCGATGACTAGGGTTTTTGATCACGGTGGATAATCATTAAAACCAATCAATAATTTAGGATTCATGTTTTTACCCACAACCATGTGACAGGTCTTCAAACCGACAACTGGAAGAAATAACATGAAGCTGCTGGTACATGCTCCATCTATTTCATTTTAAGGTCGATGATTCGAATATTTTGACGTGGTTCTGTATGAGGAATTGAAACACGTCTCTAGCATGAGGTAAATGCATTATACAGACTAGAAAGGATCTTAGAGGGCTTGTCACCGACATTCTAATGAAACAGACAGAGCATGTGGGTGTAGTCGGTGTCATAAGATCTCAGAAGGGTAAGTCACGTGGGCATTAAGAATCGACTAGGATCGATAGGCTATCGAAGTTCAGACTAAAGTTTTTAAAACACGCTAGATAATCGCTTTAACCAATCAATAATTTGTCTCACATTAGGATTCATGATTTTCCCCACAATTTCCTGACTGATCTTCAAACCGAACTTGAAGAAATAGCACGAAGCTGGGCGTACATACTCTGTCATTGGAAGACTCGATGGAGCTACCGACCTTCTAACGAAAGTGCCGAATATGTATGCTATTTGACTGCTCTCACATTCTTTGTATTTTTCTGCGTTGAACATCCATCATCATCTCGCGCGACATGGGTTTAGCATCTCTTTCTGTTGCATTGCTGGACCCATCGGGATTTCCCACAATGAGCAGACTGATGCTGAAGAACGCCGGGACCTTTTTGGGTCTACATGTTCCAAACAATGATCTCCGACAAACTGTCCGAAACATTGTGTGGAACGAATGGAGCACCGATTGGAGCATGCAAAGCCGTAATAAGATTCCTGGCATTCATCCATCTATTGCATTGCGACCTTCCGTTTTGATCCGATTTCCGATGTGCTTCTAACTCTTTTGTCTATCGGATACAAGTTTCACTCAGAGGACTTACTTTTGTTAGGAGAGAATGCCCGTTGTGAGGTTCCTTTTACCATTCATCATATTCTAATCGATCGTTTTAGACTAAATTTTTATGCCGTAATAATAATAGGGCAGAACATGAAATTTGGCATAGGTTTAGATAAGACAGTAGTTTAATGTATTTAATTTTTTATGCGTTTGTATTTCTGAAAAGTTCGTTAGATTTTAAATTTTTTCAAAACATTGCATGGTATTTTTAATGAAAAATGAAAGAAATATTTAAAAGTTATAAGTAAATACGCAGACTGCATATGCTTAAATCCCTATTCCAGATAATTTAATGATTTTGTATGGGAAAAAGACAGACTCTTCTCTCTAGATGGTCTAGAAGTGCTGGATAGGATTGAAGTCTAGTGAACGAGCTGGCTAATCCATTCGTCAAATATCTTGACTTTCAACATACTGATTTACTATAAGAATAGCTATGTGTCCTGGGATTAGTTTTCATTAAAAAACGGGATGAATGTACTATGACATCGCATACTAATTGACGACTTCATAACTAAGACTATTTATATATTAATCAATATGCACATGGTGGTCAATTTGGTCTCCAAAAGCAACACGTCTGTCTAAAGAATAATGCTTCTACAAATTTCTCACTTACAAACGTCGAGATTTTTCTCCAGATCGTGTCCGACGTGTTCTAGATCACCTAGTGTATACTTACCAGTAAACTATTCCATTCTGAGTTCCATTCTTGTCTGTTCCATGTTAGATGTTCTCTTGCATAATTTAGTAGCAGCTTAAGTGAAATTAAAACAACAGGTTAAGCCCTTTAGAATTTTTAGAGGTAAGTTACAAGTGCAACTACAATAATCCTAGAACATTATCGGTACATTCTCGAGTTCAACGTTAGAGAAGTCTTTATATCTTTACCTTCACCTTACTTACACCTAAAGAATAGCGTTTCAAACTATAGATAAGTGTTATAGCAAAAATAGGTTAGAGCGCCTAGGATATTGTTCGACTTTCGTAAGAAGGCAGTTGAGTCCATAGACACTCAATTTAAGTAGACTGAACATTGCTATTGAGAGGAGCTTCAAAAAGCTTGATCAACATGTTGACTAGTAGTCACGTGACGGCTCTGTGAAAAATGAACTATATTGGTCGATTTGGCATCTTATCACCTCGTTTGGCGTTATAACATCTTATGACAAGGTAGGTGTGTGAATCCGCATCTCTATAGAATGGCGACAAAACTGGTGAAATCGACAAAGTCTAACAGTATCAGATGATCAATCAATAGTTGATTGATTGTTGGGTTTTATGGCGCAAGATCCAAAAAGAATCAATCAATAGATCAATCAGATAATGAATTAATGAATAGGCGTCTTCTCCCGTTTCGTGGAGCAATCAGATGATGAATTTTGGGTTCAACCCAGCAGACGAAAGCAGTCTATGGGTAACGTTACTCCTAGTTTTGGTCAAATGATCATGGGCACATAAAAGGGTTACCATAGGGTAACCCTTTTATGTGTTACTATTGCTCAATCTCCTTTCATATTTCCTAGGTCACTATTCCTAGGGTCACTATTGCTCAATCTCCTTTCATATTTACTAGGTCACATATTCCTAGGGTCACTATTGCTCAATCTCCTTTCATATTTCCTCTACGGTTGTGTCGCATAGTTTTGAACTACTCTATTAGCTAAATTAGGGGGCTGGTGATAACGTAAACAAATCCCTTCCACAATTGGCGTCTATAGTTCGGATTCTGGTTATAAGTTCATCGTACAGTCCCGAAAACGGTACTATTGACAACGAGTTACAGAGAGTAAACATTCCACGGTGATCCCCGTTTATGATTTTGATTGTGGAAACCTTCCCCTAACGTGCTTTACGACCTATTAAGATATGTACTGATCCAAGGTCGACTATATTCTCGTCGGAGTCACACTATACTAATGCTACTCCGGTTCTTTAAAAGAATATTGGAAAGAATGTATTGCAATACTGAGTGATGGCACTATTTTTTAAAGTCAACAGTTTTAAATTTAAGTTTTCTTGTTTATTCGATCCTGATGATGTCAGGAGTTTTATCTATACAAATAAGAATGGAGTGTTTGTACATTGAATATTTTTGACTCATTTCAAGTTTTCTATCCGTTTTGGGACCTTCTGATGTCTCTTGCGCGTTCGGTGTCTGTATGTATGTGTGTGCCCGTACTACGTACAAACGGTTGAATATATTTTCATGAAATTTTGCATACTTTGAGTACTTGCATTCATTTAGTGACTGAACTTAATTGCGTAAGCCTATCTATCCATATTCGATTTTGTGTCAGTGTGTTTGTACAAGTATCACATATAATTGTTCAACACATTTTAATACAATGTTCCATATTTGATAAACCATATTTTAGTTTAGTGAATACATTATTTAAAATTTATTTGCTTACATATTTAGTCACGTCTCACATCAAAACATCTGAGTAACTATTCTTAAGTCAACCATAATTTGGTAGTTTTGGAGTAGCAGGAAAGTATATTGAGCATGCAATTACTTGGATTGTTTTACCATGCTGCTGAAAAATAATTTTTTTTTCAAATACTATTTTTTCGGAATTTAAACTCTAATACTTTTTATTTATTTTAAACCTTATTTTTTCTTCACGAACTAAAAAAAAATTCTAAATATTTGAGATAGACGATAAAGAGAATAAAACATTATAAATAAAATATACAGAGCAAAACCTTTTAAAATAAGCTTGTAGCTAATATGGCAACTTTGGTATATTTTTTAATCGTTTGCTTTTTAAATTTGTGTCAGTTATATTCCAAGAATCTATTTTATAGTGGAAGAAACAGATACATTCATTACTTTTCGTTCGAGGTTTTTAAAATCTGTTTTTAGATGTATTTCTGGATTTTCAATTTGATGTTTTTCGTTCAATAACTGTAATCAAAGTTTAATTAGTTTTAAAACCATTTTTAATCATTGTATGATAATTTTGGGAAACACTTTTGTTTTTAAATGACATACAAGGCATTTATATGCATACTTTGAGCTATTCACTGCATTTTCGGTAACATTGGTACACTCTAGAGATTTCTTTCTTATAAAAAATTTGAATTCTACAAAAATGTAAAATGTTAAATATGACATTTATTTACATTTGCGAAATTGTGTATTTAACAATTGTATATCTTTATTAGAGTGTGGTAGTTGTTACATGGGATGAATAGGAATTTCAATTTATTAACAAAAGCGGAAGTTAGTTAATCAATTCAATCCGAGTATAACACCGGTTAATTCTGCTAGTATAATTTAAAATAGGTATAGATCAGTTTTATTCTTTGAAGCTTTTATACGTTGGTTAATAAGGCCAATATTCGCCTTCCTGCTGCTACAAGGCGAGGTATATATAATTATGGTTATTTGAGAATAAAGATACAGAAAAAGATCCTCCGAAATAACTGTAACTCATGATGGAAAAATATATTAATGCAAGTAAGCAGGACTTGTTAAGCGATGGAGAGTTTCTAAGAGAGAATCTTTAGGATGATGTTAAGGATGTTTAACTCTCTGAGTGTCACTAGATTTCCGGGTAGTGTTTTGTTTTTACTCCAGAATACACTTAATTACTAAATAACCTCACCTATTGGTTGAAACATCTATGGATTATTTCAACATGTGGAAATATTCTATTGGTCCCTCCTTAGAATAGAAATCTTTGGACAGATTCTTTTGATTCTGTAATTAGAAAAAATATCCTTTGGAAAGATGCTATTGGCTCTTTCCTTAGAATAGAATCATTTGAAAAGATTTGATTGCTCCTTTTTTAGAATAGAATCCTTAAAATGATTTTACGTTGGTACTTTACTTAGAATAGAATCCTTTGGAAAGATTCCGTTGATGAAGAAGGTCAAAACTATTTAAAATTCATGCAGAGAAAATTGTAGGTCGTAAAGTGAAATTATGCGTGTAAACCCACTCAGAGGTTTAACAAAACTTCTCAGGCCCTTACAAAAGCAGTCAATTTACTTAAAAAATAATTTATGTATTATATAGGGGCAATTCCATGAAACATGGAACATGTAAGTGCAAAAAAATTTTAGAAAATTACCTCAACTTTTCTTTGGTTCTTTTCTAGATAGTTTAAAGCTTTTACACTTGAATTCGGCAACACCTTTACGCATTTATTTTATCGGTACATGGTCAACTGTTCTAAAGCCAGGGGTACGTAGGTGTTTTACTGTGAACTTGGCTGTCTTTGCAGGAAATTTTTTAAAATAATAGTGTTCATTTTTGTTTAATTTTCATGCATAATAGAAAGAGCTATTTAATTAGAGGAAATTATGTCTAATTTTGTAACAGATATCAATAACTATATTTATGGAATGACTTCGAAAAAGTACTTAATATAATGTAACATGAGTCACAAAAACTTAGATTTTTTAAATTCTTTTATAAAATTCTACTTTTAAAATTAAAATTTTCACTTTTCCTCTTTCTTAGTATGAAGCCTAAGAGTAACTGAAAACTTTATGTTAATTTATAATTTTTCTTAAAAGATTATTACATTCAATTTTATAATGTGTCACATAACCTGCCATTAGATTAAATGTTGTACATGAAGTATTGGCTTTCACTTATATAAATAAGAATGGAGTGTTTGTTTGTACATTGAATATTTTCGACACATTTCAAGTTTTCTATCCGTTTTGGGTCCTTCTGGTGCAAAATCTGTCTCGTACACGTTTGGTGTCTATCTGTCTATCTATCTGTCTCTTTGTTTGTATGTGTGTGCCAAACGGTTGAATATATTTTCATGAAACTCTGCAAAACTGTGAGTACTTACCTTCATTTAGTGACTGAACTTAGTTGCGTAAGTCTGTCTCCGTCTTCTCATTCTATGTTTGATTTTGTGTGTTTGTACAAGTATCACATCAAATTTCTTCAACATAATCTAATGCAAGTTCTACATTTCATAAAACATGTTTTAATTTAGTGAATACATTATTTGAAATTTATTTGCTTTTATATTTATGCAAGTTTCACGCTAAAACATCTGAGTAACTATACTTAAATCAACCATAATTTGGTAGTTTTGGAGTAGCTGGAAGGTATATAGAGCGTTGCAATTACTTCTATTGTTTTGAAATTGCTGCTGAAAAATCAATTATTTTCCAACAATTATTTTTACGGAATTTAAATTATAATACTTTATTTTATTTTGATATAAAAATATCCTGAATAATGGGACAGACGAAAAAAGAATAAAACATTATAAATAAAATATACAGTACAGAGCCTTTTAAAATAGGACTGTTAGCTAATATGGCAACCTTGGTATTTTTTTAATCGTTTGCTTTTTTAAGTTTGTGTCTGTCCAAGAATCTATATTGTAGTGAAAAAACAGATACATTCATTAGTTTTCGTTCGTTTTTTAAATCTGTTTTAAGGTTTATTTCTGGAGTTTGAATATGTTTTCCGTTCAATAACTCTAATATAAGTTAATAATGGTTTAATTATTTTTAAAAAACATTTTTAATTATTGTATGATAATTTTGGGAAACGCTTTTGTTTATAAATGACATACAAGGCATTTATATGCATACTATGAACTATTCTATGCATTCTGGGTAACATTGGCACTCTAGAGATTTTTCTTTCTTATTAAAAATTTAAATTCTACAAAAATGCAAAATGTTAAATATGCATATAAATTTATTTACATTTGTAAAGTTGTGTATTTAACAATTGTGTACCTTTATTAGTGTGGTAGTTGTTGTATGTGATGAATAGGAATTACAATTTATTAACGAAAATGGAAATTATATTTAACCAATTCAACCTGAGTAACGCTGGGTTATTCTGCAATTTTTTCATTAAAATCTGAAATACAAACGATTTTGAGATAGATTTATTTTTATTAAAACTTGTTCTTTTTACAATATAAAAATGCCATGTTGGTGCCATAATAAATAAATTATATTTTGGCTCTTACGGCAGCTGCAGAAAGGCAAAAAAGGCGCATAGAAAAATGAAAGCAAGAAGGAAATTATGACTATTATAAAGAATAGCACCGTCTTACTATGAAATAATACCAATGCTGAAGGGATAAAAATCAATGAAAATGCCAATAGCTGTACGAAAGGATTTAAAATCAAAAGAGAGTAAAAAAGTTAAAAATAAAGCTTAAAAGTAAAAAAGTTAAAAATAAAGTTTAAAAGTAGAAAAGTTAAAAATAAAATTTAAAAGTATCGCTTTTAAAGGAACAAAGGAACTTCAAAGAAAGAAACACCTGAATTGAACAAAAATGCGAACATTTTTGTCAAAGTTATGACCCGAGCAAAACGCGGTTTATCTAGCACACCATGTCATAAGGAATTTGTGGTGAGAAATTCTTTAGCAGCATTTGCAACGCGAGTTTAAATGCAAGTTTCAATTCAGTTAGTAATAATTCGAAATCATCAGCTTTGAGTAAAGATACAGAAGACCTATTTATATAATTTTGTGGACGAAATTATATCAGCCGAGTGGCACTTGGACCTAAAGACGTCGCTACGAAGGAAGTGTTTAATAAATAATGCTCACGAATATTCGTAGAAGCTGCCAAAAAAGTAGTGAAAAGAAATATTTAAAAAAATTCTAACGGAAGAAATAGAGTAATTCAGATCTCCAATGACAGCATATTTGGTCCAAAGTATTTCCAATAATAAGAATAAAAAGATTTAATGTCTCCTATGAAGTGACATCTCATGTACCACTCCTATAAGCTGTTATAAAATCGAAGTTGAATACTGAGTTGAAGTAAAATATGTGGTGTTGGACAGTATCCTAATGAAGCGAATAATATCATCTAATTTTACAATAGTATTAACCACCATTGCTGTAATGAAGTTGAAATCATTGCTATGGTCTCAACTGGGAAATTTTTCATTGATTATTATACATTATCATTTATGTTTTGGAATGTCTTTAGTATACTACTCGTTATTAAAAATATCGTGACTACATATTAAACTGGATTTTTAATAGATCGATACATTTTTGAAATTTAATTTATTTTTTTTAATCAAAACGAAATCCCCTTCGCACTTTAATGCATATGAATATGTTTATAGGGAATTATTTAATTTTTAAATTGAAATTTCTTTGATTAATAAGCAATTATTCTCCAATATATATATATATATATATATATATATAAAGTTGATTTTAGCACAGATTAAATTATCAAAAACGTTATTAATAAGAATTCAGTCCTCAGGATTCACAAATGTAACCCGAGTCACGATAGTATGTAAAGTGAGTCACATAAAAAAATCAACGTATTTTATTAATTAATGCAACAATTTCATTTTTCTTAGGTTTGACACGTCCTAGTAATCTCAGTGAAGTATCCAAATTCTTTTTTCCTATTAACTTGTTTTAGAAGAGATTTTTTGTCATTTTTGAAAGTCTAAAAAGTTTATGTCCTTTTTGTGATAACGTGAGTCACAATCCGAAATGTTGCCTTTGGGGAAACGTAATTCACACTAAAGTTCTAAATTATGACACAGATAATTTAGGGATACATAAATGAGTTCATCAATCAATTTTGTTTAGTAATCTTAATCCATTCTTTATTTACATGAAATTTAATATTGAAAATTGATGTCTGATAGTAACGTGAGTCACATGGAATTGCCCATAGATATATTTTGTTATAATAGTCTGAGAGACACAATAAAGAAAGTTCTCCCTTAAATTCCGAGTTCTTGAGAATATTTATCGTTCCACTACCAAGACATGTATCGTCTGAGTATCCTTAACTTAAGTTACACATAAAATCTCCTCTGTCAGCATATAAAATCTCTTGCTTACATTCTAACGCTAATATTTATTTTCATTATCTGGAAATTAAATAATACAGGTTCAGAAATTTGTTGTTGTTTCTCTTTTAGTACCCCCATTAGAAATATTTATCATGTTTCCTTTGAAGTAGTTACAGTGACAAATAATTCCCACGTATAACTTTGTAGGGTGCTTTTATATGAACAGCGCTTTTTCTCTAACTGGTTGAGAGAAAAGGGAACAAAAAGATTTCCTTTCGAAGGAAGGATATAGAAAAAGGGGTCTAGTCTGTCATAGACACCTGCTTATGATGATTTGATGACCAAACATATTCTAGAAATTTGATTACTAGATCAAACAGAGATTGGTACAATCCCTCAGACCAAATCAATGTTTTCAAAATTTTATGTGATCAAGGTGGGAAATCATCAATGTATACTTTTTATTCTGTGAAGTTGCATAAAAGACGGAGATTGACTGACAATAGCCATCTTACATTCGTAATATTTCTTTCATGACTTTTCTCTTTCATTTCCTATTTTTCATTCTCTTGAAATGTCTGAATTCAAATTTTTTCTTTCATTTCAATTCAGCGTCAGTCAGTCAGAATCATCTGAATTCAGACTGAATTTCCATTCTTTCACCCAGTTCAGAAGACTCATTTTTCCACTTGGTAACAGCTCATCTTCGTGCTAATACTGATATGAATGCGTGAAACTTCTTGTCTTTGAATCTCTCTAATACCGATAATAGATATAATTACCTTTTCATTGTTTTGGTATGAAGAAAATGTGAGTCCTGGTTGCTATTACAAAAACCAGTTGCGATATCCTTGCATGTAAGATTTTGATTCATATGTAAGCAAAAGTTTATTGATTAAATTTAACCAAAATGAACCCTTTTGGTGATTTATTTTCATTTCGGAAACTGTCCTGTAGTGGCCAGCCTCTGGTGCAAAATCCTGTTCCAAATTGTCATTAGTTCTGGGTGAGGGACAATTTGTTTTTCCTACTTGAATCTTAATTCTCCCTAGAGTTATAGAGCAATTTTGTCTCGACGAAGTATCTAGTACTTAGTAAAAGCGACCAGACGAGATGTCTCGTCGAAACACTTAGAGGGTTAAGGATAAGGTTCATAAAATACTTTCGCCGGAACTCGTCAAGAGCACTTGTGTATGAAATCGTAGTTTTGTATAAAAGACATTTAAAGTTTTGATGCTTTACAACAATATGTGTTTTATATAATTTGGTTAGTTCCTCTATGGTTACTCTTTGCTGCACTAGGGTTAATTAGACAGGGACTTATGGTTTAAGCCTCCTGGTGGTTGTCTCAACGAGGTATAGCAAACGACGAGTCACTTAGCAAAACTGAAAATTTTGAGATTTTTAGTTTCGTGAGATGTGGTTAAGGGTTAATATGGACTAATCCTATTCCGGCTTTAATTGTGGCTAAGCTTGATTTAGGTGATTTCCGTAATGTCTCACTTCAATAAGCCTTTGATCCGCATCACAGATTGTGTATTTTTCTTTCGGCGGGTAAATATCTATAAATAGATATCACTAACACACGTATTACAGAAATCGGCGTTATTTGTATATCGGCGGGATTTAAACAATATAAAATCATTCGCTACCAGATAAATTTGCCAATTATGCAGATACACATTTGTATTCAGCCACCGCTGAATTTAACAGTGCTAAAATTACTCGTCCAATTTACTATTGTGCGAGACCTGCTTTAAGATCACTGGTGTGTATCAGTATACGTGGAGCGCAGTTGTAAGTATGAGTGCGACCATTTCACTGTTCTGTATTTCCCTTAGCCGCCAACTATAAGTGCAGGCGAGCAGTTCGGAAATGTGGCTGAGTGGTACGTAATGTAAAGTGAGACCATGGTAGGAATAGTAGTATCTTTTATCACAGGGCTTCGGTCAGTTTTTGAAAGGTATTTGCATGGTATTGGAAATTCAACAGTCCATAGGGACCATCTTCGAAGAGCATACAGATTGAAGCAAGCACCATCAAAAATTTTTCAGAAGTGCCATCTGGCTTGTTTTAAAGTGCACGTGTTCCTACTTGCGCCAACCAATCACCAGTGTAATAGGTCGTTGAGAGGCAGTGCAACTTCCAGTCTGCCATAAAACACATCACGGTTTAAATTGGTTGACTGCTATATATACTACTATATCGTCAGTTAATTTTTGTAGTGGAAAAAAATAGTTAATTTTGTAGTGACACAGAAAGACTCCAAAGGTCAAAATTGGTGTATATTTCAAAATTTTCTAGATTCCAACTACCCTAATGATAGTCATTATTAAAATATCCATTACGTTTTCTTACAGATAAAAATCTCCTCACGTAAACTAAAAGATATTACGATCACATGACATTTACATTCCAAATTTTGTTTCGTGTGGAACCACTACACCATTACGTATTTATATTGAAACTAGCAGACCCACACATAACATCTGCTCTACAGTTTCTTAACTTTTCATATACAATGATGACAGTATCTTACTCATTTTTCATATCTTATTTAAATCTATTTATAGTGAGTAAAATCATCAATATTCACAATCCATACGTCCAATTATAACATTAGTCTGGAACATTAAACGGCATTTTGTTTGCATTTTCCAAATGTACTCTTACTGGGGTTAATTCCAATTTCCAATAAAGTGCATGTAGTAAAAAGTTCACACTTCACTCATATTTCTACAATTAGCTTCTGAACATCCACTTCAATTGCACCTCATTCACTTTCTCAAAGGTGATTTGACTTCTAAATTTATGTTCGAGTTAGCTCAGATTTTCATTTCTATTAGATTCTAATTTCTATCTTCCAGATTTCTCATAATCTTCTGTAATCGGACTGCTGAAGAACTTAATTAGAGCTGCGAGAACTTTTCTGAACAGATATAGAAATGTTATGTCATCTGACCTTGGTTTGAAATTACGAGGCGTTGTCCTCGGGCTGTCCTTTCTATTCGGGATTGATCCCGGACCGTCACCAATAGCCCGTTGTGTTGATCCAGTGTGACGTTAATTAACTTCCTACCTATCTAGAAATATTGTGCCACTCCAAGCTCAAATTAAGCTTATTTAAAATTACTTTAAAATTGGCTAATTAATCGCGTAGCTATTGATTTTATATTGTTAATATCTATTTGTGGCCATTCGCCAATATACAAAGTCGACTTATGTATCACGTTCGTTAGGGTATGTAAGTAGGTAGGTAACTAATTAACCTCACACTGGAGCAACACAAAGGGCTATTTCCCCAAGGGAGAGATCCGAACAAAACCACTTAATTTTGAACCACGGTCAGATGACGAAAACAAAACCTGCGCTGGCACTTCATTCTCCAAACTTTCACATCACGCCAACGTAAGGACATTTGAGAGCACGACAGATTTAATGTGACCAGCCCCTATGTACACAACGCTCTTTGGCTGGACCTAGTTTCGAACTCGCAACCCTCCTATTGCTAATCCGATACTTTTACAACCGTGCTACTGCGGCCCCACATACGTTAGGGAAATCTATTACCACATTTTACCACATCTTACGAAACTAAAAAACACATTTCTAAAATTTTTTATCTCCTTTCCAATAAAAATTATTTGTTGTTCACAGATAATAATCTCTTGTAGAAAATTAGTTTATCTCGAAAAAAATTAAAAAAAGCGAAATTTCTGAAGTAAAACAGTACCGTTAAATATCTTTACTCTGCGATTATTGCTGACAAGTAAAGTAAAAGAAATTTTAATTATTTTGATAACATCTTCAAAAAATGACTTCATTAAACTCTCAAGAGATCATCAATAGAGGCCATGAAGATCCAATATAATAATTGAACTTTTTGAAAAGATCCGTTCCTGAGTTTTTAGTACCATATAATATTCTATTCATTTTTTCTAATGACAGTCATAAATCATCTTTTTTTTTGCTTCAGCTGTCCTTTCTCAGAGAATCAGTCAATTAGCATCATCTCATGTAATAATCCCAAGGGGCCATATTATGGATTTTTATCAGTCTTTCGCAATGATAGTACTTACTTTTTAGAAATGGGTCTTCCAAATTTAATACAGATGAGATGAGTACATGAGTATATAAAAAAGCAAATTTAATTTTGGTTCCTATTGAGCGCTGGTTCTTGCTGTTTATCATAACTTGCACAACACAGATGAAAAACATTTAAAACTTTAAATAAACTGAAATAAGTATACCTCATGCAATATAGATATTAGTAATCTATATATATAAAAATGAATGTGTGTCTGTCTGTCTGTACTCGATAGATTCAAAAACCATACATCCAATCGCAGTGAAAATTTGGGAAATTATTAAGTATATCCCTAGGAAGGTTTTTGAAAATTTTTTTAAAAATCAGAGTTTGGGTTCTAGGTGCTCCCGAACAAACATCCCAAAAATATCAAAATAACATTTAATTAGTAATGATGTTTATATATATATATATATGATGTGTGTGGATGTGTGTGTATATATTTTCTATACAAATCTACACCGTTTGACCAATCCACACCAAATTTGGTACACTTATACTTTAGAACACTGCGGTCAGCATAGGCAAACTCTTAACCCCCGTTCTATTGGCCCTGGGGGGCTAAAAACTATTCGAAATCGCAATAGAAATAACATTGAGCATAGATTGATTGCTTTAGGCAGCGATGGTTGCTTTACCATTGTTGATCGAAAAACAATTTTTTTCGAAACAAATTAAATTACAGTATTTATGTTTGAACTGACTTTTTAGTTCTTCCCATGATGTAAATAAATTATAGATATTTTTTATATAAAATTTTTTTATGTTTGCAAGGAAATTCAAGGAAAGGTTTTCAGAAGTTCAAGGATTATTTTCAAAGAAAGTTGGTGTATATATTTCGACCAACTTTCCTTAAATAATTTATTGAATACGTAATGATTTGTAGAATTCTGTTTCACGAGGCTTTTTAGGTAAGGCGTGTAACTTATTTTAAAATGTCCGGAATAGATACATGTGAATCCTCCGTTGAAAGCAGTGATTTTCTTTCTGAAAAATTCTGTAAAATCGACCTTCTGCTCTTTAAAAAAAATTTATCTATTCAGTTTAATTTGTCTACACCGATTATATTTATTTCTAAACCAAGCACCGTTATTCCGAAAAGCACAAACGAAAAACTCATGATCATAAAAGCATAATTTTGCTACTCGGTATCTGGCAGCACCAGAATTAATGTTTACTTTTTTTATAAAACTTTCTAGAAAGTTGGGGAAACGGAAACTTAATTGGACTCATGGTGGAGAACATTCCAGCACCCACTCGATTCTTAGCTGGTCGTATTTGAAGGAAGCTAACTCGGTAAGTCTTCCAGTTTATCATCTTTCAGTGAATTTGACAGTTTTAATTCGCTCTTTTAGTTGATTGTATAAGTGTTTCCTACTTTATTCGACAGTGATAGTGTATATTTTGGATTAATATTTCTAAACTCATGTAAGTACTTCATAATTTTGAATTTGTTTCTTCGTTAATTTTAGCTTTTTATTGTATTCTATAATAGATTTCATTGTTCAGTGAGAGTGTGCCTTTTGCTTAATTTATGAAATACCTTTTTGTATTCATTTACAGATTACTTTGCTGTACCAATGTCTCCAAGGAAGCGGAAGGCGATCGGCCAAGTACAGTCAACGGCTAAGACGATGAAAGATAAGCGTAGTCAAGAAACTTCCGAGGAGAGGAATAGAAGACTTGCGATTGCGAGAGAGAGAGAGCTACTATATTTAGAGCAACAGAGATGGCACAGCAGCGTGAAGTCCGACTACAGGATAAGAGAGATAGTGTCAAACGATCACGGACTGCACACCATTTTAGCTTAGCATTGGAAGGATTCCACACGATTCGCATAAAGACTACTCGCTGCATGCAAGAGTTACCATTGGGAAAATTGAAATGGTTTGTAGTTACTGTCAAGCCAAAAAGTTTAAATCAGAGTCTACTGGTATTTGCTTCAAAAATGGAAAAAATATTCTCTGCCAACTGGAACCAACACCACAAGAACTTTTGACTTACACATCAGGAGATACGTCAGAGTCGAAGCATTTTCTTAGTAACATCAGAAAATACAACTCATGTTTCCAAATGACATCATTCGGCGCCTCATGAGTTGTTGGACAGCCCGGATTTCCGTCGACATTCTAGGTGCAAGGGCAGATTTACCATAGAGCGGGATCGTTGCTTCCGCTGCCAGATCAACCACCAAAATTTCTACAACTATATTTTATTCAAAACGAACAAATGGAAACTCATCAGAGGTGCGCCTACATCTCGGGAACAAGACGCCAGATTGTGTTAAACTTACAGAGGATATTTCATGAGCACAACAATCTTATTAAAACGTTTGAAACAGCTTTGGAACGTATGCCAACAGATGAATATAAAGTAGTCATAAGAGCAGACCCAAGACCAGCAGGTGAACACGAGCGGCGCTTTAACTCTCCTCAAGCAGATCAAGTCGCGGTGGTTATATCAGACGATGAGTTCCATCAGCGCGGGATATCGTTATTCAACGACGAGGTGAAAATTGCAGCGCATTTCGGAAACACATCGATCTTATGATGCTCTGGAGTACCCAGTGATATTCCCCCACATGGTGAAGATGGATATCATTTTAATCTGAGGCAGATCAACCCAAGAACAGGTGAAACAACGAGCAAGAAAGTTTCAGTGATGGATTTCTATGCGTACAGATTAATGGTTCGAGATACTGAGCAGTACACGTATTGAACTGCAGGCAATTGTTTCATCAGTTCATCGTCGATATGTACACAAAAGTCGAGAGTGAGCGTCTCCTTTACATTCGTCTAAATCATCGTAAACTGAGAGTTGACGAATATATTCACCTGAGAGATGCTGTGGGAAATGATGGGAACGTTGAAAACCTCGGTGCCTTGGTCATCCTACCAGCTACATTTACAGGAGTCCCAGACACATGCGCGAATACACGCAAGATGCTATGACGTACGGGAGACCAGACTTATTTATCACCTTCACCTGCAATCCGACTTGGACGGAGATCATTGAGGTTCTTACCAATGGTCAATTACCCAGTGAGCGCCACGACTTGATTGCTAGAGTATTTGAACTGAAGCAGTTGAAACTGATTGACGTTTTAACAAAGGGCCATGTATTTGGAATACCGAGATGCTCGATGTATACGATTTAATTATTATTATATTTCTATGAGGAGTTTTATATTTTTACATGAATATTATGAATATTTGATTGATAAAAAAAGAATATTTAAAATATTTCATTATTCATAATTTACATTTTGTAGTGGAACACGAAAAACTTCAACTCATTAATCATAAAAGCGTAATTTTGTTATTTTAGATTTGGCAAACCAGAATTAATGTTTTATTATTTTATAAATTTGATTTAGAATCCCGAGTTTGTCTGTTTGAGTTAACACAGCGAAATGTTGCAGTCATATTTGAGCATACTAAATTTCATAAATCATTATCATCTTTATCAATATTTTCAAATTTCTTTTTTCGAATTGCTCTATTTCAGAATACACTCAGGCAGTCAAAATTCGACACTGTACATCATTCGGTTTTTAGAATTCTGCATTTTTTCGTTGGAATTTCGTTTCTGTTCGTATTTATGTCTCAATCCTTTACATATTGCAATATATTCAGGAATTAAATGCATATATTTGCGTCCGAAGTATATAGTAGAAGCTATGAAAAAGTTAAAACGTATTTTCCGTACAACTTAAATGATAGCATTTTTCTGTGAAAGAAAAGTGATTATTCGAATTCACTTTTCAAGCAACATTTAACCATTTCAACCCGCGCAACGCCGGGTAATTCAGCTAGTTCATTAATAATTATAATTAATTATCATTAACTACTATAGAATTACCTTCCTTTACTTGGATTGAATTGGTTAACTGTAGATTTAAAAAGTGACCAGAATAATCCTTCTTTTCCCGAACAACGTAGAAAAATGCCAAAATCATTTTAGTTGCCAGGAAAAATATTTTTAAACACATTTTCGACATTTTTATAATTTCTACAACTTACTTTGAACGCAATTGTATATATGCATTTCAATCCATAAATACATTTTACATTTTACATACATTAAGCCCCTTACGATATATTTTCCTACTTGAATTAATTGAATGTTTTGGGTTGAAGCAAAAGTTCGTTCCGTTTTTGGCCCTAGATGGTATTGCATCGCAAAACCGAAGTGTTATCTACTTCACACGTGTAAAGTTTTGATGTTTGAAAGAAGGAATTTCAGCAATATTTGGTAAAAAAATTGTGTTATTTGGTTGCGTTTTTTAAATTTTGTTAACCATTAAAAATGGCAGAAAAGAAGGAGCATTTTCGACATATGCTTTTTTAGTTCCGAAAAGGCAAGAATGTTTCGCGGACGCAAAAGAAGATATGTGTTGTGTATGGTGAGGGTGCCATTGACGATTCCATGTACCGTAAGTAGTTCAGAAAGTTTCTTCACCTGGATCACTTCTTTAACAAGAAACCTCAGAACTTCTATGAGAGCAGGATTATGTAGCTACCGACGGAGAAAGGCCATCGAACAGAACGGCGCATACTATACTGTTGATTAAACGTAAATTTTAGTAAATACAATTTTTCTTCAATTTTTGTCAAAAAAATGGAGCGAACTTTACATTATCGAATTTAAAAATTAACACTTGCACAATAATACATATGAAAAGGGGAAACAAAATGCAGTTTCATGTTTTGACGAACTTTATTTCATTTGGACGTATGAAATGTGCATATCAATGCTTATATTCAACTATCTGAATTACCTGACGTTGCTCGGGTTGAATTGTTTATAATTCATCGTAATAATACTCAATATTATTCCTATGGAGATTTGGAATTGTTTTTAGCCCCCCTGCAGACTCAGGACAAATCGAACGGAGTTAATATATAGTGTCCCGTAGAATTCTACAGGATGAATATACCAAATTTTGTGTGAATTGGTCTGATACTGATCGTATAAATACGCAATGTTATTCCTATGAGGATTTCGAATTGTCTTTAGCCCCCTGTACCGTATCGACGATAAAAAAAGACCACTTTCTGTAAAAATAATCTTATATTATCATAAAAATTTACATTCCAATAATAAAGCTACAGTTTAAGAATTTACAGATGGGATACGTAAACGATATGATATTGAGCGATTTTCAGCGCAACTACACCCATCTGTGATTCTAAAAAATTTCCAAGGTGATCATGAGAGGCGATTCCTGTAGATGTTAACTGACGTCATATGCACAGCCAGACAGGGAAGAGCGCCCCCTAGTAAGTGCTTCGTCCAGGATGACGGGACGTTACACCCCTCTGCACACACAAGACAAATAGAACCTGGGTTAATATGTAGCCTACGTTACCCGCAGGGTTCCAAATATTAAGTGTACCATATTTGGTGTAGATTGGTCAAACGGTGTATATTTGTATAGAGGATAGACAGACATACAGAGATGACAACTCTGCTTTATATGTATAGATATAAATGGAACTAAATAAAGTATGAAATTTGAGAAAGTCACTGCCATCAGTAGATATTAGCAATTAAGAAACTTTAGAGCAGATGGTATGCGCATGGTCCGTTAGTCATTAATAATTAAAAAAAAGAGAACTTTATTTAGTAAAAAGGATATTTTCAAAATAATTTAGTTTATTATTCGTATCAATATGTAGAAATTACATTTAAGTTAAGAATTTACTATATCAAAAAAGAAAGAATATTAGGGTAAGTATTTTAGTTTAAAGCATGAATTACTTTTCAAAATGTTTGTAAGCCGTATAATCTTTTGTGCATCTTCAATTTGATGGATTTTGAATCATTGAACGAGACTTAATAAGCCACCCAAATATATGTTTTGAATTTAATAAATTGAAATAATTCACTACAAAAAGCGTCGTGGGTTCTCTTGAATAGAACAATGGAGTTCTTTCGAAATAACAAAAATCTTTTGTATATCTTCAGTCTTGTAGATGTCAAATAATGAACGAGGCAAAATAAGTTTCCTATAACTTTAATTTTTGAATTTAATAAAATAGCAAGTAATTTTCTACGAAAAGTGTCGAGGGTCCTCTTGAATAGAACATTGAGTTCTTTAGAAATAACAAGACACCAAAATGTTACATAAAAGCTGAAAAACCAAATTCATGGGTTTACGTGAAACTTTATCCGATATTAATTCACCTACGTTAAATACAATAAGTGGAGGTGAAATTGCATTTGCTAAATTTAACAATTAAGCTCTTTAGAATTGTTGTATAACACGCCAACTCACCACCCACTTACTCCTGTTTACTGATTTGATATAATTATCTAAATTATATGGAAATTTCGTTCCTAGAATTTAAGCAAATTGAATTAACTGAACTCAACAAACCCATCAGGGCGGAATTTACTGTTATTATAATTTAATAAAAGTTACACACACATAAACAAATACCAAGAGAAAGTCTACACAAAGGTTTATTCAGGAAAGCAACATCTATAAATATATATTTGTTCCACATAAATTGTACAGCAACTGTTTGAATATCACACATTGAAAAAACATCAATTATGAAATTCATGTACGTGATCTCATGCAATATATTGAAGATAAATTGCTGATATCATTGTATCGTACTTACACGTTTTCAGAAAGAATATGTATAGTATTGTTGATAAGAATAACATGTAACAGTTGTTACGTTTTTCAACAATTATTTAACACTATTTTTTAATCCAGAATCACCATGAGTTGAATTAAAGTCGAAAATATTGTTACCCATAAAACTTTAGTCCATCCATTGATAACCTTGTATTGATGAAAAGAGAAATAATATTACGTTATTTTAATATTGTTTGTAATTGAGAACTACACGTCGACGTGCACGATCATTATTAGTGTTTATTACAAGAAAAAAGTTCATTTGCCATGCACTTGTTAGATAGGAAGTATACTTTGAATTTTAATCCAGTTTATCACAAAATACAGACTTCTAGTGTACTTTATATTTGTAAATGTATTGATTTTATACATTTTCTAGAAGTAAGCCAACTTCATTGGTGTTGCTTAAATTTGAAATTTTAGTTTTCATTTGTCTAGTCAATTGTCTAAATTTGATAGTTGACTGCAATTGAAAGCAATTTGATAGCTGGAATTCCACTTATAGCTAACACTAAAACATACTGGTAGGCAGTTGAATTTACGTCGCACTGTAGCAACACAACAGGCTGTTGTGACGGTCCGGGATCAATTCCGAAGGAAAAGATCAGAGTACAACACCCCGAAAAATCACTCGACCGAGGTCATATGACCGACGACAACAACTCGTCATGTTGAACTACGGTCAGATGACGACTAAAATACATAGATCTGATATGCATGGCCATTTTATTCAATTTTATTGTTTTTAAAACCATTTATTGTTTTTTAAAAAGAAGTTAAAGACGATTTAAGTATTTGTAACTAGTATTAACAACAGAATTTATGAATTTCCTTACTGTCAGCAAAAAAATATTAACTTGTTTTCATTGTACAATTATCGACTAGTTCTATTAGTGTGAATACATTAATACTTATTGTATTACATAATTAAGAAAGAATACGTATGTAATGACAGTATGACTAATAATAATGGTGTTTGCAGCAATTATTTCATTAAAACTCTAAAAACCTCGGGTTGTGTGGTTTGTTAAAGGTGACAATGTCCTTCATTAAATATAATTCATTTGAAAAGTCTTCGCAGTTTCTTGTAAACGCATAGAATATTTCTTGTTGGTAAGAAAGAAAAATTATCTTTTCCAGCTCAAACACTTACATTTTACACTAAAGGGATAAGTTATGGTGCATTTTAAAGTTGTTTATGAGTAAAATGTTTACAGATTAAAGAGAAAAAGTTCAGGAAATACAATTTCAGCACATATCTAAACACAAAGAGGGCGTTTCGTCCTTTAAAATCCATACACCGAACATCATTGAAAAAGACGCAAATTGCTTATGAGAGGGATTTTCAGTGCAAACAAACCAGACGGAATGTAAATTTTTTATTCTGCTAAATGCTCTCATATCGGGTAACCTGAAAATATTGATTATCACCGTGTAGGTGACGTTTGGCATTTAATCTAATATCTAATTGGTGTTGATTAATCAAGTGTCATACATTAATTGATGAAGTGCTGAAATTATATTCGTAAAACAAACTGGCGTCAACTGACATTCAGAATACGAACAGGAAACACGTATCACCAAAGAAACCCTACCGCCACCTGCAATTAGCTTGATAGAAAACGCCTCTCATATAGACCCACATAAAGCATTCATATGTAATGTTTACAGAAATGTATTCTAAGCGATTTGATGAAGGATAGTTTGAAACAAAACAAAAACATGACTACAAATGATTGATATACAATAATTGAGAATTGTCTATAACATGCAATTGCCACAACAGATATAGATTTATACATTTATAATTACTAATAACTAAGGTGAAAAAGAATATTGTATCTCGAAGGTGCTTGGTAATGTTATCTATGGTAAATGCAATGTCATACAGTACAATATTTGTTCATAAGGGATGCATGTGAATATGCAGATGAGCATAGAGCTGTAAAGGCAGTTTGAGTAATACTGTAACACCGTGAATTTTAACATTCGGTAATACTTTTGAGTTAAGTATGTTCTAACATAAACATGAATATTAGCAACAATTAAAAAGTATTGTAAAATGTTTCTATGAATCATTATTCAAATATTAAACAATTTCTGTGGTAACATAACAGTTGAAATGATACAAAAAAAACTAGCTTAGAGAAACTCTTCAATTGCATAATAGTTCCAAAAGAGAGCTGTAACTCCTGGAGGGTTAACAAGCATATATGCGTTCAGCTACCTGTAGTCTTCCCTGCATGATTTCTAATCAGTTTTAACCTTCTTGACCAATAGATACGTTCCTTGGATTCTTCCAACCGGTAGATGTGGTTATTTACTCATTATGTGAGCTGTGGTGTCAAAGAATAGGAGACTACTAGCTCAGAGTGTTAAATTTTATTATTAGAATGATTAGAAGTATGCAAACTATATTAAGTTCATACATCTCATATCCATGTTTCTTACATTACTCCTCCTAGTGGTTGTCTCGAAGAGGCATCTCGTCATTAGCAAAACTGTCCAGATCGTGATGGACGAGATATCTCGTTCGTATAAAAAACTAACCAGATGTTGATTTCGTCATCATCAAAAACTCTGCAATATCCTTATGACTAAATATGTCGCCACTAGCAAAATTGGTCAGTAAGCCTTTCCCAACCACACTTATGGTGTCTAGAAACATTTTATAAGATCAATTGAATTCTTTTACCTAACTTTATTTTCAATATTGTTTAATAAGTCTTTTAAACTTTCTGTAATATTGACTGAGTTTTCATTTTCGAACTCCATTTTGAAAAACACATCAAGTGGTCTTATATTTTCTTCTCTTTTTAAATTGAAAAATATTTTTCTAAAACAATTGGCTTTTTAATAAGGGAATGCTTGAATCACATAAGTTTATGTCTTTCGAAATATAGCTATTATACATCTGAATTCAGAAAAGTATGTATCAAGAAAATCCAAAAATTTAGAAGCTAAAACTTGCAAGATAGTTTTGAATGTTTATTCTGTTTTTTTACTCTTAAGTTCTATCATTAATGAAAATATGGTTACATTTTGGTATTACATACAACATATAATAATTTACTAAGCAATTATAATGATTTAAAGTATTGAATTGTACACAAAATCGATTTAATTTCGTTCATGTTTGAATCATTATCACGTTTGCATTACTTAAACTATCACTACTGCTCCACAAATACGTATCAGTTATAAAGAACTGCCTATATACACATTTAATTTATGATAAACACACATGTTTTATATATCCACATACACAACGAAACATCCATACATACGTATTAGTTGAATGCATTATGGAACATGAAATGCTCCATATGTTAAAACAGCAATGTTGTTTGAAATAAGCGCTTTATACAGCAAAATAATGTCATTTTCTTTCAGATGAACATAAAATTATGAATTCAACTTTTAGTTAACTGTAGGTGCAAAATTAAATTTGTGCTGTATTTATAGCTTCAGAATTTTTGTTTTCTTTACAAATTTACCTTTGAAGAAACCTTTTAGTTGTAGGGGGATTTGAACATCAAAATGCATTTATTTGGAAATTATTTACAGATTATATGAAGAATCTGTATTTGAAAATAACGATACGCATTTTGATTATCAATCTGAACAGATGCATATAAAAACAAAAGAAATACGACTTCAATATTAAATGTTCTTCATTTCTCATTGTAACCGTATGTTGTTTGCCAATTTTAAACCTTAAGTAGCATTTTTTGTTAAATAAAGTTTAGCAGTAATTAATGTTTTCCTTTTAAAGTTTCAGGTTCAATAACAGTTAAAGAATGAAACTGGAATGATGATTATAGAAATGCGTGATTTTAAATTTCCGACAACGTTTCACGATTTTAAAAAAGAAAATTACTAACAGATAAATTTGTGGGACCTCAATGTTGTATTGTACGTATATTAAGTTTTAAATTTAACTTATATTGAATTTTGAATGAATTAATCTTTAAAATAAATTATGTTGTATCATATTAATCGTAATTCAATAGTGGAACTGAGTCTACATATTTAATTTATTAGAGAATAATCCACTGTTTCTTTTGTTTGCATGCTTATCATGTGATTGCAGAAATGTGAAAGGCTTAGAACGAAATGTCTTCTAAAATTACTTATACTTAAAAGTAACTCATTAGAAAAAAAATTGATGAATGTATTTTAGTGGCAAATCTATTTAAGAAATTACACTAAAATGATACAATTAATAAAATTAACATACACAATTTTTACTGCAGATTGAATTGTTTCAAATTTTATAATTTCTATTAGAAGTTGTACTTAAGTTCATGCAGTATTCAATGGATGTTTGAAAGATTTTTTTATGTAGAGAACTATTCTATTATATAATTGACATAAACCGGAGTATTGGGTTCTGTCAAAAAAGAAATGTGCATGTGATTGAGTAGAAATGTAGGTTGGATTATTGAACTGTATTAAAATAGAATAAAGTTATATTATTAATATTATTATATTATTAATACAAAATCTATTAACGCATCTCAATCTCATTACATTAAATTTTCTTTTCAAAACAGATAGGTTTTTCTACAATGAAGGATCATTAAAGTTAATGAGATTTTAGATCAGAGCCATTAATATTTCGTAAAAATAACAGTCCTATATCTTTTACAATAAATATTCATACAATGCTTAACTTTCTATTTAATTTACAGAATCGCAACTACATACATATAAGAAACTCAATTTTTTTACTTCAAAAATTCGTCAAATATAGAATTGTAATAATTAATCTCTTTCTTCGATTTGCCAAAATATGCAATTAATTATGTCTTAAAAAATCCTTTTTCTTCGTTAATCACCATTATATTACAATATATATAAAGTTTGAAAATAATACCTTGAATTATTACAAATCAAACAAACTTCAATTTTTAGATACATTTATCATAAAAAATTGACTTTTAATGAATAATAATTTTTACTATCGTTAAAACTGATAAATCCTATTGACAGAATTTTGAACTCTGACGTAATTTATTAAACGGAGGATTGTAAAAAAATTTATTCCAATGACTAAAAAATTTTTTCCAATAGAAATGATTGTTAGAAACCACTTAAAAACATTTGGTTCCTAGAACTTGAGCCATCAGTTCTTTGGACTTCAAGAGGATGAAACAATAAATTATTCAGAATTCAATTCCCTCTTTTCGAATACATTTGCATCACAATGAATCCCTAATGAAACATGTTAGGCTTCCAGAACATAAATTAGACGACTAATAAAAGTCAGATTCTGGTGATAATTTACCAAAAGGTATAAATTTCACACTTATCTTAAATGGTTTCTCCAAGGCATTGTGAAATCTGCTTTAAACTCAAATTTTATGACCCGTATAAATGTGAGATGCATTACGAGTATAATAATGGGTCGTGTTTTCCAATACTTTGAAGCTCTTACGTTCATATTTGACTTGAAACGTCTCGAATACAATATACTAAAACTTGAATGATCACATTTTTTAGAATTACAATCGGCGACCATTGTACAATTGAACTAGTGTATTAAAAATTGTTTCGAAATTTAAATTAGTATACTTTATTTTTGCATTAAAATATTACAATGAATTTAGATCGCATTAAGTCATCATCTCTGAATGTATACTGGTACGCAAAACTCGAGGAACAGTAAGGTTTTAAGCTGCTATTTTCAGTGAAGTGACCTTGATGTGGGAAAATGATTAAGATGGTACGTCGGAGTTACCGATGAGTAAAAAAACAGTTAGACAGTCATTGAACTGAAGTGGTAATACTGCACTGGGAGCCATCATGCGGCTGAAGGTTAATTGTGGAAACTTAATTAAAGAGAGGCGGTGGTCCTTAGTAAGCTACATGACCTTCTCGAACACTGATTGAGGCTCGCACAGCGTTTGTATGCTGAGAATAAAGTTGGGAATGTGTTCCTGTGATAGCAGAATCCATTCTTCTATCAGAAGGTCTGACTTTAAATTTGAATACTCATTAGTTTTCTATTGAATGTCCTCTGTTATGCAAATCACCAAATGCTGTTTCGTTTAATTTTGAGGCTGGAACCTTTAACAATAGTAGTGCTCATTAAGTTTTGCACGCCAGTGCATAATGTAATCCTACTTTAAAATTGTGGTATAAGTATGCCCAAAATGTTGTTTCCGTTATTCGATAGCTATATATATTGATAACAACAATTTTAATCATTTGCAAAAAAATGTCTGAAAACGTAACTACACATTTGAATTTGATAGAATAAAAGTACCATATTTAGAAATTTAGAATTCACTCTTAAGACGTAAAAAATGGCTCACTTTCTTTTGGAATTTAAAATTCTGTGACATATTATTACTTGGAGTTCTGTCAATAGCTTTAATTCAGCTTTCATGTTAAAATAACGAACATAGAAAAATTGCATCAAGAGATAAAAGTTTTACAGATTTAATTTATGAATGTTTTATAACAATGGAGCAGTTTTAATTGCAAATTAGTAATAAAATGACCCAGAGCTAAATTAAAAATATTGTGCTTGAGATTCCCGAAGATAAAAAAAAATAATTGAAAAAGATTGACGCATACATTAAAATATTCCGAAATAAAGGTATAAAATCACACAACTCTATTTAATAACTGTAATTTTAAATAATGTAGCGCTTTGCTTTAATGATTCCAAATTTCGATTATGTAGTTTAATTAAAGTACGTTCAATGTAAAGAAAAGCTTGATACAATTAGTAAAAATGCCAAAAAATCAAATGAATGAAAATTAGTAAATATTTACGTAAGTTCTGAATATGATGCACTAAAAAACTTTCTAGTTTATCACATTTCCTTATAAAGCAAACATGAAAAAGCATATAGTAACACATATATTCAAGCTTCCCAATTCATGAATGATTTATAAAATATCCTACAACTAACAGATTTTAAGTGCTTAAAAGTGCAAACACATCATTGCTCATCTGAGTACATTTAGGACACATTTTAGGTAAGAACAATTCAGAATTACACATCAGGAGGTATGTCTCATATCATGACAAACACACATACGTACAACATTTAGGTACATACACAGGAGTACCTATTTTACAAAAAGGTCGATATTATTTTGCAGTGGCTCCGTAAAGTGGATGCACGTCAAATCATGTAGGGTTCACATCACCATAAGCGAGGAGCTGGGATTTGTGCGCAAAGTTTTCTACCAGGTAATCAAACTGCGTCGTCTCCCATCACAGCTGTAGTTACAGTGGTATACCTAGTGGGTATATTTGGTCTTGCTTTTTGTCCTAGAATGGAAATAAAGGAAGGCGTTATTACATAAAAAATAATTATTATTTAAAAAGAATCTGAAAAAAAAAATTCATTCGCAAAAGTGGTTATTTTATGTGACTCTAAATTTTCAATACAAGCGGTCTCTTCAAACTCAGTCAGAGATTGCCCATGAGTTATGCAATGCAGACAACTCCTTGATAAGCTAACTGATGTATTGGTGCTTCAATTCCGGCTCATTGTGACATACCTCGAAATGAAAACACGGACTTTCTCGCCAAAATCTTGGGAATGCCTTCTATCCTCTAGTGACGCTGTCCCAGATTCTCCAAGGAAGGCTTCAGTTGCTGAGTTTCGTTTCTTGACTGAGCATCACTGCGTGCACACTTATTTTATTGTAATATTGTTGACTCTCCTGACTGTATGTAATAGTACACAACCCATCGACCTTAAAATGAAATAGATGTACCATGTGCCCGCAGCTTCATGTTATTTCTTCCAGTTGCTCGGTTTGAAGATCTATCACGTGGTTGTGGGTAAAAGCATGAATCCTAAATTATTGATTGGTTAAAATGACTACCCACCATGATCAAAAATACTAGTCTGTGCTTCCATATCCAATCGACTAAGTTGATTTGTGATTTACCCTTTAGAGATCTTACGACAGCGACCGCCTACATGATCAGTCTATTTCATCGGAAGGTCGGTGAGACAACCTATGACGGCTCAATACTTAGACATGGGCACTGCAGTTAATAATTTTAGTAATAGAGCACAAAAGTATTGGGAAGCCAGATGGAGAATGGCGTAAAGTCAAGTTACTGGAATTTGTTTCATTGATATAAAAAAGAGTAAAAAGAAATAAATAGTGGTTTCAATATATTCATTTAGGTTGAAAAGTAACGGATAAAAGTACATTCTAAAACTTTCGCGTTTGTTTAGTAAGATGTGTGAATAACTGTCACGAAGAGCTATACCGTAGCCTATCCTCTAGCTGTCACCGAACCTTTTGAAACCGTAAGGCAAACAAATATCAAAACTCTTCGAATTGCGAGTTCACTTTTTCTTATTCCGATTGTTGAATATGTCTTGATGAATGTCTCATTTAATTTGTGGGCCGCGGTATTCCGGTTGGAAGAGTAATGGATTAGCAACCGGAGGGTTGCGAGTTCGAATCCAACCAAAGACCGTCGTGTACAAAGGGGGCTGGTACACGTTAAATCTATCATGGCTTCAAATGTCTTCACGTTGGAGTGGTGTGGAAGTTTGGAAAGTGGGGTGCCAGCTCAGGTGTGACCTCGTCATCTGATCGTGGTAAAAATTATGGGATCGGATCTTTCCCTTCGGACCGTCGTGTTGCTTCAGTGCGACGTTAATTAAAATACCCACCTACCTTTAATGTGATCTTGGTGTGGTGTGACGTTTGGAGAGTGGGGTGCCTGCTCAGGTGTTGTTCGCGTCATCTGAACGTGGTTCAAAATAACGAGGCGTCCTTGGATTTTTCCCTTCGGGATTGATCTCAGACCGTTGCCAATAGCCCGTTGTGCTGCTCAAGTATGACGTTAATTAACCATCCATACCTACCTTTAACTTGCTCTCTTGAACGCTATATAGAATGCTAAATAAATCTATTTAAACATTAATCTACTGTTTATTTTCGACGTGTTGTGCTGAACTGTGACATATTTAGTGAAAACAGGATTTAGGCCAAAAACAGAATCTCCTGAACCCCAAATACAGAAAATGAAAGTAAGAAAGCTTTACATTTCCTTCATTTCTTTTGAATCTGTATTTTGATACGACATAGTACAACTTTGTCTACCCAAAGTACCTGAAGGTCACACTGCTTTATATACTGCTATATTGAAAGTGTAGTGATGGCTAAGTTCCCCACAGTTTTTAGTAGTTGCTGAGTTTGAAAGATGCTACCATTAGTTGATAGACTTCGAATTCATTGAGATCGTAACCGTGTTAAGATCACAGGATAAGAAACTTCCGTATAAATGGTAAAACAATGGATGATTGCGATCACGAACTGTTGCGTGTTGCCATTGTGTAAGCCGAGTGTGAGGCGCCGTGTGAAGAGAAGATAGTGGTAACGGAGAGTGAAACCGTGATAGGAATAGAAGTAGTATCTGCTATCACAGGGCTTCAAATAGTTGTTGGAAGTCATTGACATCATATTGAGAATTTTAATTCAGATGTCTACTGTGGACCATCCATCGAAGTTCCGGCTGATTTTTGGGAGCGCCATATGGTATTTGTTAGAAGCATATTTTTATGGTGATGTTTAAAGAACTAAAAACAGTTGTTTAGACTCAAAAGTCTCATGAAGTAAGAAACAAAATGAAAAATCAATTCATAAATTAAATTTTAATTAGTTAAATAATTCAAAAGGGATAAAAAGTATGACTTTCAACCAAAAGTAACGGAGTACATGTATCAAAGTTATAAAAATCGAAAAATGCATCTGAATAAATTGGTACGCATCTGATTGAAAGTAAACTATAGACTGATTGATACATAATGAAAAGTAAGGCAATAGCAACGACGTATTTCAATTGAAGATAAAACATTAATGCAAAACGAAAAGGTTCAGCATAAGACAACTCTGAAATTACTTCTATACTACTAAAATATTTATGTATGTAACTGAATATAGATAAAAATGCTTCAGTAGTTTACTGACATAAATATTAAAATAAACTGATATAAAAATATACTTAAACCAGAAATAGTCCAAGTTTATTTTCGGAGGATTTTAAATTTCCACTCAAGCTACGATTCTACTAGATTTTTTATAGATTTGTTATGAAAAATCCTACCCCAAAAGTATTTGTTTCCATTTCCTTCTATTCACTACATTAGTTATCTGCAATACATAACTTTTTATAAAATCGAACTTTTCATCGTATTCACGTTTCTAAAACATTTCTGCCCTTTTTCGGTCATCAAAAATGAATAAACCGAGTCTTCAAGAGAAAATATATTGGATTACTGCTCTTATGCATTCTTAAATGTATATTTTCATTCAGAAAACTCATATTTTACATTGAGTTTTGAAAGTTATGAAAAATAACTCTCTTGTATGCACCAATAAATAAATAAAAACAAATATATTTTTCATCGAATTTATTTGTAATACATTCAGTAGTATGGTCAATTTGGTTTATGATACGAAAAAGTTGAGAATATTTTTACGTATCGTTAACGACAAATCAAATTGTAATTTTCCTATAAATCATTGATGTATAGCATTTCTTTGAAAGATCTTTAAAAATTGCTTTCTTTTTTAAACATATTATTTAAAGCTTCGTTGATACATATAGTTATATGCAATGAATTTCTTTAATCAGACGAAATACTAGTAGCATATACTATACTTTTTGTTAAGGAATAAGATATTTTTGGAAAATACCCCATGGGTTCCTGACTTCCTTCAACTTACTGTGACAACGCGACTTCGGTTGCGGATTTGGATGCATTGATGCGTATTACTAGAGCAGCGATTTTCAAGATGAAACGAAGATGAACGAAGCAAAGCCACATGTAAATTGGGTAAATAAATTCAGTGATAGCACAATGAAAGATAGCCACGAACGCTGCCCAGCAAGGAAGATTTTCATATTTCTCGAAATGTTACGATTCCAAAGATTGTATACCAAAACAAAGAACCCGCTCTTAAAATTTCGCAGTAAAACTAAAAATCTGAAGCTTAACAAACCTGTAAAACAAAATTAGGAACATATAATTACCCCTTTATAAAGATTCACGTACGGAGTAATCATATTATTCTTTCAAAAATACCTCAGGGTACCAAATGAAGCACTTCAGTCGTTACCACCATACGACCCAACTGTCAAAAGCTCACAGAAGAGACCTCGTGCTCTTCTGCACCACAGTTTAACACAAGCTCATGCCGATCCGCAAAGTCAAAATTGTCAGTCTTTCATGATTGGTTGAGAAATTTCCTTACCGTATCGACTGAGGTGTGTCTTAAGCAATAATTTTCCACCAACGGCTAGCTTGTCAACCTCGAATTGCCAAAGCATATTGCCATTTTTTTACATTTTTATTTACCATCTACTGAGGAACCGAAATCCACCGAATTTTTATTATTCGAGGTTTGCAAGCTAGCCGTTGGAGAGAAATCATTGCTTAGTATACTTCTCAGCCGATCCGATAAGGAAATTGCTCAACCAATCACGAAAGATCGTCAAGTTTCACTTTGCGGATCCACATGCGCTGGTCAATCTTCCCACATCGACCAAAATATCGTTGTGGTGTGTTCGTTTGGATCCTGATGGCCACGACTTCAATTCCATTAATTAATTCCCACAGTAAATAACTTCTCTTTGATTCTAGTCACCAATAACTATAGTAAATACACGATAGGACCTCTAAATGTATCACTATTTAAAGTAAATTTTTGTTTCATTAACTTAAACACTTAACTCAAATTCCCTATCACTGAATCCATTTATATTCAATTTGAAATGCCTTTAAAGAAACTCAAGAAACTGTTGAAGGGTTCATCAACAGTTTCGATCAACATCAACCTGTCATCGGTCTCCAAAACGGGGGCACTTATCTCACGGACAATACTTGGGAGGGCCCTGACTATTCCGTGATTTGTCTGTTGTTTCAAAGTTTTGTACTAGCTGATTTACAATATATCTTTATCAAGCCCCTAAATCAATAATTTTAAACAAATGTTTATCTTTTATGCTATTTTCGTTTTAAGTAAACTTAATTCGAATTATGACGTGCAGATGAACTGCTGCTTCGCTGGGGCTCCGAAAGTGATGAGTCCTGTCCTGTTGGTGATATTGTAGTAACCTATGAGTTGTAATAGGAGCTTTTCGTTATTTATGTTATATTTAGCTGTTCCTTTTCTGTTCACACACAGAAGTCATATTATTGTTAAGTAATCATAACTATCAATAAAATCATAGCAAAGGAATTGCTCGAATTGTAATTATTCGGGAGGACGCTTAGTTATGAAGTAGGAGGAGAGTGTATGGTGACCCATTGCACTACAGCTTACTACTTGTCTTAATTTAAAGCTTTATATTAATTTAATGTAATGTTTTATATTAATAAGTAAAGTTTTTCATAAAAGTTCTAGGTATGAAAGAGACTTTTCAGAAATTCTCAATCGTGTTTATAATAGATTAATAGTGTTTTAAGAATCTATTAATCTATTATAAACACGATTGAGGGTTTGAAAAGTCTCCTTTCATACCTAAAGTTTTTATGAAAAACATTACTTATTAATATATACTAAACATCACTTATTAATATATACCATGCATCACTTATTGATATACAGGGGTTCCCAAAAAGGTTGTTCCGCGATTTATCTTTTTACCATTTGGAGATAAGTAGGCAATGTAAATTGCAAAAGTGCACTAAATAAGGTAAGTAATTTAGATATGTGAATAAAATTATCACGTGATAACAATTTAAGCGGATACAGTTTTTAATTTCTATACAACCCCTCTAGATAAAAATCCGAGATAGCAAAAATGTTCCTTACCTGTATCCCTATCGTTAGTAAGAGAACCATATTTCTGTAGGTTGAATAGTAACGGAGATACAAGAGTTTCCATTTTAAGGGGGCCGTATCTAATTTAGAACGATGGCCAAAAATGAAGAGCGAAGTTCTGCATTGCTGCAGATGGAAAAATTTCCTTTTATTTTTATTTAAACCATTTTTCTACAATATTTTTATTAAAGATTACATTGTCTACTATTATGCATTGCGATTTTCATCTGCAGTTGCAATACTACATTACTTTGCACAATGTTACACTTTCTGACCGAAAAAAAATGCTTTTTAGCATTGTGTATGCGGTCCCTAATCTGACTGCTTGAACAGCTGTGCACAAGCGGTATAAGTCAACTTTTTGCGTCCTTATGCCTCCGTTACTGTTCAACCTACAGAAATGGAGTTTTCTGCTAACGATAGGGATGCAGGTAAGGAACATTTCTGCTATCTCGGATTTTTACCTAGAGGGGTTGTATACAAATTAAAAACTGTATCCGCTTAAATTGTCATCACGTGATAATTTTATTCACATATCTTAATTATTTACCTTATTTGGTGCACTTTTGCAATTTACATTGCCTACCTATCTCCAAATGGTAAAAAGATAAATTGCTGAACAACCTTTTTGGGACACCCTGTATACTATATAAACATCATTTACTAAACATTCCTTCACATCATCTACATATATATTTCTCTAATGCAAGTGGCGTTAAATCGACATTTTATGTATATTGGTAAATGACAATAAACGGATATAAACAATGTAAAATCAACCACCACAGGTTTAATTCTTTAAATTTACTTAATTCCTTTAAAGAACTTCAATTGTGCTATGAATCTGTAGGTAGGTAGTAGGTACTTCAATTAACGTCGCACTGGAGCAACACAACGGGCTCTATGGCGATTTTGGGCTATTGGCGACGGTCAGGGATCAAACCCGAAGGGAAAGATCCAAGGAAAACACCACATAATTTTGAACTACCGTCAGATGACGGCTATGAATTTGTAAAATGCTGTTAAAAACACTCAAAAAAGCTCACCGTTCTAATGGAATTCTTTAGCAGTGTAATGGAAGAAGGTAATGAGAAATCTAGAAGATTAAAATCCTTGATTTTTTTATTTTAATCTAGATTAAAATCATTGAAAGAATAAAATGTGATTGGGTGCGAAAATAAGGTGAACATCAAATTATACCGAATCGACATTAAACGAGTGAATAGAATATAATTGAAGTGAGCATACATGAGAAAAAAATAGCATGCCTGAGGTGTGAACTTTTTGCTGCGCACTGCCTTCGAAATACGAATTACATATGACACCATTAAGTGTTCACGAAATGTGCTGCTTAATTTGATTTCATTTACAGAATCATGAACAAATTTTTGAGATATATTTATTTTGGGAATTGTGAATCTTCAGGTGTGCATTCTTCTGACTTGTAGTCATTTTGGTTTCATTACTTAAGCTCCGTAGACACATTGCTTTAATACATTTTTAGAATCTCATACATAACAAAATTGTTTCGCCCTTTTTAGTTTCTTGTATTGAATTTAACGTCCTCAGTTTATCACGAGAAACTTAAAAATATTTTTTAAACCTTTAAAAAGAATGTCTGTAACAATTTCGATATAAGTAGATTTTTTAATATGCATAATTCTTTCTCTGAGGTTGATGTATTTTAAATGACTTCAATTCAATGAATAATCTGCTTCATTGAAATGATTTGTTTTAATTCTTATCGAACAGTATTTCTGTATCTCCTTTCTTGCATTTTTGCATCATATTTTGTCTCTGTAATTAGATATTTTCTGTTGAGAAACAACAGTTAACCCTCCAAGTGGTTTCGACGAGATATCTAGTTTATAAAGATCTGACCAATTGTGCTAATGACGAGGTATCTCGTCCTCAATATATTGCTAATTTTTTATGGTGAGATCTCGTCACCATTAAAAGTTCGGCAGTATCTTGAGGATGAGATATCTCGTCATTGGCGAAATTGATCAGGTCTTGAAGGACGAGATATCTCGTCAAAACTACTTGTAAGGTTAAATAAATAAATAAAAAACATTTTTGACGAATGCATATACATGCTTATATTCATTTTAAATTTTATTAAAATGAATAAATGTGTATAACGACATTACTATCAATGGATATAAGCAATAGAAAAACTTTAGCCTAGAATTATGTGCCGGCATTGCAGATGGTGTGCTCTGCTTTACAGAAATGGCGATTTCCATCAAAGTTTTGAGGTAAACTAAACTCAAAGTAGTAGATTTTATAGTACTCATGAAGAGTATAGTATAATACGATGAAAAGTCTAAACGAAGTATACTTTTGACAGGTATCTAAAATGTTTATACTAAATTCACTTTTAAATACCGAGAATGACATTTTCATTTTTAAGTCACTCAAAGTCCTTTTGACTTAGTCTTTCCCCATTATTCGTACTATCACTTTGACTGAACCCGCTGTTTCAAAGTCATTTCCAGCTTTGTCCCTGTGCACCTAGAACTTTCATGGTACTTAACATCTTACGCTTAACCGAGCTTCTATGCATCTGTCCTTTTAGAAGAAAGTGAGAAATTGCATTTTTTGTTAGTCTTAGGTCTAGGAGGCCCTATGAAACATAGACATCATCCAGATGATGCTTTAAAGTTCCCGGGTAGATTTTCTGCCTTCTTTCTCCACGTCAGTTTTCTTTTATGTAGGTAAAAGAAACCAACCTTTTTCTTTTCGAATAGAAAAGGGAACTGAAGTTTTATGCCAGTTTAAATGAAAGCTTTTTTTCCTTTTGATGTTGCGCAAGAGGAAGCCTTTATTCATCCTATGGGAGCAGGAGAATTAAATTTTTAAAGTTAAGTAAAGTTAGGGTCTCCTTTTTGTGGAGGCTGATCATAAATTACTCTGTAGAAAGCATGTTTTCTTTCATATTGTGAATAAAAAAGACCCAATTTTATAGTACTCTTTACATTATTAAGGGATATTATATAAGAGGTTTTGAATGGAGTTTAACCTAGTTACGTTTTAAGTTATTTGAAATCATAATCTGCTCAGTATAATGAAATATGTTTACATCTTTCTTGTTTACTCGGTTTCTCACATTTCTCTTTTTTTATCATGTGAATAGAACAAAGGAAAATTAAATTAGCAAGAGTAAAGTTTATAAATTTTTTGAGAACATATAGGTTTATGACGCTATTTTCAATTTCTTTAGAAGTAGACTTTTTACAATAATCTTGTCCAACTTGTATTGCTCTTTCTAATGGTAAACAAAACTATGTCCAATTTTAATTGCTCTTTCTAATGGTATATAGCACAGTGTATAATTTTAATTGATCTTCCTAATTGTATATAGCACTGTCCAATTTTATTGCTTTCTAATGGTATATAGTACTGTGTCCAACTTTTATTGTTCTTTTTAATGGCACATAGAACTGTGTCCAACTTTCATTGCTCTTTCTAATGATGTACAGCGCTATGTCCATTTTAAATACATAAAGGAGACAGGCTCTAACAACCTACGAACTGTAGATGGAAAAAGTTCGATTCCTTTTTCTTACTCTGGGTGTATTTCTCTCTTCAGTGTCAGTATTATTTGTGTATGTGTGTCCATTGTTTAATATAATCTGCCTTGTCTTTGGTGCAGCTTGAAAAAATATGATCCTGGTGGAAAAAACCTCAACCCGACCAAACAATGCTTAACCTTCCTGGTAGTTGTCTCTCAACGAGATATCTCGTCATTATCAAAATTGACCAGATCTTGATGAACGCGATAGCTCGTTATTAGAAAAAACTCACCTGATCTTGATCTCGTCATCATTAAAAAAATAATTTTGACAACATCTTGATGACGAAATATCTCGTCATCAAGATATTAGCAAAATTGGTCAGATCTTGATGGACGAGATATCTCGTCAAAACAACTTGGAGGGTTAAATATCTGCCTCTTTAAAAAATAATTGAGAAATTACCTTGCCTAATGAAGTAATAATAAAGAAGAAAAAATTTAAAAATACGGGCCCGGAAAACTTTATTTTTGCGATATGGTGTCCTATGATTCCACAGTAGACGTTGTGGCTCACTGCGGTAGCAAACTACGAGTTGTTGACTGTACATCCCGCCCTGGTCGTATTTCCCTCTTTTGTGTCATTAAACCGAACCTTGTGTGTGTGCCCATTGCCTAACATTGTATTTGGTACAGCTTGACAAATATGACCTTTAAAATCCAACAAGCCGTATCTCGTTATTTGCCAAACCGACCAGATCTTGATGAACTAGATGTATCGTTATTAGCAAAATTGGTCAGATCTTGATGGATGAAATGACTCGTCGAAACCACTTGGAGAGTTAAAATTACAACACAAAACCACAGGCCCAAAGATTAACCACCATTTTTCAGATTTAAACATTATTTCAGGTTATAAATTAAACTAATAGTTATAAGCATAAATATTTTCACTCTAAGTTTTCCTATTCGGCATGTTATGCACTGTAAACGCGTAAGGATATAGTGCATTTGAGAAATAAATGTGACGAAATCTCGAAACACTTCCCTTTATATTCGCTATTCATTTCTCGATCAAGTTTCCAGGCATGAACTCACTGTTCGTTCAATGTCATTATATTCCTATCAGAAGCCTCGGAACCGATATCTATATTTGATGACTGCACATCTTTCACATGCTCTGCTTAATGTTCCGCACACACACTGTCGTGGCTCAGTGGGTATGCCCACTGGGATAGCAACCTTCGAGTTGTAGGAGGCGCATGTTCGATTCCTGTCAGGTGCATTCCTCCCTGGGTGTATTTCTCTCTTCTGTGTCAGTAAAACTTTCATTGTGTGTGTGCCTATTACTTAATATTGAATGTCGTGTCTAGGCAGCAATGCCAAATATGGCCCTTGCGCCATAAAACCCCAAAACCAACCAACCAAACCTCTCATCTGAATTTAGTCTCCATGCTTCTCGGACGTCTCAACCATGGGTCCACTATCCATAGTTCATCTTCATAATGTTATTATTTTATTTGTCACAACAAATCAGTTTTTTAATCCTTACCATATATCTCATAACAGCCTAGTTCTGATACGACTATATTATGAATTAATGGATACTTTGCAATGGAATAGATCTTGTTTACTCAAGTAAAGGCTTTTAAAATGCCATATCACACAACAATTTTGAGCAGAAAGTTTAACTTATGGTAAAATTGCACTTTTAACCCTCCAGGTCTTCGATGGTGTATCTCGTCCATGATTTGGCCATTTTTTCTAAGGACGAGATATCTCGTCGATACAAAACTGCCCTACTACTCCAAAGGGAATGAAGATTTATGAATGAAAAACAAATTTACCTTGATCAGAAATGTTTACAGATGTTTTAACGACAAGCTGGATACTACAGGGTTGTTTTTGATGTGAAAATAAACCTCCACGAGGGACCAAAGAAAATTATTGAATTAAAAAATGTGTAACACAGTTGATATTTTTAAGACAGCAATTAAAATAGAAAAATAATTATACAGGAATATATCACGAAATTTATGCTTTAGAACATGCAAGAATTGAAAAACCTTTGCTTTTTTTGAACGATATGCGAAGGAAAATTTTAGTTTGAGAATATATTTTAACTTATAAATGTTTTACTAACTAATAAATATGATTTGAGCTTGCGTAACAAAATCGAAGGTTTTACCCTGTTACATTCAAACAGATTAGTTAGAAAATAAAAGACAAAAGAAATCAAATCTTGAAAAGTTATCTCTAATTTATAAGGTGCAAATTTATTTAAAGATTATATTTGCACCTTATTCCGATCTCAAAAAAATACTCGAATCAAATCAAAACAAGGGAAAAGGGTAGAGGAATGGAAATTTGTAATCTGTTTATCACACAAAACTTCTAGATTCCCTCTTGCAAAATTAAAGTAAGGATTTTTGTATTTGTAAACAACTGCCTCATACAGTAGAGTGAGAAGTTTATTTGATTTAAGAAATCCATACTGACTTCTTAACAACACTCTATTTTCGATGTTAGTTTGAAGTACAAGAAACTTCCTCAGGTCACCAGAGCATGCACATTAGCATTTATACTTATTCAGAATTATGGATAGTAAAATGGAATGAGACTTACTAAGGGATGCTTTTAAAGAATAAATCAATTTTTGATGATTCCACTCTCTCAAACAGCTGTGATGCATTGAAGTTTTTGATTTCCATACACCTCATTCGAAACAAATTGGTTCTTATAAGTTTACGAAGCTTCTTGAAGAAGGAATTCTCTTAAGCCTAATTTTGTTTCGTTTTACGGTTGCTCTCTTTCATGGAAAGAAACCATCTTCTTTTCGGTCACAATCTGAGAAGCACAGCTGCGAATTACTTATTTGAATTCTCGAGAGCGCTTCTTTTAAGAGCAGAAAATCCTTAGCTTCCAAATAAAATCTTACGTTATACGTTTAATTTTTTTACGATACTTTTTAATGCTTCTTCTAAAATTCGTTTTCAAATCTCTGACGTTTTAACGCAAACTTTTCAATGCGAAATAAAATATATTTTTAAGTTATTTAAAACTTGGGAATTCGCATTTGATTTTTTATGAAGATACTAATAAATATTTTTTTCATTGGTTTTCTTTTGCAATTTATAGTCAGGGTTTTTCAAATCACACGTTATAAACTGCTAGGATAGGGAACACAGAATCAAACCGTATTCATATAGGGATACATGTTTGCAAGCACCACCTAAATTTGGTAGAGGGCGGTAGTTCTCCATTTTCGCCATCGTCATCTTCGAGTAACATATATTATTTCACGAATGCTGAGATGACTGTTATGTTCATGGCACACAGGGAATCTAACGGTAACGTACATGTACACCAAGTGTCTATTTAGTAACTAACCCTTCTGGTTCTTTATCTTCATGTCGAAAACCACCCTGCAGTGTCTCTGGTGCACAAACCTGTTCTAAACTGTCACCAGTTCGAGGCAAGGTGCAATTTGTTTTTCATACATGGATCTTCATTCCCTTGGAGTATTAAGGCAGTTTTGTCTCTACGAGATATCTCGTCTTTAGTAAAATTGACCAGATCTTGGACGAGACATATCGTCGGAACTACTTGGAGCGTTAAGTTTGTTCTAAGGTAAAAGAAAGAGTGGAGTTTTCACTCGGAAATCTCGTGGCTCTGTGAGGGTAAATTCTGTGTTCCTACTGTTGTGAGACACACAGACTTTATATCGGACCGATGATTGGAAAGCTCTCACAACACCTACCTCCTAATAGTTTGTACATGAAAATTTGAAACAACTTGTTCATGCCCATTTTTATTATCTGGTCGACAATAACAGTATTCGACACTTGATAGTCTTTGACATGGTGATTATAATATTTTATAACTGATTCATCTCATTATATGTTGCCAAAATTGGTTACCTAAAAGAAAGCAGGAGTTAAATTTCTGCCGATCGAAAGCCATTTTCAAAAAGCTAACCTTTAGCTTAACTTTAATGACTTGTTTAATAATGGTTAAAAACTTGGGTGGAAACATTTTGACGAATAACGCTTTTTTTAATCAAAACGTTTTTCTTCGGGATATCTCATAGAATGATTAATTTATCGAAAACTTCACCTTACATGAGACTTATGAAAAATCGTTCTCAAGTCTGAGATTTAGCGACTGAATACAAAAACATTTTCTCTTACAAACAAAAAAATATTTACTGGAATAATCAATCTTTGTTTTGTTTTTTAACAAAAAAGTTGTATTTGGTAAATTTTTGATGAATTAGTTTTTCTATTAAATAATTTTCGATGCATCGATTTACCGTAAATGAGAGCATCCTAGAAACTTAAGTTTAACTCAGGTGGTGATGCATTACCCACAGCATTAGTTTTAATTTTTTTCAGAGTGATTTAAAAAGTACAGTGAGAATGAAAGCAATAAACAACGAAATATTAATTAATGCATTGACAAAATCTTTGGGGGATCAAAGTTTTTCGCTTTGTGAAAAAGTTTAGGCATTATTTATTTCATGCTACTGTTAATTTATTTGGCAGATTAATGATTATTGATCTGTAAACCATAAAGTGAAGACGTACAAAACCTGCATAATAATTTTTTTTAGTTGCGTTTCCTACACATTATCACAAATAAGGTATAAAAATTTGAATGAATTTACTTTATTTTGAAAATTTAAAACAAATTGAGTTCATATATGCTTAGTTACCATCTACATTTAAGTAAAACTCAATGACGTCGTATTTTAAATATTGAAACCAGTATACTGACGATTGAAATATGAATCGACCAGTTACCAGGTATAGTCTAAAATAAGACATATAAATCTAAAATATTTGAGAGAATTCGTTTCTTTCAATTTGGTTACATTACACACCTGTTATAAAAATTTATTTTTATACTTCTAAGCTTGTTTTAAGGAAAGCTATATACTCATCTTATAACTTAGTTCAGTATTATAGTTCAGTATTAAACTCACGCTCATGTCAAAATAAAACAAACTTGTTTTCTTCAGATTTCACTTTGATGATTTTTGAGTGTGAAGAAATTCAATTTGAAGGATCATTATTAAAATACTGCATGACATGGGAACCATAAAATAAATATTCGAAAGTTTGTTTGAAAAGTGTGTAATGACATAAAACTGAATATCATGACAACTGAAAAATGTATAAATAAGGAATAAATGTACAATTAGATCTGCTTACCAAACATAATCACATTCCCCAACTGTATAAAACTTTACTTTACTTTCCTGTATTCATACATAATAGATAATTTCTTTTATTTCTAAAACATAAACAAGCTGCAATTTTCTATTACAATCTTTAAGGGAATTAAAATCCAAAATTTTCAAAACTATCCATTTTGAGATTTTAAGAAAATTATGTAGCCTGTTTCTGCTCTTCTAAATGATACTTTATTTTTGAGTAAAATTGATAAATTCATTATTATAAAAAATAAATAAAACTAATAATAAACTCAGTTTAAAAAATTCGAAATTTGAAGATTAAATTCAGGTATTAAATTAGTTAAATTCGATTTTATTAATTTGAACATTTTAAACACTTTTTGGAGAGCAAATCAGAATTTTGTGATTTATAGTTAAATTTATATAAATATTTAAAAAAAATGTTATACAACGTAACATTAAATCTCTTCATAATCTCTCAACGTAACATAAATGTCTTTTGACTATGTGAAAAATTTGAAAACGGTATCCAATATATTCTGAGAAAAGTTGCATATACATTAGGTAGGTAGGTATTTGAATTAATGTCACACTGGAGCAACATAACGGGCTATTGTTGATGATCCGGGATCAATCCCAAAGGGAAAGATCGAGGACAACACCATGTAATTTTGAACCGCGGTCAGATGAGGGTGCAACACCTGAGCTGGCACCCCACTCTGCATATACATTAGGTAAATTAACAGGTTGGTATAGAACCTTCAACTCCCCTAAAAACTAAAAGATAAGTTCGAGTGTATTACTTTTCATTGTTTAGTTGTCTTCCCAAACACTAAGCCCGATGTAAACTTTAAAATTTTGAATTTCCCAGTAGTGAAGTTTCAGTTTCTGAGTCAGAGCTGTTGGAGTCCCGTTTTTGGATTTCATACAGAACATGATTACTTACAAAGGCACTTGCATCCTATTGGAGTGTAGTAATCAGTTATCTGTTCTATGCAAACTGGACGTAATGACTGAAAGCCACCTAAAAAACTGCCCTAAAATTCTTGACAATACAGTTGCAAATACTGTAGACAGTGTTTTAAAGGATATTCTCATCATTTAAAACCTTTATGGAGCTGCTCATCGACTGATGGTTCAGAGACGGGAGACGAGAGTAGAATAAAAGGTTTTTGATAGTGAAAACTTTCAGTAGCATTTCTGGGTACGAGTAAAAGCACTCAAAAGCATAAAAACATTCACAGTGGTATTTATTTTACTTACGTCAACTGATACCAGCATATCGTGCTAAAAATAGTCACAAATTCCCTTGAATGTCTTTGCATGTACTATTAAATAACAAATACTTCTGATCTAAAATTTGTCATCGTATCCTCCATTAACTAACAAATATTTCTGGTTTAAAGCATGTTATAGTATCACGCGGGATCATAAAATTCTAATGAATATCTCTGCACGTACCATTCGGGAACCAACAATTCTGATCTGAATCAAGAACGAAATAATATTCTTAAAACTTCTCTTTCCTCACTTTCCGAAATGTGAAAGAAACTTCGAAAATCGCCTAAATTCTTTATATCAGACCAATCGATTGCGTTTTTCTCTACGACAAAATCTTGCAGGAATGTATAGATTCCATAACAATAAGTAATAGGATGGCTCCTGGTTATGTTTTCTTTCAATTTGAGCTTCTTTTAGAAGAAAAAGGAGTCTATGGGTGGACTCTGGTAGAGTATCACCTTCCAATTCAGAGTACTTGGTAGGTTGGGAAAGAAAATAAATCCATCAAAACTTCGAGATAAAAATCCAATCTCGCATCCGTTAGATACTAGATTTGAAGCATTACAGCTCTTACTTCCGCTTACGTTCTTTGTATTATTATTTCCCAACAATTATTTATGATCTAAGATTTGTTACCATCGTATCTTTTCATTATGGAATCATCAATTCCTTTAAATATATTCGCACGTACTGTTAACACTCCTGGTAGTTGTATCAACGAGGTATCTTGTTATTAGCAAAACTGACCAGATCTTGATGGCCAAGATACCTCGTTAATAGAAGAAAACGACGAGGTATCTCGTTATTAGCCAAACTTACCAGATCGTGATGGCCAGGATATCTCGTCGATAGAAGAAAATTAACTAGATCTTGATCTCACAACCATAAAAAAATGTTCAATACCCTGATTATGAGATATCTCATCAGCAAAATTGAAGTATCATCATTATCAAAATTGATCAGATCTTGATGTACGAGATATTTGGACCACTTGGAGGACCAAGTAAAATATATCTGACGTAAAACTATTGTCTATCTTGTGTTTGGCGCAGCATGGACAAATATGTCCCTTGCGCCATAAAAACCCAACCAACCAATTGATGTAAAACTTGTTACCACATCCACTCTTTTCGAAATCATTAATTCCTTTGAATATCTGTGCAAGTACTATTAAGTAACAAATATTTCCGATCTAAATACAAGGTATCCCTCCCATTGTGGAATCATAAATCCCTTTAAATATACCACGTACTATTAATAGATATACTAGATATTCCTAATCAAAAACAAGAACGAAATTATATCCTTAAGACTTCTCTATCCTCACTTACTGAAACGTAAAGGAAACTTTGAAAATCGCCTAAATTCCCTGTATCAGGCCAATCGATTGTGTTTTCTCTGTGACAAAATCCTGAAGGAATGTAAAGAGATTTCATAACAATAAGTAATAGGATGGCTTCTGGTTATGTTTGCTTTCAATTTGAGTTTCTTCTTCAAGGAAAAAGAATCTTTGGGCGGACTCTGGTAGAGTATCACCTTCCCATTCAGAGTACTAGGTAGGATGAAAAAGAAAATAAATCTATCAAAACCCAGAGATAAAAATCCAATCTCGAATCCGTTATAAAACTAGATTTGAAACATTACAGCGCTTCCTTCCTCTCACGTTCTTTATGTTATTATTTCCCAGCGAATTCCAGTTGCCGTTGAAGAAGTTTGGATTTGTATCCGCATAAATCCATAGGTACAAATCGATAATTTCCTATTTACTTTTCCAGCCATTGGACTATTCTGTAATGTCTCCTTCCGTTCTGCTTGGAAACTGGATTTGTGTCGTCTTTTGACTGGAGTAGCAATTCATTTTTTTCTGAAGGATTTCTGACGAAATCAGTTAGATGGAATCTAATCTTAAAATGCGTCGTATTATTCTATTTGGATTTTGATGGGTGGGAAGTAATGTTGAAAGATACTTTTTATCAAATATTATGTTTCGACTGCCTAGAAACATTCATTTTATATTTGAAGTTCAAATGAGGCATGCTATGTGAATTGTAAAATACGTTTAATCATCCAAGTGGTTTCAACGACATATATCGCACGTAAAGATTTGACCAATTTTCTTAATGACGAGATATTTCGTCATCGTGTCATCACGATATTGCCAAATTTTTTATGATGATGAGATCAAGATCTGGCCAGTGTTTTACTTATGACGAGATATCTTGTCCATCAAGATCTGCGTCAGATTTTCTAATGACGAGATACCTCGTCGAGAAAACCACCAGGAAGGTTAAGCCGATAAACAAAAGAAGGTTTCAATAATTTTATTTAATTTGGAAATCTGGTAGAGCGCAAAAATAATCTTATGATCTGTAACATTATTATACTTGGAGCTGGATGGAAAATTCAAGGATACTTTTTTCAGGCAGATGATTCTATTGCTTAGACATTATCATTTTTTACAAACACTTCAATTTTATTTATATACAGGATAGTCAGTGTCTACCGCACAATACTCCATCTTCAATACCACCTGATTTTTTAGCGAAAACTAACTCAAGAAGTGTCTGTTTTTCGATTGGATGTGACGATATTCGTGTCGAAAGTTTTGTGATGTCATTTCCTGTCATTTAAATTCTTAGCGCTGAAAGCACTAAGCAAACTACCATTTTGGCGCCCCGGGGGTTATCGGTATCTCAGAGTCAATCTAAACGAAACTAAAGCACCACACGGATGCGCATGTCCAAATGTGTGCTTTAAACTATTTGGATTGGTTTTTCTATTTGGATTGTATTCATCCATCATTCCATTTGGATCATCCATCTGAGAAACCTCTGGTTATCAGATGGACCCAGAAACATTTAATCTATATTCAAATCGAAAATAAGGCATAGTTTATGAATTGGGAGATAATTGCAAACTAATAAAGAAAAGTAGTGTTAATAATTTTCTCAATCTGGCTGGGCAGGTAGAGGAAACAATCTTATAATCTATAGAATCATTCATCTTGCATAGTGTTGGACGGAAAGTAGTTTTTAAGTCGAATATTTCTTTGATCCGACACATTTATTTCTTACGAATACTTCTTTTTTTATTTAGATACAATTGATAATTTGTGTAGTCGGATTTATCTAAGCACTTAAAAATAGCCAGAAATTGGACCATTCTGTAATGTCTATTTCTGTTTTGTGTGTAAACTGAATCTGTTGTCATTCGATTGGGGAGTCGCGTGGCAATTAATTTTTGATAATGATTTCTGGTTCCGTTGAAAGTTGTTTGATGGAATCTAATCTAATTGCAATATACTTGGATTGCGTTGGATGGGAAGTAATGTTCATAATATATTTATCATACGCATATTTCTATTGTTTAGGAACATTTTTTTATTTTTATTGAAAGTGCATGTCAAGCATAATGGTTGGATTGGGAGATATGTTTAAGCTAGAGACAAAAAACAATTTCAAATAATTTATTTTGAATGACCAAGGAAGTGGAAACAATCATTTTGTTGAATAGAAACTAATGTTTAAAGATATGTTTATTAGACGGATGTTTGCATTGTTTGCATTATGTGCATAATTTATGAACTCGGAACTACGTTTAACTTTATAGTATGTGTGTTATCTGTCAGATACTTCTTCAGCACTTAAGCAAGAATTGCTGGAAAACCGCAAGTGATCAAATACTTCTTCAACGCCTAAGCAGGAATTGGTAGACAACCACAGGTGATCAAATACATCTTCAGAGCTTAATCAGGAATTGCTGGACAACCAATGGTGATAAGATGCCTTTTGAGCTTATAAACATGAATTTAAGATAACCACTGGTGATCAAATACCTCTTAAGCATTTAAGCATGGATTGATGGCCATCCACCAGCGATATGTGGTTGGATGGAAAGTAGTAGCTGTCTATGTGCCTACGTTCAGGGCTATTTACACAATACAAAGAATAGATAGTTGACTAAGGCAAGTTTTTAATTTAATACTTTTATCTAATGGGCTGCTTGAGGTTTAGTGTTGATTTGATTTTGATTAAAAATTGATATATTTTATTGAGTAATGTTCTATACTAAATTTTACTTTTATGGTTCTAATGTAACGACGTAAAGAGCTGAAAAAAGTTGCGTTGAACAAGAAATTTCAGACAGAATAAGTTGCGTAAATTTCATGACACCTTATATTAGCGTTCGAGAGTTTTTGCTGTACTTGAGACAAAAATATTTTCTGCTTTATGCATGAGATAAGCTATTTAAAAGTATGATTGAGTGTGTTGATAATTGTGATAAGTTACGAAATAAAAAAAATACTACAATTAAGCTTGGAAGCTGGAGTTGAGACGACCATACGAAATATTTACATAAAAGCAAGAAAAATGTTTGCCTGATATGATGCTATTTAATAACATTTTTATAATTCGCCCCCCCCCCCAAAAAAAAATTTTGTATAGTAAAATTAATGTGGACTATCATGCGTTAAGCATTGCATTTTAATGTTTATAAAACCCGTTAAAATTAAATTATCTAGATTTTTTACTTTTAATCGTGCAATTATTTATGAAGGATAAATTTCTATAATTGATCTAAAATCTTTGATACAATCTTCATATAGGAATTTTTTGTATGTGATGCTGCGTTTGTTGAACCAGATGGGTGCATATGTCGACAAAACGATTCTTAGTCCAGATATTGCTAAGTCCAGACAAAAGCGATGAAGATAAAAAACAAGAATTCACAGATCTGGTCAAACGAACTCAAAATTAATTCCAGTAAACTACGCAAAAGTTCAATCCACTCCTAAAACAATTAAATGAATATTAGATGCGTATACCTGCATTCAAGATCAAGAAACTCGACCAAACGACCTACCGAGCATACGATTGTAGAAAATTTAAAAATGGTTCTTCTTGTGCATATACAAAATCTTCTAAGGATATTGCATTGGTTCTATAATTTACGAAAAGATATAGAAATTATCAAAATTTCAACTTGATGTTTTTATCGATGAACATTGTTTTAGTGGTTGGAGACATATTCAGACATAAATATGGTAGAGAAACGTGCAACTCAAACGTATTCATCTGCATTCTATTTGTGTTTAATCTCTTATGTAATTGTTTGTGCAATAAAAGTGCCATTAGAACATAATTGAAAGGCTTAAGAGTCGATCCTATTGGATTTAGGTATCCTGGCTTCGAAAAAGATTGAAGGTTAAGTTGCAAGCGGAGGGTCCGTTTGTTAATGTTCAACTCCACATAATTTCTTCACTTACACTACCTTTAAATAACAGATTTTTCATCTTTAATTTAACAACTTTTACGGTTTTAACTAACAATTTATTTTTTTGTTTCAATTTCAGGGTTCTAAGCGCTATATAATAATACCACCCCAACGTTAATCTTTACAATAAAATATTTTAACAAGTCATGGAATAGATGTGACATAAATTGGAGAGTCAAATTGCATTCTATTCAACCAGTTTTCATCATATTCAAAAGCTCAGTCATCACCAAAAGTAAATCAAAATAATTACACGCGAATGTCCGGACAAAGTGAAAGCACGACTGTATAAGGTTTTTTCTTGAACAGTTTTTCATACATTTCTAATGAAAACTTCCTAAGCCATTACTCAATGCATAGGAAAAAGATGAATGGTTTTATAATTAAATTGGCAACAGCTGTTAAAACTAGGATAAAAGGAAAGGAACATAAAAGATTATGCCGGACAAAAAATCCCTAAGTATTAAACAAAAATAAAACTTTCGATACACCAGCAGATAAAATATCATTTCGTGAAAGATGTTGAAATATTCTTAATAGGCTTTCCACTTTTAAAAATGTTTCGAAGAACTTTTCTCTATTGAGAAAGCTCAATGAATCTAGAAATAAACTATCAAAATATTCGTATTTAATGATTAGCTTTATCCTCTTTGATTAGATAGAAAAGAAAGAGGAGAATAATAAAAATATAAATTATTTGCTTCTTCCAGAATGCTACATTTTGGTGACGGCATATTAGCATCTCCATTTAAACTAATTTTAAGTTGGCAAAGATGGCTTATTCAACTTTTTCGTATTTTAAGAAATAAATACGAACATGTTTCATTACTAAGTATTTTCACTAAGGAGAACTTTTAAGGTTGAAATGAATGAAATGTTAGCTTAGAAAAGATGAACAACGGGATTCTTTCGATTCATTCCTGGATATTGTGGATTTTGGTACTCAGCTTAGGCTGATATGTGTGCACTTTTATTTTGAAATTAAAATTTGCCTTTTGCACCAATTATAAACATATACCTTCAAAGTGAGGAGCGAAACTGATTCGTACCTTTAACGTAGAATTTTATATTTAACATAACGAGCTCTGTAGCTACCTTTATGTGGAACTTTAATAAACATTTTTGAAATGTTACGAATTTTAAACTTGCACATCTGCACTACAAGTTTAATTTAGAATGTTTCGCTATCTTAAAAATGTGTCTTCATAACATAGGAACGTCGATCAATTGCTAAAATCGCTCAAAGTAAAGGTTTTGTGTAGAATTCTTATTCTAAAAATATAATTTACTTTCCTAATTGACAACTTCTTTTTAGTATAAAACAAGATTGTTCACCAGTTATAAGAAATAACTAGTTTACTAGTTTTTATAGGAAAATCCTCCGTTCATCTATAGCATTCAGAGTAATATTTATAAAATAGTTAGCAGGTGTATTTTTAGTGTAAGAATATCTAGACCTAATGTTACAAAATAAGAAAACACTAGTAACGGCAACGATTAAGAGTTGACTTTAGACGATGTTTGTAGAAACAGAATGTAGACTAGTGTAAGGTAAGTTAAATTTATAGTACCAGATATACTGGATGCTTCAAAACTAATGAAACAAACTTTAAAGGATAATAGAACACACCGAAACAAATACTTTTCATCGTAGAATGCATAGTCGCAAGTGAAGCGGTTAAGCGCTAGAGGGCGCTTTCCATTTCTCCACACACTCTGTCTTAAGCAAAGCAAAAACAGGACAGGCAGGAAACATCAAAACAAAGTTTCAAAAACTGCTTGACATTATATAAATGTACAAATTAAATCACATGCACAAACATTAATCAGTAAATACTGCAGTAAATTTACATTTACAAAAGCTGCTCATAATTGCGACCGCTACTCCTGATACACGTATCGTATTGTCGACGTAAAGATTCTCGTATGTTCTGGAAAAGTCCATATATTACGCGGACGGCTGCGGCAGCTACGGAAAGTCTGGCAACTAATTCCTCATTGAAGCAATGGGGGTGGCATACATGAGGGACCTCAGATGCCCCATGAAAATGAATCGAGAGAGGACAGATATGGTGAGAGTGGGGAGAAGTGACAGGTCCTCCTCGGTCAATCCAAGAAATGTGGCATGCAGGTAAGCACGCCCTGAAGTGTTGAAATGAGCTGGCAAGCCATCTTGCTGGAATCACATTTTACGGCGGATGGCTGCTGGTACATGCTCCAACAATCCAGGCATGACTTGCTGCAGGAATATCAGGTACATCCTCCCATCCAGACGTTCCGGTAACAGATATGGGTCAATCAAGTTGTACTGTTGGGGAAGCGCTCTCGGTAAATCCTATGCGCTTCCCTGCCATTACCTCTGGTGAGACCGTAGACAAAACTCATGTCCGCTTTCTCCACATTGGTATACCAATCCATCCAAGTCACTAATGATCTTGAATGACTGGACTGGACATGAGAATTACGGAGCACCCGCTGCGCAGCATCTCATCTCCTCATCGGAAAAGGAAAAGTTCAGAAGAGAAAGTTCTTAAGTGAAGCAAAAATGTGGGCGGAAGAGGCTGAATATCTTAAAAGATCAGCGGAGCCAAGTTAAAGCACTCCATCTATCGGAGCTTGAGGGCACTAAGGAGGAGAGCTCCTCACAGGTGTCACGTGCAGAAGAGGGAGCTTTACATTGGATGTCAAGTGGACTACCGCAGAACCGCTGATGCTCTTGCAAAATGTAAGTTAAAATTTAAGAAAATTAGGGTGGGGTAACAGGAAAGTGTTAGGCAGAAGAGAACAGTTGAATTTAACACATAGTTCTGTGGGATAATTAAGGGTCCAGTCGAGTCCTTAACCCAAGCTTACTGTGTCGGAACGCGGTCATAAAGTTAGACTTGCAAATGTTAGGTTCAAGGGGTAGAATTAATGGAATTGAAGTCGTATATTGGATCTTGCATGCGAAAAACACAGCTTTTATACGCACGCCTAAAAGAGTCCTCTATGACCTGAAAGCGCCCTCTAGACCGTTATCGCTTCACTTGCGAACCTTGCATTCTATGATGAAAAATGTTTGTTTTGGTGTGTTCTATCACTCATGAAAGTTTGTCGCATTAGTTTTGAAATACCCTGTATTACTCAATTTCTAAAGTTATACAACCAGTTATAGACTAGTGCTACTCAATTTCTAAAGTTAGACTGCCAGATATAGACTAGTACTACTCAATTTCTAAAGTTAGACTACCAGATAAAAAGACAAGTATTACAAGATTAGTAGACAAGTACCAGATATAGACCATTAAATTATTATTATTAGATTAACTAGCATACTAGTTGTTTCTTTTAGTACAAATAGCTGTTCATTATTTGTGAAAACGTTTATTTTGTATGGAAATAATTTCTAAATGCTTCTTTATTATTAAGCATTTCTAAGAAGCTTTTACACTCCTGTGAACCACGACTTTTAACAAGGCGTGTGAAAGACAGTGTAACTTTGTCTTCCAGAAAGTACTTTAAACTGGAAATAGGTTAACTGCGATATATATTCTTGTATTGTAAGTTAATTTTTGTAGTAGTTGCTAGGTTCACCATAATTCTCCCGCACCAGAAATTAACAGTGAACTGAATTCGATCAATGCTACAACTAGTTGACTGCCTGTTCCGCAAAACCATGAGAGCTGTGTTAAAATCACTGGGTACTTCCGTATGAGCGATCTTGCAAGGGATGAAAGTGATCGTGGACTGTCCTGTTTCGCCTTTAAACGTCAGTCGAGTGGAAGTGCAATATGAAAACGAGTGGAAATGAGGAGCGAAGCCGTGATGCAGTGTCTGTTAATACAAGGCTTCAGATAGTTGTTCGAAGTGATAGGCATCGCATTGACAATTCAACTGTTCAACGTCAATTATCTAGCGAAGTCAGTGCCGATTGAAATGAGCGCCCTCTTATTTTAGTCAGATGGAACTCAGACAAATGATCAAGTCCTATTGTATCAATGTACAATTTAGCAGGACGTGTAAAAGTCATTTAAACTTTATCCTCCAAAAAGTACTTCACTCTGGAGTTCGGTTACACTTCTATACTTTACTCTATGTTAATTTTTGTAGTAATAGCTAGGTAGAGATCACTAATGAATGGTATATGTATGTTAAGCCTAATGTTAATGTTAGAAGCTCTATGTTAATTTTTGTGGTAATAGCTAGGTAGAGATCACTAATGAATGGCATATGTATGTTAAGCCTAATGTTAATGTTAGAAGCTCTATGTTAATTTTTGTAGTAATAGCTAGGTAGAGATCACTAATGAATAGTATATGTATGTTAAGCCTAAGTGTGATTTTAATCACACATTGTTATCACAAAGTTATTAATCTATCATCACAAGTCTTCAGAGAGTTATTTGAAGCTATCGACATCGAATTGACTATTCAACTGCTCACCGCGGATCATCTAACGAAGTGTGTGACGATTGAAGCGAGAGCCATCTTGTTTACGTCAGAAGGCCAGAGGGCCCTGCGATCAATGATCAAGTCCTAGTCTCCAATTTAGCAGAACGTGTAAAAGTCTTTGAAACATTATCTTCCAAAAAGTACTACATTCTGGAGTTAGGTTACACTTCTATACTCTATTCTAAATTAATTTTTGTAGTAACACAACGATCTATCGGTGACGGTCCGGTACTAACGCAAGAAAACTGTAAAAAATAAGACTATAAAACTGTATCCTAACACATTCAATCCTTTCTTTGCTGAATTATTTGAGTGTAACAATAGAAATGGGAAAGTGTTCAACAATTAGCTTTAGGCAAAATTTTGAGCGACACAATGGTGGTAATGATGCTGAAAGGGCAAAAAAATGTGAAGTCTCTCTTTAAAATGCACTTCAAGAGGAAGTGCATTTTATAAAGACGAGATGTTTCTTAAAAACGCCATCAATTTGGAGTGTTAAGAGGTAACTGAAAGGTTAGTACAAATGAGAAAGAATATTGATTTATAAAAGTACGATATTCTTATTGATGAAATGAGGACTTCATTAATGAATTCATTAGTGAATTTTACGTCTTTAAGTAGTCCTGAAAGCGTCCTAATTACCCTCGCATATGTGTGCAACTCAATATTCACATTTATTATGATATCTGAGTAAAAACTTTCAAAAATAGAAACGTAAGTGATTAAGACGGATATAAATCTCTCATAAATTCAAAATTAAATCTTTGAATTATATGAATGCATTCCTATAAATACAGTGATCTGTAATTGCAGAATTTTTATAAGTATATAATTTAATTAGTAGTTTTATTGAGGCGATTAAAAATAGCAGTTTATTTTATTTTGAATTGCCATGACGTCATCCTTGATTCTTGTAAGAAAACAAAGTTTGTTATGAAATAAGAGAAATAGAGTAAAATAATCTTATTAAAATCTAAATTTTTATTTAACTTGTACTTTACAATTTATTGATGTTTGCAGATAAATATATGTTTATAAGTAACCCATTTCGTCATGGTTCAAATAAGGAATCAAAAATTAAATTCAAAGAATAATGAAGAATAAAAATGATATTTTTCCAAATGTAATTTCTATCATCAGGGATAGATTGTAAAATAATTTTTTAATTTGTTCTTGAGGAATAAAACAATTAAAAACAACAATTTTAGTTTTTACAAATGGCGTGCAATTCATTAATTTTCGAGTTATTAATCTTATACAAATTAATTTATCCTTATTCACATATTCTAAACTTTGCCTATTTTATTTCGTGCCTGGGAATTTGATTTCAAGTTAACAGTAGCATCAATATACAGCGCAATTTTTATTTTCGTTTATCGAGATAATTCTAAAATGGCGGAATAAAAGAGTTCAATAAATTTTAACATGTCTTTCAAAATATTTTTCTAAACACATTTAAAGCCCTGAAGTAAAGGTGTATACATCAAAAGTCAAACAATATTGTGTCTTGCAAACAATATATTTATGTTCTAGAGTTGTTTTTTAAAATTGAATTTAGATTTTCAGAGAAAGAAAGTATAGAAATGAAGTTTCACTTAAATTATAGATAAATCTACATTTAAAGGCAGCTTTAAAATCTTTAGAGAATTCCCGTTTCTTCAAGAGCTAGATGTTATTTCATGATCAGCATTTCACGAAGCATCAATTATACGCTGCATAAAATCCTCAATGTAGCGATGTTTCATTTGCAAAGAAGCTAAAAGTGATACTCCAAGCGAAATTGAAGTTAGAAAAGAAAGTCCACAATACAAAGGATAACGCGATACAATAGCTCTTTGTATGAATCTCATGATTGTTACATATTGAAAGCATATGAATGACTTAGAACATGTCGGATTCAATATCTATTTTAATTACAGTTGCCTACGCTTTAATTAAAGCCGCTTCAAACGAAAAAGATCTGAAACAAAGCTGTATATGGATCTAAGCACGGTGTTCGGCCACAACTAATTAGTGAAAATAAAGCTCCAGGGATTATACGGAATCTTGCATGCTTCAATAATTCCAGATGTTCTTTTCAGACTGCTTAATTAAACTCACGCATAACGATTGCAGGATATTTGTAATCATGAAGACAAGACTTATGGTTATCAGTGGCAAAAATGAATAAGTGGGTTCAGATGTTTTGGATCTAGCAAAGTGCAATGATATAATTAGGGAATGAAATTGACCGAAATATCTGTTTGTTGTGTATAAAGTGTGTTACAATTTATTTCTCTAAAGATAACTCTTGATGTACGGTTTGAAACATTTGGAATAGTCACTTCTATCATTCTGAGATAAAGTAGACAAGTTTACAATTTCGTATAAATTATTTTGTACATTAAACTATCTCTCTGCGATTACTTTGAACATATTTCATGGAATAATGAATTGTCCATCTACTTTCTGCGATTACTTACTGCGAACAGATTTAATGACTGAACTGTCAATTGGTAGTAATTGTAGCTGTCAACACTCTAGGAATAGAATACATAAATTTTAATCCCTAGGTCGAGAGATATACTTCGCACATATAGAACACATGAACTGCAAACTTTTCTAGTAATGTAGCGCCTAATAGTGTCTTCAGTAAAACTGTTTTGACTTCTTACCAAAGTTATTCTTAATATAAAATTGTTCATTCCGTTCATATAATATATCTTGCAACATAATTTTTTATAAAAATTTCTTGCTATGATCAGGTACTTTTCACTTAATATATAAAAGTATACAGTTTTTGGTCATCATATATTTAAATAAAAGAAGAAAACGGTTTAACACACAAAAATATCTAATATAGTAAATTTTATTTAAAATTTGAATGATCAACAACAAAATTAACTGGTTTTTGAGGAAGAAAGATAATTTCTTTAGTGATGCCCAATTTGGTTTTACTCCTCAAAAATCTACTTGCTCGCTCTGCTTCGATTGTGTGACATCCTGTAGCATGGGAAGAAGAGGCTGACAAGTGTGCTCATATTTCTTGATATAAAGGGTGCCTTTGATAATGCTTGATGGCCTTCTATTTTGAAAATCTTAAAAGATGCTGATATTCCGAAAAATTTACATAACCTTCTTAGAAGTTTTCTGAATGAAACAACTGCAGAACTTTTTATCGGATCGGAAGACAAAGTTTTTTTTTAGAGAGAGGTTGTCTCCTCAGGGCTCTGTTTCTGGACCTAATCTGTGGAATATTATTATAAACGATCTTATAATTCGTCTTTCAGACTGTTTCAAAATTGCATTTGATGATGACATTCTGCTGATTTTTCAAGGAAAGCTTCTTCAAAACATCATCTTGAGAGCACAAACTGCGCTAAACTTTACTTTCCAGTGGTCAAACCTTCACAAACTTGAATTCAACCCTTCCAAGAGTAAAGCTATGATTATCGGTGGAAAATTGGATGAAGATGTTATTTCGCCTTTGATCCTTGAGGTTTCGACTCTTGAATTTGTTGACCAATATAAGTACCTTGGTGTTTTCCTGGACAGAAAACTCAAATGGAAAAAGCACATTGAATATGTTTCCAATAAATGTGAAAAACTCCTTACTGGCCTGTATCGTATTGCCAAAAATACATTTGGAGTAGGCTATGAGATTTTAAAAGCTATGTGGTAGGCTATGAGGTTATGTATAAACAAGGTATTGTGCCTTTCATATGTTATGCATCTCGGATCTGGGATAGGCTTTGGAGACTAAGACCAACAGACACTGGTTGAGGAAGATTCAACGGAGAATTCTTCTGCGTCTTGTCAGAGGTTATAGAACTTTAAGTTATGAAGCAACCTTTGCTATAGCTGGAGTTACACCTTTAGACTTGGAAATTAAGTGAAAAAATAAATTGTATGCTTCGATTTTAAATGATTCTTCGATGAAATGTGTTGATGGAAAATTGCCTCTCGGCGACATCCCTCATCCGGATGTTTTAGAACCAATTCATCTAATTAAGTTCGAGAAAAATGTGGAGAAGCTTCTTCAGAAAGTCTATTTTACGGACGGTAGTAAGATGAACAACAATGTTGGCCTTGCTTTTGTTTTATTTGAAGACACTTCGAATGCGGCTTTTATAAACATCGTATCCGGAATGAATGCACTATCTTTAAAGCAGAACTGCTTTGTATTAATCTCGCAGTTAAATGGTTTAAATAAAATGGAAATTTTTGTTAAAGTACCTTATTTGTAGCGCGATTATCTTTCCTCTTTACATTTACTCAAGAATGTTACAAGCAACGAAAAATTATTGTTGAAACGCTTTTAACAATTTGTTCTCTTAAAAATAGAGGAATTGAGATTTTTTTTGCCTATGTGCGTGGACACTGGAATTTACGGGAATGAGAGAGCTGATTTTTTAGCCAAAGACGCTTTGAATTTAGCAATTGATGTAGATTGTAACATTCCTAAGTGTTACTTGAAAGGCTCATATTATGACGTGCTTGTTGCTAAGTGGAACGAAGAGTATGTCTCGTCTGAGAAAGCTGGCCACACCAAAATTTTTTCCTACTATTAAGCATAGATTGAATTCAATTATTTTTCTTCACAAATTTCAAAATTATACAAGTTTTATATGACCATTGAAATTTTGCTAAATATCTATATAGGTTTCATCCTCGGACTAATGATATGTGCGAGTGTTCTAAAAAGCAGCCACAAGATGTAGAGCATTTGCTTTTTAGTTGTCCTGCATTTAAAACTTCAAGAATGTGCCTACACAGTGATTTGAGAAAATTAGGTAAAACATGGCCAGGCCAGTGAAACTCAATGTTTTTGTTAAATCTAATCTGCTTTTCTACTCATTTGTCAAGTTCATAAAATCTTGTAATTTTAGTTGAATTGTTTTCCACTGTTTCTTTGTTAAATCAACTTACTTCTGTAAGTCCAGTGTTGTACTTCTGTGGTGCACGGGGAGTTTGCTTTTGTTCAATAAAAAAAGTGATTGCTTAGTGGCGATTATGTTATTTTAAGTATAGAATGATTATTATTAGATGTCTAGTTATTTAGATGAAAACATATTTTAAGAAAAAATAGATAATTTTTGAGAACAAGATTAACAAAACAGATGATGCGCGGTTCCAAACTCGTTTCATACGAAATTTCTAAAAATCTGTAGTTTAAAAGTCAAGGTAAATTAAAAACTATGTAGGATATTTTTAACAACTTTTTACCTTTCATGTCTGTTTAAAGTGTCTGACTTCTTAATGAACCCGCAAAGTAATAAAAAATAAAAATACCTCAATTGAAAATTTCTTCGTAAATTCTACAAAAACAAGACCAGATCTCAAATTCAAAAAAGCCATTTTCAAATAGAATCTTTCGAGAAAAGTTAGAACAAACCTCATCAAAATTTTTAACCAAATAAAAAATTTGCTTAGAATGAAAATAAACTTTTAAAGCGAAGTATTTACCACGCGTGCACTCATGTGTTAAATGCCGATGCGTACTTTAGGGACAAGAAATTACATTCCAATGGTCAGAGGAATTCCGTTTAATTTATTTCGAAGAGCGTAGTTCTCTTTCCTTCGCTGTGACTCACAGTGAAAGTGGATCAGAACCATCATAAGTAAAGATATTCAAATGAAACCAATAAAATACCTGATATTTCTTTACTGCGTTTTATCCTGTTTGAAATATGCAGTCATTTTTATTAAACTAAATGAGTCCTAAAAAACGTGCGAAAAGTTTTGATGTTCATTTGTTACAAATTGCATCATGAAATTCAGCTATTATGAAAAAGGGACATTAAGTTTACATTTAACACGTGCATATTTTTGAGTCAACTCGAATGCGTCTTATGTTGTAGAGCACATGTAAGCAAATCCTTATTCATAAAGTATTCCCTCCAATCACAGCTCGGGGGCCTCGGTAGCCCAGTTGGAAGAGCAACGGATTAGCAACCAGAGGGTTGTGAGTTCGAAACTCGGTGCAATCAAAGACCGTCATGTACACGGAGGCTGGTGTGCGCAGAATTTCTCGTGGCCTCAAATGTCCTCACGTTGGCATGGTGTGGAAGTCTGGAGAGTGGGGTGCCAGCTCAGGTGTTGACCTCGTCGTCTGGTTCCAAATTACGAAGCGTTGTCCTTTGGGTTTGATCCGGGACCGTCTACAGTAGCCTGCTGTGTTGCTCCAGTACAACGTTAGTTAACTACCTACGTACCTACAAATCACAGATCGGAAAATAAAATTCAATTCGAATACAGTACGGAAAATTTCCTTCGCGACAGGCGACAAATCCGAAATATTTGGACAACTCATCAGGAGCCCAGGACAATTCGTTCCTCCAAGTATTTCGAGTCTGTATATAAATCAAAGGTGTCATGTATCGTGCATGAGAAAGGTTTTCGACAATTCGGACCAAATAGATAGTTGGTAGTTGAATTTACTTCCTAGTGGTGCAACACAGCGGTTTGTTGACGAGGGTCCGGGTCAATTTCGAAGTGCAATGTAGGTTAAATTATTGAATTATTTTTAATGTGTATTTACATTAAATTATTTTACATTAAATTATCTTTAGCGCGTAGTATTGATTGTTTTTAACATTTAAAATATTTATGGGAGAGGTACACTCCATTCTTCCTTGGCACTTTCTCTAAATATATTCTTGGTCAATAGACAAATAGATAAATATTCCCTTGGCGAATAGACGATAGATTATTCTCGTCTTGTTCAATCCTTTCCCATCAAATCGTATTAAATATGATGTTTATCAAAGCCTATTAGATAACACCTCTCAAAACTCTGATGAATAAAATTGTTGGACATCCCTAAGTGATGAAGGCTTAGAGCTGTTGCTGAATTGCACCTTACCACTGGTCATGACTGCCTATCAAAGCATTTACATCGCATTAATATCGTCCCTGACTATCTGCAGCATCTGTGATCTACTGGAGGAAATGGACAACTTTCACCCGCTTCGTTGTCTTGCGCTCATTAAGAACCCTCTTTTAGATCACTGCTGAGAAGCCAAGGTTCATTTGGATTTTTATATACTGTTTAGGCGGCTTCTATTGTCTTATTCTTCTTATGATTACGTCTTATTTTTTTGTATTTTTGGCTCCAGTAGTCTTTGTATTCCTACCATTGAAAATAAAAGAATATTTGTAATATCAAGGGCATTTAGGGAGCTACTTTCGCCGGTCTGAATACCGCCTGCCTGTTGAATCAATGAAATTTAATAAACATTTTTTAATTTGAAAAAAGAACAGAATGTTTGTTACAACGTGATAGCACCAGAACAAAGATGAAAGAAGGTATTTATCTTTTTCTAAATCGGCTGTAGAGGGTGAGATTGTAAAGAGATTTAATGACGTTTAAACTATGCCACGTGATGTTGGGACAGCATTACGCTATGAAATGCATTACATACTCATTATAGTTCTGCAAATTGAATAGTGATTTGTTAGAAAAAACAACACGCTTTGACATCCCATGATATTATTTATATTCAGGCTATTGAAGCCTGGAGACGTCTGTGGTTGAGGATCATGTATTCATATAAGGGTAATGTATACTTGATCCAGACATGTATCATGTATACATGATTCTCCTGGTGTGCATATATGTGATGATCATGTAAACCATGTGCATGATCATGTATCTGTTGTTAAGGATCATAAATGGATTGCGAGGGATAAATCCTCTATTAACTGATGACATTTAATGAGTTGGAGGACAAAGTATTATTTGTGATAGGACTCTATTATGATGCACAAATATTTATCATAGTATGATCGGTCACTGCCTTGCGGTAGATTTGTCAGTAATTGCTCGCCGTTGTGCAATTGTTTTGCCCAATTCTAAACCTTTGTGCATTTGAATCGCTTCTGCTCATTTAGAATAATTCCCTTGGTTTTCAAATCTGTAATTGAGTTTTCTTCAATTTGACGATACGAAAAGCCATTTTCTCATTTTATAACTTTTCGCTCAAAATCTTACAGATTTTCTGTGATGGTATGCAGTGAGACATAATAAAAATTCATATAACTCAACATGAAGTCTTCATTAATTGTTTCATCGTACCAGATCTCTTCTTTATTCTCTTCTAGAAAAGAAAGGTTTTGAAGTTTCTGCATGGATGGATAAATCGTCATTGCACAAGGACCATGTTTGGCTAAGCTTCACCCAAACACTAAATATATTGAACAAATTTAAAATACAAAATTTAAAGGTGTGTATTACTTTAAGGTATACGTATACGTTTATTTATCGATTTTCGGTCAAAAAATTGAATTTTTGATATGAACTCATACACATTTTCTCCATTACTTATCCCAATCTACAGTCGGTATTATGTAATTGTCAAGGTAATAATAACTCTCTTCAGGGTATTACTCATTTTGGTAGATTAAACATTTACATTGGTCCAGTAATTCAGTTTATATACTCGCTTGTTGAATTTAACAACTATATTGTAAGGTAATGGGAAAAGTATGCAAATAACTGGTTTGTTCAAGGTAGTTACTTTTTAAAGCTCTACGGTAATAGTAATGGAAGTCATACAATGCTAATTGCAGCTTGCAAAAGAGGCTTGCCACTTGAGTTGTATTACACACAGTATTTCTTATCAGTTCAGAAGAGTGATCTAGTTTAGTAATATAACTACAGATATCTTTCAGCTGAATGGTTGTGACACGAAAAATCGTGGTTAAAAATCGATTCCAATCTTTAGGTAGGAAAAACACGTACACAGGAAAATCGTCTCAGAATTTATTTATTTTGTTTGAATGGTCAATAGCTGCCTACGCAGACTATTTAGAAATGATACTTTGAGATCAATTCTACGAAAGAGCTTTTCCTAATTTTTGTAGATACATTTGCAACTCGAAATAGCCATCAATCCAAATAAAAATTTTAATACCAGTGGTCTAGATTCGTGTTTTTAACGAATAATTCCTAAAATACGTACAATTTAATAAAATAAAAATATTTTATGAATACATGGAGGGTTGGGCAACCTGTAGATTCACAAAATAATTTCAATTACTCAATTAACCTCTGAAAACAAATTCTCTTGGCTAAATAGTGTTATTAATAACAGTCTCTCCGGTGGATTTGGGAATTTGTCGGAATCGCATCCGCTACCGTGGTGTAAGCACGATTCGAGAACTGAGGTGGAGGCTTCTCCTCGAATATGTATGTATTAAGCCCCTTACGATATATTTTCCTACTTGAATTAATTGAATGTTTTGGGTTGAAGCAAAAGTTCGTTCCGTTTTTGGCCCTAGATGGTATTGCATCGCAAAACCGAAGTGTTATCTACTTCACACGTGTAAAGTTTTGATGTTTGAAAGAAGGAATTTCAGCAATATTTGGTAAAAAAATTGTGTTATTTGGTTGCGTTTTTTAAATTTTGTTAAGCATTAAAAATGGTAGAAAATAAGAAGCATTTTCGAAATATGCTTTTTTATATACGAAAAGACAAAAATGCTTAGCAGACACAAAAGAAGATATGTCTTGTGTATGGTGAGGGGGCCGTTGACGATTCCACGCGCCGTGAGTGGTTCAGAAAGTTTCGTCACCTGGATCAGTTCTTTAGCCAGAAACCTCAGAGAACTTCTATGAGCGCGGGATTATACAGCTACCGGAGAGATAGAGAAAGGTAATCGAACAGAACGGCACATACTATATTGATTAAATGTAATTTGTAGTAAATAAAATTTTTCTCCAATTTTTGTCATAAAAACGGGACGAACTTTTGCTTTAAAAATATCTTACTGAAGAGACCGGTCGTTGAAGTTCTCGAATTTAGGCGTTTTGGCAATCCAGCAATACACCTCCGAAAATCCCTCTATCCAAGGGTTTCTTTACAAATTGGCAGTGTTAAAGGGAACTAAAACACTGGTTTTCATTTGTAGATACTCGTTTAACATTTTATCAATTTGTATCAAACATTAAAACCGAACTTAGCCCAATTTCCGTAAAAATGGCCGCATACCGTTGCCTCTCTTTAGGTAGATCTAGTGGTAATACGCGGGTGTATGACAGTTTCTACCAGGTTTATTTCAAGATATCAACTATTTAGAGTGCAATATGCAGTTTAAACTTGTTCCGATGCTTTTTAAAACAACCCAGGATTACTACAGAAAGGTGGCTAGACTTCAATTCCCTCGTCCATATTTGTCTTGTCTCTATGCAAAGTTTTGCTTGCATTATTTAAAAAGAGGCATATTTTCTCTCAGGAAATAAAAGTTTGATTGTCTTATACCTGCTTTCAGCGGATGATTGTAAATGTATATAATATACAGTCAAACCTCGCATTAAGACGAACTCGCTTAGTACGAATTACTGATAATTCGAAATAAATCCCAATCCCCGTCAAAATGTATATTAAGGTAATGTTAACTCATTCGCTCCCGAATTCGGATTATACTAATCTCGGGTAAAGATGAACAAATTTTCGAAACTTAAGGACAAACGGATTCTTTTCAATCGTATCAGAAACATTAAGTCACTCCGAAATTATAGAAGATTTATTTGTGGAAGAGAGTGAAGAAAGGATAAATGAAGATTCCGAAGAAAGACGAAGGAATAAGCGTGGCTTCTTTAAAAGCTACTGCTGGCTTAGAAATTGTTCACTGCTTTTTATTAGGCAGTGAAAATTCATCTGGTCAATTGAACAGTGTTGACCGCATCAAAGATTTTCTTAAAGGATGACACGAAAAAACCAAACACAAAATCGGTAACAGAACTATTTAAAAAAATTGAGCAATCCGGAAATATCTATGAATTATATATATGTGTGACCAAGAATTATCTGTATAATTGAGAATCATCTGTATAATTGAGAATCATCTGTATAATCATCTGTATAATCAAGAATCATCTGTATAATCAAGAATCATCTGCATAACCTTTGTGACGAAGAATACCATTTATCTGTGAAACAAGAATTCTACAGTAAGTAATGTAAGTACATTAATATTTTATTTTATTGTGGAAAAAATGCTTTTTTCTGATGGTTGGTTGGTTTGGGGGCTTTATGGCGCAAGGGCCAAATTTGGCCATGCTACGTCAGACACAAGACATACAATATCAAGTAATAAACACACACACAATGAAAGTTTTATTGACACAGAGGAGAGAAATACACTCAGAGAGAAATGCACCTGGCATGAATTGAACCTGCTCCGACTACAACTCGAAGGTTGTTAGCGCAGTGGGCATATCATCTGTGCCACGACGCCCCCTGCTCTAATACGAATTTTTTACGATCCCGTGAAATTCGTGGTAACGAGGTTTGAATATAACATGTGTGGATTGAATGTAAATAATTGGTATCTGGCATATAAGGAAGGGCTTAGTGGACTTCGGTGAGCCAAGCGTCCCCTTTTGTCCAACCCTTGTCCAGCCCTAATCCCTTGTTAGTGGTCTTGGTGAAAGAAACTATGAGGCAAAATAGACGTGACACTCAAATTGTCAGACTTAGATTCAGAAATTTGTACCACTTTCACTTGGAGCCACAGTGTATAGAGCTCCAACAGCCACTAAAGCTAAAAAGCAGAAAAATACCAGAAGAGTCCCTGAGGATGGTTGATATTGAACATTTTAATCTTTCTCACAAAAGAGAAAAGCATTTCGTGATACAAATAATTGAAATTTTGTTTCGTAGATTAATTTAGTTTCGATTTTTAGCATATTATGTTATTTCTTAAATTAATGATGCCCTTGACTCTCTTGGATCCATCAGAAGTCAGACTTAATCCCTCTTGCCGTGACACAGAATATATAACCTCTGTGAATTGCATGTAAATAATGTACCCGTGGCATATGGGGAGAGCTATCTGGGCCTCCTAGTACTGTCTTCGGTGAGCCAAGAATCCCTTCCGGTCTACTCTTGAACAACCCTAAGCCCTTGTTGGTGAACTAGGTGGTCTTGGTCATAAGAAATTATGAGGCAAATAGATATGAAACACAGATTGTCAGACTTAGATTCAGAAATTTATACCACTTTCACTTGGAGCCACTTTGTATAGAGTGCTAACAGCCACTAAAGCTAAAGAGTAGAAAAATTCCAGAAGAGTCCCTGAGGTTGGATGATATTAAATTAGAGCAACAAACCATAAGAAAAAGCGGAGAAAGATTTTGAACGAGGTTATTTTCATCACTTTTCCTTTTGGGGAAAAGGAAGTGAGGAGATGAGGAAATGCTCTGGTGGTTAACCGGACCGGAAACAAACATCAGGGATGAAAATCTTCCAGAGAAAGAGGCGAATTTTGCTTTCGTTTCACATTAGATATTACTTCATTTCACGTTTCCCCTTTCATAACATTGGTTCTGGTTTTAATATTGACTACGGATATATTTCTTTTCTCAACTTGTCGCTAAGCACAACGAAGTCCGAAGATTCATTACATGAAGCAACGTAGTGCACTTTCTTTTTTCATTCAATATGTGCATTGTTAGAGATGAGTCGGATGTTTAATTAATCATGTTGATACAAGATTATTTAATTGATTTGGTCTATCATCAGGAACTACTCAGCATTACATTTCAAAAATTTAAAATATAAGATTAAATTTCAAAAATTTGAAACGCGTATATTGTTAGAGATGATTATATTTATTTAGTTTTTTGGGCCCTCGGTAATGCAGTTGATAGAATCGCGGAGTATCAATCAGGAAGGTGTGAGTTCGAAACTCGATCCCACCAAAAACCGTCGTGAACGTGGGGATAATGCACGTTAAATCTTTCGTGGCCTCAAATGTCCTCACATTGGCATGGTGTGGACTTCCAGCTCAGATGCTGGCCTAGTCATGGGTCCTTTTAGTATTTAAATGAAAGCTAGACCTAAAATTTGAGTAGAAATACCTGGAACCTTTGTTGTTCTAGATTAAGGTAGAGGATTGGTAGTTTAAATTCAAATAGTTAAATATAATGAGGACTAGCTTAATTATTACGGCAATTACGCCTGATGGAAAATATTTTTAAGTACCTGAAGCTTATTGAGTTTGTTTGCCATTACATTAGAAATATAGCTATTGCTTAATCCTCTAAGCGTCATGAGATTTCATATTTGTATACTATAGCTTTTTCCCCACAATGCGTATAATGACTAACCACATATATTGATTGAAAGAATACTTGAAAGATTCTATTGGTCAAGCAGGCCAAAACACATTAGAAATCATGCAAGGAAGGTTGCATTTGCTATTTGGAAGTAAAACCCATTAGAGGGTTAGACACTATAGGCTTATGCACACCAATCATGGTCATGCTCTTAGTACTTGAAAAACTAGAATTCGGTCTTTCTAGTCTCAAAGCATACATAAGAGAAAATTTAAATCTTGTTCAGAAAGAAAGTCCAAAAATCACAATTCCTAGACTTGGTATTTTAAAAGACATATCCAGATTATTACAGTTTGCGTGATATTTGAATAACTTTTTTCTTCCCCGTCTCTGAAACTACTTAAAATTTTCAAACATTTCGTCCATAAAAGTTTATATCGGAAACAAACATACTTTTTAATAGTAAAACATCTTTTTTCAGCTGCGTATGATCCTAGTCAACATCCATGCGTGATTTTGTAGCATACGAAAAACTTAAATTCTTAAGCTCTTTTCGTGACTTAAAACGATGTACAAATTCCACTGTACAGCTTCTTTTTCCGCTGAAACTCAGCTAAAAACCATCTGAGCACAAGAATTATTCGAGAAATGCCCAGAAATTCAACAAGAAACGGTTTTTCCCTTACTTCCACTTTAAAAAGAAGGGAAATAAATGGTTTAAAAGAATCTTATCTCCTTTCCTACGGAAAGCTTTAAATCTTATAACAAACGTTGAAAAAAAAGAATGTTCTTTTCAAGAGAAAGATAAATTGTATCGCTCACACCTCTGTTCCATGAAAAAAATATGATATTGTTATGCGTTTTTTTAAACAATGTTCTCCACCGAATTTACTCTGGAATTCATTTCATAAGGGGAAAATACTTGACAGTTGTGGTCTGTGTGTAAACCACATACTTTGCTTGGTTTTCAGAATATGAATCATAGAGAACGCAAAAAATGTTGTGTGAAGAATGTTATGCCATGTCTCATACATGATAATATAATTAGGAATGAGGTTGAAGCTTGTTGAATTTAATTTTTGAAAAGACACAAACCTAAGTGGACGCCTTTTTCATTGCTAAAAATCTAAAATTTTCAGAACCAGCCCTTTAAACTGGTAGCTCATATAAACTTTAGATACATGATTGACTGCTCGTGTTTGTTAATTGTCTCTAGAGTGAGATTCGTGAGTTAGTATGTATAAACTAAATACGTATTTCTAAGTAAGAGAAACACATCTTCGCTTAATCTTTATTGAATTCCAATGTTGCTGATCCACTTTAAAATGGTCCTTATGCCTAAACGGGGCATACAATGCTGAACATCTGCAATTTACAGACCAGAATCCCTGAGCTTTCTGCCAACTGTGCTCGGCCAAATATAACTTTGCGGAATAAAATCCAATCCATCCAACCATCCTTGTTTCGGTTTAAAATCTATTTGACAGTACGGCTTTGAGCTTTGCGTTAGTTTGATGATTGCATGGGTGATATACTCTCAATTCTGGCAACCCCGCTATTCTTCCTTTTTATTAGGAGTGTTACCAGAATGAAGGTTGGTGATCATCTCTTTCCACCTCGCTGACAAAAAATTAACGCCAAGCTCAAAGCAGTACTATCAATTAGATTTTAACCCCATTTCTATTGAAACATTTGCTCCTTTTTATCCTATGCAGTTTAAAAGCCAGAGTTGTTTGGTGGACATTGCCTAAAACATCTTCCAGGTAATCAGGATAAGCGATTCTTCTGAGATGTTGAGAGACTGTCTGGCGTCTTAGTGGACGTCTATGACGCCAGTTAGAGAAGAACGTCTCAGCTAGAGAAGACAATTGTGGTACATTCAGTACTAATCAACGTATAGAACTCAATTAGAATTCAATTTCGAGAAAAATGATCCAATTTAAGTGGGTCTACTGTCTCACAAGATTAAGTGGAGCACACGCTACTGGACACCTGCCATATAGACCGGTTGTCATGACCTTTCGATAAACAATATGTCTAGAAATATTTGCTCCTATTTCTTGCGCTTTTGAAAAGTCTTCAGAGGTGAACATCGCCCTATGACATATTGCAGATAACGTAAAATAGAAAACTTGTACAAATAATATAAAGTGGAATACATGTAAAGGTAATGAGAGAGAGAGAGAGAGATGAATCTTGGAGGACCTTATTTGGCAATCTAGAATAGAGAAGACATACAATTTGTTATTAATCTAGTGCTCTGGGCTTCAGCTTCTGATTTTATCAGTATTCAAGCTTTTGATTATTGTATCCTGAAAAATTCTCACCTTTTGTTTTTGTTCTCATGAAGTAGCTGATCAACACCAGCTGTTCTTTTCAATCCTTACTAATTAACTTAAAAAAATGGAATATATTCAGAACTGGGTACGTTTCCTTTGTTTAACTACAGAAGATTAATATATCTGATGTCATCAGGTAATTAATGAATAAACAGAAGATTGATTCACGCGTGTGACTGATGCACATAATATGTTTTCTATTGTTTCCTATTGTTTGCCCTTTCATTATTTTTCACTTTGTTTTAACAATTTTACTTCAGATTCGATGTATTATGATTATTTAAACCATACGGTCAAAGCGTAATAACAATCAATAACATTTAAATGAATACATGCCCCCTTTAAAAGTTTAAAGAATTTAATACAATTTAAATTGGTGTTTCATAAAAGTCCACATACACACCTATGTATAATATATTTAATAATTCTACCAAGAAAATATAAGAACTTAGGACTAGCGAGATAAATAAATAATAGAAATCAGAAGTTCTAAAAACACATAACTATTATATAAATTGTTAAACTTTGTTGAACATCTTGAAAATAGAAGAAAACATTGCTTAAACTCCTTTTGAAGTATAACATTATAGACTTCGTATTTCAGCATTTTTGTCCACGGGTCTATCTTTTTGTTTATACAGAACATATCTTGTCAACAATTTCGTCAAAAAATCCTATTAACTTTTATGGCTCTTTGGTGTTTTCTCTTGTGTCAACCTAACAAACTGAAAGCAATAAAAAGGCAAGTCTAGTACCCAGCATATATGGGTACTTAGGATAGACATTGAGAAATGAGAAGTAACCTTTTTAGACAGCTCTTGACTTTTACTGGTTTTTGTTCTGTTTTTGTAGTCTGGTGCATTTTTTTGAGATGTAAGAGAATGTAAAGAATACCAATAAGGAACACACTCGGCAATTTTATGTTGAAACCTTTCATTAAATCTATTAAATAAAGTTAAAATATATACTGTGAATTATTCGATATTCTTATATTGATTGCATAAGTAATGAATAATCATGTCCTGAAGGAGATAATTGTGGTAAATAAATAGAAATATAAAGGTGACAAAAGAAAAGAAAATGGTGAAATAATAATTTGAATAATTCACACAATAATTGGGAATCGTATATACACTGCTGGCCACCGTAAATGCAACACCCTGAAGGAAGCATGCAAATAATATGAAATTTACAACATGCATTAGCGGAGGTGAGATATGCAAATGATTAGAATTTCAGCGCAGACGCACATCACGCGCGCCTGTGGCGCCACTTCAAAGCGCTATTTAAGGCTTGGAGATTTCGACGATTTCAAGTACGGCAATTGTGTTTTTCTTGTGGTTTTTTCAAAAAAACGGTCAATTATGCCTCGTAGAAAACAGCGATCATCTCTTGATCAAGTATCCGAGTTCGACAGAGGAAGGATAGTGGCCTACAGAGATTGTGGATTATCTTTCAGGGAAATCGGTAGTCGTGTTGGACGAAACCAAACAACTGTAATGCGGATGTGTGGTCGTTGGATGCAGGAGGGTACGACGGACCGACGTGTTCGATCGCATCCACCTCAGTGCACCACTTCACGTGATGACAGGCATATTGTGCGTATGGCAGTGACGGATCGCTCAGCCACATCACGAACCATAGCACAGCACATACAGTCTGTACCGCATCATCCAGTGTCTGCGCGTACCATTCGACGCCGTTTACAGCAGAGTGGTCTGTCCGCAAGACGTCCATTGCTTCGTCTACCCTTGACGCAGAACCACAGACGTTTCCGCCGCCAATGGTGCGATGAAAGAAGGATGTGGACGGCAGAATGGAATGAAATTGTCTTTACTGACGAGTCACGCTTCTGTCTGCAACACCACGATGGTCGGATTCGAGTCTGGAGACACCGTGGAGAGAGGATGCTGAACAGCTGCGTTATGCACCGCCACACTGGTCCTGCACCGGATATTATGGTATGGGGCGTTATTGGATATCACTCTCGCACTCCTCTAGTACGCATTGCCGGTACTTTAAACAGCCAGCGCTACATCTCCGAGGTATTGGAGCCAGTTGTCCTTCCTTACCTTCAGGGCTTGCCCACAGCCATATTTCAACAGGATAATGCGCGACCACACGTGGCACGCATTGTCCAAGGGTTCTTCGTCAATCGGCAGATTGAATTGCTTCCCTGGCCAGCTCGCTCTCCGGATCTTTCGCCGATAGAAAACATGTGGTCCATGGTTGCTCAACGATTGACCCAGAATACATCCCCAGCTGCCATACCAGATCAACTTTGGGAACGTGTGGAAGCTGCTTGGTCTGCTGTACCCCAAGAACACATCCAAAGTCTCTTTGAATCAATGCCGAGGCGTGTGGCAGCGGTGATCTCCAACAATGGCGGCTACTCTGGCTACTGATTTTGGCAGGAACCACACTTCACAGAAGTCTATAAATTTAATCATTTGATACTTGGTCAACATGTTATCTACAAAATAAATTTTGTTGTGATATCTCTTGTCTTTCTTGGTGTTGCAATTTGGGTGGCCAGCAGTGTATAATTCCTGCTCTTAGGAATTAAGAATTTGTTTGAATGTAAAGCCAAATATATTTATTTCTGTTGGGTTTTATCGATTGAAGACAGAGTTTTATACATTAAAAATAAATTTTTATTACGTAGCCAAGTCTTATGGTTTAAAAACAACAAGAAGTCTGATCAGATCATGATCCCCAATCTTATCACTTATATATATTCAAAGATTTACTTCGTCATCTGACCGTGGTTCAAAATTACGTGGTGTTGTCCTCGGATCTTTCCCTCTGGGATTGATCCCGGACCGTCACCAATAGCCCGTTGTGTTGCTCCAGTGTGACGTTAATTGAAAAAATACCAAAAAAAAAAAAAATACCAAATACCAAAGATTTACATATTCTTCTATATTGATGTGCCCCATACGGCACTATAATTGGAGGTTTGAGACCGATTCCAACATGCGGCCCCATCGGTTGTAAAACCTCAGCAGATGTATTACAATTCAATATATATATTTATATAAATCTAACAAAATATTTTTCTAATAATATGGTTCTAATATTTTTCTAATAATATTTTTAAATTTATTTAACAATAAAGGCTTTGTTAAAAAGTCAGCCAAATTATTTTCCGAGGAAATATAATTTACGTTAAATAGTTCATCTTTTATTAATTTACGAATAAATTTGTACTTGATATCAATATGTTTAGTTTTCTGATTTTCCTGACTATTTTTTGAAAAATAGATAGCAGATTGATTATCACAATATACTTGGGGTCTTATGTAATCACACAAACTTAATTCATTTAATTTTATCCTTACTTGCTTGCGTTTCTTCATAACTTTTGGGGATTTCGACATTGTAACACTGATCATACATGTCGTACATCTGTTGGTCTAAAAAATTAGATTCATCACTAGAAGTAGATGGCACATTAGAAATATCCACATTAGGATGTTCAGTTTCTGGCTTAAAATTGAAATTTACAGGATCAAACCTAATCTTATTTTTAGTACAGTACTTTTTAATATCATTTAAAGATCTCATTCTCAAATTTTCAGGAGAATAATAGTATACATCTATCCTATTGCTTTTATTTCTAGGTTTTTCGATTCTTCGCCAATTTGAAATGTTAAGACTTTTTAAGTCCTCAGTTTTAACTAAATCTTTAGAATCTAAAACTTGAGTTTCACTTTCCGATTTTACTTTTATATTTTCATTTGATTGATAAATAGGAATATTAGAATTAAGATCGAAAGAAACGTACTCAAAGTTTTTACCAAATAGTACATCAACAGCTTTCTTACTTTCGTCGATATGAACATGGACTGTTTCAACTATTCTCTTCTCGTTTGGTACATATATTCTGTAACCTTTAGTTTTCAAACCATATCCTGTCAAAATACCAAGTTTTGCTCTGGGTTGTAATTTATTTCTCTGTATTTTAGGAATATGAACATATGCCAAAGAGCCAAAAATTCTAAAATGTTTTACTGATGGTTTGAAACCAGTCCATATTTCGTTAGGAGATATACCCTCAGTTAATTTGTGTTCGCATCTATTTTTAGTATGAATAAATGCTAAAAGTGCTTCTGACCAAAATTGTGGTTGTAAACCACTGTCCTGAAGCATAGCTCTGACACAATCCATGGCTGTTCTATTGAACCTTTCTGCAATGCCATTTTGTTCAGGGGTATAAGTTGAAGTTCTTTCGATTTTTATTCCTAGATTATTTAAAAACTTTTTAAATTCTTTGTGACAAAATTCTAAACCATTGTCAGTTCGGACACATTTTAACTTAACATTTAGCTGTCTTTCAGCTTTAACCAAGTATTTTTTAAAGTAATCAAAAACTTCATCCTTATTTCGAATAATATAAACAGTTACTTTACGTGAAAAATCATCAATAATAGATAAAAAGTATTTGTTTCCACCTAGAGAGTTAACTGGAGCAGGACCCCACAAATCCATATGGATCCTTTCCAAAACATTTTTAGTTTTCCTTTCGTACATATAGTTTCTTTTTAAGGATATTCTAGTGGATTTAGCAATAGCACAAATCTTACAATTTTTATCTATATTTTTACAATTAAGTTTTTCAATTCCTTTTGCACAATTAATTTTACTCATATTTTCAATTAAGGGCATGTTAACATGACAAAACCTACGGTGGGCTTTTTCTAGATCTAAACCAGTTACATATGTATAATTTTTAATCTTGGGATAACCTTTCAAGATATACAATTTTCCAATTCTGGGAACAGTAAACAAATATTTATTATAACTATTATAAATAATCATTTTGTTATTTCCCCATTTAATTTGGTTTCCCACAAGGTCAATACGAGCACCACTAATTAAATTTCTTCTCATATTAGGCGAGTATAACACATCTTTTAAAGTTATATCATAATTTCTGTTTCTATCTAAAACTGTAAATTGAATATCACCCATACCTAATACTTCCGAGGTGCTGTCCTTGTCTCCGACTAGGATCTTCTGTGATGGTAGTTTTCTGAATGTCGTAAACATATCACGTTCTTTACAGAAGTGGGCAGTTGCAGCAGAATCAATGAGAAATTCCCTCGGTCTTCCATTTGGAAAATTTGAAACTGCATAGGCACGTTGAAGATCAGTTTTTGGATTGTCCTCCATATAAAATAATTCACCACCAGGTTTCTGCCGATTGCATTTCTTGAAGCACTTCGATTCGTAATGTCCCGACTTTTTGCAGTAGTTGCAGAATGGTCGCGGCCCCATACGACAAACTGTCGACTTTTTTGGGCTTGAAGGAATTAATTCAGGGTCCAGTACGCATCTGCTGTGATCAGGAGTAGACGCCCGTGTCTCCTTGTATTTAGATGACTTGTTTCTTGTAGCATAAGCATCGGCCACGATACTTAATTTTGTGCCTTCGTCTTTCCGCTTCAGCTCGATTCGGCTGGATTCTGTTATTAAATGTTTAGACAAATTGTCTAGCGTGAACTCGTTGTCATCCATCCTGTATAGCAATTGTACCAGATTATCGTATTCGTGAGGCAAATGTCTTATTAGTTGAAAGCAAACTAAAAGGTCTGGGATTTCGAATCCACCTTCTTTTATCTGTAACAGCTTCTCATGCACTCGTTTGCAGAAGAGTCCAATGGATTCGTCCTCCGGCTGGTAGCGGATTGAAAAGAACTCGTCCACAAGGCCTGCCAATCGTGCTCTAGATGCTGGTTCAAAGTTGGTCTTTAATATATCCCAGGCTTCCTTACCGTCTTCAGTAGATGAAATTAAGACTTGATATTTTCTGTCTATGCCCTGGTAGATAGTTGTATATGTCCTCTGCTTCCTATAACGATAGTCTCTTTTTTCTTGTTCTGGAGCATCTTCCAATAATAGAGGTTCCGTTTTAGTGATAAAATCCCAGCAGTTCCGGTCAATTAGCAATACCTTCATGTCCGTCTTCCACGTGGCATAGTTGAAATCCGATAACTTCGGGAAGGAAAACATGGACATTTCTTGAATACCCGTCATACTGGATACCGGTAGTGGCAGAATTCAGGTTCAGCTTAAGGTCTGTGGCCCATAACCAATTGTTGGGTTTTATCGATTGAAGACAGGGTTGGGTATTTCAGTTAACGTCACACTGGAGCAACACAATGGGCTATTGGTGACGGTCCGGGATCAATCCCAAAGGGAAAGATCCGAGGACAACACCACGTAATTTTGAACCACGGTCAGATGACGAGGCAACACCTGAGCTGGCACCCCACTCTCCAAACTTCCACACCACGCCAACGTGAGGACATTTGAGGCCACGACAGATTTAACGTGCACCAGCCCCCTTTGTACACGACGGTGTTTGGCTGGATTCGAACTCGCAACCCTTCGGTTGCTAGTTCGTTACTCTTCCAACCGGGCCACCGCGGCCCTATATTGAAGACAGAGTTTTATACATTAAAAATAAATTTTTATTACGTAGCCAAGTCTTATGGTTTAAAAACAACAAGAAGTCTGATCAGATCATGATCCCCAATCTTATCACTTATATATATTCAAAGATTTACATATTCTTCTATATTGATGTGCCCCATACGGCACTATAATTGGAGGTTTGAGACCGATTCCAACAAATATATTTATTTCTATTGTTTGTCCGAATGATGTTTAATGATTTAGTGAAAATATTTCAATGGTTTTACTAATTACAGAGATGATGACTGCGCATTATGAACTGCAAAATGAATTCCAAATTGTTTATCTAGTCGTTCATGCAATTTAAATGTCTAATATTTTCTAATATCTTTGATTACATATTCTTATTTGCTATGCTAATTACGTATAGTAATGCATGTAAAAAGCTATCATTCTAATTGTTATACTTAATTAAGCAAATGGTAGATTTATTAGGACTTAAACAGTACATTTGATTTATTAATGGACAACTACAAAAAAAAGTAAAACAGATAAAACGTTTTGGTAAAGAAACACACACACCTCTGACACATTTTTCCATATTTAAAATTTCCCTTATTTCGTTTTACTCACAAGCAACATATCACTGACAACAATAATGTAGTATTATTGTAAAGACAAAGATAAATATCCCATATAAGTGACAGTTCAAAATATTTACAAGAATGAAACACTTCAATTATTACAAAACTATAATTTTCCTGTTAATATTCTATCCAAAAATGTTTCCCAAAAGAACTTTTTCTTAAGTACTAAATATCCCCGTTCTAAAGCTTTTCATTGATGTTGAAGCTGAATAATGACCTTAAGAATAGTCAGATGATCTTCTTTGTTCCACATAAATTCGGGATTCAGTCGAAGATTCGACCTTTGCTTTTTAGATTCTGGTAACAATCTCCATGGATGTACTGCCTTATGGTGTGAGTGACGCTATTCTTTCCTTTCCTAAAAGATTTCAACACAACTCGATCTTATTTGTCTTGTTTGAGTACTGAGTTTTTTTCCTTCGAACCAATCACATTAGTTTTTTGTTACGTAAGCCGCCGTGTCAGAATTGGTAAGGTCTTGGCATTTATGTTTTTGCTTGCAAAAAAACAATTCCCCGGTGATATAAGAAAAACTATTTATTCTCTATTCTACTTTTTCATTTCATCTTTCGGGATAAAAAAAGCGAAGGTAAAAAATATCAGCCATTCGATTTACGTGACGGGTTCTTTCATCATATGTTTCAAATAAATTCCTTTGAATTCTAGGCAAACGTCAAGATTAGTTTATAGCCCGATACTGCTATAAAGCTTTTACTTATAATCGTTACAAGAACATGAAGTACTGAAAGCAAGAGCAAATACGCCAATGCGTCTAGGTGTAAAAGTAACTACAATATTTTTTATGAAAAACAGGAAGGAAAAGCCACAGATGACATCTACATAACTAAGAATTAAACAAATCTAGACTTAGTAGCTTCAAATTTAAATACGTTTAGATGAATTATTATTTATTTTGACTAAATGTGACTGTGAACTAAATGTGAATGTTTTTATTTTGACTAAGGGAATATTTTAATAAATGAAACGCAGAAAGTTTCCCTAAAATGTGCACTTTAATTACATAGCTTCATTTCTCAACATAATCGCCAGATAACTTAATACACTTCTACCACAACAATGAACAAGTTTAGTGAAACCGTCAAGGAAGAACTCCACCTCCTGTTCCCGCAACCAGCTCTCGACTGTTGTATGATTTTCATCACTGAAATCTTAGTATTATAATTTCCACAAAGGTCTTCATTTCATTTTAGGAAATCACACGGTGTCAAGTCTCGTCTGTATGATGGATTCGGTACAATGTCAAATTTCAGCTTCCTCAGCTCTTCCATGATGGCATGAGATTGGATTGAATTTTGGGGTTTTATGGCGCAAGGTCCAAAAGTGGACAAGCTGCACCAAATGGTGGCATGAGAACTGAATGGCCTAGCATTTTCATGTTCAAACATCAAAACATTTTCTTTCTCCCTTCGAATTCTCGTTAACACTCCAAGTCGTTTCGAGGAAATATCTCGTCAATAACGATCTGACAAATTTTGTTAATGACGAAATAGCTCATCGTTAAAGATCTGACGAATTTCGCTAATGACGAGATATTTCGTCATCAGAATATTGCCGATTTTTTTACGATGATAAGATCAAAATAGGGTCAGTTATTTTTTCTAAGGACGAGATATCTCGTCTATCATGATCTGGTTAGTTTTGTTAATGACGAGATACCTCATTGAGACAACCACCATTTACTAAGCGTTTTTTTATAAAGCTCGGAGAGTCTCTATGTAACAAGCTGGCTTGATTATTGTCCCATGTTCCAGGAATGTTCCCTCAACCATCTGGGTTTAATTGATTTCCTTGAATTTTTCTGAACAATCCTTGCAAAATCTGTTGTACACATTTCGGTGAAAATAAGAAATTCATCATGCTTTCAAATTTAGAAATTTTGGTTTAAAATGTTGCTTAACTTAATGTTGCCTTTTGATAATATTTTAGTACAATTTCTTTGCTTTAAAAAATGGAGTTCATTTAATTGTATATGTATACAAACTGTTATGTGAACTAAAATTTTGACACTACATGGGAAATTAATGCGCATGAGACCTACCAATTTTTTTTCTAATTTATCAGAATGCCTGACAACGTTTTATGTAATAACTTATGTGTGACTTGATATTTTTGAACTTGACAAACTTTATGCATATGCTATTTCGTATAAAAAAGTCAGTTCAGATTTCATAACAATTGAATAACCACTGTACAAATTTGTTTTGAGAGTCCACACTCTCCTTATGATTTTCCGAATTACAAAAAATATTGCAATAATACAAACTAAAAGTTGCCGAGAGAGACAAGTTTAAAGCAATATTTATGTAGCACATATCTAATATTAAGTACTTTTGATTTACTAAACATATCTACTAATTTCAATCGCTTTAAGAGTTTTGGTCTCTTATCAATTTTCCTTGAATCTTGCAATTTGCGAAATGCTATTGGGACGCGACTTCAGAAAAGCGTTTGTAGTCTGTGGAAAGACAAATTGTAAGCAACGTAGTGGAAAGAAACACAACGTGTTGATCTTTCTCCACAGAAAATGCAAAAACTTGAAAAAAGTTCAATTTTAAATATAACTAACAAATTAAAAAACCCCGAAATATCTGAAAAGGTGCTGGATTTCTGAGGTTGCCCATTTTCTGTACTCCAGATTTCCGAGGTTTGAATATAGTATTTTTTGAAAATTATCTGCAAATGATCAATGATTGAAATCAATTTTTAAAACGTTACATAGACAAAATATTTTAATAAAATTGCCTTTTCTCATAAATAATTCAGTTTCGTATATCGATAAGCATAAATACATATTAGTTTCGGTTGTATTTGAAGTATTTTAATTGTATACTTGCTTGTGTACCTTGTAAGTTTTTTAGCTATTGCATTCTAAAATATTAGAACTCAACACGGGTTAAAATAAGCTTCCAACAAATTTGCATTAACTTCAAAATTAACAAATAAGCAAAATTAACAACTAGCCATTGACGATATATTGATTACTCACTGTTTACACACATCGTACATTCCTGTACCCAAAGTAATGTTATCTAAATTCGTTAAGACAAATAGTTTCACTTAAAATGAATTATTTGCATGTTTTCTACGCAATTTTCTTAATTGGGTCTATCTATATTTTGTTTACAATGATTTATAATGAATCCATTTGGGTGAAAAGGAAGAAAAATTAAACGGTTTAAAAATTAAATGTTCTTTCACTGAGTATTAAGGGATCCGAAATATTTTTCTTCTGAAAATAATGTCACTCTTGACCATCATTATTATATCATCCAATGCTTATATTTATTGCTTTTATATACATAACCAATTTATGTAGTACCATATCTGGTAACCCTTAATTCATTATAGTATTTAATTTTTTCTACCACAAAGAGTAAATGGAAGGGAGGAGATTGATTTCTGAAAATAGTGTCTTCACTTATATTAAACTTGGATAAAAGGCTTTTATTTGATCTTTTTCTATGAACTAAATATGAAGAACTGAGTTACAAAGACTATCACTGAGGAAATGCTTTGGTAAAGAACTTATGGATCGAATGCGGTTAAGTATTAAATTCTATAAATACGTTTATAAACATATCCATGTGAATACTTTTTGATTTTGCTGTCTTTAACATCTCCAAAAATACACAATAATCTTTGAAAATATGTCTTATGAAGCTATGGACATTCACCATATTTTAAATCCAAATTCATAAATTTTAAGTAACTAAATTAAGGAACTCAAAATTTACTTTCATTGAAAAGACGATTGTTTCATATCTGCTCAAATAATGAATTTTTATGAAACTTGAATAGAGGATAAACAAAAAGTATTCTGAATACCTAGAATCAGACACATTAAGTGTTTCCCTTACAACGATCATAGGTTGGTTTTATATCGTATTAGTAGAATTACCCGATCTTAATCGGATTGAACTGGATAACTGTAGATTGGATATGCGAACTGAATACAATCACTTTTCTTTTTCGTAGAGAAATGTCACTCATTTAGGTTTTAGGAAAATAATTTTGTAACACCCTTTCTACATTTTTATAATTTCTACAATTACTTTGGACGAGAATCATATTAAATTCATATTCATCCACCTAATATATTTCACATACATACTAGTATTTCTGTTGTATGACAAAACTACAAAAGGTAACACTAAGGTGACTGCTACAATAGTCAATTTATAGGGATATTTTCAGGGGATGGTTGGAATTCTCCTTCTTAAGTTCGTTTCCTGTAAAATTACCTTAACTCAATTCTTAAAAATGAAGAATCTACAGCGAATACTCTTGCACTCTCAATTTTAATACCATTATTTTTTTACTTGTGGAACTCTTGCACCAGACGTACGATATTTTCGAATTTCACCATCTTTTAAAGATCTGCACAATTAGCTAGAATTATTAGCAGTCTATCAAATTAAATTACCATCCTTCCTCTAAAGAATGAAAAATTAATTTGATGGAGCTATTCATGTCTAAATTCTTTTTTAAAGGAAATACATTTTTTCTTGAAAATTCCATTTAATGTCACGTGTAATAACAAAAGAGATTGTTCTAAAATCAAATGTCTTTAGTGGAGACAAAGCAAGGATAATCGACTACCATCCGTCAAAAAAAGGAAGATCGATTTTACAGCGTTTTTCTTTTTAAATCGCTGTTTCAATAAACCTTTAACAGGTACAATACATTGCTTAAATATAGCTTCAACTCGTAAAGGAGGAGACCTTGATCTTCTGTCACAGCGACAAAGAATTTTTGATATTTCGAAATTCATAGTTCAGACTTTTTCTGACTTTAATATTCTTTCAATATCGGCAAATTTTATGCCGAACTAAAAATCTGTTTTTCTCATACTTGCATGCAGTTTCAAATCCAATTATTTGCTGGCTTGTTGCGTGTAATGAATAGGAATTACAATTTAATAAAATAAATATAAATAAATAAAATGGAGTCTTTGTACATTGAATATTTGGGCCCCATTTCATGTTATTTTCCGTTTTGGTTCATTCTAATAGAAAATGTTACAAAATTTTCCTTTGAATGTATTTTTTAAACACTTTTTAGGCTAAAACAGCTGAATACCAGTATTTAAATCAATCTGAATTTGGCAGTTTGAGATAAGATGGTATAGGTATTGAGCAATGCGATTACACGAATTGTTTTCCCATTACAGCTAGAAAGCATGCATTTTTGCGAAAATTAAAATCTAATACTTATTTGAGCCTTATTTTTTCTTTGTGAAATATAAACAGTTTCCGAATATTTGGAATGAATGATATAAAGAGAATAAAATATTTATTTTCGTTCTAGAGCTTGGCATAAAATAGTTGTTTTATGTCCAATATTGCTAAACACGTGCAAATAAATGAACACGCAATAAACGTGTAATAAAGACATTTTACCAAGACTGGTAGCTAACATAATTTATTCTAAGTATTTTAAAATTCTGACATGAGTTTCCTTTAGAAAATGATTAAACTCATTAAAGCTTGCAATTCTTTTTCATGCTTCAAATAAAATTACTTGCTTTGATTGAAGTTGTATTCAATTTGAGAGTAATACCATTATTCTTATTCTAAACAAGTAGTTTCAATTCCCAACGGAAAATAAGTGCTTTATAATGTAGCGTGTGATAAACGAAACAAAAATTCCAATTCGTTGACGACGAGTAGTAATATTCTTTTTTTCTTTCGGAAATAGTTTAGCATTTTTATATGTCGTTCTATTTTTAGTTGTAAGTTGTGACAACTATGCAAGATCACGAGATGAAAGTAGAGGATCACGAATCTTTAGAACAACTTTTTTCCGCCGACTCTAGTTTTATTTAGTTGTATTTTCCGTGGTTGAAAACTTAATAAATACTTTTTTAAAAATTCAATTCCTATTTATCACACGCAACAACAACCCCACAAAGGATAAGAAATAAAAAAATCCATTTAAAACGGCAAAAAGCAAATTCTAAATAAATTTTGCCGATACAATAGGAGTGCGATGTATTTGAAATGTATTATTTATGTATGGATATGCATATATGATTTGCTTCCAAAGTCAGCTGTAAAAATTATATGTTGAAAACTGGTTAAAAATTATCTTCCCAAGAAATGATGTTGGCATTTTTCTTCGAAAGAGAAAATTGATGATTCTGGTCACTTTTTCATTCTTCAGTTAGCAAATTTAAGCAGAGTAAGATTGGGTAGTTTTGCTAGTTTTAAATAAATGCACAATAGTATTCTCGTGACCTAAACAATCAAACATGTCGAACAGATTTTGCATCGGAAAATTCAACTCAATTTTGATATATAAACCATTAACATTACATTAGTTTGAATTACTTTTGGAAGAAAACAAACTAAGGCAAAAGTTAAGTTCAAGAGCAAATTCAAAGGAAATCTCATCTCCCTTAAGTGTCTTTCTTTTCAAGAATAACAGATTAAAACTCACCGAGGCATTAAGAAAGATTTAAGAACAATGCATTTAAATATTTAATTATTTTTTATTCACTAAACTGGAACGTGTGGATTGAACCGGAGAGGGCCTTACGAAAAATTGCATTACTCTCAACGATGATCAGGATTATGAATTAGAATAATTAGATTACTTTTTCATTTCGAATAAGAACAGCGTATTTAAATGCAACGCAATCATCGTGAGTGTCTGTTCTCCAGGAAGGGAAAACAAAATAATTAAATAAAAACTTCTTGGAAAAGAGCAATTTAATGCATTTGAAAAAAAAATTCCTTCTGATAGAACTTTTGTAAGAATAACATTTGTCTTTACTAATTACAAACGAGAAAACTAAATATAACAGCGTGTTCTTAGGAAATGAAGTTGTGTTTATTTTAACACCTTTTGTTGGTGTAACCTTTGGTTGAGTAAAGCAGTTCTTTAAGAAAAAAAGTATACCTATTTTTGTTCTTGCTATAAATAACGATGGAATTTATTACCCTGACACCTTCTGATATCTTAAAGCACTTCATCAGTTTTGTTTTCTGCAGTATGCGGAAGTTTGAAAATATTATATAACTGAATTATTTAAGGTGAGATCCAGTAATTAACACTATCGAATCATTAGTGTGATTACCATTGGAGAAATATTGCGCTTAAGCTTAAGTATCATTTCTCTCGATATTAATTCATTTAAGATGGCGAGAGAATGTGCACTTTTATTTCTTCACTCTAAACTAATACCAGATTATTTTTTATATGAAGAAAGCAGTATGACTTGAGCTGGGCAAGATCATTGTAGTGGAAAAAGGAACATAGATTTTGAAGTAACGTATACTTACTCATCCATTAGCTTATTAATAATAAATTTGTTTCTAGATTTCATCTATTCAATTGAAGCATAAACAGAAATACATTGTAATACATGAATTCAATCAAATCACGTAGAATTACTTTTTGAATACTTACTATTTAAAAGTAATCATTATATAATTATTAAGTAAGATATTATTTTTATTAACAATTAAAATAATTAAAAAACCATTTATATTATCAATGTTTCTAATTTGCTTTTCACCTCTTCATTAACTCTTATATAATTAATAATTTTTTTGTACAATTATATGACACACTGTACAATGTGGTGTTTATTAGAGTATGCATGCTACTAAATACTGAGTAGAGGTAAATAAATAATTGATGTTTTATATGGAAAATTACTTACACTTACAGTCAGGCATATTTGTACATTTTTCTTGAAAATTCCATTTAGTGGAAAGTATGTAGAAAAGAAAAAACGTTGGAATGTATATTTATATGCGAAACTACTTTTAAGCAGAATAGAATATTTCAAATCGTAATGAATTTCTAAGAGCGTAAAACAAGATTTTTTTCCGTATTTGGTCAGTGTTTGAAAAACTAAAACTTTAGACTCTTCAAATTGTTTTAAATAATAACGAACACCTATTTAGTTTTAGTACTAAATGAAAATCAGAAAACTGTTCACAGCATGAACTCTTTTGAAATATTTTCAGAATATTCTGGTTATATGCACAGTACACATACTATTGACTCAATTTGTTCATTTAGATAAGTACACACACTCAAATCTCAAATCTAAAAAGTGGAAATTTAAGCCCTTGTAAGTTCACAGTTTAGTACTCTTAGAAGAGTATCAACTTTAAATTATATTGTATGGTCTTATGTCCCGGACCAATTCAAAATCTGCTACGTTCTTGCCCTCTCAAAGATTCACCTAGAATCTGAAATAATGTATGCAGTGGTTACTTGTACATGGATGTTAATAATAGTATTGTCGGTACTTTTTTCGGTTATATCTCTGGTCTCATTTTCTTGGCGACTTTTATGGCGACAAACGAGACATCATCGGTGCCATTTGCATTTACTTATGCTCTCCACGTTTTTTTCAGTGAATTCACTTGTTTTTACTTGTGATCGTTGAGCACATAAGTTTCGCCGATTTTGGCGATTTTGGCACAGATTGTTAGAAGGAAGAACAAATGATTGGTTGAAATTTGCTTCATACTAAAAACAATATTCCTAAAACTCAGGTGTCAGAAATAACGAATGGATTCAAGAACTTGGGTGTCCAAGCAAATTCGAAGGAGCGAAACATGATTAGCCTTGTTATGAAGTTAAATATTGTTAAAATAAAAATGTGGTAATTTTAATGTCATTCAATTTATTAAAAAAAACCTAAAGAACAAGGACTTTAAAAGCACAATAGAGCAACGTTATGGCTAAACTGTCAACTTTTTATCAGGATTATAGGTTATTTCAACATAAGTAAATGTAAAAAGCTCCGAGGATGCCTCTTTTATTGCAAAAAAAGTCGCCAAGAAAATATAAACAGGGATAACCGAAAAGTATCGTATTGTTAATTAATAAGAGAATGCTTTTTAATCAGATTTATAACAGGTCATAAATATTCAAGTACTACTTAATACTTTACACAAAGGAAAAACTAAAGTACCGTTAAATTAGAAGAAGCATACTGAGAGCTAATATTCACCTAATATTCACTCAAATAGAACAGAAATCTCTATAATGTCTTTAATAGTAATTAAGTAGTTTTCAAAGTGTAAACCACAATTACTTTGAAGTGATGGTTTTCTCTGCACAACTTTGTATCTGTGTAGCTAATATCTCAGCATATGATTGAGAATTAAATTTCATGTGTTTAATTCAGTCGAGATGCATCTTCAAGTGGCTAGTATACGAGAAGCTAGTGCGAGTTGCAAGTGAATTTACCCTGCAACACAGAGTCACAATATCTACTTACCCGCTTACCTGGATAGCGTCACTTAGAGTCCATGATCTGGCTACTTAAATGTTCTGTTAACGGTCCTGTGAATTACTAACTGGCACATAGAGCTCTGTGTGGCCCGTCCTAATACCTCACTTGTGACTATTTCGATCGGTATTGAGCAAGCTCGTGGAAACATGTATCTATACTGTTGTAACGGGTACAGGTCAAACTCGAAAAACTTATTCGATTCTACTTCCATTCGATTATTTCATAACCTGGTTCGAATTGCCATCTTAGCCTGGCTAGCGTATTTATAATTGCTTATTTACTTGTCTTCAGATTCTGTTCTAATTAAATGTCTTCAACTGTTGGAAGCAGATTTCATGTTCGACATGTGATCGTTATCAGTGTATTCACACTCCTAGTCGTTTCAACGAGGTATCTCGTGCTAGATTTGCTTAATTTTGCTAATGACGAGATATCTTGTCGAGACAAAATTGCCTTATTACTCCAAGATGAATGAAGATTGAAGTAGGAAAATCAAATTGTTCCTTGCCTAGAACTGCTGGCAGTTTGGAACAAGCTTTTGGACCAGATGCTGGTCACTACAGGGTAGTTTTTTTACGCTAATTTTAGCCACCAGGAGGGCTAAAAAAGTTACGAAAACCTTTAGTTTTCTTAAACACCTTTCACCTTCGTAAAAATGCGATAGAAACACTTAACAATCCACGGAATTTACTCTATAAAGAGATGTTAAGTGAATTTCTCACATTGTCCGAAAGCGAAGCAGATTCAACAACTTCCCGGTAACTGACTCGGTAAGTTCCAATCCAGGTGGCATTGCACATTTACCCAGTAACCTACTTGCCAGCTTGTAAACTATGTAAGGCAGTGTAATATTGCCCGTAATTAAGCAATATTGAAAAGTGTTGAGGTGGTAAGCAATATTCAAATGTGTTCAGCTGTTAAACAACATTAAAAAGTGTTCAGATGGTAAGTAATATAGAAATGAAAGAATGACTCACCACAGGAAAGCAATCTCTTGAAGGCCTTCCTAAACTTGATGGACATAGCATTGTACAGGATTGGATTGATGGCGCTGTTGATGAAGATCATCGTCTTGCAGAACATGAGGAACCACAACTCCATGTATCGGTGGGTGGCGAAAGAATTGTAAACCACCAAGAAACGGTAGGGGAACCATAGTGTGGCAAACAAAGCAACGACCACGACAAGCATCTTTACAACCTATAAACGCAAAATAAATAATTACACCAAGCTCAAAAATTGAAATTTATTACAGTCAAATTCATTCCACGTAAATTAACTATAACACATAGTCTTTTTCACTAAAATCACACTCTTGTCTACACAGACAAATTAATTTTACTTAATTTATTTGTACGAACATCTATTTTTCTTCACTGGATAATCTCAGTACCAAGTTAAACTTTAGGGATTAAACTATTATAAGGAAAAGCGGGAGCACCCGTTTCTTGTCAACGTAATCAAATTGATTCAGCGTAAATTATTAGCTATAGCATGGTTTTTTTTATCTTCACTGGAATAAACACAGTACCAAGTTCAACTTTGGGCATTAAACAGCTAAAAGGACAAGACAACTCCTCAAGATTGTCAATACAGAAAAATTGACTCTGCATAACGCCAAACGCTGCATAAACGGCGATAAACTGCATTTTAAAGTAATCCCAATACGCGCGCGTATATCAAGAGAGATAATTTGGGTAAATCATATAAAATATGATCTTTCTGTCTGGTATGTATGTTTTACACTGAAAATCGCTCTCATCCTACTCGAAAATACCATGACACTCAGAGAAAAAATAGGGTTGACCATGACACAGAAAAAAAAGAAAGAGCTCTTGATTTAAAAAGTTTGCCCTGACTTGTTTAAATTATAAAACACAATTTTCCAAAATTTTAAATTTCAGGAATTTTTGTGTAGGGAAACAAAATTATTTATTTTCTTTTTTTCCCGTAAAACAATGTCAATTGATGCAACCGGTCTTTGACGCACACGATGTTTTTTTATAAATCACGAATGTTGCTTATAAATTCTGCCCTTCACGGCTCCGGATATTGGCATATACTGCGCTTTTTTCTACATCTGCTTATCATTACTTTCTAATCACAAATACCTAGCCTCTTCTTTATTCTGTCCTCTAAAGGGCTTAAGAATAACAGAATATTTTTTGTGATGAATAAAAATGCATTATTTTGATGTTTGGCGAAGTTTTAATGATATACACCGTTTCATTTCGCATAACACGTATTTCTTTAACATTGATGACTATCACAGTACACTTCCAATTTATTTTAATGATGTTCCAAACCAAGTTAGAAAAGAGCACAAAAAATCTCAATTTTGTTCTTATTGTTAGATACTTTTTGCCTTGCGTATTAAAATTATTGGGTAGAAAAATAATTTAAGAGGGAATTTTTTTGTTTCTGATGAGTACTACGTCACCCACTTTGTTTTCCTGGACATTTTTACATTGAATTTACTGAACGTTATTTGAATAACAATAGAAACCGCGACAGGCTAGTACTATGCTGCTGGCTGTTGTATTATTCAGATTTAATTTCTCAGTTGTTAAAATATATTTTTTACGCCCTGGTATGTTTAAATGCTTTTTTTTATCATTAAGTCATTTTACCACGTCATTAAGAGCAGAAAAAACTGTGCCTCAGGAATTGTTTTTTTAAACTTCACTTAGTTTTTGTTAGTGTATTGCGAGGGCCATTATAAAAAGTGTGCGGCCATGTGGTTGATGCCTTAAAGTTTTTTTTTTAATAAAGGAAAATGTCCCTAAAAACTGATAATCTGAGTTAAGAAACATTTTAACTTTGAGATTTTTTCGGACGAGTTAAGTTTTTTTTAAGGGAATGGAGAGAGTAGATTAGGAGAGAGAGTCTTCCTGGGAGATGATTCGGCTTTGTTGTGCATTAAAGGATTTTTAATGGAATTTTCAGCGGAAGGAAATAAAAATAAATATGTCCTTATATTTCCTACGTTAAGGCACACATTTTTCAGTACTTTCGAAAATTAATGAATTATAAGGTCCAAAAATTTTGGTTGTAGACTTTAAGCCGCAGGTGTCCGTCTAATTACCCATCGAGTTGCAGAAAAGCTTTTTAGAGTGGCAAATAAACCCCACATTTGGTTGTAGTTATAGTTTGGTCCCTTTTTCCCATTTGAAAGCAAATTTTTTTCTAATTCACTAGAATTCGTTACACAAATATGAAGTAACCTATACACTCAAAAGTTATAGTGGTTTGAACGGCTGCAATTAAACTGCAAAGAAGATTCATTACAGTCAGGACTCCGTATTTGCAATCTGGTTCCTATTACCAACACTAACAGAATAAACAAAGAGTCCCCGTTGGCTTCTGAATATCATCAATAACGAAATTTTACTAGGTAGAGTAATGGAGTATGCGTCGTCCACCACAGATAGCGAAGTACAATTAATTTTAATTAGGGACAGAGGGTCCCCATTTTGAACACAGTTGAATTTTTGTAAAAACCTGGTGCGGATTTAGAGCGTTACGGATTTACAGCATAAAAGTAAATATAATCCGGATATTTTAGCTTTTATCCTAATAAGAACATATGGTTCAATCAGATATGATGATGGTACACCTCACTTAAATGCAAAATCGCATTTCTAGTCAGGAAATTTTAGTTTAAAAGGGACAACTTTCAGTTCAGTCAGATAAGATGATTGGACCTCTCGTTCAAATGCAAAATGCAAAAGCGCCATATACAGTTAGGATATTTTAACCTATTAGTGACAACGTTCGGTTCAATCAATTAAGATGACGGTACCCTTCACACAAATGCAAAATCGCACATGCAGTCAGGAAAGTTTAGTCTAATAGGGACAACAGGGGTTCGGTTCAATCAGATAAGATGACGTTACCCTCACGCAAATGGAAAATGCGAAAACATCATATATAATCAAGATATTTTAGCCAAATAGAGACAACGTTCAGTGCAATCATATAAGGTACTCATAGATAAAACAACTGAACTCGTGTGCAAACAATCGAACTGCGATTCAATCATATATGCATTACTGAAAATATCAAAATTGAATATGAGGCCATTCAAGAGGTAAAAGTCTTTAAACTCTTACAGAATGCATTTGAAACTTTCGCCTTGTGTTGGAGTAAATCAATGATAGGTAGGTATTTTAATTAACGTCACACTGGAGCAACACAACTGGCTATTGGTGACGGTCTGGGATCAATCCTAAAGGGAAAGACCTGAGGACACCACGTAATTTTGAACCACGGTCAGATGACGAGTAAATGGAAATAAAGATTGGGTATTATGTTGCTTTGTAATTATTATTTTAAGCTGTCAAAATGATTTGAGTAAAGGGGTTTACCCACCACGTCTGAATATTTAACTATATAGGGTGACATGCATTATATGGTTAGCAAAAACACCACATAACAAAATGACGATACATTGTTTGATATACCTGTACTTAATATTTAATAACTGAATAGAAAAATTAGGCTAAAGTAATTTAATTGTTTATTTTTTAACACTTTCTTTTATAAAAATGTTTATTTGTCAAAATTATATGCTTATTTATCGACTACTTGTAGATTCCTATTAATGCTAAGTTTCTAAACTTCAAAACTGACCAGATGTGACTGCAGTAATCAGGGATCGAATTATCATAAGCAGTTAAAAGTATAATAGACGCTTCTATCTAAATAAAAATGGAGTGTTTATCTGTTTTGGATGCAAAATCAGTGTTTTCCGCGTTTGTTGTCTGTGTATGCCAGTATTCCGCCCAAACGACTGAGTATGTTTTCCTGAAATTTTGCATTATGTGAATACTTACAGTTATTTAGTGACTGAACTTCGTTGTGCCAGTCCGCCTTCTTCCCGTTTTATATCTGTTTTTGTGTTTATGTTCAAATATCATGTAAAGGTTTTTCAACGTATTAAAAAACCTGTTTAATGTTTTATAAAACATTTAATCCTAGTGAATACATTATTAGATTTTTCATTTGCTTACATATTTAATTTCATACTAAAACAGCTGAATAACTACTTAAATCAACCTTAATTTGGCAGTTTTGGAGAATCTGGGGTGCATATTGAGCATTGTGATTACTCAGATTGTTTTACCAGTACTGCTGAAAAAACTATTTTTCCAATAATTTTTTTCTATGGAATCTCTGAATTAAAAGAGTGCTGAAAGGTGCAGAGTGTGCTCAGCGAAACTGGAACTCATGGAACGACAGTGGCAACCCATACCGTTTCGAAGGGCTGCCCAGAGAGATCGTGCCTAGGTCCATTCCTGTGTCTTGTTGTAGCCAACTCGCTACTGGAGATGGACTGGGGCGAACTGCAAGAGCCAGGCCTTCGCCGATGATATCACACTGATGGTGGTGGGGCCTCGAGAAGAGACTTTGAGAAGGCAGCCACGGAAGCTCTGGTCAGGGTAACAGACTGGTGCAACAAAGAAAACCTTACTCTAAGCACAAAACAAGGGCCCTGGTGATTAGTAAGGGACGAAAACTGGCTAGGAAACCCCAGAGTGGAAGTTGGAAAATATCAGTAGTCAAGACAATGGAGCCGCTGGGAATTACACTGGATGAAACCCTGTCATTCATACCGCACTTAGCAGAGCTCAGGACCAAGCCTCTCAACCATAAAGACAATACAACGGTTTCAGAATAAAGATAGAATTGTGCACATCAGGAATAAAATTAAACAGAATACAGATAGAATAAAAATTAAATGGGTAAAGTCCCACATATACATCCAAGGTAATGAAAGGGCGGACCAGTTGGCAAAAGCAGCTGCCACAGGCCACACCATTTCAGCTATTATTGAAGTTGCCAAAGAGCCATACAAAAAGGAAGATGAGAGAACTGTCATTACGAACCTGGCAGGAAAACTGGGAAACAGGTGAGAGTGGGAGAAGGACCTTCCAGTTCTTCCCGAAGGTCAAATTAAACAGGCAATCAGGTGGACCGTCCATGACCTTCTTTACAGGCCATGGTCCCTTCCCCAGTTACCTGCAAAGGTTCCACTTAACTGAAAGCGACAGTGCCTATGCGGGGAGATCGGCACCCCCGACCATTATGTCTTTCGATGCCCGTTAACGTGTAGTAATCACGTACGGGCACCCACCCAAACAAATTATGGAGCCTGGGCCGCGAATACGGCAAAAACAATACAGTGCTACATAAAATTATGAAAATAATGCAATTCCACACGGAAAACATTGACACTATTAAAAGATAGCAAAGCACATAAACCACCAGTCAGTGCATGTAAGCCCATAGGGGCGAACAATCCATGCTTGATATAAGTGAATGTGAACAATGCAAATACCGCATATAAGACTGCTAGAAAAAAATTTAAAATTTTTGTGTTGTGCTTTTTGGATTTCTATTTGCTAATCTATGTAATATGTTTGAATTCTTTTGTAAATATTTCTGTACATTGATCTAAAACTGTAATTAATGCAATTATGCATTAAGAAATGAAGGCGAGACGTCTGGTCACGGGGGGGGGAAATTGGTCACAACCGTGACTGTCCCGTCTCCCTATGGGTGGGTTCAAACCTCTTTCCGTAGATGATCTAGACACCACTTAAACCTGACTCATGCCGGGAGGTAAGTGGTCACCTGTGGTGTCCAAATGTCCAAATACTTATAATAAATCGAAGACTTAATCTCCGAATTTTAGGGCATTTCATCTAGTCATGTCAGAATTTCCTGGCAAATTTTCAAGATTTCTAAACAATCAAATAGTGAAGGGAAAAGAAGTTAACTGTATTTTGGATGATATCTCTCATCTCAAAAGGAGTACTTAATGTTGGATAATGCTACTGATGTTTGGTATACGAAAATATGAACTGTACACTTTAGAGGTATTCAATAGTTATTCCATTACTCTTTATCTCCGAATTTTAGGACATTTCATCCAAATTGATTACAGAATTTCCCGGCAGAATTTTCAAGATTTCCAAACAATCTAAGAGTGTTGAGGAAAAAAAGTTAACTATATCTTGGGTGATATCTCTCATCTCAAAGGAGTACTTAATGATGACTGGAAACTTTATGGATGTGGTCCGCTGACCTCTGTAAGATAAAAGAGAACTTCCTTACCCTCCCAACTGTGTCTTCAAGATATAAAAAAATATAACTTAGGAGAGAGATTTGCAGCTATGTGGAGTTTGATTTTCTGGATAATAGTTTCGTCTAGTTTTGTTGACTTGTTTTGTGGCTCTACGATAATCTTTTTCCTACACAAGAGGTGGATAATAGTTTCGGATTCGAAAGATATCCTATAAAAGGAATCTGGAAATGGTCTGTTTATTTTCTTTAGAAAGGGGTTTCTTCAGTTTGATGGCAGTATTTAATCTGAGAATGATTTTCGCTAAAATTCTGGTTACGTCTAATTCTAAATATGCTACTTCTATACGAAAAGAAATATATTTGATTAACGTACGTTGTACAGAAATCAGTATTATTTGTATATTGGAGACGCAGCGAAGGAATATAATCAATATAAAATCCTGTTCCTGTTCATTCGCCAACTTTGCCACAAAGTTTAAATAACTTAATTAATAAAACTTGACTTAACAGTTTTTCTAGAACTGATCAGAAGAACTCTCGCAACTCTAATGAAATTCTTCAGCAGTTTGAATACAGAAGCCAATGAGAAATCTGGGAGATAGAAATCAGAACAAAAAAATCTGAGCCAACCCGAAAAGAGGTTTCGAGTCGAAAAATACTGAATCGCCTTAAAAGTTGCATTTAATTTAAATTTGTAATAGCTATGAAGAATATCTGTGTTCTATAATGAAACAAAAATACTTGAAAAAAAAGGTTTCGAAGCTGCACAAATTAGGTAAGGAAAAAATATTTTCAAAAAGCATCTTAATATATTAAATTGCACTGTTCTCAAATGAAATCATTTGTTTTAAATGCTGTCAATTCCACTTCACTATTTTAGTTATTTATTCAGAAATTTAGTCATTAATTTGGGTAATTGCATTTTTTTTGCAATTTAGCGTGCTACCGCAATTCGAAATAATTTGAGAAAATCTTCTTTCCCTAAAATAAATTATTTCATACACCATTTATTTCATATATAAACCCATGTTAAACCCCACATAAAAGTGTTTTTGAATAATTACATCAAGATTATGTATGAAGTGTTTTCGCGCATATGGCAAAAATTTTGAAAAAATGTTTTAAATTTAACCATCCTGGAGGTGGACTACCTCGACGAGGTATCTAGTCCTTAGCAAACCTGACCAGATCTTCATGGACGAGATATCTGGTCATTACAAGAAAACTGACCAGATATTGATCTTGTATCATAAAAATAATATCAGAATTATTGTGACGACGAGATATCTCGTTATCAGTCAAATTGGTCAGATCTTGATGGACGAGATATCTCGTCAAAACCACTTGGAGGTTTTATGACCAGATATCTTGTCATTAGCAAACAGATCTTGATGGACAGTATTATCTCGCCAAAATCATTTGAAGAGTCAAGTAATAAGCCGTTATATAAATAGGACAACAATCCAAAGCACCATTATCACAATTCTTGCACTTTCCTTCACAAGGAGGTGTACAAGGTACTGAGTTTGGGAAAATAGTTTCGCTTTGGACGTTTTTTTTACTACAAGAGGGAAAAATAGACTGAGATCTACGACCATTTCCAGTAGTGTAATAAAGCAAGTTTTCGATTGATTCCACGTTGATTTATTCAAAACATTCTCCATGCTTTACTATGCAGACAAAATTGATTTGATTCCTCAACACAGAGTCAATAGTGTGTTTCTACAGCAGACTTGTGTTCGCGGAGGCCTCAAAGGGATATGTAGCTTGCAGCCAAAATGTCTTTCCAGAAAGAGCTAATTGAAATTGAAAAAGGCAAATCATCGTCTGGTCAATAAGAGGTATGAGTTTAAGAATCATTGTCGTCGTCAGAAAGATTCTTAAATCGATTGTCTTTTGTCATTAATGGTGAAAGAAGAAAAACTGGTTCGGTTTTATGGCACAAAGGCCATATTTGGCCAAGCTGCGTCAAGCGCAAGACTAACAACATCTAATAAAGAATTAATGCACCTGGCAGAACTCCGAAAATACAACCCAGAAAGGGCGCTAAAAAGGGAGCTCCAAAAACAGAACTCGCCTCATGAGTGAGATACTCTCACTTTTTCTCACAAGGAGGTACCATGGGTTTAGAGGATTCGAATAATGAGGACCCCTTGGGTATGAGGGAAGAGGAAACCAGACAGTCTAGGAATAGACCGGAAGGTTGGAATGCAAGGTGTGTTCCGCGTGTACGATGCAATGTCCATACAGTCTTTGTAAATAGTGCATTGTGCAAAGTTACCAAAATGAATGATTCATGGTAATATTGTGTCCCTCTTGTGTTCACCACATTAATATGCAGCGTACAACTCGATCAGATCTGTTGCACATACTGCTACCATTAGTTCTAGATGGCCTCTAATGAGCACGTTTCGACATGAAAACTGCCAAACGAGGCCTATGTACTTGGATATGATGGGTTATCAGCTGATCATATGTGTCTAATTACTTAACGGAATGTAGTTTAGGCTTACGATGGTTAAAACAGCACATAAACACTGGAACAATGACTGTGAGAGTCATAGAATGACGTTTTACACTTTGACTCTGTACATTGTGGCACAAACACGATGAATGTTTCTTTCAGGAGAACAATACCAGTTTCCGGGTCCACGTTTCTACCGAGTCCAGAGCTAACTAGAATAGAAATATATCCTGCTTGCTGTTACCCAAGGACTTGTGAACTGTTTTCCAAGAAGGGTGTCTTCCTGGCACACAGAAAATCAGATAATCCGGATGGACTGGTCTGCTCGGATTTTCGATCCAATCAGAATTTATTAAAATATCCTGTTTGCCGTTATATAGAAACTTGTGAACAATTTACCAAGAAAGGCATCTGTCTGGTACACAGAAAATCAGGTAAACCCGGGTGAACTGGCTGGCTCAGAGTCTGATCAAATCAGAGAAGCAAAATATCTTTCTTACTGTTATCCGGGTATTTATGGATAGTTTGCCAAGAAAGGTGTCCGTCTACTCGGTGTCTGTCTACCGGATGAACAGATCTACTTGGAGTTCAGGTTTAACCAGAATGGTAAAATTTCCTATTTGAAAGTTATCCAGGTACCTGTGGACAGTTTACCACAAAAGGTGTCTGCCGTTATCGCGCATATTGTAGACCTAGAAACTACTAAAGGAAATAACACCTTGTTGATCTATTCTCTGTCAGTGTTCAGTAACATCTGTCTGCACAATGTATCTTTCGTCGTCATTATAAAATGACACAAATTAGTTAACTCTAGATGTGAATGTTTAATACAATAAATGAAATTCGAACTTTCATAACATACAAAGGCGATCAATGTTGTAGGAAAACATATATGGCTGAGATTGATTTAATTTCGGTAGACTACAAGGCATAACTTATTATCCTTTTAAGATAAAAAATTGTTTTATACATGCAAAATATGACATTCTGAAAGAATGTCAGACAAAAGTCTGAATAATTATCAAATCTCATGCTTATGTTCTTTCCACTTCTCGTTTTGTAAACTGAATTTAAGATTATAATATGTAGAATGTATCCCACTTAAATGAAATCATTTTCAAAAATATGATGGATATTTTTACTCTTTACATAAGTTTGGAAAATGAAACTAAATTAAAAATATTTTGATTGCATAAAAGCAAGCTTTTCTTTCAATTTTAATAGGTATTAGTTTGAATGAGGATTGGAAAATTAATAACCTCTGCATTTCATCTTAAGTGCAGTAAAAGACATGACTATTTACTTAATTATTTTGTTCATTTTCTGTTCCTACCCACATAATTCATAAATTCTCATACTCTAATGCGCTTGAATTTCTTCTCTTACATTTCTTATGCTTGTGATTTTTATTGTTTCGTTCACTAGTATCACGTATTTCTTAATGTTTTATTTATATTTTCAAACTCTTTTGATTGTTAAATCGATAAATTATTCAAAGAAAATCCCGTGTGTTCACTTAAGGAAACATTTCATTTCAAAAGCAGTAATAAACATACTTTTAAGGGGACGCAATTGATTCTTGAATAATTCATTGACATAAAAAATTACACCTCTCAGTTTGAATGCAAAAAGCTCGGGTTTAAATATTGATAAGAAAAATATCAAAGCAATTGTGTGGAAAAGATTTTAAAATGTTTATAGAGGCAAATAGTGTTTTTGGATTTTATTAATGATATAATTGTACACGTGTTAATAGGAAAAAGATAGATATATCTTAAATATTAACTACCATTTATCATATACACAATTTCTAAGTATCCTTGTCTGGAACTGTGATAAACAGTTAAAAATGTTGCAATACACATTTCATGTAAAATTTTAGAATTTCCAATGCTAACTTATGGATCATATGACCCTTCAATCACTAATCGGCGAGAGCTTAAGAAATCTCTGCGCTACCCCGGGCCACCATGGTAGGTGGTACAACTTCGCACCTACCGATAATTGTGGGGAGGGGCATGCTTCATGGATGACTTTGGGATATATGGTTCATCTTTACGTGTGTTACGTTACATTTTGAAGACATCAGGAAGCTTCAAACAACCAACTTCAGCACATAAGAGATTAGAACTCGTAACCAAGCGTTTTAGTTTACCAGCTTCGTAACAACGACTGTTCTTTTTGTGTGACTCTACCATTCCTCCCCAAAGACTTCAAACCAACGAACGATTTTATAGGAAAAGAAAATAAAGAATCCTCGAAAAGTCTATCCATAACATACGATTTCCAGAAGGGAAAGGGAAGAATAGGGTGACTATGAACTATAATACTGCTAAATTATAATAACAGAGGCTTGTTTTAATTATAAAAGGTACTTCGACATTTAACCCCTACTAGTTGTATACAACGCAGATTCGATTAATCGAATTAATTAATTAATTAATTAATTCGAATTATAATTAATTAATAATTCGATGGGTTTTACTCTTCTGTGTTAGTAAAACTATCCTTGTATGTGTATGTCCATTACTTGATGTTGTCAGTTTTATGGCCTTTTGCCAAATACGACCTTTTGGCCATCAAACCCAATCCAACCAACCAACCAACATCCTGCGCTTGATTTTCCTAGTACTAAAATTTCAGACAACGTTAGGCACACGCACGTAAAAAAGACGAAATGCACATTCTAGAATAAAAACTTTTCGAGGTATTTGCAGGAATGCAAACAAACGTAGCCAGATAGTTCTTGGCATATTCAAATCAGGTAATCAAGGGTACTCATTTCATCCAATTTTTAAAAAAAGAGGAGTTACAATGGATCAAGTTTCAAAGCACAGGGATGTATGACAACAACAGATCGATGTATGACAACTGGCCGGATAAAGTCCAGCAGGTTACAAATATGCATCTTCTAGCACAGCTAACCTCCGTTGCTTGGGTTGAATTGGTTAACCCTCTACGGGGCTCTATGTGTAAATATCAATCTGCAACCTTCAGTCTTCCCTGTATGACTTCATACCAGTTTTGACCTCTTTGACCAATAGAATGCTTCATAGGATTCTTTCAACCAATACATGGTGTTATTTAGCCATTTAATGCGTCGTAAGGTAAATTAAATGCGTCGTAAGGTAAATTAAATGCGTCGTAAGGTAAATTTAATGCATCGTAAGGTAAAAACAACTCGGAAATCTCTGACGCTCAGAGATTAAAAAATATCAGTACCCAGAACCTAAATTTTAACCTTGGAAGAACGTTAAAATTCTTTTTCGGAGGCTGCGGTAGCCCAGTTGGAAGAGCAACAGATTAGCAAACGGAGGGTTGCGAGTTCTAAACGCGGTCCAGTCAAAGACCGTCGTGTGCACGGGGCTCGTGCATGTCAGATATGCCGTGGCCTCAACTGTCCTCACTTCGGCGTGGTGTGGAAGTTTGGAGAGTGGGGTGCCAGCTCAGGTGTTGATCTTGCCATCTGATCGTGGTTCAAAATTACAAGACTTTGTCTTTGGATCTTTCCCTTCGGGATTGTTCCCGGAAAGTTGTCAATAGGCTCCAGTGTCAGTAATTAACTACCTACCCGTTACATTCTTTACAAATGAATGGAGGCATAAATCTAGAGGAATTGTTTTCTTTTTTAGTTAGATTTCGAAAACATAAGGTAGCCTTTACATCTGACATAAAAAGGATGCATAAAATCATACAAATTAATCCTGATCAGAGAGAACCTCAAGCATTGGAAAAATGGTGTGAGTGAACCAATTAAGATTTACAGACTGAATACAGTCATATACTGGGCAACAAGCGCACCTTTACTTGCCACTAGAACCCTTAAACATCTTGTCAGCAGCAGCAGAGGAGACAATGATGTCTCCTCTGCTTTTGAACTACAAAAACAGTTAATTGGAATGTTTCAGTCAGACGGAATGAAGCTACACAAATGGTGTTCGAACGAAAAGCTTCTTAAACAAGAAGTGTATGTAGATCAAGATTATCATTTCGACAAGCCCGAGAAGATACAATCAAGACCTTAGTTTTGCACTGGGACCTCAAAAATGATTATTTTTGTTTTATTGTGTCACAGTCAAACACCTCCATCATGAAACACGAACTCTTCTGTCTTGTCGGAAATTGCAAGAATCTTTGGCCCACTTTGGTACTGGTCCAATTATTGCAAGGGCTGACATTCATGCTGACTGTCGTTGCTCGAGTTAAAATGTGATTTACATTTTAAAATGCCTATAAAATTTAAATTTTTATGGAAAGTGTATTGTTTTATGCTTTAGATGTACTTTTACTTCAAGAAAGTAATTTTTAGTTTGGGTTATTCCACGCTGGTTTTTAAAAATATTCTCATTGGATATTTTAATCAATTTTGTTTTTATTTTATCATGTGATGCATTATTTTCACATTTATCCTTTTTCAAATTGTAAAAAGATGGTATCAAATTTATTTTTAAGAACAATATCCGCTTATGTCGATTAGTCTTCTCACAAAACGTACTTTTAATATTTAGAGTACCTTTTCACAAAGATAGAAATTTAAGTAAAAACATTTTATAGTATATTTCACTTGAATTGAAATCAGGATTGTAGAGGTACGGATATTATATTTGTAGAGTGATTTTCTCTGCTTAAAATGCATTGCTTTTCAATTTAATGAATTTTAAAAATATTTAGCAAACTAATTTAGCTAATACTTTTACAAAATTTAAATTCAGGAAAACAGTATAATCATTGAATTGCAAAATATATTTTAAATGTATCAGAGGCTAGACATGAGCAAAGGAACGTTAAGAAATTTCGTAATTTAACAATTGTGGTCTAGAAACTACCCGGTAATAAATCAAAAATATAAAATCAGCAATTTTTAAATTTAGTTTCTCCAATATGAACATGTAGTGTACATACACGAGTGATTTGTAAAGTGTAAGTTTTACCACATGCTGTGAATAATTGATTTAACTCTCATGTTGCCATACTTTAACAGGAGACCAGAGACCAAATTGATACGAAAAGAAGACACTTTCGGGTTCACATCTCTTGTACACGTAACAAAATATTAATGGATTTGTTTAATAGCTAGGTAATGAAATTGCTCTCAAGTAATGGTATTTGCCTAAGTCTTTCAGGATCCATTAAGGTAATGTAGGATTTAAAATGTGCTCAACGAAACACTCTGATGCAAACTATGCGCCAAAATAGAACATGCGTTTTAATCTCTCTATCGTCGCTAAATATTTACCTCTGCATATGCGAATTTTTCATTTTGGCACTTGTATTAAGTTTCCTAGGTGAATTAACTTTTTTTAACTGACTTTTTTAACTCAGGTGATTTAACTGCTTTTATTTAAATACATTTTCTGAAATTGACTATACGTGATGCTCTTGAAATAGTGCTGTATTTGTAATTCGTAATTTTAGAATAAATTTGTTCGCAGTATATAAATATTTAGTTTCTAAAGTTTGATTATAAGTGTTTTATGGAATGCTTTATTTAAAACACTTCAAAAGTATATCAAAGCTCATGGAAAATATTTTAGAACCTATATCTTAACTGTTGTGATGCGATTTAGAAATCACTATATATTTGCGATATATATTATCTTGTGATATTGGTTATGTGGATTGAAAATTTAGAAGGGCATTTTTGTTTTTGTGACCAACTGAGTAATTTACATTCATGTAAGTATGTACATTTTGCTACGGGTTCAACGTGTACATTTTGCTAATGTACATGTTGAACCTTAAATATATTAATTGATATTCCACAGACTTCGGCTTAACGTATGCGAACCAAACCTAAATTTAAGACAGTTATAACTAGTTTTTACAATTTAGCTCTTAATTGGTCTTCCTTATTGAATGCAACTGGTGTTGTGCTAAAGGAATATTTTGTTAACTCTTTAATATACGCAAAGTACGTCAGATACCTCTTCAGTTTATAAGCACTAATTTCTAGACAACCATTAATGATTAGATACCACTTCAGCATTTGAACAGGAATTTCTAGGCAGCCACTGGTGATCAGAAACCTTTTAGACAGCCAATTACCTACCAGACACCACTTGAGCGTTTGAGCAGGAATAACTAGCAACCACTGGTGATTAGAAACATTTTAAATAACCACTAGCGCTCAGATCTTCAGCGTTTGAGCAGGAGTTGTAGACAGCCACCTGGTGATCAGAAACCTTTTAGACAACCACTAGCGATCAGATACCACCAGCGTTTGAACAGGAATTTATAGGCAACAACTGACGATCAGAAACTTTTTCAAGTGTCTTAAAAGTGTGTATATGAAGGAGTATTTCAAAATTATTCCTACACATTTAGTAGTATTCACTATAGATTTCATGAAAGATTTGATGATTAATGTGTAGTTTGAATTTGTGTACGTTAAAACTCTTACTAAAATATCTTCAGACCTTTTCATGTCTTCTGAGTAAATTTTAATCGACCATTGCTATATCGGTCTTTCTCTTTTCTAAGGTCTTCAAGAAGCATGATAAATCGATGGGTAATTTTTGGGTGTAGTATGATGATTTTCATGTTTTGGGGATTCCGATAAATTGTTACTTTCTTTCTCATCTGTCAAGTTTACCCCTACGTTTGTAAGTTTCAAAATCTAAAATTTTAAGGCGTAAATGATTAAGTTGTTAAAATGTAAAAAATCAGTTTCTGTGTGTTACGAGTACATTTTGCTTCTATTTTCATTCTTCAACGATTTGTAAGTATTTGACTGAGGTCAAAGCGACCATCTCGTAAAAAATAATTCAATAAAAACCGTTTGATTGTTAATACCAAAAATCGTTTGATTGTTAATACCAAAAATCGTTTGATTGTTAAGTACCATTTATTCTATCAATTTGTATACAAATCAACTCCCCTGAAGAAGGTGGTTACGGAAACTAGTTATTTCCCGACTTTTTAGTATTCATGAATCATTACAGCCCCATGGTGTCTGTAACATACGGCTTCGGCGGAAAGTGCTTGCATATAGTGGTGTTACACAGTTTAAATTACATTGAAGTGCCAAACTTTAGAAGAGCTGATTGACTGTAAGAAGCATTAGCACTCGGTACGTGTAACGGCTTACTAGTGTAGGTTCTTAAAATTTATCTTAAAATCATTGAACCATCTGAGAGTTACAAGATTTCCGAGCAATATTGCTTTTAATCCACAACACATATAACGACTAAATAACCACATCTGTTGGTTGAAGTCGGAACTGGTTATAGGACATGCAGGGTAGACTGCAGATTACAGAACGGATGTATGCGTGTGAGCTCAACAGGATTAATACTGAAGAATAATCTTTTTTGATGTGATATGATGATTTCAAAGTTGTCTTAAATCCAAAACAAGTATTCTTACACTACTTTCACGTAGGTGATTTCTGTAATTTTAATGAGCAAATGGTGATTAGAGATTATAGGTAGGTGAATTTACATCCACTGGAGCAACACAATGGGCTATTGGTGTCTGGGAGCAATCCCAAAGGGAAAGTTCCGAGGACAGCACCTCGTAGTTTGGAACCAAGGTCAGATAGCGAGGTCAACACATGAGGTGACACCCCACTCTCCAAACTTTGATCTCCACCAGCTTAAAGACATTTGAGGTCACAACAGATTTAACGTGCACCAGCCCCCCACGAACACAACTTGATTGAATCGAGTTTCGAACTCACAGCCCTCCGGTTGTTAATCATCCACTCCACTGGTGCACGATTAAATTATAAAAATACGATAAGTTAGTCTCGGTGTATAATTCTTCTGCAAAAAGTTAATTGAGATAAAAGTGCTATATCAGGGATAAGCTCCGTTTACTCAAGTCCATTTTCAATTACGACTAATTAAAGGTTGAACCATTTTCCTAATAAAATGATCCTTCATTTTTTACTTTACGAATAAATAGTAATCTCGATCTATGATACATTTGTCTTCAGATACCCCCCCCCCCTTAAGTCACAAATACAAGAAAAATCTTTCATAAAGAACGTAATAGCGATGTCAATGCCTTTAATTAAGTTCAACCTGCACCTAGGTATTGTTCATATCACAAGAAATATCGAACGTTATTGATCCAAGATATCCCACCTACGCCCCATTGCATCTATATATCTTTTACCACAACGCTAATTTTGATTTCTAGGATTACTTGGAGCGTAGGAGTTGAAATTGCATACAAACATGTCTCTGCACATGCATTACTGTGCATTAATTATGAATAACGAGAAGATTTCATGTAAGCGTAAGAATTGCAGCAAACATACTTACATATTCATAAACGTACAGCTTATAGTTGATCTAATTCGCATAAAGTTTATTGATTTGGTATTTAGGAATTTATTTACAGACATATCCTTAAGTGTAATTTGGGACAGCGGATTTTCAAAACAAACTTTTGCTGTAGGATCCGATTGTTATGAAATTTGAGTTATTATTTGTTTCCACTAAGAAGCTTTTTTGTAAAGTTTGGTTGAAAAATATTACATCGTCAGGAAGTTATTGCATAAAACGTGTTAAATTTTTTTTCTTAAATTAGCAAAAAATTACAGGGCCCCATTCGCATTAAATGTCCATCTATTGTCAAAATTTGGATCCATATAATAGTTTGTAAACGTGTAAATCAAATTTGCTCCATTCGGTAAATCAATTGTAAGGCAAAAATATCTATACTATAATTGTATTATAACACCTAAAATTTTGCAAAAAATGCATAGGTTAAGCAACATTTTAAACCAAAATTTTAAAATTTGGAAGCATTATGAATTTTTCATTTGTACTGAGATATATATAACAGATTTAAAGGATTATCCAAAAAATTCAAGTAAATAAATTAAAACCAGATGCGTGCAGGGAACATTTTGAAATGAGAAGAATTTTAAAAAATCTCAATCGGAGAAAAGCGTTTTGTATATACATATATACTATATCTTTGATGTGTTGCTGTATATGTAACTCCATCAAAAATGATCTTAATGGGAAAAATTCCTTTTGCTATTCACAGAAATTGACATAAATTTATTTTTAAAGCAAAAATTAAGATATTGGTCATTTTGACTGTGTCCACTTTGTGCATAATTGTGCTTAAAGTACATAATTGTTTTCCAGATGAGTGTTTCAGAATGTTTGAATTTACCATCTGTGTTGTTGGAAAATAAATACTGTAACTCTATCAAAAATATTTATATTACATTCACTGAGTTCTTTATTCATCGATTTTTAAAGTTTCTGACGCAGTTTAACACATTTTTTGGTGGTAACATTTTTATGGAGATACGTAGATTTTCGGCTAAAATACTACAACAGAACTTTTGGTAGAGGGCGCTCAAGACGGGCATTAAATTTGTTTTAATTCAGGCTTATATTTGAAGGTAAGTGGTAGCTTTTACCCCTATTTCAAATTCAAATTTAAAAAATATTTCGCCTTTCTGAATGGCCTACCCTAATTTACATGTACCTATTTTAGATGATGTATGTGGTTATATGGGCAATCCTGAAGGTACGTTTATTTAACTCTCTGAGTAGTATGGTATTTTACCCCACAACACATATGACTAAATAACCACAGCTATTGGTAGAAAGTATCCCAGGAAAGATTCTATTGGTCTCTTCTCAAGAATATTAGAATTTATAAGTAATGCAGAGAAGATTTCAGAAGGAATATATATGTGTGATCAGAGGGTTAAAGTAGATTAAGTATTTTACTACCTTCGAAATATGAGATTTATAACACCATTTCACTCATTCAGAGTAATGTAATGATGCAATATCTTTTTTACCCAGCATATATTTCATTCTTTGTTTCTTCACTTATTATATATAACATTAAAGCTTGAAAGTATTCCTTGATTAGCGTTAATTTTTCATGTACACCGAGAATTATTATCATAATTAGAATAATAATTTATTTTTGTTATCATACTCTTATTCTTTTCGAAATGAAAATTAAAATAATGACTTAGAAAAATAAAGATGTTTAGATTTATACTTTGTTTTCTCATTCAATTATGTGTATTAAAAATTGAAGTTTTTAAATAATACTTACATAGACGTTGATTGTTTTTATGTACGCAGATAATTATTAACATAAATAACCAGATTATTTTGTTCTCTGACTTAACTCTTTCAAAATAGAAAGTTAAAATAGTGATACAGAAAAATAAGGAAGTTTAGTTTTGTACTATATATCCTCATTTAATTATGTGTATTAAATTCAAGTTTTTAAGTAGTCCTTACTCAGAATTGACTTTTCTTATGTACGCAGGTAATTATTAATGTAACTAACCAAACAGATTATTTTGTTCTCTGACTCTTACCTCTAAAAATACAAAATTAAAATAGTGATGCAGGGAAATGAAGGGATTGAAGCAAGTAACCTGATTTCTGGCTTTAAAAAATAGTAAAATGTTTTACGTTTCGTGAATAATGTAATTATATAGCGTTATACCCTAAGTGGGACGTTATGTTGCTCCAGTGCGACGTTAATTTAACTACCTATTTACCTACCCAAAGTGGGTACTTCTCCCTGTACGCACTGAATGAATCTTAGAGGGCAATAATGGCCCCACTGGAAAAAGGGAGACATTTAGGATCAAGGATGGGCAATAATGGACCCACTGGAAAAAGGGAGACATTTAGGATCAAGGATGGGCAATAATGGACCCACTGGAAAAAGGGAGACATTTAGGATCAAGGATGGGCAATAAGATGATTATAAAAACTATCGTCTAAAAATGTTTTAAGCAAACACTTATCCACTTGACCATACAGACACTTACAATACTGAATTGTCATTGATTCTTTTGGTTCATCTTTCTTTAGTGAATATTATAATTATTGAATTACTTAAGCTATCCTATTTGTGATTATTTTTACTGTTACTGTTTTGATTGATATCAATTGCTACTAATATTGAGTAATCTAGTGTGCTTATGTGCAATTTATTTTTATTGATTCGTTTCAATAAATAGCTTTATAATTTCAGTTCCACATTGCTTTATTTCTAAAGTAACTCCTTAAAATTCTGTGCATGCATAAATGTTTTGGTGACATTAAACAATTAAAGTAAAGCCATATTTGCAATGTTTTATTAATTAAGATAGTTTTCCAGAGGGCTGCCGAAAAGAATTGTCCCTCAAATTAGGGCGTTGAGTCGAAATTTTTTTGTGAAACTATGTACGAAAGGATAATACATCTGCTAACGATGATGTCCAGATTATCTTCTTTAGATAAAGACGGTGCTTGTAGTTTTTCTTTGCTTCAAACCTCAAGACGATGATTGATTTATTTTGCATGGAATTATCGCTAATGAAACTCGTTTTATCACACTAGGCATGCTACAGAATGATGAATGAATCTTATCAGTAAGTTGATGCAAAAATCGAAATCTCACATAGAAAGAGCTTATCTAACTTTATGTAATTTTATCTAAACTTTCAAAGCATAGTTATGATTTGGTTTCCACAAACGCAGAACTGAAACCCATTTTTGTAACTTCGGTTCAATCTTCGCCAATCAAGATGATAGATACATGACGCCTTATTGGTAGACCTTACAAAATATTTAGTTTTATTATTGAGCCCCAGATGGTGTGATGAGAGTGCCCGAAAAAAGCAAAGCTTACATCACATCTTTACTGATTTATAGCGGGTTTCAAAATTTTCTTTCATCACTGGATGAAAAATGAGATTCTTGCCAAGATTGTGAACGTAAATATGCTTGAGTTATTTGCGCGTGTGACAAAATATGAGTCATAAAAGGGAGTGCTTAACAAAATATACAAATTCTTAGACAGGGTCAGAGCCCTAAGCTTTTAGGGGTCTTGTTTAATCAATATTAACGCGTATGCACGAAGACTTTTTATGTCTGACGTATCTTCATTTTGTTACTTATAGATTTACGCGACTTTGACACAACACAAAAACTTCATTCTGAGTGATAAAAAATTGCATCCAGATAACGGAATAAGATATAATTAGATTTTAGCTGCTCTGGCTTTCTGTCTTCCTCAAAACTTTTTTATGCGTAAAATAAATGTCGGTAAAAATTCGAAAATATTAAAATATAATTTTTTCAACAGTTTCATACATTTTCTCAATTACTAATTACAATTTATGCAACTTCAAGTCATGTTTACATATTTGAAAGCGTTTTTACAAGGTAATAAGCAAAGAATTCGAGCTGCGTTTTCATATTTTTAATTAAGCATCTTGCTATTTTTTTACGACATGGTTTCTTATTATGTCGGTTACGCATGCCTACGTAATATGGTGGTTGGTTGGTTTATTTGAGTTTTATGGCGCAAGGCCCCGTAATATGACAGAAACACCTTTTATTAATGTTATTTAATACTCAATTTTTATTATTTGTAAGTGAACTTTTTCTTTATGAATGTTTCGATGTAACCCTGCTTAATTTATACTATCTTCAACGTTCTTACGTGCTTTTAGATACAATGGGAACTACTTTTAATCCTTAAGTAAATTAAAAATGTTTATAAAAATTATTTTACTTTTTACAACCTAAATAAAAGTTATTATTTTAACCCTCGTGATGGTTGATCTTGACGAGGTATCTCGTCATTAAATAAACTGACCAAATCTTGATGGACGTGATATCTCATCATTAAGAAGAAATTGACCAGATCTTGATGGATGAGATATCTCGTCGAAACATTTGGACGGTTAAAGACACTTTATTAAATCATAAATGGATCAAATGTCGCACCGTTATACAGTCTCACCTTACAAACAAAATAACAGTATTTTGAAGATGTTTAATTAAACTATAAGTGGATCATATGTCTCACAGTTATCATGGGTTGCTCCTAGTTGAAAAAACAGGTCACCGTGGCTCAGTGGTTTTGATCACTGCTCCAACAGCCTGCGAGCTATAGATGGAGCAGGTTCGATTCATATATCTACTTGAGTGTATTTAATTTCTCTCTTCAGTGTCAGTAAAAGCTTTCCTTTGTGTGTATATCCATTTACTGGACAAAAAAACATAGTTTGGAGCTGCTTGACCAGATCTGGTCCTTGCGGCATTTAAAAACTCAACCAACCTAGTTGAATAGTACAGCAAAATGGTAAATCTAATATAATTAGTGATAATAAGGAAAATAATGCTCAAATGGAGAAGAGATAACGTAATTGCGATTTAAAACCTCTTTATAAAAAGCTAAATAGCTACAGCTTATTCTTTTCATGTTGTGTGGAACTGAATAAGCTTAAGCTACTCTTTTATGAGCCCGGTTTCAATTACTAATTTTTACGGAACATAAGTTTCAACTTTGTTCCTCAGCAATTACAAGAGTACAGCAGATTTAAAAATTACTAAAATAAATTGTGAGTATTGATTTTTAAATTTAGTAATAAGTATATATTGAATGCTAAAAACTGCACAAGGGCTTTTTAATTTCACTCGATTTAGATAGCTCTGTCTGAAAAAAAAACACAATAAACATGCTTTTAGATGCTGTTAGATGCACTCCTTTGGAGTCTCTAAATTGAATGATTAGAATGATAACTATAGACAAATCTTGCCTATTTGTAAAAGAATCAGGCACAAAATATTATAAGAATATTGGCCTAAGCATACTATTCTAGCATTTTATGTAAAATTTTCGAGCATTGATTTGTCACATTTCGGTGAACGGTCGTAAATCTCTGTCAAAAGTATTCAATGGATCTTGTGACAGCATTGAAATGAATGCTGTATTTATGTTTCGCAAAGGTCCGTCAAAGTTAACAAAATGGAATACACTACTTTTTGTAAATACATCCAAACTTGTTTTTACAACGTCAGTGCGCTGAGAAAACGCATATCAAAGGAAAATGCATGCATAAATATGCAGTGAAAACATTAGTGACAATATTGGGTATAAAATAATGATGGATGGAAAAGTTATAACATTTTGTTGACAAGAAAGAAAATTTGTATGGTACCTCGTAAAATTCAAATATTTTTGCAGAAAATCGTAAAATATAGTTTTACCGATTTAAGCAGCAAGAAAATTCAAAGAGTTTACGACGTTTTACAACTTTCCTTAATAATCTACAACTATATAGAGCAAAACTGAAGTAGTAAAACTTTTAGAACTATTTCCTTGTAATGTTGTTTTGTATTTTAACTTTAATTTCTTGTTTTAAATATATTTCTTATAATGTATAGTGAACAGTTCAAAATTACAATCAAAGCTGTTCGAGATACACAGCGGGTCAGAAGTTAATCACGAAATAGTAAATCTGATATAGCTCTTTGAATTCTACCTTGATTGACTGCAAGCCTCTTAACAGTATGCAATTATTTGGAATCTTTCAAACGCTTCCTCAGAGCCACAATAACGAAACAGCTCAAATCAAGCAGTAGAAATTTTCTCTGATCATTACAACTCCTTGATACGAAAACATCGTTTACGTCTTACGCCAAACCTATATTTGAAGTGCAGTCTATCGTAAGTTCTTTCATTTTTGCATATCCCACTTAATGACCGCAGTAATTTCACACCGTGAAATCCAACCATACTCTACAATTAAGAATTTGCATTCCTTGATTAAATTTTGGTAGACAGTGTGGCACGAAAGATTTTGCGTGTCTTGTATCTAAGAAACTTTCAAGAGGTGTGCATCTGGGGAGACCAAATTCAAATTTGAATCTTTCGTTAAACGCCAGAGAATCACGATGTTTCCGAGTAGTACTTTTAGCCCACAATTCACACAATGACTGAACAACCAAATCTATTGGTTGAAAGAATTTTAGGAGATTCTGTTGGCAAAGTTGGCGAAAACTGGTTAGAAGTCATGGAGGGAAAATTGTAAGTTGCTCAATGGATATATGCGTGTGAACCCCTAAAGAAGTTAGAAAATAAAAGGTTTAATCTGGCAATGTGCATCAATCTTTGCTCTAAATTAATTCTTTAATGATGTGCCACATTTTTTACATGTGGCACATCATTAAAGAAATTGAATTTCGTGCAGAATCTGGAAAGGTCTGTAGTTAAATGAAAGAATAACATAGTTTGCTTCAGGACGTGAAGGTGTTGATATGCTGATACTTTTTGAAAAATAACAAAGTAAGGAAAAGTGTAAAAATATGAGAAAACATTGTAGCGATCTAGCTTACAGTGACAGTGCAGTTCGATTTTATTAAAATAGTTTGTTCGTTATTTTAATGCAAGTGCCTAGATTACCGCAACTATTCCTTACATTTTATGCATAAGAAGTTACACAAAGCACCTTTAAATATTGCTTTTACAATGTGTGCTACCTAATGCTAAACTATGCTGACAGATCAAAAACAGAAGCTTTTGTTTACAAATTCAGCAACTAAACTTTACGAAGCCTTCAGTAGCATGCTTCCAATGCTTAAGGCATGTTTAGGTCATGCATTCCTTTTAAATATGTTAACTTTTTTACGCTCTAACATTAATATTTCATGTTTGGGTAAAATAAAGAGACGAGCTTAGCAATGTCTGCATCTCTATAAATTGTACGATCACGCAGTATTACTTGACATAAATCAGAACATTTTTCGAAATTCAATTCAAATCTTTTTAGATTGTTACACAGATTAAATATTTGCAGAAAATAAGTTTTTTAACAATTTATAAAGATTTAATACACAGAAACGAGTTAAAAATCACTGATCCATGCCCAGCAGCAATGGTACAGATATTTGGTGGTCCTCCAAGAAACAATATTAATCATAAACAAATTATCTGTGGAATGGACAAATCGCACTGTTTACTATAACTGCTTTAACAAAGTCTTCAGACACAAACACAATTTTCTGTTACTATTTACTTAACAAATCCAGCATTAAGCTAGTGAAGAAAGATAAAGCAGGCTTATTTTTCTTTCACTTAAGGAATCGTCCAATTACATCAAAATGAGAAAATTCTTATTCAAAGGAACATGAAAGGAAAATAAAAACAACTTGTGTGCTTAAAAAAAGGCTTACTACAACTACCTCGTACAGTGTTTAACAAGTGCCTTTGCACAAACTTTATTTTCGCCCGCGGCATGAGATAGTTTCACTAACTCAAAATTTCAGAGCAAATAACCGAAGTTTTACTAATAAATTCTCCATTTAATGGATACAAGTGTTGTATTTAAAACCGGGAATCAACTTGCATTTTAAGATAAATGCATAAATGAATGTTTCGAATGAAATCAACAGAACTGTGAATGAAACTTTTGATTCTTATGCGATTTCGTTTGATTAATGCTTGAACCCATGAACAGTTCGTGCATATTCGGTGCTTGCGTGCAAATCTATTGACTTGGAGTGCTAGGTAGACGTTAAGTGAATTGATTTGCCAAATATTAAAACAACATCCATTCATCAGTTTAAATTGTCTGATACAAACTCATGGGCAGAAGTTATTGTAGTCTTTAGCGTCTATGCGAACAAAGTTCGCACATGTGTATGTGTAACAAGAGTAATGATTACAATACACGTCGAAGCGTTAGTCTGAAATGTAAAATTCGCTCAATATTTCAAAATAAATTTACACACATGGCATTTCAGCAACATATATTTGGCAATTACATAGAAAAGTTGCAGATTGAATACGTTTATTGTAAACAAAATCTATAAATGGCAGAGAATATGGAAGAGTGTTAATATTCTGAATGTGCAGGATTGCATTTGAAATTAACTGAGCATTTAATATTGTACCTGGAGAGGAAATGTCATTTTCCAAATGCAGAGTGTGTAGTTCTCTATAAATATTCAATACACACATGCAACTGCGAATCCAATATCTTTGAATTATTGTATACAATAGCGGACATAACATTAACGATCTAGTAGTCGCACATTGGTCTTTTATTCACACACGTACATTTGAATTACTGTTAAGTCCTCTCTACATAAATGCAGTTACACAATGCTATTTTATAGAATATAATGAATATGTCCTTACCAGTAGAGAAAGTTTGGTTGCATTCGTGTGAAAAAACACTTTTGCGTAAAATACTTGAAACTGCATCTTGAATATGTATATCTTCTTCCGGTAGAGATAGTTTGGTTGAATTCTTAAGAACTTTTACGTAAAATACTTAAAATTTCATGTATTGAATATATCCCTTTTCAGTAGAGAAAGCTTGTATGTTCAAGTGAAATTGGGTGTAAAATGCTTGTAAATATTTATTTTGAATATGTCCTTTACCAGTAGAGAAAGTTTGGTTGAATTCTTGTGAAAATTTTTTTCTGTAAAATACTTAAAATTGTATATCTTTAATATATTCTTTTCCATTAGAGGATGTTTAGTTGCATTCTTGTGAACTTTTGTGTAAAATACTTGAAATTTTATAGCTTGAACTATACTTTACCAATAGAAAAGGTTTAGTTGCATTCTTGTGAACTTTAGTGTAAAATACTTTAAACTTGTGTAAAATAAAGGGTTTTAAAATTTTAGATTGACCTAACCTTACGGATTGATGTACGCCTACTAATGTCATGATTATAACCTATCCCTAAAGAAATTAATATTATATTTTGCATTTAATATCCGTCTAAGATTTATTTTGAATTTTTAAAACCTTCTAGAGAAGTAATTTCATCATAATACACTGCTGGCCACCGTAAATGCAACACCCTGAAGGAAGCATGCAAATAATATGAAATTTACAACATGCATTAGCGGAGGTGAGATATGCAAATGATTAGAATTTCAGCGCAGACGCACATCACGCGCGCCTGTGGCGCCACTTCAAAGCGCTATTTAAGGCTTGGAGATTTCGACGATTTCAAGTACGGCAATTGTGTTTTTCTTGTGGTTTTTCAAAAAAACGATCAATTATGCCTCGTAGAAAACAGCGATCATCTTTTGTTCAAGTATCCGAGTTCGACAGAGGAAGGATAGTGGCCTACCGAGATTGTGGATTATCTTTCAGGGAAATCGGTAGTCGTGTTGGACGAAACCAAACAACTGTAATGCGGATATGTGATCGTTGGATGCAGGAGGGTACGACGGACCGACGTGTTCGATCGCATCCACCTCAGTGCACCACTTCACGTGATGACAGGCATATTGTGCGTATGGCAGTGACGGATCGCTCAGCCACATCACGAACCATAGCACAGAACATTCAGTCTGTAACCGCATCATCCAGTGTCTGCGTGTACCATTCGACGCCGTTTACAGCAGAGTGGTCTGTCCGCAAGATGTCCATTGCTTCGTCTACCCTTGACGCAGAACCACAGACGTTTCCGCCGCCAATGGTGCGATGAAAGAAGGATGTGGACGGCAGAATGGAATGAAATTGTCTTTACTGACGAGTCACGCTTCCGTCTGCAACACCACGATGGTCGGATTCGAGTCTGGAGACACCGTGGAGAGAGGATGCTGAACAGCTGCGTTATGCACCGCCACACTGGTCCTGCACCGGGTATTATGGTATGGGGCGGTATTGGATATCACTCTCGCACTCCTCTAGTACGCATTGCCGGTACTTTAAACAGCCAGCGCTACATCTCCGAGGTGTTGGAGCCAGTTGTCCTTCCTTACCTTCAGGGCTTGCCCACAGCCATATTTCAACAGGATAATGCGCGACCACACGTGGCACGCATTGTCCAAGGGTTCTTCGTCAATCGGCAGATTGAATTGCTTCCCTGGCCAGCTCGCTCTCCGGATCTTTCGCCGATAGAAAACATGTGGCCCATGGTTGCTCAACGATTGACCCAGAATACATCCCCAGCTGCCACACCAGATCAACTTTGGCAACGTGTGGAAGCTGCTTGGTCTGCTGTACCCCAAGAACACATCCAAAGTCTCTTTGAATCAATGCCGAGGCGTGTGGCAGCGGTGATCTCCAACAATGGCGGCTACTCTGGCTACTGATTTTGGCAGGAACCACACTTCACAGAAGTCTATAAATTTAATCATTTGATACTTGGTCAACATGTTATCTACAAAATAAATTTTGTTGTGATATCTCTTGTATTTCTTGGTGTTGCAATTTGGGTGGCCAGCAGTGTATATCACTACCATTCGGTCTAAACTAACAAAATATTCTCTAACAATAGTGAAGTTTTAATTACTGAAGAATGCACTAAAGCAATCATAACTAAGAAAACTAGTAATACTGTTTCTTACCGTAATTCCTACCAATGTCCAACACCATTATCTACTACTATTTTATTACTCTAGCAGACCGTAATTTATCATATGCCTCTGTAATTAAAGTGTTTAACATATGGCATATTCAGTATTCAATGAATTGACAACCAGCAATAATGAAACATTTGGCACGCATTAATTATGTATTTATAAAAACACTAGCATATTAAGACTGAAATCGCTTTGTTGACTTAATCGCAGAAGTTGCAAATGAAGGTAGAAGAACAATGCACAACGATTCAAACCAAACCCTACAGTCCCTATTAAGCTTGAACGCATTCCGGACGTTAATGAATGTATATCAACATCATTCCCTACGGCTGGATCTCGGGAAAGATCTCTGAGATAACTATGGTGTTAGAATCCCGAAAATTCCTGGAAGAATCCGGAAAAAGAAGCGAGGAATTAAGACTTAATGACGAGGCATATTCATTTGCAGATGCTACAATGACCTGTTGGAAGTATAGATTGCGCCTATCAGGTCTTTTGTATGATGTGTAAAGGCTTCAAGAGTCGCGCTTTTAATGGAAAGCAATTTTATAGATAATATCGGAACTGCTTTAAGTGTACTGTTGGAATTTGCGACAATAATTGAGTTGTTTTCTGGTATACGCACTTGTAAGAAGTAGAAATAATTCCTTATTAGTTTATCTTACTCTATCAATTATAATGGTGAATATACTATAGACTCATGCATACGGCAGATTATTATTAAAGTTGATTTATTCATTCAATTACCATTTGAATATATAGTCATTATTTTTACTTTGTTATAGGATAGAATCATTTGGAACGATTTTATTGGTCCTTTACTTGTAATAGAATCATTGAACGATTTTATTTATTACTTAGAATAGAATCAATTGGAACGATTTGAGTTGTTCTTTGCATGGGATAGAATCATTTGAAATGATTTTATTGGTCCTTTACTTGCATTAGAATCATTTGAAATGATTTTATTGGTCCTTTACTTGCATTAGAATCATTTGAAATGATTTTATTGGTCCTTTACTTGCATTAGAATCATTTGAAATGATTTTATTGGTCCTTTACTTGCATTAGAATCATTTGAAATGATTTTATTGGTCCTTTACTTGCATTAGAATCATTTGGAAATAATATGCTGCTGCTTCCCTTATAAGAGAATCCTTTGGAAATATTCTAGTGTTCATTTCCTTTGAATATAATCCCTTGGAAATATTCTATTTGATAAGAAGGTCAAAATTGGTTTGCAGTCATGTAGTGTAGACTGCAGATTGCAAGGTGGAATTATGCTTGTGAACCTTTCAGAGGGTTAAAAGATAAATGACTCGCATAGTTCCAACAGAATGTGCTTGTCTAGTAAAAGATGAAGTAACTGAGCCATGAACCCTCTACCAAGTTCACTTTCTTTTTACTGAATAAGCGAAATTCACCCAAGCCAGTTTTCATAAGATGTTATTTTTTAGTTTTATAAATTTTTTGGTACTACTTTCTCCTCGAGAATCTCATTTTTCTGTGAACTTTTCCCATCGTAACTCTTGTATTTCTGGCGAGATATACGCTACTATTCGGGATGGAATTTCTAGACTGCTTGTATGAGGGTCTCGTAAATCCCTTTAAATTTTTCCTTGCAAAAGGTTTGAAGCCAGCATTAGATTGAGTAAACTGGAATGAACGACCCAAAACTGTTTTTAATTTTTGCGCACATGAGGTCTTATTGATACATGTATTAATTTGTGAGTAATACAAGGTATTAGTTTCATTGTTAGTCGCTTTTCTGTTTGTATGATTTCATTTTATGTACTACAAATACTAAAATAATATTTAAAAAATATTATAAAAGTACTAAAATATTATGGCTGTTTATAATATTTTACTAAATACTATAGTTTTATAAAATATTAAGCAAGTACTAAATAAAGCTAGTACTAAAATATTATAAACATTAAAAAATATTTCAAATATTTGATTTTTCTTTCAAGAGTCAAAGGCACCTGCTAGTTGTAGGCGATATAGATTCCATTCCTGTAACTGTACCCTGGGTGTATTTCTCTTTTCTGTGACAGTAAAACTTTCCTTGTGTGTATGTCCATTGTTTGACGTTGTCTGTCTCATATTTGCGTCAAAAAACTCAACCTACTTCCCAAGATTCAAAATCAAGAATCAAAATTATTATGAGTTTGCTACAAATTTTGTTCCTTTGTTTTGTGATTAACATATTTTCCTTTGTCTTTACCTTCAATGCACCTACATTGTATTATTGAAGATTCAATTCGTTTTGGTGAAAAAGTAAATGTGTTGGTTCAAGCGAACGGTTAAAACATAAATTTTAATTTGGTTGGGTTTTATGACGCAAGAGCGATATTTGGCCATGCTGTGCCAAACACAAGGCAGACAACGTTAAGCATTGGACATACAAATACAAAAGGTTTTGCTGACACAGAAGAGAGAAATACACCAAATGAGGAATTGAACAGGACAAAAATCGAACCTATGTCACCTACAACTCAGATTGTTAGGGCAGTGGGCAAATCTACCGAGTCACGACAGCACACACCATAAGCAATTTAAAAGAATTGAACCAAGCTTCGTGTTAGTTTAATACACTCGATATCAAAAGAGCGAATACTCGTCCTTTGTTGAACAAATTCCATTGAACCAGCAACGTGCAGATCAACAACTCGTCGGGTCAAACCATCAATACCCTAAATGTGCATGGTCAGAAAGAACTAGCCATATTCAGTGTTGATCTTATTAACCTTGTATGAATAAATTTTATGATCTATGGTGTTATTGTTTGTAAACTGACATAAACAAATCAATGAACTTTTGGAATCTAATGATGAATAAAAACCGTATTTCATACGTTAGGACTAGTTAAAACTATCGGAATAAAATCTGAAATATAAAATATATTTTTTTAAATGTAGTCAAATCAAATATTAAAATATCGTTAAAATTGCATAGGTTGGTTCGGTTTGTCGCTCTACGTTCACGTTTTGCTACATGAAAGATGATTAGACCATGAATAGATTTCTGTCACTAAATACTGACAAGTTTAACAAAAGATACTGATATAAGCCAACATCAAAAAGTGCAGAGTATTTTAATACTGGATCAGATATCACCTATTGAATTCAAATAAAACTATTATTGCAAAAAAGCAATTCCATGGATTAAAACACATCTTTGTTCAATTTGAAAAGGCAATGATTAATAAATTTTATAGTACATATGAGTGATTCATTTATTTTAATTCTATACATAGTACTCAAAATCTTTAATGCATAGTCTTAAATGAATTTACTTTATTGTTAGAACGTCCATAGGTTTACTAGATATAAAATTTACAGTTGGATCAATTTCATATGACAAGAGTTATCCCCATAACTGCTTATGAAACCTTTCATATGATTCTTATGATATCTTGCTGATGATGGTTGTGAAACATTTGATATGATGCATATGGTAATCTGCTTATGATCCTCTTGATATGATCGTTATTATATTATGATTTTTAAGATACCTTTGATATGAATGATATATGAAAAATTTGGTAAAAAGGGTGTGTGTTCACACACCGCATGGTATAGAACTCCTCATTATCTCGACAGTTAATTATCCAAATCTATCGAAATTTGTATAAAATTCTTCTTTGTGAGAAGGAAGCATCCATATTCTGTTTCGAGTATTAAGATTGGATTTCTGGTGGCGTTATGCCCCATACGGAAGGCATTTGTTACAGCTGCTTTCGTATAAATGTTTAAAAATAAACCAAAATAACAAAAGCATCACAAGTAAGAAAACCGGTAATAACGTATGGTGACGACAGTAACTATCATTAATTTCCGAAACCGTTAAAAACTGGAAATTCCTTACAGGTTTTCACCAATTGAGAATTTCCGTACTTATAATATCATATTAAAACTTGTGTTAATATGATATTGACGTTGAGTTACGTCTTTATCCTCATTATGGGCGATTAACTTGGGTAGGTATTCTAATTTACTGAAGCAACGCAACGGACTATTGGCGAAGGTCCAGGATCAAACCCGAAGTGATGAACTTGGAAATTGAGCGTTCCGAAAATATAAACTCGCAAATAGAGAAATAAACCGAGATAGTGCATGTACCTTTGGATAGAAGAAATAACATTTGCAACGAACGGAATAGAATTATCTTTTGCGAAGTGGGCCTGAGAGCTGAAAACGTCGCGAAAATGTCCTGCATTTGGCCCGTTATCGAGTTCTCACTCATCACTTCAAATGTCACCACGTAGGAACATAATGTCATAGCGCTTAATAAGCACCACAGTTCGGACCTAGAGAGTTTCTCTATAGGACGCGTATCACGTCGGCGGGAAAACCACAAGATAAGTGTAATCGACGTGCCAGGTCGCTGTCGACGCCATAGTGAGGCAGCTGCTTCGCTAACTGGACGACAGTCACGATATCAACGGGTGCATAAAAAAGCACTTGATACTTCTCATATCTTCCCCCTATTTTCCATGTATGATTCAATTCTATCTGTAAAGTACCGTGATTTGTCACCCAATAAATGATGATTGTACACACAACGTTTCGTTTCACGCTCTACCCACACTTGGGTTTACGTAAAGATATTCAGCATAGTAAAGCTAAGCAGGTGTCAATATTTTATAAGTACGGTTTAAGAAAAGATAATTCTCCTATGAAGACATTTCTCGAAAAGGTAGATGGATGGTAATTTGCAATATTCAAAACTAACCACTTGTATTTGAAAATACTTTCAAAATGTATCTCACGAGAAGCGAAAGGGACTAAACTTAAATTCAAATCAATATGAGGTATAATATGCAGCATCTTCCAGAACGCACATAAGATGAATAGTGAGTTCATTTTCAAAAGAATTTAATATCTGCAAGTTCAAAAGAAAAGGAAGTAGAGAAAGAAAGATACTCTTTTCCCTCGAATACAATTCACAAGTCTCAATTTGCGTAACTGCGGAATAACAACCGAGAAGAGTGTTGCAAATGCCAACTCCTTCGCAGAAACCGTTAACCTTCTGTCTGTATACCCCCGGATAAATATAATAACAGAAGTTCTCTGAAAGGGAGCAGATTCGAACGAAAGATCCATTGGAAGTAAAACGCACAAGCAAAATAAAAACGCGGTCGAAGTATAAAGACGCGTGAGCATCCTGCCTTCAGTAACAGGAAAAAATGCATAGAAGATCTTTTAAAGATTGATCGAAAGGAATAAATATTGAGCGACGCTCTGTAAGCAAGAATGGTATGGAATCCATCATCTGTGTTGGGGAATTCGAGATGAGAGGGATCAGAATATGGGAGCATCTTATTTCAGAAATCTGATCGAGGAGGCCTTAAACTTGGGAAAGAATTATTTAATATGCTTGGATAAATGTGTGTATCATAGTATCATATTTTCGAATATACGGTCAGTGGTTTTGTATAATTACTTCTCATGTGTCCATGGTTCGAAATTGCGAGTTGTCCTTGGATCCTTCCTTTGGGGATTGATCTCGGAACATCACCAATAGCCAGTTATTGCCTACTGCTTTAGTGCAATGTACTCAACTACCTATCTTGGATAATTGCTGGAATAAATATGCGATCGGAGTATTAAAAAGCATGAATCAATAATCACTGCTTTTGCTGCATTCTTTAGGTATTAGTGAACTAAGATTAATGTTAAGGCTTAAAAAATACACGAGGGCTGGCGAACGTTAAATCTGAAATGTCCTCACATTGGCGGCGTGATGTGGACGTTTTTAGAGTGTGGTGCCAGCTCAGGTGTTGTCCTCGTGATCTGACCGTGATTCCAAACTACGTGGTGTTGTTCTCGGATCTTTCGTTTGGGATTGATCCCGGACCGTCACCAACAGCCCGTTGTGTTGCTGACGTTAAGCAAATACACCCTTTCGAATTTTCATATCATTGCTTTTATCCTCCAAGTGGTTTCGACAGATATTTTGTCCAACAAGATCTGACCAATTTTGCTAATGACGAGAAACTTTTTCGAGACAACCACCAGGAGAGTAAGCCCCCTGAGACTCATGCACACATTATACCAATGTGCTACCTGCAGATTTTCCGGCATGACTTCGAACCAGTTTGTGAACGTTTTCACCAACATAATCCTAAGAATTCATTCCACCAATATATTTGGCTATTAAGTCATTACGTGTGTTATAGGGTAAAATCAATAGTGTACTACTCGCAAATGTAACGATGCTCGGAAGGTGAAAAGCTTACAACACACACCAAAAACTGCAAGAATATCATGAAATTATATTGATTGATTGTCTTAAATTATATTGATTGTATGCTTGAAAAGGGGATCTCAATTATTAACATTCACGTCGAAACTACTTTTGAGAATTCAAATCATTTTAAGGTAATGAATGGAAAAGTTGGGTTATGTGATTTTCCCTGTCTGCGTCACTGTGTCATTTTGTATAAACATTTCGTAAAATATTATACGCTTAGCAACGTACGTATACAAAGGGGCTCCTTAAAATAATTGAGGTTATTTTTCCTTAAAATGTTTTATTAACTCTCTGAGAGTCAGAATATTTTCGAGTAGTGTTGTGTTGCTTCCCCCAAAACACACATAATGACTAAATAAACAAATCTAGAACGCTAGGATAGAATCTAGGTTCTCAGACAAGAAGATCAAAATTGACTAAAAGTCATGCACGGAAGAATTCAGGTTGCAGAATGGATATATGTGTGCTAACGGTTTGGAGGGTAAATGTCTTTAACCCTCTGAGGGTCATGTACTCTTTGTTCCACCATGCGTAGTTGAGGATGAGGACCTGTAGTTTTCCCTGCATGGCTAACCACTTTTTGACGTTTTCATTACTGGAATCTTTCCAAGATTCAATTTGTTGGGTGCAAAATTATCTGTCTCATTTCCTATCCAGACATTTTGCCAAGTTGAAGAAAACTAGGATAAGGAGTAAACGAGTTGGTTCAAGCGAGCGATTAAAACTTAATCGATTTAAGGTTGGTTGGGTTTTATGACTCAAGGGCCGTATTTGGCCATGCTGCGTAAAACACAAGACAGACAACGTCAAGTAATGGACATACACATACAGAAATAAAATTTTACTTAATCAGAAGAGAGAAACACACCTAGGGAAACACACCTCAATCTGACAGGAATCGAACTTATGGGAACTACAACTCGAAGGTTGCAATAGCCAGCCGACAATTTCCATTGGTGGAGCAGCAAGCTTTTCATGATTTCCATTAATGAAAATTGTTCAGATCTCATTTGGTCTTGAAATGATATTTTCCTGCTTTGAAACCAAATACAATTCGTATACTTACGCCTTAAATGAGGAGATTATTTCTTAAAAGATATTAAAGCAATCCATTTTAGGACTTCCTTGTATATACTTACAAATAAAGGAACCCAAAACTGACCTTAAACTTAGAATGATGCCACTTGGCAGATTGATTTGGAATGGAGCCCCTTGACAACTGGAGGAGCATAAGGGAAATGGTCCAGTGTATCACATTCTAATTTTGGTTTGTTATTATTATAAATTTTAAAATGTACTCAAACCAATTCCTTAGTTATTACTGTCTTCAATGGAAAAATTAACACTCCAAGTAGTGTTTCGACGATTATCAAGATCCGACCTATTTGGCTAATGAAATGATATCTCGTCAAGATACTGTAAATTGTTTTATGATGATAAGATCAAGATCTGGTCATTTTTGACCTAATGAAGGGATACCTCGTCAAGAGAACCACTAAGAGGGTGTTAAATTATTTTACAAAGCATTCTTTCAAACCTCACAGTGTGTGTCAAAGAATCGGTGTGGGTGTGCTCTCAACCTTGAGAATGACAGCTGATAAGAAAATAGCCTCATGTGACCTACAAACAAATAGAAACATTAACATATACGTTACCATCAAGTCTCCGAAACGCGTTTACCTAAAAAATTTCATTTAAATAAAAGAATTTTTTTCAAAGGGTTTCAAGTCTTTCTAACTCAATGCGAGACGGTTTACTGGGGCTCTAACACTTACAGCACTTACAGAAGAGAACAATCCAAGCTGGAGCCAAGGCACACCATTCTTCTTTCCACCTCTGACTGTGAAATATGATATTTCATTGAGAGGCAAACTGCCGCTACCTTTCTGGAAAATTGCCTTGGGGCACGTCACAAAAGTAGATTAGGAGCCGTTCATATATTCCCGAAGCCGAGAATAAAATACTCCCACCAAAGGAAAACATCACCCAAATCCCTTTGATGCACGAAAGCCCTTCAGATTTTCAGTAACTTGTTCAAATAAGTGTTTGAAAAGAAGACACATGGAGAGCTCTTTGATTAATAAAGAAGATTGGATCGCTTTTCTTCAAGCCGCCCAGATGTACAGCATTGAGTTGATATTTAAGAGCAATTGAATAGTGGTAATGGAATTAAGTATAAGCAAATAAACATGAACTTACTCTTTAATGATTATGAATTTTTCAGTTTCGTTTTCAAGTCATATTTTTTTTCATAAAGTGGCAGAGTGGTTATGAATAATAGAGTGGTGCTTTCAAAACAAGATTTAACTGTGGTAAGGATGAGTGATATGTATGTATTCTATATGTTTGAAGTCTGCTTGAGGACTTTATGATTTAAAGAGCATTTTTCATGGTATGTGTCTTGTTTTATCAGATATAGAATTAACATTAGATCGCCATATTTCCAAATAGTGTAACGTTGCTTTTACCACACAACACACGTAATGACTAAATAACCACATCCATTAGTTGAAAGAATCCTAAGATTCTATCCACCGGGAAGGTCAAAACTGGTTAGAAGTCATGTAGGGAAGACTGCTTTTTACAGAAAGATGTTTGCGTGTAAACCCCAGAGAATGAAGTAGAGGTTTAAGTTAAAATACTATATAATTATAATGCAAATTCTATTAATGAATAAATGAAACTAGACTCTAGTTTGATAAAATTTATTTTTTATTCTCATACAATACTTAACTGACTTATAAATCCTCCGCACATTTCAAAGTAACTTAAAGTTAGTAAAAAATATTTTGCAAAAGTTAAGCAAATTCAGAACTTCTTTATCCCTACGTGAGTATGAGATGCATAAGTGCCTAATAATTTGCTAAAATTAAAAATCCACCATACAGTAGATACTTTGGTCATTGAAGGGTTAAATAACATTCCATATATTCTCATTTGGAGAAACAGCTGGGACTGATACTTGCAATGAAAGTACCTTATCCCAATGCAGGTTTGTTGGTTGGGTTTTATGGAGAAAAGGCCATATTTAGTCGTGCTGTGCCAAACACAAGACAGATAACGTCAAATAATGGACATAATAACAAGGAAAGTATTATTGATATATAAGAGCAAAATACACCAAGTGTTAGTTACAATAACTAACTTACACGGCTTACAACTCTCAAGTTGCTAACGCGATGAGCAAATCCACTAAACCACTCTGTCGTTGTACATTGAACTGATATAGCATTCGGGATGATGTTTAATAGAAATAATAAAACTATATTAACATCTTATCTGTGTATTAGAGACACAATATAACCGTTATGTATAATATAGTTCAACATCTGAAAATGCTGATAGCATATAACCTTTTTAGTTATCCTAGATTTATATGAGGGTAAATGAAAGCCTGACCAAACCAATAGGCACATCTTTTAAGTATTCTGATAGGTTATTATCATCGTTCACATTGAAATGTGACTTGGTATCACCTTTTGATTTTACCCTAGATTTAGGAGAGGGGAAATGAAAACAGGACAGCGGACTAATATGTAAGGAATCTACAGGCCATTAGCTACTTTTCAGATTTCTTATCGGTTATTATCATCGCTCACATAGAAATATGACTTGACTGAAGACTAATTCTGTGTTTTTATGTAAAGCGCTCTTCTTCTAATATAAAACCATAATTGTTTATGACTGAGGATTAGGATATGAAGCATTTTTCAAAAAAGAATTAAAAGTCACCTTAAGAGATATGCGTGGTTATTAGTGTTTACTTGTAACTCGCTTGTGGTTAAAATATCAGTTTTTTGTTCGTTTGTAAGTTATTTCTGTTTATATATCGCTGCAATCGTTAATAGTGGGAAAAGGCATCATTCTTTCCCAAAATAATTGAGGGACTGAAAGCCACCTTAGGCAATATGAGTGGCTACAGGTGTTTACATGGAACTCGCTTACGATTAAAACATCACTTTCTGTTCGTTAGTACGGTATTTATGTTAATATATCACGGCAGTCTTTAACGATAATGGACTAGGATATCTAAGTCTACTCTAACGATTGCCGAATTGAAAGGAGACAATTTGGCAGTTTGTGAGATTGGAGCTTATTTAGAATTTGTTTGATTTAAGACAACAGCGTTTTCCAAAAGTGTTTTGTCTAAATGCATCCTGCAATTTTCATAACTCGGTGATTAAACTTTCATGCGGTGCGGCGGGGTTCTCCATTAACCCACCTGATAATTTATCACTGCACTATAGTGGTCAGCCTCTAATGCAAACACCTGTTCCAAACTGCCACCATCTCTGGGAAAAGGACGATTTGTTTTTCCTACCTGAATATTTATTCCCCTTTGAAATAACACGGTAGTTTTGTCTCGACGAAGTATCTCGTTAATAGCAAAATCGATAGGATCTTGGACGAGATATCTCGTCGAAGTACTTGGAGGATTAAAACAAGTCGACTTATGCGACCACTTCAGCAGAGCTCGTTCCAATCAAAGAATGGCAGCACTCATAATCAAATTTGTTGGTGATTATCAAATTAACCATTTAATCCTCCCAATAATTTCGGGGAGGTATCTCGTCCATCAAGATCTGACTAATTTTTCTAATGACGAGATATCTCATCATAAAAATCAGATCAATTTTGCTAATGACGAGATATATCGTCATCAAGATATTGCCGATGTTTGATTTGGTCAATTTTAGGCAGCCTAGTCATTTTACCAAATATTACATTACAAATCAAGTTAAGTATGATGAAATTAAATCTTGATTATATAGCACAATTTATTCTGTTATATTTGCCATACCTTTTACTTTATTTTTGAAATATCCTCTTTCCAGCAGTCGAGAGTAATTTATCAACTAAATATCATTTAATGTAAGCTACGTATTTCCCATATGTTTCGATTGAACTACTCTTTATGTATGTAGAAAACTTCTTTTTATCAATTGTAAGAAGATTCAGTTGTGAATACCAAAATTACTTGTCTCATTTTAGAGGCACAGATTGTATTCCAATATTTTATATAAAGAAAGCTACCCGACATTTTTCAAAACTAATCGTGCATAATTTGCCTAAATATTTGGAGCAAACATTTGAGAATTCTCCCCAGACTCTTTTCAGTGCAGGGTAATCGACTTGGGGAGTTGGAGTCCTAAAACAAATGTTTAATCTAGGCACCAAGAAAAATGATCTATTTCAGCATGGCCAATATATTAATACATTTCCTCAAGAAAAATAATTCATTAACCTTTATTTATTGCTCTTTCCAAGAGTTTTTCATTAGATGGATTTTTACGACTATAAAAAAGAAAGAGAGATGAAATTACATTTAACTTTGTATAAAGGCTAAGTGTGTTAGGTTTTTATGTTTTTCAAATGTTATTTAATGATTTCTAACATTAATAAGAGGTGATTTATTATCTGTACCCATTGAAGTGAACTAGAGTCATTTGTTGAGAAAAGTAATCAAGGCTACAGCCAAAATATGAAATAGGAACAAAGATGCTCCATTAAAGATGAAATGGAGATTTTATCTGCTTCCCATCAATCACTATAGTCGATGGCTCTGGACATCTCTATTTCTCTGGGGTGATTGAATTTCATGGCATGGTTAGGAAAGTTATGCGCTAGAAAAAATTATTCATATAATTTTATAGGATTGCAATCTTGTCCCATAAAGTAGAAATTCTGCAAAAAAGAGAAATTAATATACTATATTAAGTCAGCAGAGAAAAATTGTTTTCATTTTTAACCAGTGTTACTTGTTTCGCACTACCAAAATTTCTTATTGCGTTAAAACTCTAAAAGCAAATTGAAATAAAATATATATAGAGAGAGTTTAAGTTCTGAAATTAATCCTTCATAAAGTTTTATCAATTTCCTTTTCATATCTAACGCATTAAGTGAAGTGTTTCAGTCTTATACATTGATCATCTTAATTTATTACATATGCTACATAATATGCTATTAGCAGCTTGAAATGATATAGTAACTTTGAAAGACAATTTCTATCAAGCTAAATATTAGTGTTGGCAGTGTTTCTGTGGTTTCCTGTACGTATTCTGAACGAGAAGTCAGTCATGTTTTTCGAATGCGATTTCAGCAATTTGCCAATAAAAATTCCAAATAAAGCGTGAGATCCAAATTGATATATGATATTTGATTAGTCAACACAAGTGAAATTAAACACCAAAAGCTGCCGAAGCAGTGATAAACTACATTTTAAGGCAACACCTATATGTATCATGCGGGATCATTTTAACAGCAAAAGCTTCTGACAGCAGACATCATCGCAGATCGTCTGGTTTTGCTGATTTGTTGGTCTGGTTGACACTGAAAACCCCTGTCATAGTGTCGTGAAAGGCAGAATCTACAAAGTTTCGATGTTTAAAGTTGATTATTGTTACCAGCTGTGTATATAAATATTAAATGCATATTATACCATATAACAGGCAGATCCCTCAACAAATATTACTCGAGTGGGTTCTGCTTTCTTGCACTAAGGGGCATCAGATACTTTATGCACAGCATTTTAACAACCGCTGATCCTAAGAACTTATCGTAATTTCCTTCTTGACAAGCATATCAATCAATATACGCCAGATAAAAAATAACGCTTCATATTTCCTCAATCTATCCCAAGTCAACGCCATATTTTTCATACTTCGCGGGATATGCATGCGATTGTCTGATCTTGACCTGACCGAAGTTGTAGCTTTTTGACTTGCTTGGTAGCACTAATACTACTATTTACGAAGTGAATGAACCATTCTATTGTAATAGGAAGTACTCAGAACGATGAAACTCAGTACTCTGAATTCGTAATAACAATTCGACACTTCTGGCAGGTTTCTCGAGCTGTTGGATTCCGTCTTCAAAGTGCAAAATACGGGTGGTGTTTGGGTCTTGATCACAGTATGACAATTACCTAAAATATATATCTATGAGCTGTAGGTGATGGTGGATTCGTGGAATTTAACCATGGGTGAATTTCTCACTGCTGTGTCAGTAAAACTTTCCTTGTGGGTGTATGCCTAATACTTGACATTGTATGTTTTGTGTTTGACGCAGCTTGGTCAAATATGGCCCTTGCGTTATAAAATTCAACCAACCTAACACTCTCGTTTAATGCACCTTACACCATATTCTATATGAGTGTTCGGTCATAATCTGAGACTATCTTGAAAAGCTTAACCGTACGAGACTCTTTAAATTAAAACTAGATGTTATTAAACCTTACTTTCCAGAAATATTTCCAATGTCGTGTTAATGAAAGGAAAAATATCTTTGTCGCCTAACAGGTTCATATGAAGCGTTTTAATTAATCTGTAGCAGACGATTACTTCTCACAACTTGATCTCGAAACTTCTCTTCCATTACTTCAAGTTTCGTTTGTCTACATGCATGCATATTCCTGTTGCTTGGGGCTTGAACGGATAGTACGTTGGGCGATGTACAGATCTATTGAAGTCTGCCGTAATTGATTTCTCCTGCCTCCCTCTAAGCGTCCTTTTGAAGAGGACGTCATTACTTTAGTCTTCCATGATGTGATGCATCGTATCCATACTTCGTCATCCGAGAAAGTTTCATTGGAATAGCGTTTGCTCATTCTCCATTTACTACAATGCCATCTTGTTGCGATACATTATAAGGGTTGCTGGTATTTGAAACGGTTGTTGTGGGTTATCAGTGAATGAGTTTTAATCACTTAGAGTTATGAAGAAAATATTTTATTATTTCCGTCTTTTGTTGGAAGGATATGCTGGAAACTTCAATATCCATTCACATTGGAAATTTTATCCCGACCTTAGCAGGAAATGTCACATTACGGCAATTTTACCTTCAAAAGCATTATTTTGAGTACTATATTAATATTTTGCTCTCAAGGGCTTCCTCGGAAATGCCATTCAAAATAAGTTAATTTACTAAAGGATTCGATGAAAAATTTATTTATAATGGTATTACGATTTCTAACTAAAGGATACTTCAGATTTGATGAAAAAATTAATTTATGTTGGCATTGCAATTTATCAGTTACTAAAACAATTAAAATGATTACACTGTTTTGTAACCCCTATAAGTTTTGTCCTTACGATTATATTTAAACCCGTTGTTCACATAACATTTAAACACGATATCCTGGGGAAATAGTTGCATGGATAAATAACAGATATACCCTCTCGACCACTTCATTCTCTCACCTTAACTAATGAAAATGGTCCACTCCTTTCTACCCGTTAATAGCCCGTTGTGTTGCTCCAGTGTGACGTTAATTGAAAATACCAATTCCAATACCAATACCTTTCTACCATTCGTTAAACCTCAAACACATCGCAATTCCTCCCAATCTATAAGTATCCCTATAATTTAATAATGTGTCCACATTTGGGTAAGGATAAAGGACAGAATTGTCAAACACGATCTCTTGGATGGTAAGTGACATGTATAAAAAAGGATATTCCCTCTCGACCAATTCATTCTCTCTCACCTAAACTAATGAAACTGGCAAACTCCCTTCCATCTTTTGTTTTAGCTTGTTATCTGGTGGAGGAATTACATTTTTTACTTAATCAAAACATTTAAAATATTAAACTATTTGTAACATTACCCTCGTATATTTTGTCTTTTTCGCTTATCTTTAAATCCGTTCAACACATTGAACCTCTAACCTCCTAGTCTATGTAATGTATCCCTAGAATTGAATAATCTTTTCACCTTTGCTTAAGGATAAAGAACAGAACTGTCAAACATGGTCTCCTGGGGAGTAAGTGACATGGATAAAAAAGGATATTCCCTCTTACCTACTTCATTATCACCTTAACTAATGGAACTGGTAAAATCCACTTCACCATTTGTTATATCCTGTTATCCAAACAATTTAAAGGATTAAACTGTTTTCATCATTACCCTCGTACATTTTGTAGTTTGCTATAATCTTTAAATCAATTCGTTCCATAACATTGAATCTCGAGAGAACCTCTGTTTCTCTCATTCCATATATCTCTAGAATTGAAATATCCTTCCACCTTTTCTATGGATAAGGAACAGAATTGTTGAACACGATCTCCTGGGAAGAAGACATGGATAAATAAAAGATATTCCCTCTCGGCCACTTCATTCTCTCACCTTAACTAATGAAACCGGTCAACTCCTTTCCACCATTTGTTACATCCTGTTATCGGGTAACAGCATTTAGAAGATCAACCTATATTGGCGCGACCGACAATTCATTCTGAATGTGATTCACGTTTACAAGAAACAAGTGCCTGACTTTTTCCTATTGTGTGTAATGAGTTTAACGATCACATTTCAATGTGCTCTAATGGAAAAATTTATTAGATATTTTTTAATTAGATAGTCCAATTAAGATTAATTGCTAGGAATTGAACATTATCAAAAGCAGCAACTAGAATCGATTTTTCTTGAATTCATTAAGTACTAGCAAACTCACGCTTAGAACCTCTCTTAAAATTTTTTGAAAACTTGTGTCGATTAATGGCATTGTGGTTCTATTCCTTCTTGTGTGTATTTTTCTCTTCTGCGTTAGTAAAAATTTCCTTGTGCGTAACCCCATTCACTTGACGTTGTTTCGCGCATCTTGGCCAAATACGGTCTTTGCGCCACAATATCTATCCACATAACCATTGATCATATTTATCACTTTATTTAAATTCATCATAAAGAATATAAGTCATTTCATCCTACCAAATGAAATTAAACTAACTCTCTTGACGGTTGTCTTGGCGCAATTTTGCCATCATTAGCAAAACTGACCATATATTGTTGGAAGAAATATCTCGTCAGTAGAAGAAAACACTATCATTATTATTCGAAGAAAACTGACCAGGATCTTGATCTCGTCATCACCATCATCATAAATAGGCAATATCCTGATGACGAGATATCTCGTGATCAGAAAATTGGTCAGATCTTGATCGACGAGATACCTCGTAAAAACCACTTGAAAGGTTAATCACATATATAAAGCAGCATTTCGGGTACTTCTTAAAGTGGTGATAGTTGTAATTCCCTATGAAGTGCATGATAATAAATGCAAGCCTTAATCATGTTACGATTAACTTCTGAGCGTTCACGTAGATTGTTCATCCCATTCACTTGTTGAAAGGCCATTCGGTATGTTTTGACTTATAAAGCCATTTACGCATTCCCTCACATTTCAATACCTGCGCTGATTTCTGCCTTCCAGACTTCCCACTGCCATCTGTAATCAGATTGCTAAAGAATTTCATTAGAGCGGCGAGCTGATCCTAGTAATTTTAAGAAAATTATGCAGATCCATAGCTCAAATCAATCAAGTTTAAACTAATTCCGTTTGTCGCCATTCGCTAAAGTTATAAAGTCGATTTATATGCCATGTACGTTAGTGAAATACAGTATAGATGATTTAACTGTGTTCAGTCCATGCAACTAATAATGTTGCTTCTAAAATAATTAAAAATGTAGTTTAATTATTTCCAAAACTCACCAATTCACCACTTCTGAATACGAGAATTTTCCTGTTTAAAACAGATGTTTTCGATAACAAATTCAGCGACAAGACATAATATTACATTCCGCGTGATGCTAAATTCTTATGAAATACTGCTCTTGAATGCTTATCTGAATGTAAAGTAGTGTACTTTTCTATACTTTCGCAACTTGAAGAAGTGCTATTTTATTGAAATAGTAATCTAATCAATGTTATGATCAGGATAGCTATGCAAATGAAACCAAATGTATTTTAATTCTTAAATTTACAACATGCTGTTTTTTTTTCAAAAATACATCCTATCAATCCAATTTTGCTGTTACTTTGATGGCTATAATGTAGAGTATATATAGAGAGTAGTAAAATCTCTTTCCCTTCAAGATTGATCCCTGACTCTCGTCGATAACCCGTTGTGTTGCTCCAGTGCGACGTTAATTAACTACCTACCTCTATTGTAGAGAGTTAGATATATCCAGAATGCGATATCTTATACTCAGGAGGAATAACCTATGAATTCTGTATTAAATATGTACGCAAATTCTGATAAAAATACCGACTTATATTCAATGTACTTCATTGGTAATGGAATGCACTGATCAATCTTGTTAAGCATATGTCTTGATACAATATTCAAAGCTTATCGATAACTTTTTAGTTCTCAGTTAGTCTCTAGCACAATTTTACGTCCATAATAATATCCACGCAATGAAAAACTGCATGAGAAGCCAACTATGTAAACATCTATGTTATTTCCTGCAGAGGATGGTCAGAAACAACCTCACAGTAATGATATCATGTGGTTTCTTTTCAAAAACCCACCCGAAAAAGTGTTTTCCGTTTTTCTATTGGCCGTAGTATCCAGGAGATAAGCACATGCATACCTACAACTAATAGTTTAACCCTCCGAGTGGCTTTCATCGCTGGAGTGTATCTTCACCTCAATAGGCAATTTTGAGTTCTTTGTAGAATTGAATAGGACAGATCCACTTTAAGCTGTTGTCACAAAGACAAACCAACAATGCTGGGACGTTAAGTTAGCTACTAAAGCGATTAACCTTCCAAGTGGTTTCAACGATATATCCATTTTGATGTCCATCAAAATCTGACAATTTGATGGTCATCAAAATTTTATAATGACGAGTTATCTCGTCATAAAGGTGTTGCCGATTTTTTGATGATAATAAGATCGAGATCTGGTCTGTTTTCTTCTAATGACGAGATAACTCGTCCATCAAGATCTGGTTAGTTTTGCTAATGAAGATATCTCATGGAGACAACCACCTAGACGGTTAAAGCACACATTCGTATTTGCATATCGATCTGGTGCTTTATTTTTGAGCGTGTTCTTCGATTAAATCTAAGGTACCGGTATCCCCAGGGACGCCAAAAAGATAGATTGTTTGATGTGTTTAGAGATCAAATTTCGAATGACCGGAAATGACATCATAAAACTTCCGACGGACATAGAACATCGGAATGTGATGTCCAATCAGTAAACGGACAACATTCTTTAGGTTGGTTTTCAACAAGGAATCAGTGATGGGCTGTCAAATCCGACAAACCTGTATAGTACATTTATTCAGATAACAGAACTTTTACGAGCCCATCCAAATATCTTCGACTTTTTACTTGTTATTAACTTTCCATACACTAGCACGCGGCCCAGAGATTTTAATTAATACTTAGAATTTATTTTGAATGAATATATATTAATTGAAATGATCTCTGAATCTGTGGCATGGAAGCAGACCCACATCACTATATTACCACCTGTTCCAACACAACTCATATCCTCATTAAGGAACCAGCCCCACAAGACTATGACGCCTGGCAGTGACTACATTGAAAAATCCTACAAATCGTGCTATTTGTGGCCGCCAGGAAATTTGAATTGAAGCAACCGGCTTAGATTCAGTCGTATTGTATGTACAAAATTTTCTCAACGCCTGACTTAATTTCACCTAAATTTAACGACTCTTAAATTCAGTCTCTTTGCCCCTAAAACTCTCACAGTAAATTTTTTAAGAGCAGCACCTGCTTATGCATTTAATAACTAAGAGTTTATGGTTTGCATGCAAAAAAATTTATTCCTCGTCCACATCTGGTCATCTTGCACGTTACGGGAATTTTTTTTACCGCAAACACTTTGTAGGAGCCGTATCTCATGACGGAGTTGAGTTGATATTGACTTCTTACACTGAAAAATGTTTTTATAGATCCTGCCTTTAGTTATATTTTTTATTACTTTGTTCACGAACGTTCATGAGCAATTAAATTTAAGGGATGACAGTGATTTGCTCATATAAACTTGACTTCAAGTGTAAGAATTCTTATATGAGAAATAATACTATTAATTATATCAAATCTGCAGGTGTCACAAAATATAGTGAAGGAAGAGGAAGATAAAAATAAGACAACTGCCATAAAGAAAAATAATCAGAATTGAAAGGAATTTTTACAAATTGATTACTTTACTTTGTTACCTAGATGCTTATGCCATTTTTTGTTACTTGTATGAGAGTTAATGCTTTTTGAATTGACAAGGATATAATCATGTAAAAGAACGTACTCGGCGGACAAGTGTTAAAAGATTTCTTTCTGATAACTAGGTAGTTTCCAGCAGCTTTTTTTAAAACAATTATGTTAGAACGTATTTCTTTATCGGAGAAAGTGGAATTTATTTACGAAAAAATTATCAGTTCACTAATCGATAAACTTCTTATCAACCTTAAAAAGAAAAAAAAACTTAATATAGGTTTTTCGGTATGCTGGGTTAAAGCACTTCTAATCTGAAAATTTTTGCTGTTTGGCTGAGGATTAATTATCCCAGTGGCTTTGTCGAGATATCTCGTCATCAAGATCTGATCAATTTTGCTAATGACCAGGTATTTCGTCCTTAAGATATATATTGCCGTTTTTTATAACGTGCTCAAAATCTGGTAATTTTTTTTCTAATGACGAGATATTTGTTTATCAAACTCTCGTCATTTTTGGAAATGACGAGATCCCACGTCGAAACAAACACCAGAAGGGTTAAATAATATCAAATTGGGCTAGCGTCTCTAGAAAACGTATAAGAAAGATAAAGAATTACATTAGATGAGCTTTTACGTATTCATAACTTATTCCTTATTTAGTTTTTATTACAATTTATGGTGTCGAATATGTTTTGACCAATTATCCTTTCGAACAAATTGTTGAGCAACCATGAATTAGTCAAACTTGGTTCACAAAAGCCTCTGGGGGAGATCTATCCAAATTTATCCAGTGTGCGATAAATCACAATCTGTCAATCATCGAATCTATCCTCAACTTCAATCCAATTGATTAGAAATAATCAATGAGTACATTAATATTCACTAGGGACGTTCTGACAAAGATATCAGTACTGGGATCAAGAAATTATTATGTATTATGCTATGCAGATAAAATTAAAAGTATGCCACAATTAGCAACTGAAAGATGCAGCAAGATGTAGATTTTTCTACAAATAAAATGCATTTTTGGTCAATTAACTAAAGTTTAATTGCATTAAATTATACACTATCCAGTACTGGGAGAGAGCGGAAATCACACGTAAAGTAAGAGAAAACTTATATTTTAAAATAAGTATTTAAATAAAATTCTTCAGGTTAAAATCAAATTAGTTTTGAAAATATAATCTTTCGGCTTAAAAACAAAAACCAAGGAATATTAAACATAGGTTTCATGTGAATAAAAAGTCAAAGCATCCAGTTCCGTGATATTTCTTCCATTAACTCAATTTATGGAGTAATTTTGTGGGGCTCGTTGGTGCTTATCCTATGATGCTAGATAAGGCCTACCGCAAAACATGGAGATTGTGCAAAATTTATTTTTCAACCATTGTATCGGGGGTTGGAGAAGATTTCTTGGTTCTCGGCATGGATACAATGTTGGAAGTGATATGGTGAGGTTGGAGAGGTGCCAGTAATGCCATTACCCAATCTGTGGATTAATTTTATATATGCTTGGTTGGTGCGTATTCCATGGTGCTAGATGAGATCTACACCAAGGCATAGAGGTTGAGCAAAATTAATTTTTTAGCTATTGTATCGGGGGGCTGGAGATATCCTGATATCCTGGCTATTGACATGGTACAATCGACGAAGGCCAGAGCGCAGTCTTGTCCACAAAGAAAAACCCTTCCCCATGTTGAGATGTGGTAAAAGCTAATCCGGAGATTTGCCCGTGTACTGGGAAGGTACAATTTTTTCAAAAGGTTAGATTTTAATCTGGGACAGATGGTTTCCCTCTGAAAGGGCAATGTTACTTGTTCTGTTCTATGTAGCTTCTTTGTTCCTGATTTTTCCAAATCGTCAGCTGCTTCGTACCCTGGGACGCCAACGTGAGAAGGAATATATTGAAAAGTAATATTGGATTCTTTGTGGGAGCTTATTAGGAAGTTGGCAATTCTATGAAAGAGTGGATCGTAGAATTGCACGAGCGTACTTTAAAATAATGATACTTTATATAGGAATAGCTATAAAATCTTTAATACATTCTTATTACCAATTTAATGAGATTGAATCGCTACAATGTATGCACAAGTTATGTTAGATAAAAGTAAGCCCACAATTAATTATTACATGAAATTAAGCAGCCAGCGTGCCATTTGTTAATAATGCCCAATCTGGAATACGTTCGATACCCCGTTTTTTAAAAATATTTTGAAATAACTTGAAATTTCATTGAATCGGACGTAACGAAACCATTTATTATAAAAGGGACTTTCAGTGTAAACAAATCACCAAAAGAGGATGATTTTACTCCTGGTTATCCAATATGGAATAAGTACAAGAAGCACGTTCAATTATGAAAACGCTAGCGCAGACAATATTCTTGTAAAAAAGCCTCTCATATGCAATGATTAAAATGTGAAAGAGTATAGATTTTCAGTCTTATTTAGGCATATTCACTGATATAAAAATAAGAGTATCGCAAGTAAGAATTTTATCCCATTTCATCAAACATTTAAAAAAAATGCCGTATTCGACATTATTGTGCTAATTTACCTTCAATCAGTTGTTACCACAACATCACAATCATTTGTGATTATTTTGTTGAGAAGAATTGAGCATGTGACATTACCCAATGCGTTGCCACACTTATCAGTTAGTTACCTATATATTGAAAATTATGAAAGAGATAAACATCAGAGTCAATTGTAATATCTCACATAAATCTGCAGACCAAACGACTCGCAGAAATCCATCAGAAATTCCATTGAATCAGCACCGTTTACTTCAACGTAATTCGTATAAATTTTAAAAATTATAAAGCAAAAATTAACTAGCATGTTGAAGTCCATTAACAAAAATTGCAAATTAATAAGGTAAAAGCATCAGTCATCTCAGTTACAATATCCTAAACGACTCGGCACATATAACGACTCGCAGAAATCCATCAGAAAGTCCGTTGAATAAGCACTGCTCAATTCGCATAAATTTTGAAAATTATAAAGCAAAAATTGTCCAATACGTTTAAGTTCATTAACGTGCAAATTAATAAACGAAAACCTTCCGAATCAACTCAATCACAATATACTTTACAACTCGCAGAAATCTACCAGAAATTCCATTGATTAAACGCCGTTCACTTTGACACAATTCGAATAAATTTTGAAAATTACATAGCAAAAAGTACCCAGAATATCGAAATTCATTAACGTGGAAATTAATAAGAGAAAAGCTCCAGAATAAGCTCGTTCCCAATATCTCATACGACTAGATTGACTCGCAGAAATCATCCACAAGTTATAGCAATCGCAAACACTTTTCACCCAAGTTACGAATCACCCATCATGCATGAATAGAAAATGCCGATCTCGTTCATCCCTTCTTATACCTATAATATACCGATTCTATAATGATTCCAGCAGAAATTCGATTGAATAATCAACGTTCACTGATTTATTTCTCCTATTTATTTAAAACTGAACAAAATTATACAGAATGTTGAAAGTTCATTGACGTGTAAATTAGTAAGAGTCATCTCAAGCGTAATATTTGACTCTGCAGACCAAACGACTCGCAGGAATCACCCACAAAAGTTGAGAGTAATCTCAAACACATTCACCAAAGTTATAAATCACCCATCAAACATGAATACAAAATTATCCCTTTCATCCCTTCCTACACCTATAATGGACCGATTCTCTAATAATTCCAGCAGAAATTCCATTGAATAATCACCGCTCAATTTGCCTCGAGTCCTACCCAGACATTAGATGAATGACTGGGATGACATGTCTATGAATAGAATTCCCCCTCCCCAAAATGCATGAGCAAAATCGAGGCTACCTATTTCGTCTTAAGTAATCAAGAGTTTATGTCCTTGTAGGGAAGGCAGAGCATCCAAATCGTTCTGAAATTGCGTCACAAGGTGAAAAGGTGTCACCCGTTTTGAATATCGATCGGCTTGATCCGTCCTTGGTCCAACTTTTATCCGATCGAATGCTCCATTAGAACATTCAGAGAGGATTAAAAGTCATTCAGAGGACGGTGAAGTTTGGTCTGTGAAGGATGGTTGTGATGAAGTTTTACTTCGGGTTTTCGACTGACGCCAGTTGAGTAGTTCCTGATTGGAATGAATACCCTGTCATGGGTCAAATTAAATATTTACTCTGGGGCTCAATAAAAGGAAAGACAAATATTTATCTGGGGAATCTTGAACTCTTTCAGACGAAATGTAATAATCCCCGTTAAAGGTCATGTAACCTAACGTGCAATTTTTAACCGCTAGAGCAATTAAATTGCAATTTTGTTTACTTGATGAAAGTTAAAATTCAATGGAAAACATGTAAAATTTGAGAAAATGTTATTTTTCGAGAGACCACAAAAACTTATTTTTATTTCGAGAAATGTACAGATATTTATTCTAATGCTCGAGCCAATTTTAGAGACACTATAATACTCAAATATTGTTTCTCAAAACAAGGGATTGAGAAAAGTTTACGATAAGTTGTTCTTATCCTTTTCTTGCCAAATGTATGCGTAACTTTAAAGGTAGAGACAAAACTTATTGGAATGGTGTAGAGATAAATCAATATTCTCTGTTCCATGTTTTAAGAAAGGGTCTGCAAATATTTCTTTGATAAAACAAGTACCATTATTTAATTTCTCGTTCATGGGCATAATTTCAGACAAATGGGCATAACTTTAGACGTCAGATCGATCAGGCTCATTTTCTTTCCACAATGGAATATCATGCTAAAGCATTACTTAGAGTCTTGGGACTTTAAGCAACCTTCAAAAAGGCGAAATACTTTAGTTTTACAAGATTTTCAACAGTAATCCTTGGAAGAATCATGCTTCTTGATCCACGAAAATGTTCAATATAGATTGTTTGTTTTGCGTATGCCAAGTTTTCTTTAGACAATTTGATATCCACCATTCAGTTACAGAATTAATCCAAATTTATTGGTGAAAAGAACATTGAACTATCATGCCTGGGCTCAAATAATGATCATACTTGTAAAGTATTTTTGTAGTCCTAAATCTAAACTAGAATAAAATTAGTGCACGCCCCCTCTAAGTATTATTGACAACATTTGAGGGATATTAAGAATTAGTCAATGGTTTTTTGAAATATTCATGAAAGTCATGTATAATTTAGTTTGCCACTATGTCACTAGTCATTTAGTTAGTTACATGACGTTCTCCTCATCCGGTGAATTGTTGCAGGGTTTATTTCTCATCAACAAAACTATCTGTTCACTTGACAGCACGTTTTATGCCACCTTTAAAATCATCAGTTTTTGATTATTTGGTTGGGTTTTATGGTGCAAAGGTTATATTTGAGCATGTTGTTCCAAACACAAAATAGACTTCAACTAATAGACAAACACACATAAGGAACGTTTCAGTGGCACAGAAAAGAGAAATACACCCAGGATAAGTTACAGGAATCAAACGTGCGCCAACTGCAACTCGCAGGTTGCTAACGCAGTGGCAAAGCCACTGAGCTATTTGTCACTTTTTGATTGGTAATGACATGGATGTTAAAGCCCAAGTCGTCTACCCGTCAAATGTAGCTCTCTTCGACTGTTTTCTCTTCCAAAATGAAAGTGAACTTAAAATCGAGGCTTCTCGATAATCTACGACTTTCAGACGAGCACTGAACACACGGTCAAAAGTTGGTTGTTTTGGGTTTTTTTGGTCATATTCGTCCAAGCCATGTGATTATAGGACAGGGGAAGGAGTAATCACTCCTTGTTGTCTCAACGAGGACTCTCGGCATGAGCAAAACTGACCTTTATGGACGAGATACTTCGTCAATCAAGATCTCGTCGTCTCTCGTCATTAGCAGAAAATTGACCAGATCTTGATCTCATCATCAAAATTTCTTCAATATATTGATGACGAGATACCTCTTCATTACGAAAATTGGTTAAATCTTGATGGACTATATATATCATCGAAACCATTTGGAGTGTTAAATGGAATTATGGTTCTAGCAGACCTACTGGAAATGGTTTATCTAGGGAACTAGTTCGAGGAGGATGCAGTTAATTAAAAATTGTGCTTGGTCTTTGGATTCTAGCATGTGGAGCATTTTTGACTCCACAACCCAACATTTTCTCTATAATGTTGAATAACATCTCAGCAGGGCATTTCTTTTTAATTAGAAGTTCATAGTCTTAGATGTCATGCATCATTCTCCGTCATTCCTCCGACGTACTTCGAGAATACTGTAGTTAATATTATTTAGTGTAAAAATTTATATTTATTACTATTTAAGTTTCCATAAATTCAGAAAAAGCATAGAAAAATGAAGTTAAGAATATCTTGTAAGAACAACGGGCAGTAGCGTAGAAATAAAATAAAAATATATGTCATTACTTTCATATTTCCTGAGGATATACATTTTTAAATCTCCTTGTTGCAAATTAAATTATGTACATTATTTCCATTTAAAAATCTTTGAAAATATCAGATATGCCTGTTAATCGTGTTGTGTTTTTTGTTTAGTTCAGATTTTAGTGTTCATAAGATATTGTTAAAAGATACGAATACATCCAATTAAAGTAATTATTCCTATCATTATAATTACTTTTCAAAATGATAGTAACGACAAAAGATAATTAAATTCATTAAACATAAACGAAATTAAAGTGTTCACTTTAAATTTCTTTTTTCCCATCAGAGATATTTTCGAAATAGTTTGAATCATAGAAGACATTGTTTAATTGAGACAGTGAAAACTAAGCGAAGTGAAATATAGCTGAGAGCTATATAATTGTAATTAGTGCGAATAAAAAGGTATAATCTCATTGAGAAATTGAAACAACTCTTAACACAAGTCAAATTCAAAATTGTCCTTAATATTTTCATCAAGAATGTCCTGGGATACGATTAATTATCGGAAAGACTCAGACGAATAAATCATAATTATTTTAATCTTGAAACATTTCTGGAATGTTATAAAATAATTGAACGTTGTTACATTTTTGTTTCGGTAGAAATTATCTGCGTATTTTCAAAATTATATACATTCCTGAATTTGGTAAATGTGGTAATATCTTTAAGTTTTTTTAAAAGATCTCAATGGAGTTACGCTGCTTTATCTTGCAATTACGTTAATTGTTCTTTATTAAATGTGTGTTTTGTGTTTCGAATACATTGAAAAAGCCATATCTTAACACAACACAGAATTTTCATGACGTATTTAAGCATTAAAGTAAAATTTTGGAAGATTTCTTAACGTTATAAAATAATTGAACATTGTTTCATTTTTCCTTAGGTACAAATTATCTGCGTACTTTTAAAATTGAATTCATGAATTCGGTAAGCGTAGTAATACAAAACCTGTAAGTGGTTTTTAATCAGGTTCCAATGACATTGCGTTACCTTATCTTGAATTTAGTTCTTCGGTATTGTATATTTTGTCTTTGAATGATAACTGTGAAAATCATATATTTTAAGACAACGCTGAATTTTGATTGAGTATTAACACAAAATTAATATTCTAGAATCTATGCTTATTTTTCCTATCAACAAGACCATCGTTAATTCTGTACACACTTTTTACATTAAATGGTAGCTTTTTAAGCTGGAATTTTTGTCTGTTTGTAAACTTAACCTGGCATACGTCAGCTTTTCCATATAGTAGTTACACTATATCATTGAATAAATGTGAGTACACTTTTATTTTTTAACAGTATAAACTTCCAATCTTTAACAATTCCTTAAGTTTATTATATGCAGCTCGATATAATAGATGCCAAACTAATCTGCTGCATCACGGGATGTACATTTTTTACAAAGAGCAGATATTAAATAAAATTCTAGACCGAAAGAGGTTTGTTAAAAATAAGTTTGAATAACAAATAAAGTATAAATGATTTTGTGGATTATATTCATTTAGTTAACCAACGATAACTTAATACAATATTTTGGTGGATATTGCCATGAAGCTGGCAACGAATGTAAATATTTTTGCACAAGTTTTTGCAGGTGTCCATTTCAAAACAATCGTGAGTCTTAACCCTCCTAGTGGCTTATCTTCGGGTCAGAAACTGCCCTGTAGTGGCCAGCCACGGGTTCAAAACCTGTTCCAAACTGTCACCAGTTCTGGTCAGGGGACAATTTGTTTTCATACTTGGATCTTCAATTATTCCCCTTGGGGTAAATAATAGGGCAGTTTTTCTAGACGAGATACCTCGACCCTTGCAGAATTGGCCAGATCTTGAATGAGATATATCGTCGAAATACTTGGATGGTTAAAAAAGTGGCATGCGACCACTTCAGCTGAGCTCGATCCAATCAAAGTATGACAGCACTCATGTGACTATCAAATTAACCAATTATCCCTCCAAATGTTTCTAAGGGGTATTTCGTTAATCAAGATCTGGCCAATTTTGAAAATGACGAGATAATATCTCGTCAAGATCCGATCGATTTTGATAATAACGAGCTATCGTCATCAAGATCTGGTCAGTTTTGCTGATGACGAGTTATCCCGTTGAAACAACCATTAGGAGGGTTAAATTCACATTGACTGTAGTCAAAAATACATTTCTTTCCCATCCCATTTGTTTGAACCCGCAAATTTTCCCATTTGTTTTGAACGAATTCACTCGGCGGAAAGATTTTTCATGCATAGGACCTGCAGGATCTTGCGAGCAGAAATCTGACAAAGAATTTACTGAGCTGTTGACTTATTTTAATAATTAAAATTGTTAATTTATTCTATTGCCAGAGAAGTGTACATGGCTTATGAGGGTCAAATAGGAATTGATGACATGTAGGAGAGTGGTGCTCACCGGCCAATCGTCTCTGGCTTTTGATCCAGGCTGTCGTTGATCATGGCTACGGTATGCCAAGAACGATGCTAGGGGGTCTCAGGAGGTGCTACTTCCACCCTTTGGTTCCTAATTGACACGATAATCACAGGTCATACACTCCAGTAGTCAAAAACATCTCTGCCCGTGTCCGTTAGCACCAGAAATTCCAATTATCCCCTTTTGCCGACTTCTCATCGTACCCCAGCTTCATAATCGATGCTTTGACCAATGCCAGCAAGTCCACCCATACCTCAATAAATTATTCTGTTTTTTTCACTCCTCTTATTTTCAAGTAGATACAGTGATATCAATGTGACAATAGAGACACAATGACGTCAGTGTGACATGGAAACATCGTTATTATGTTTTAAATAAATACTCAGGTTAAATGTAGGTTTGTATCCATCAACATTCTAATGAGTCCCACTATCCAAGTGGAAGTAACAACCACTTAAACCCCTCCACAGTAAAGAACGGTATTGGATTTTTGTACCAAATATGACACCTAAACCTTCCAAGTGGTTTCGACGAGATATCTCGTCCATCAAGATATGATCAATTCTTCCAATGACGATATATCTCGTCTTTAAGACATTACCAATTTTTTATGATGACGAGATCAAGATCTGGTGAGTTCTTTTCTAATGACGAGATAACTCGTCCATCAAGAAATCTGTTCAGTTTTATTTAAAAGACGAGATACCTCGTCGAGACAACCACTAGGGGGTTAATAAATGCATCAGTTAATTTAATACGAATTTAATTATGATTTAGAATAGCTTTAATTTTTTATTTCCAACGCAGCAGGATATTATAAACAAAAATCTTTCAGAACAGAAATAAAAACAAGAATAAAACATAAAATACATTTAAGGGTAAACAGCAAAGAAAAATGTTAATGGTTATGCGACCTGCCGGGTAGCCAAAAGATCCCTCACCTATCAGTAACATCCACTGAATTGTTTCAGTTAGAGCTGCACAGATTAGAAAGTGTGCTGAATCAATAAGTGCACCATCCGTACAAAGAGGGCAGTAGGGGCTATTATCGATACCAAACTTATGTAGATGTGGAAGAAGGCAATCATGCGGCAAATCTGAATTCCATCACCGCCACATTTCTTAGGTAATCGAGGAGGAAAAGGATGGACACTCCTCCCCGCAAGATTTATCTTTAGTTTATATCATACATACTGTACTCGATGAATAATTGGCATAAGATTAGATTTATATGAAATCAACTTATAATTTACAAATCTGTGACCAGACCCCATATTTCGACTATTTTCCTGTAATAAACACACCGCTATTTAAGTCTACATAATTAACAAATGTATACTCTTGAACACTGTAATTTTCTCTATCCAGAAGTAATTGTACCATTTATTATATTACTTTCCCGAAAACGTTTTAGAAATTTCGAAGTTGCCCTTTTAGATAAGGTTTTTGATTGATCGTAACTTCATCACGAACTCATGCATCCGTTAGAGCTTGGACAATCAATCTCCTGGTGTTCTGTATATTTTATGATTCTATTATAGCTGTAGAAAATATTTAGATGCATAACCTATTTTAGACAGGTATTCACAAGAAATATTTTCAAAATACATTTATTATTTTCAGAAAGTTTTCGATAAAAACAAATGTTAGAGCAGTGTTTCGTTCTAGGAAAACTTTTGTGTCTGTAAATATTACATTTAGTAATTAGCCGGCTAAAACTATCAAAAATATATTTTGCTTGAGTATTTTGTTTTACCATTGGAAAATGAATATAACAGTAATTATGTTTTAAATTTATACTGTCTCTGAGTTATCTTAAAATTAATTTTAACATCAGAAACATTGTAAATGATTTCAATGATTAAATTTGATGTAATCACAGTTAATATCTGACTAAAATGAGTCTGTTTACATTATTATTTTTTTATTGAATACTTCAAGAAATAAAAGTTATCATGAATAAAAGCTTCAGAGAATTTACATTAACGAGCAGAGAACTTGATCTACGTGGTTTCAGAGATTAAACTATAACTAAGCAGACAAAACTCATATAGAGTAAAACTGCTATATTGCTTTTACCAAATATTTCTGCATCAAGTCATTAGTATTCGATTTATAGTATATTGAGAAACAAAATATTCAGATTTTATGCTAATACTACTTTATACAACTCATTAAATAGAGACATATGCAGTCACCTTTGTATAAGAATTATTCTTAAGAGTAATAAAAATATGGTATTATAAGAACATAGAAAAGTAGTGAAACAAATCCGTACACGACTTTTGGAAGGTATACCCATGTTAAATAATCACATATTCCCAGCTTGTTATTTCTTAAAAAAAGAAGAGAAAAACAATTCGTTACACACAATTTCCTAAAGTCGAATCACGAAGATAAAAAAATACTACACAACCAGCAAATTTTTGTCAATAAAGATAGTTCGAAGTTGGTCAATTAATAAGCTTGTTCTGACAAATTAATACATAAATGTCCTTGAAAGGGAGAGAAAACCTTAGAATAACTGCACGAAATATAAGCGTACTATATGTATAAGAGAAATAAAGTTCATATCTTGAAAATAAATTTTCATTTAGATATTTTTGTAAGCAGTCCTCACTCTAACCAGTATTCTCTAATTCTTTAAAATGACAAAGTAAGCATTTATTACTATATAAGTAACTATATAAGACATACAGAACCTATTTTGGTAATTTTATATTAAATTATTCGCATTTATTTTTCAAGAAATAGAAATTTATTGATAACAAATAAAAAAATTACATGCTTATATGAAAGGGCACAAAAAATCAATTTTAAATTTAAAACGACACAACCTTTTAGAGTACAAAGGACCTTAAATCAGTTTATTTTCACTTTTCAATAACAGGAGTATGACGAAGAAAGTTTCTTTGATTTGAATACACATATTCTAGTTTTTCAATATAAACACGTTTAGTTATGTATAATTTACTGAACGCTATTTCTTCTCAATATTTCTGAATTAAAACGATGGCATTTAAACGTCAAACTCAGAAGGATGAGACAGGAATACATTTCGGAACACTTCCTTTTCAGGTAAAATTTTAAAATAAAACAAAATCTTGATAAATTTAATATTTATTCTTAGAAAGCATTGAGAGAGAGAGACAGAGTACAGGTACCTTCATTGAAATTCAAAACCTGTGCTACCTCCTAGAAAGTTCCATATATTCTTTGAAAAGTTCTTTCTTATCTCTCATTTTTTAATCAAAACTTCTTCCTGGCGAAATATTAAAAACAACATCTGTGGGTCTTTTATTTTTCTTATATCAGAAAATAAAACAAAAATTAACTCGGAATGTTCAATATGCTCTGCACCTAAAGTATAAAAGTTTGTGTTGATAAGAAAATTTTTAAATTTATTTTCGTTTCAATATACGTTGCTTGTATGTGTATTTAGTTAGATATTTACACCATATATTTTGAGCAATGACGGAAGAAAACCTTAAAGCTGTATATTCGTAAATTATTATATAATAATGGTTTAAGTGTCACATGAGGGAAAAATCTTATTTTGAATTGGCAGTAATGAATACATTGTGGATAACAAAATAACACATACTCTCAAAAATATAAATATTGATGATTTAATTCATTACTACCTTTTGTCCAATCTTTTAGGAAGACATTTCCAGTGTCAATTGAAATAGCTTTTGTAATAAAATGTTCTTTTTTGAATCGATGTTAATATCATTTAGACATTTCTCCTTTTTCAAAATCAATTTCACCCCAATTCACATTTGTGCTCTTTACAATGAAATAGAGGTATTGCAAGATTTGACAGCAAGATTTTGTGTTCAAATATTTTTCTGTTACAAATTTCACCTAAAATTCATATTCGACCTTAGAATTAAAATTAAGCAGTGTTTCGATCGAATACTTGTATTGGAAATTTTGCTGTTGCAAACACAATTTAACCTAAAATTCATGTCTGCGCTTCTTCCATCACGACTCAAATATACAACGATGCAGACATTGAAGCATATGAGGTGATGGTAAATGTTCAGCAATACAAATTATATCATGGTGATTTAATTTTAAATTTATAAACAAATGCCTAAGCACCCCTTAAGTTAGCTCTTTACGGTCTGGAACACCTCAGACTAAACAGGACTACACAGAATTCAAATATAAAGTACCTGTCTCAAATTCTGATCTCGTTAAAATAGTGAAGAGGATTGCAAATTGAACTTGAACAAGTTCAGGTCTACAATAGGTAATCTATGAGTGACTTGATGTCAAATTATACTATTTCTCAGTTCTATTTGTTATGATTTGATTGGTTGGATTTTTATGGCACAAGGGCCATATTTTGGCCATGCTACATACGACGCAAGACTTTGTACAATATTAAATAATAGAAACACAAGGAAAGCTTCATTGACACAGAAGAGAGAAATATTACCAGGAAGTAACCGAACCTGCTCCACCTACAACTCGCAGGTGGCCAGCGCAGTAGGCATACTCACTGACCCACGAAAGCCCCTCAATTTTTATGACTAATTTTCAATGATATACTGAGGATTCGTGTGAATAACTGATGATTATCAATCCGAGGCAATCGATGATATGAAAACGGCAATACATTACAACAAAGTGTTTTAGACTTGACTATAACACGGACCTATCATCCTGCTGTTGCCTGCTATAAATTCAAATTTTAGGTGTAACGTATAAAATTTTTTTGTTTATTGCACCAACAAAAAAATAACAATTTCAATACTGATTTCCTATAGCCTCTGCATTACAATTATACGACTGGTATTTCTGATATTAATTACTATCAGAATTACCCGACCTTACTGGGGTTGAATTGGGTATGTGAAGATTGAAAAATTGACCAGAGTAATCAATTTTCTCGTTCGCAGAAAAATTCCAATATCATCTAAGTGTGTGGGAAATAATTTTTAACATCTTTTCGAGATTTTTATAATTTCTACAACTCACTTTGGACGAAATCGTATACATGTTTATTCATCAAATAATATATTTCACATATATCATACTCTGTTGTATCAGAAATTACGAAATGTAATACTAAGGTTAGTGCTACAAAAGTCGTTTTTGAATTTGATTGATTATGACTTTTGCATCCAAGGACTTTTGAAAAGCATGCATGCCTTCCAGCCGTCTTTAGCAATATTGGACATCAAATAACTAATTTCTGGCAAACTAATGTGGAAAATTTAATTTTTATTCCCTTTATATCATCTGTGCCAAATATTCGGAATTTCTATGTATTTCGCAAAGAAAATATACGACTCAAAATAAGTAAACTATTGGAAATAATAAATGTAAGAATAATTATTGGAAAAATAATTGCTTTTTTAACAGTATTGGTAAAACAATTTGAGCAATCTTAATGCTCAATTTTGGCCCCAGTTACTCCAACACTGCCAAATTAAGGTTGGTTTAAGTATGAGTATTCAGCTGTTTTAGAGTAAAACGTGTCTAAAAATATAAGCGCATGAAATTTAAAAAATGTATTTGCTAAATTGAAATATATTTCATATAATAATAGAAAATATATGAAATTATTTGAAATAAAATTTATACTTACACAAACACACATTCATAAAAACAGACATAAAACGGGATGATAGACTGACGCTGTCAAATTCAGTCACTGTTATTGTAAGTACTCACAGCATGCAAAGTTTAATAAAAATATGCAACTGAGAGAGAAAATATATTGCAGACAAACAGCAAACGCCGACACCTCTGATTTTGCATTAGAATAATCCAAAACGGATAAATAAAAGTGTTGAGAAAATATTCAACGTACAAAACAAACACTCGATTTTTATTGGTATAGATAGATTTTCATTATTATTTCTATTCAGATTAGTTTCCCAGAGTAGGCGCTGCAGTCCCCTGTAAGCACTGAAGTAGTCTTTGGGAAATCCTATATCCAGGTGAAATATTTGGCTTTGAAGAGCAAGATAGGGCAATAAAAAGATGCTAAAAATTGTCACGCGAAAATGTTTTAAGCAAACATTTGACCATACAGACACACTCTCTAATGTAATGCAATGTAATTTTTTCTTTTAACTAAAAACAGGAATCGACTACAAATAGTTGACTGTGGAGATTAAAGAATGCTGCAGAAAAAATAGTGCAATATAGACAAATTGGTTACACAATCCCAGGCTCATTTTCACATTATTGATTATTTTCAATTTGATTGATATTAATTACTAATAATTTTAAGTAATCTAGTATTTTGTGCAATTCAGTTATGTTTTACATTGTAATAAATAGCTTTTTAATTTCAATTTCAATTTTTTATAACCAAACAAGTTTTGAAATTCTAAAATTACAGACTCAGCTACATAAATATTTTGGTGAAATTCAAAATTATACCCACAGTTACATTTGCACTTTATTATCAGTTGAGAGGGAGAGTTTACAGAAGAGGCGCCCAAAAAATTGTCTTTGAAAATGGAGGCTTTGGGCCAAAAAAGTCCGAAACCGTAATTTAGATTGTTGCCTGTTGCTAAAAAAAATCTAATTTTATAATATGCAGTCATGTTAATCTGAATTCTATATTATCTAGGAGAACCCATGAAACTACTGTAAAATTGAATTAATTTTCGACCAAAAATGTATAAAAAAATAGTGGATTAATCATAATCATACATAAATCTTCAAATTCGAAGAGTTCAAATATGAAATCAACACATAATAACACCAACCTTTATTTAACACCACCTAACACCAACACATCATTTGTCAATGATGATATTGAATAATCCCTCAATCTATCACTCTTGATATATAAAAGCGCAATATATCGAGGAGATGAATAAGCAGGGTTGAGAAACACTTACTTATTAGAAATAAAAAGGCCCAACTTGAATAACTATGATACGATACGTGTTTATATTTTAAATTATGTTTAACAACTTATGAAAAATTATGTAACTTGGACACGAAATCAATGGTAAAAACTTTAAGATAATATTAAACACGATCTGAAACAGAATTCCTCCTCACTCACATTTTAGACACACGCAGATATTTTAACAATAGAGTATAACCCTCTGAGGGTTTCAAACCCATAATTCCACGCTGCAACCTGCTGTCTTTCCTGTATTGTTTTTCCTGCTATTTTCCTGTATAAACAATTTTAACCTTCTCGACCTATACAATCTTTCCAAAAATTCTATTCTAACGAAGGGAGAAATAAAATACTTCCAAAAGATTCTATTTTAAGGAAAGGAGAGAAATATATAATGTCTTTCCAACGGATTGCATTATACGGAAAGGACAAAATAGTACCTTTCCGAAGGACTATTTTCATATTAAATGACCATCAGAAACTCAATGGGATTCTATTCTAAGGAAAGGTGCATTAAAAGCTTTCCAAATGATTATATTCAAAGGAGTAATAAATCTTTCCAGAGATAGTAGGTATTTTAATTAACATCGCACTGGAGCAACACATCCGGCTATTGGGGACCCTCCGAGATCAAAACAGGAAGGGAAAGATTAGAGGACAACTCCACGTAATTTCGAACCACGGTCAGGTGACGATGTCATATCTGAGCTGGCACCACACTCTCCAAACTTCCGCATCACACCAACGTGAGGATATTTGAGGCCACGGCAGATTTAACATGCACCAGCCCCTTTTGTACACTACGGTCTTTGGTTGGATTTGAACTCGCAACTCTGGTTGCTAATCCGTTACTTTCCATCTGAGCTACCGCGGCCCTCTTTCCAAAGGATTTTATTCTAAGGAAAGTACCAATAGTATCTTTACAATTGATTACTTTTTCATTAAACGACCAATTGAGTCATCTAAAGAATTATATTGTAAGAATAGAACCAATATAATATTTCCAAAGGATGAAAGAATCCATGGATTCTTTCAACTAATAGGTGTAGCTATTTAGTCAGTAAGTGTGTTGTGTGGGGTAAAAACAATACTACAATGGTAGCAATCAATGTAAAACCGTTTAAAACAATATTAGACACGACAGAATATTTGTTGATACAGAAAGTCTTTCTCATTCACACTATAGACACCCAAATATTTTTTAGCAATTCAGTTTAAGATAAGAGGTCGAAGCGAGTGCCTTGAAACTTCCATTTCCAAAGTAACAGATTGGGTTTCTTCTGCTGTTCATTGATCTGAAATTCATCGGAACACGCGCAAAAATGAGCTTCCTAAATTTCCGATACATCGACGCCCTCTATAACTAGGGTTTACCGTACATCAAAGAAATATCGCCAAGAAAAACGAAGCAGTTCTTTCTTCTTCCACTCAAAAGCCTCGTGATCCGATTTTTTGGATTCCAGAACGGATCTCTGAAATCCGCAACGAATCCAGGGATAGAAACCAGCCCTTAGCGGAAATGAAAGATCTCACCTCATAAGACTCTTCTCTGAGTTATAAGGAACCCGATGCTCCTTGAGTCATCGGTGAAGTTCTTAAGAATCCTGCAGGAAATTACGAGAGTGCTGATTACATAGCAAGGACACTCCCATTCATTTCCCTTGAATTCCAGTGACCTCATGGTTAAGGGCGTTCATCGGATCTGCACTTCGAGTCGTATTCCTAATGTTGAGAAGAGAAGAATTTAGTAATATTTGTTTTCTGTACTCGTGCTTGCAGATGCTGTTTACTCATAACGTGTACCGACGTTTCTGTTTGTAATTATTCTACGTGATGATGAAAGATAAATTTCCTTCTCTTCTACGTGTTTAGCATATTTAAGTAGATGATACTAGGTGTTACGAGAAATATTGATTTCTAAGAGTTCATTCGATAATGGCCCGATAAATTAGAATTACGAATACATTTTCCTTTCATGTTTACATGTTTCCTTACATGTTTAAACGTTTGCTTTCACATGTGCGTTTTCCTTCTATGTTTACACGTTTCTTTACATTTACATTCGCATTTACATGCTGCTTTACATTAACATGTTTCTTTACATTTACATTCGCATTTACATGTTGCTTTACATTAACATGTTTCTTTACATTTACATTTTTCTTCTGTGTTTCTTTACATTTACATTTTTCTTCTGTGTTTCTTTACATTTACATTTTTTTCCTGTTTCCTTAAATGTACGCGTTCTCTGTATGTTTACATGTTTTCTTACATGATAGTTATTCTTTCATATTTACATGTTTGATGAGAAACATGTTTCCTTACATGTACATTTTCATTTCATGCTTACTTACAAGTACTGGCACAGTTTCTCCGCTTTTGGACCTTGCGCCATAAAATCCAATCCAATCCTTACGTGTAAGTTTTCCTTTTCTGTTTACTAATATATATACATTTTCCTTTAAATTTCCTTACACGAACGTTTTCCTTTTATGCCTCCTTGCATGTAAGTTTTACTTTCATTTTTCCCTCACATGTACGTTTTCCTTACATGTATGCTTTCCTTTCATATTTATGTTTCCGTACATGTAAATTTTCCTTTCATTGTAACATGTTTTCTTGCATATACACTTTCCTTGCATATTATTGTTTTGAAACTATTCCATGTGTTGATCAAAGTATAAATTTCATCTTTACCTACGTGTTAGCAAATTAAAGTAGATGCAACTAGGCTTTAGGAGAAAGATTGGTTTTTAACAGTTCACTTGGTAATGGTCTCAATATTTGGTAATTGTAACAATTTAAATATGCCAAAACTGATTCAGTAAAAGTATTTCATAACTTTCAATGAAATTACTTTTATTTATATTGGGATATCACTGCATATCAATCAGTTTTTTTAGATCTAGTTGGATCTAAAGCAACAGATTAGATATTTTTAGTACATGTTAACATATTAAAATAGATACAATTAGGCATTACGAGAAAGAATGGTATCTAACGGTCCATTCGATGATTGTAAGATAAATTAGAATTGCACGTTTTCCTTGCATTTTCCGTCATAAACTAATGCAATGATCTAAGGAATATCATGAGTATTTATTTGTTATAATTTTGAATATACTTGAGTGTGTTCAATAAAAATTATCTAGTACTTTAACGGATGCATGTTTGCTTATATTTGGATGTCAATAAGCGGCTTTGCTCACTGCATTGATATATTTTTGAATTTTGAGATGGTTTCATGTATAATTTTGGTTTATAATCAGAAAAGAGACAATTTTCAAGAAAAGAGACAATGACAATAAAAAGAGACAAGCGTTTAAGATTTATATGATTTTGTTTTAAATAATTCTTAGTAAATTTTTACAGCCAATATAACATGTTCGTTATTGCACTCAGCAAACTTAATGACTTTAATATTAAACAGTAAATGTTTTTTATGCATTTTTTAAAATATTTTTTAACGTTTTCGAGAACAACTAATCTTCACATTAAGAGTTTTCTTTTAAGTTCCAGTTTCAAACATTTCCAATATATATCTAACACTTCAGTGACAACATAACGTCAACAATTAAAATAATCCCGAAAATACTTCTATGGAAATGATTGTGTTTTTCAGCATTAACTACTTTTAAGGTTCATAAATTTAAATGTAAATAAAATCTTCCACTTACTGTAATTTCAATTTGCAATTAATGTTGTAATGTTATAAAATTGTCTTAAACCAAGCGAAAAAAGTATTATACAATTATAGTGACTCGTTAATGATTAAAAACATTCCATATTGACATATATCTATTACAATTCTTACTTTTAACTCAGTAAACAATCATTAACATTGCACTAATCAACAGATTCTGAATGTTATATTGAAGTTAGAAAATTATGTATGGCATAACAGTTGAATTAACAGTAAAACTTCAGTTTTGATAGCTGATGTCTTACACATGAAAAATACTAATATTTATTATTTTTCTTTATATACGCTTCATTATTTGTGTTTAAATAGTTACCATATATAGAAATATTCTGAATATCATACTGTGGGTTAGTGGTCGATATTAATGATATAGGATTCAATATGAGGTACCCTATAATACTTTTCAAAAGGCTTTAATCACCTTTTCTAAATTCCCTTTAAATACAGATGAAGACTTATTTCAGTAGCCTCAAAAAAGGGAAAAGGATATATTTCAATGTTAGAGTTATTTTATGGTAGGTAGTTAAATTAACGTCACACTGGAGCACCACAGCGGGCTTTTTGTGACGGTCCGGGATCAATCCCAAAAGGAATGATTCGAGGACAACACCTCGTAATTTTGAACCACTGTTCAGATGACGAGGTCACACCTGATATGGCACCTCACTCTCCCCACCACGCCAACATGAGAACATTTGAGGCCACGACAGATTCGACATGCACCAGTTCCAATGTACACGACGGTATTTGGTTTGATCGAATTTCGAACTCGCAACCCACCTGTTGCTGATCCGTTATTTTACCGACGGGGCTACCACACACCCTTGCTTTAAGGATAGAAAAACATTTGAAACACAAACAGCGACAGATCCCAAAGATGTTTCTTCAATAAATAATGCTTTTTACATTAACACGAAGGGAGAAAGGATTTCAAAAGCCGTTGATTTCGACGTTGGAAACAGATGTTTGGAAAATTACCGATGAGTAAAGTAATGATTATTTTCACATCAGAAATGGAAAACTCAGAAACAATCGTTCGGTGCAACAGCGTTAGTAGAATCCATCAAGGATGGATTCTAACGCTGGATGATGGTTCATCTAGCCCAAACTGTAATATCATTGATTGGTGTTCCCTTTTATAAGATACATATGGCTTTCTACAATTTTATAGGATTGATTCTTTCGGAAAGATTTTATTTAATTCTGAACGTGAAACGCACAAGCTAGATACCTGATGCCTTATGATTACGAGACACATAATTATGACTGAAACAGTCAGTTTTATTATTACAACGGGAAACGAAATGCCTTTCAAAGAAATTTTGTTTGTTACATCCAAAGTATGATGTTAGTGGTTATGACGTGTTAGGGAGAGACAAATTTGTATCTCTAGTTAAATTATAATTTGGTTATTTTTCTCTCATCTGGATTACCTAGCATTGAAAGAAAAATTAAAACTTTTCAAATAAATAATCATTTAGTATTCATTGGTCATACGGCCATTTTCAAAATACAGGAGATGGCGAAAGTAATCAAAAAAACTCTGAAATACTCGTTCGGTACAACAATGTTAGTAGAATTCGTGAAGGCTGTTAGCTAAATCATCATAAGCAATGATTGATTGTTGATGGTACCTCACATAATTATGTGGTAGATTTTTTGCAAAAAATATGTATTTTTGTATGAAATAGTAATACAGTGTGTGCCATATAAATTTGCAGACTTCAAAAATCATATGAAATCTAAACATTCGCGCATTGAGTGCGATTTGCACCAAAAGGCTAGTCGTGGAATAGTATTTTTTTTTGCATAAGAAAAATTTAAATCATACTTTCACCAATAGATGGTATTGTTACTGTCACTTAACCAGAACAACATGGATATAAGCAGTTTAGATGGTGTAACGTTTATTAATTTGCATTTGTGAACATCTCACAATAGCAGTTATTCAATAAATCCACCACCGCAACCAAGGACACCGTACAAGCACGTCATAACGCCACTCACAGATGCTTGAAGATATCAGGATGTATGGCAGTGTATTCTCTACAATTGGAGTAACCCCATAAGCCAAAAATCTGTAGGTATCAAGTTCGCGAGGGCCGTGCATTTTCACAAAATCGGCTAATTAGTCGTTCTTGATCAAACGCATTGATCAAGAACTGCTTCACAGGAGATGCTATATGTGGTGCCTCATCTATCACTTGAACGTGATCGTGTTTCGAAGATTTAGTGCACAAGGTAATCGTTGACAATATTTAGATAACGAAGTTATTTACTGTGCATGTCCTCCTACCCCTTGTTTCACATGGCTCTTCAAAGAAAAAGGTTCAATAACGACGATGGCAGAAGCCACACCATACAGTGAATCACGGTGCATTTAATAGCTCGTCTGTATACAGTGTGGATTTTCCTTCTTCCAAATTCTACAGTTATGCGTATTAACAGTTCCGTGTAAGCAAAAATGGGTTTCACCTGTCCAATGGATGGTTAAAAGCTACTACTTCCTCGATCTTTTGAAGACCCCACCAGGCGAATACTTCCCGCTTCGCAACATCATTTGTTTTCAACTGATGGAGATTGCAGTTTGTACGGATACAAATTTAAAAAGCCATGCACTAAGCGGAACACGCTGGCTACGGATATACCAGTGTGTTTCTGGTAACTTCTCGTACATTGCATAAACCGCTCGTGGATTCTACTGCGAGGGCCTCAATTTACGATGCTATGTGATTACTACGGTCCTCTGATAACTTCGGTCTGCCTAGTTACCAGTTTCGTCGAACACACTACACAATGTTTTTAAGTCCGGTGACAGTTATTGGACTTTTACGTTCTTTCATAATTTTTTGAGTTCGAAATTTTCGTAAGGCTTCTGTAGGCGATTCACTTCTGAGATAAAATAATTTCACCAGAAGGGCCCTGTACACCAAAGAAAAGCATTTATTTTAACAAATGCAATAACGCAATTCGCGCAAACTATTGATGATGGAACAGTCGATAATGCGATACCAGCTTACATTTTTCTTTTTAATGGAATTACAAGTGTGTATTTTTCCTCATACAAAAAATGCAGTGCCCTCTGTTCGTGAAAATATGAATTAAAAATAGTTAAATGATTATTAATTAATGATTAATGAATTTAAATTTGAATGTTGGTGCAAACCACACTCTAACTTCCTAATTTATTGCTTTTATTTGCTTCTGTGAAAAGTCTACAAATTTATGGGACACTTTATATTTCAGATTATATAATTGATGCAATATATATATATTAAAAACAAATTATTACGAGGAAGCTACTTGAAATTTTTACAAATAAAAATGTATTATTTATCTAAGAATTTCAATTAATTAGTAGTCTCACAGGATTTATGGAAGTGCTAATGACATGCAAGTGACAGAAGAAAACTTTCTAAACTTGTGAACTAAATTGAGAAACAATTTGGGAAGGAGCAATTTAACATTATCGATTCAAATTTACAAAACTGTAAGTATGCTATTTTTAAATTACCGAAGTTGAAGGCATGTAATTCCACACCTATTCATTCACAGAATATGCAAATTAAGAGGACGTGGGAGTGTTGGAACATTTCGGTTTCAAATATTCTTTGGTTGGGGCTCAATACCTTCCAAGACGAGGGATAAATATTACAAAGAAAACCAGATGATATTGGAAATCATCTACATAAACAAAATAAATACACTGCTGGCCACCGTAAATGCAACACCCTGAAGGAAGCATGCAAACAATATGAAATTTACAACATGCATTAGCGGAGGTGAGATATGCAAATGATTAGAATTTCAGCGCAGACGCACATCACGCGCGCCTGTGGCGCCACTTCAAAGCGCTATTTAAGGCTTGGAGATTTCGACGATTTCAAGTACGGCAATTGTGTTTTTCTTGTGGTTTTTTCAAAAAAAAACCGATCAATTATGCCTCGTAGAAAACAGCGATCATCTTTTGATCAAGTATCCGAGTTCGACAGAGGAAGGATAGTGGCCTACCGAGATTGTGGATTATCTTTCAGGGAAATCGGTAGTCGTGTTGGACGAAACCAAACAACTGTAATGCGGATATGTGATCGTTGGATGCAGGAGGGTACGACGGACCGACGTGTTCGATCGCATCCACCTCAGTGCACCACTTCACGTGATGACAGGCATATTGTGCGTATGGCAGTGACGGATCGCTCAGCCACATCACGAACCATAGCACAGCACATTCAGTCTGTACCGCATCATCCAGTGTCTGCGCGTACCATTCGACGCCGTTTACAGCAGAGTGGTCTGTCCGCAAGACGTCCATTGCTTCGTCTACCCTTGACGCAGAACCACAGACGTTTCCGCCGCCAATGGTGCGATGAAAGAAGGATGTGGACGGCAGAATGGAATGAAATTGTCTTTACTGACGAGTCACGCTTCTGTCTGCAACACCACGATGGTCGGATTCGAGTCTGGAGACACCGTGGAGAGAGGATGCTGAACAGCTGCGTTATGCACCGCCACACTGGTCCTGCACCGGGTATTATGGTATGGGGCGGTATTGGATATCACTCTCGCACTCCTCTAGTACGCATTGCTGGTACTTTAAACAGCCAGCGCTACATCTCCGAGGTGTTGGAGCCAGTTGTCCTTCCTTACCTTCAGGGCTTGCCCACAGCCATATTTCAACAGGATAATGCACGACCACACGTGGCACGCATTGTCCAAGGGTTCTTCGTCAATCGCCAGATTGAATTGCTTCCCTGGCCAGTTCGCTCTCCGAATCTTTCGCCGATAGAAAACATGTGGTCCATGGTTGCTCAACGATTGACCCAGAATACATCCCCAGCTGCCACACCAGATCAACTTTGGCAACGTGTGGAAGCTGCTTGGTCTGCTGTACCCCAAGAACACATCCAAAGTCTCTTTGAATCAATGCCGAGGCGTGTGGCAGCGGTGATCTCCAACAATGGCGGCTACTCTGGCCACTGATTTTGGCAGGAACCACACTTCACAGAAGTCTATAAATTTAATCATTTGATACTTGGTCAACATATTATCTACAAAATAAATTTTGTTGTGATATCTCTTGTCTTTCTTGGTGTTGCAATTTGGGTGGCCAGCAGTGTAGCTCAGAAACACTATATCTTCAACTGGATTGTAATTATCCCCGAAATGAGTTGGTGGCACTATTTTAGGAGGGATCACATATATTTACTTAGAGTAAAGTAACATTTCCCCACTGCAGAAGTACTGGACTTTCTCAAACGGACGTTATATCCTAATGAGTTATGAAATCGAGGGTTGTTACATAAAAAGCTATCTCAATCCTGAATAATGAAATACATGAAGTGCTCGGCCACTCAAATTAAACAATGCAAGTACTGTGCATTAATGTAATGTACTATGAACCTACTTGGAATCACAATGACAATCTTGTTTCCCGATCTGGTATCTTTAACTTAAGGTGTTTGAACAAAAGGAAACGCAACCAACATAAATTTATGAATCCGTAGTAGCTTGGTTTTAAATAACTGAGCCAATAAATCTTCATTATTGACTCTGTTATTTAAAGAGGATTAACTGTAATTTGTTTCACGGAGGCATTTCAGCTCAATCGTGTCATTAGGTAGTAATTTTTAAGTTGAACTGAATGATGTAATAATATTTCATCTGACACGAAAGTAATTGAAATAATTGGGAAAATGTCACTCGACTCGAAAATAAAATTTGTGGATTGAACAATTCCATCCGAGTAGGAAAATGATATGTTTAAATAAACAAATAGAATTCTACCCAGATATGAATTAAGGGGACATTTGGAAAGGCAGAATATATATCACTTACACTTAATCATTGCTATTTTGTATTTAATTCGTTGATTAGAGAATTAAATTGGTTTTATATTGATTTTTAATTGAAATCTACGCTAATATAACGTAATTATTTTAAGATTTACGACATAAATAAGTACAAGCAAAGACAGACAGAATTTATTTAGGTCTAACACAGTCCTTTTCTATCAATAATTAAGGCAATTAGCCTGTTCTTGTGTGTTTGTAAAATCATTTGATCCAATCACTGTAATTTCATCAATAAAAAATGCTCGCTTTGAAGTAGGCTTTAGTTCAAGACTTGCAATAAAAGTTCACTTTCTATTCCATATTAATTGCCTCTTTTCTCATTTAATCTCAAATATTTCGCTAATAATCCCAGCTATCCATAACTCAGCAATTCCCCCATAAGAAAAACTAAATACCCTTCCTAATTTTGTAACACATTTCGTAATTTGTCAAGGGCAAAGTTTAGTCAGACACTAATTAACGTAATTCTTATTTTATTTCTTATATGAAGTAATACTAATGACACATCTTCAATAAATTAAATAGTAAACTGCGTTGGGATGATATACTAGAAGTAAACTAAATAACCCAATTATAACCCATCCCAATTTCAATTAAAGTATCAATATGTGTATTACTAATATAGGTTAATCGGATGTTAGATTAATCGGATGTACATGTGCGCAGTTCCTCAGTATTGGTTATTAAGAAGAGGCGAAAATTCATGATGGTTACGCATTTTACACTCTCTGGAAGGCTGCCTTGACAAATGCCGGGACCAGAGGGCCATATTTTAGCATGCTCCAAACACAATACTCACAAGACCGATGGCATGAAATCCACTGCAACCTCAGTAAATCGTATACGGTTTCTTGACTCCTTCAGTACAATCTGGCTGTGAGTATTTTAATGTCCCTACGATATCAATAAATGACGAAAGTCGTTGACACGATATATCAATTGGTTGTTTTATTAATACATATTGTCCAACTCACTACCAGTACGTAAACATAGCAGACAGCGAATTTTTATGGAAAGGTTAGAAAATTAAAACAACCAGAAGGTCCATGAGATGCTAATTAGATTGCATTGTATTGCATAAGTCCAACACTCACGGATTTCTTGATGTTTTCTTTGGCTTTTTCTGTCATTCTGTCAACCTAAATGTAGGTGGCGATAATATTTCTGCGTTGGAATGTTTCCTATATGTATTCCGGACGTTACGTCACTTGCTTTGTCTTTCGAAAACGATTTCATCAAGAGACCAATAGGCGTACCAAACAGTGAATTCTGAATTGATAGATAGTAATTGATTGGTTAAAGCCAATTAGATTAAACACGAAATGTCACCAAATAGACAATAAACTACATTTTAAGGTAACTCGGATACGTACGATGTAAGAGCATGTGGATAACTGGAAGTAAAATCCCTGTTTTCCGTCTGATCTTGTTTACACTGAAAGTCCCTGTCAGTCACAGGAAAAGCACCAGACGTAAAACACTGAATAGACAGAGTAGAATACTTGACTGAGAATCTGCACAAAGCCCGGTTAAGTCTTCTAAAATGTTCTTAACGTTACATAAGATCAACAAAGTTCCCCTTTCGACCTGGAATAGTGAGTATTTTATCTTAATCCTTTTACTAAATCTGTGTTGGTAAGTTTGTCTTTCTAAATAACTATTCTAGCCTGTTGGCGAAAATTCCAACCCTCCAAGAGAATATGCTGCAATATTCCAGGTCATTTTGTTCCTGTCTGAAATCCTAAAAGATGGTGATGCTCCGCTTTAATGTCCTGTGTTTCACAACAACGTTTCTTTTTTATCTTTCTTTAAAACTGAAAGATTGCTTCCCGGTAAGTAAGCTGGTATGTATAGACAAGAGGTCAGGTATCTATGTTGGTACCGCAGTGTTAGAACTACAAAAACTTGATATCCATAGCCTTCACTTAGTAACGAATAATCCTAAATTTAGGAATATTTACCGTACGAAGGGGATGATCTCACTAGTAAATAATTCTTACGTTCTCTCACAATTTAAAAACCGGTTTCAACCCCCTCGGTCGTTTAGAAAGTTTCACAAACTTTTCGGGCTCAACTAAGAGTAGGAATATCGAAGTTTTGTTTTATGTATCAATAACCATGTCCGGCTTCGAATCGTGTATTGTCAACTGGAGTGACTTTTCGCATTTCTAAAAAAGGTTCATGGATAAATAGTAGTTTTAGAAACTACCACTAGAGGTTATTAGGTGTCTCTTGAAAATTCTCTAGAATATAGACAATCTATTCTGAAGTGATGACTTGTAACCTGATGTGTTGTCAGTCCTCTCAACTGATTGTCAGATGCAGTTGCTAATCAAAAGATTTTTAGTGCCCTCAAACTTTCATCTGCACAGCTTAACATATTGCTAGGTGAGATCAATTGGATACATCTATTATTCCGACATGTAATGAAGGCTCAAAAGAAACTGTAGCCGTTTTTTAAACCACATTAGGAAAAATTATAGCCCTAGGCAATATCATTCCTTGATACAAAATATTTTGGGGTGACTTTGCCCATCAGATGTTTAGCCCTCATGTGATCATTTATCTTATATCTAACGACTCTATTGACAATAAACCACTATATATTAATATGTCTAATGCCACTATATGTCAATCAACATGGGTGTTCTGCTTCAGGATAGTCTCTCTATATAGAAATGCGATTTCGAAGTTAATCCCAGGTGCTACGGAACAAGTTGGAAACAAGCACATAGAAAAATGAGTGAAACTGTTCTTTCATATTTACTGGAAAGTCAAAGACCTAATTTAACCGTGAGAGTGTGGCCGAATATGATTCCTTGCACCATAAAATCGAACCCAACTAGCCAACCTTCAGAGCACCATTGAGAAAAATACAGGTTCCTGCATGGTAATCCATCTCTGTTACAGATCTAGATCGTAATGATTATTACGGCTCTGTTCAAGGACCTTTACCACACAGAAAATTGACACGAAAAAAGCAGCAAACTGCTAGAGGAGGTAGTGACGAAGATGGCTTCCACCAGCTCCGACACTTCAGATTTAGAAGATGACTTTCAGGCACAAGAGAACTGATGCAGAGGGTTTAGAATGAACCACCAGACATTTCAAATTGATATTTTAGGATTGATATTTTCGGGAAATAAATCTGTGTTGATTTTGGGTCTGTCTTCTGGCACAAGGATCATGTTTAGCCAAGCTGCGCCAAACACAAGACAAAAACGAGGAACGAAGGAAAGCAAAAAGTGGAATGGTAAAACAGGTAATGAGGTAAAACAGAAGAGAGGTACCTCGGGATCGTGATGCTCGTACACACCTTAAGAACTTATACCCTTTATGGCAAATAAGTCTGCGAGATGTTATATGGAGCAAAAAATTAATGTATGTGAAGATGAAATAGAGATTGAGAGCTTGGAGAAAAAATGATAAAGAAAAATCGATCAGGTTTATGGATAGAGCTGACGAATCATCAAGTATTCCTGTGTCTGATATAGTGTACCTACTTTCCAGGACTGAGGAAAGGAAAGGTACAGTTTTAAAGATGATTTCTCAACCCCTCTTTAACGTTCCTTTCTTGCTTCTTTACTTTAAATAGATATGTGAGTTACTTTTTATTGATTTGCTATCTTTTGTCCAAATTACACCTAATATCGCGGAAAAATTATTCAATTGATGTTTTTCTTTAAACATATCAAAATTAAACAGGGCAACAAAACTAAGAACTAGGCGATATCACCCCTATTTTGCCAGGTAGATTTGATTATCCGGTTTTTGAGCTTTCATCTGGAGAGAGATTGAGCAAAAAAAAATACCCTCCATCGACTCTAACTCTCAGCCACATAGTGCAAAAAAGGTTGTGAAAAAATCACCCGGTTAGTCCAAAGGCTCAAAGTTTAAAAGTGTGCAAAGTCACCTCAGTTGACGGTATTTTCACAATTTCACTGCAGTGTGTGCGAATCACGTTTCAAGGCATTATATTCGTGTTCTCACCTTATTTATGTTTTCAAGTTTATAGATGGACACACAAAACGTATATGTAAAGATTTGTCTCGGTACTACAAAAATTGAATTGATGAACAAGCATTTTTGAGTAAATATAATGAATAACGTCTCTGGACACAGCTCCTTTTCATATGGTAAGATAAATAAATAATCTCTTTATATATATAAGCCATAATAACAGAGATCACAGGTGCCTGCAGTCGTGACAGGAGTGGATGGGCAATCGGAGAATAATCCATTTGGACTGAGTGCCGTTAATCAGAAAATTCAATAAAAATAGGTGATTTAACGCTTCAATAGACAAGTAGTAACATCCTAATGCCAGAAGGGATTCGTTGTTGTGTAATGTGTTTGGGACGAACTCTGTGCTCCTTATTCTAAGGCGCTCATGAAAGAATGAATGTTAAAAATGAACTCGCTAGGGGATGAGGATTAAGGTAAAGACTATTGGACCAGTTGATCTGTCAAGAAAGTTCAGTGTCACAAAATCGATGTCTTTACGAAGTAGTAAGTTGATCTTGTACCGGAGATTTGAAAGGAAGAGACAAACATTTCGAGTGAATGGGTCCGTCTAAAGTCAAGGTTAGGAGATGGCCGGAATTAAAGGGTAAAAGTGGGTAGCAAGATGTACTGACGACATGACTAACGGTGAGACAATGACTAGGGGGTAAAAAGAGAAAAAGGGAACGTTAACCACCTAACGCATTTACCCGTGTTTGACACGGGCGAAAGTTACCGGTAAATTTGCACATGCCCGTGTCTCACACGGGCGCTCTTCCGTTCTAGTAAAAATAGATAGGCTAGATTAAACTTATACCAAAGACGGCATAAACTTATTTATCATAGATGATTTACCACTTATTTATAGATGGATATTAAACTTATTTACCGTAGATGGCACCACTATGCACCATTTTTCTTGTGTAAACCAAGTGGTGCATTTTGATGATTAGCTATAAGTTTGTTAGGAATTCTTTGTTATAAAGCAGTTGTTAGGTGTCTAAAAGGTAACATATCCATTTTTATTACGTTAAATATCATAAAAGTAAACAGTTAACCATAAATTAATTTTTACTAAGTGTTTTTGTAACTTGTTTTGAAAAAGTTATCTGATAATGAGCGACTGTGACGATTTTGAATATGCCAATTTATCAGAAAGTTTCAGCGATGAAAGTGATGATCTCTTGAGTGATGGAAGTGAATCTGAAGTTAATATTTTATTATTAATATTTTGAAATTCAAAATAAACATGTAATCAAATCGTTTACACTTTGTTTATATAATAATTTTTTTATAACTTTTACCCCACCCCCCGCAACTGAAATCGCAAAAAATAACTTACACTATACCTATATATATATTCATTTTCTGTCAAAAAAAACTCGATCATTTTTTACCAGTTTTTCCGAAAAAAACTCGTGCTTTAAGTGGTTAAGATAATTATCTGTGGTGAGAATTGTTTTTGAGAGGTTAGTTTTAGGAATAATATTCCACACATCATTCTTATTGAAGATTTTCTAGGCTGTACCTATCTCTGTATAAATATTTAAGTAATTATAAAACCAGTGAATATATTTCTACATATATTTCACTAACTTTCCTGGTACAGAAAGTGCTCTCATTCACTGATTTTGCCCTTATTTTAAATATACTTCGAATGAGTTGCGGAACTGAATAATGTTATAAAAACTGCATGGCAAGAACTCGCTACTATAATGGGATTCTTCAGCACTTTGATGACAGAAGACAATGAGAAATCTGGGAGACAGAAATCAGCGCAGGAAAGAAAATGTGATCGAACACACAAAATAAGTTTAGAAGTAAAAAAATTACTGAATCGTACAAGTGAATGGGAAACAATTGAAGCGTTAAGTGTGTGAAATCAGAAGCTAATTTTTCAAACAACTCAGGTGTAAACGTTTTGCCATGTACTTCGTTAAAGAAATAAATTAACACCAGTAATAAGTGCACAAAAGTCTGCTTTACATTTTTAATCGTTTTGTTTCATTTGGAGGTTTAAAATGTGCATATCGATGCATCAGTATAAATGGATTAAATAAGATATAAATGTGAGTAACGACACTGCCATCAATAGATTTAATCAGATTCAGAAATTAACAGATTCAAAAATTTTATCGCAGATGCAATGCATGAGTCTCCTAGAATTTTTTTATGATTTTATATCTAAAGTTAAATAAAATTGTGAGATGCTTGCGTAACTTCCCTGAACAAGATAAAATAACAATACTTGTTTCAAGACAAAATAAAAAAATGAAATTTCTAAACAAATATCCACTACAAAAACCTAATTTAAAACACGTTTCTCATAGCGTCAGAATATTTTCGTCCTGTCATGATAATAATTTGTATACGCAAAGTGATTACTGCAGATGACTTAATTTTTTTCGCTTCGAAAGTCAAGCATAGAGGAGGGTGATAAAAAAGGGCGAGGTGTAATTCATTCTTGTTACCAAACAACGCCATTTTATTTCAAATTAATTATACTCAACGTAAGGCTCAATTTGCGGGTAATAGATTGTGAAAGTGGGATAGAGCGGTTTTGGAAACATTATGCAGCATTAAAAATTAATATTGAATTATAAAATCATTAAAATCAAGATTGTTTAAAAGCATGTCGTTTTAACTTGGTTGGCACAATTTATTTTTCAACAGTTTAGCTCTCCCATGTTTTTCAAAAATGCAAGGAAAGTAAGCTAATATCCCTTCTTATTTTAAGAAAATTAACTTGGTCAATTTGTATGAAAACTAAGTATGTTGTCATAGCATAATAAATAGCAAACTTAAAATGTTTTCTTGTAAAAAATATATAACTTAGGAAATGATATTAAATATTGTTGAAATATTTTCTGAATAACGTATATAAATAAGAATAGAGTGTTTGTACATTGAATATTTTCCACCCATTTCAAGTTTTCTATCCATTTTGAACCCTTCTGATGTAAAACCCGTCTCTTGCGTATTTGGTGTCTGTCTGTATGTGTGTGCCTGTACTACGTCCAAACGGTTGAATATATTTTCATGAAATATTGCATACTGTGAGTTCTTACATTCATTTAGTGACTGAACTTAGTTGCGTCAGTCTTTCTGTCCGTTCTCCCGTTCATGTTCGATTTTGTGTCTGTGTGTTTGTACACGTATCACATAATATTTGTTCAATGTATTTTAATTTAATGCTTAATATTCGATACACCACATTTTAGTTTAGTGAATGCATTACATACAATTTCTTTGCTAACATATTTAGTCAAGTTTCACGTAAAAACATCTGAGTAACTACTTAAATCAACCATAATTTGGTAGTTTTGGAATAGCTGGGAGGTATATTCAGCATTGCAATTCCTTGGATTGTTTTACCAGTGCTGCTGAAATATAAATTATTTTCCAAAAGTATTTTTACGGAATTTAAATTCTAATTATTTATTTATTCGAGCGTTATTTTTTCTTTACGAAATATAAAAAAGTTCTGAATATTTGGGACAGACGATAAAGAGAATAAAACTATGCAGAAATAAATGTTTTAAAATAGGACTGGTAGTAATATGACAACCTTGATATTTTTAAATTGTTTGCTTTTTCAAATTTGTAGTTATATTCCAAGAATCTATTTTGTAGTCAAAAACAGATACATTCATCACTTTTCGTTCGAAGCTTTCTTAAAATCTATTTTAAGATGCATTTCTGGATTTTCAATTTGATGTTTTTCATTCGATAACTGTAATGAGGGTAAATAATGGTTTATTTAGTTTTAAAAAGATTTTTAATCATTGTATAATAATTTTGGGAAACGATTTCGTTTTTATATGCATACTCTCAACTATTCTATGCATTCTGTGTAACTTTGGCACTCTAAAGACTTTCTGTCTTACTAAAAATTTAGATTCGACAAAAATGTAAAATGTTAAATATGGCATCTATTTGCATTTGTGAAATTTGGATATTTAACAATTGTGTACTTTTATTAGCGTGTGGTAGTCGTTGCCATATGATGAATAGGAATAACAATTTATAAACGAAAGCAGAAGTTAGTTAACCAATTCAACCCAAGTAAGCCGGGAAATTCTGCTAGTTTTTAATATAATCAATTGGTAAACACAATTTATTATTTTTTAAATAGTTGAATACTTTTTTTACAATAGAAAAAACGCGCCCTCCCAGATATAAAGCATTGTAGCTGTTTATGTTTAAAAAAACCGCTAAAAAGAACCTGTTTTTAAACTTTATTTAGTTTGGTTTGTCATACACTCTACGTTTAGTTTATTTTTCTCGCGAAGGATAAGTACTATGACTCTAAAGTTGGAACTCAATTAGGGCTTCGCATTTTGTAATGCAATATGATAAAAATTAATAATAATAAATATAAGAATGTGTTTAAGTAGTTTCGTAGATGGGAAAAAAGACAGACGATAGATTAGCGATGAACGTTTACAGCTTCATTTCTAACAGTGCAGATTTATTCGCAGAACATCATTTAAATTTCATTCAATGATCGAAGGCAACTTAAATTTATTAGATTAGCATTCCAATCATGAAGTTAAACAAGCACAATCTCCAGATAAGTTACAACTATCTGGAGATTTAAGACGACAGCAAAAAAAGTTGGATTATAAATAATTGAAAGATCAAACCTTGTATTCAGCATAAAAATGTGTAGTCACAACAAAACTTTAAATACAATTCTGATACTAATTATCCCCTCATATCGCCTTTCCTCTCGCTCTCTTTATTCCAATTTATCAGCATTTCCAAATCGTCACGAGGAGTGGCTAGGATCAACAGCTGGTCTGACTAGAATCAAATCTAGTTCAAACCACAACTTCAATAACTATCCTACTAATTACTTATCACCATTATCAATCACCTAATGAACATAACAAAGAATGTTTCAAAACTAAAGTAAATAAATTATTAAGTTGGCATTCCTTAAAACCTAAAAATTTGTATTCAACGATGTTCTCTTACTAGGCAAATAGACAAAAATATTAAAACTAAATACTAAACTAATACAGTTGTAGTGGTTTGAAAGTTATTTGTGATTTATAAAGAGAGGATTTATGTTTCCATTTTTTTTCTTAATCAAGTTTAAAATAAATATCACTTAATTCTAGTGTCTGCCAAAAATGAATTACTGGCTCGATTTTCATTGTAAAAAGTTTAAATATGCCAAGTAACAATCTTTTTATCGTGATTTTTGGACAAAAAGTCGAATGAGGTAAATCCATTGTAAGAAGCACAAATATGTTTGTAAATTCAAAACGTGTTATGAGAGTGAAAAATGATTTAGTGTCTAGATTGCATTTAATTATATAAAAAAATTATAAGAACAATCGCAAATAGTATGTTCATCGATTTTAATTTTGCCAAAAGAACGAATGAAGTCAATCAGTTGTATGAAACACTTAAACAAATATGTTTGAAAATCCGTATGGCATGTCATTCGACACTCCAAAAGACTTCGTATTGACTTACGTAGTTCCAGTCCCACAATTAGTTCGTATACACTTCCAATATTTACTTAATTTGTGCAAGTGTGTAAGATAACGACAATGGGTTTTCGGGAACTTCCGTACAACGTTTTCTATTGCGACGTCTAACTTCTGAGAGTTGAAGCGAAGTATTTTACCCTTTGAGAAGAATTATTGAATTACACGGAGACTAAATGGTTCTTTGTGAAAGCGCAGATATTTGTCCGTTTGTAGAATTTTGTTCTGAATGCCTCTTTTAAGTTTTTATTTGGTCGATTTAAATTGAAATTCAAAGCTAATATTAGCTGTTTTACCATACTTTGAAACTGCAGAAAATTTCAATCTCGCTTAAAAGGTGATTCAAAGCCAAATGCAAATCGATTTAAAATGTAAACAATATTTAGCAGTTAAATGTTTTTATTTTAAAAATTGCATTTGTTATTAGAATGTAAGGAAATCGACATATTTTTCCGTGTTGAAGTTTATTGGCCTTGTTTTAATGAACAAGTGCATTTGGGGTCAGCAATTTTGACGTTAGAAAAATGGTTGGATTCCAATAATATTTAAATTTTACAAAAGCGAAGTATGAGAGATTCTGTATTGTCATAACTCAATACATCCTGCACTATTCTACAAAGGTGTCCCTATTGTAGTGACAAATTATTTTTCATATTTAGGAGTAAATTTAACATTAAATTGACTCAAAAATTTTTATTCTGAGACGAGTATAGGACCAATTGACTCTTCTGAAACGTTTTATTGGTTCTAAATAGGGTTGTGATAGATCAATTTTAAATTTGACACACAAAACCTTTGTACAGCCCATGATTACCTACTGTTGCGAACTACTTATAATAGTATCACAAAAACAGAACCTCTTGAACGTGCGCAAAGTCAAGCTTTACGTTTGGTAACTGGAGCTGTGAAATCAAATCACATCTACACAATGCTGCTTTGTACTGGAAAACAGGACAATCAAATCAATTAAATATGAAAGGGCTTTTCTTCTATGGGAGAAAATGTTAAGATCCCCGAGCTATCTCAAACTTTGGAACGACAATAATATTCACGAGCGTAATCTTAAGACCCTGATGGGCCTTGTTCAGAAAGTGTCTGTTTTGAGAGAGAAACTTGGCTTAAATTTTTGTCCTGAAAAACTGGTGTCAACACTTGAAAGTAAAGATTTTCAGATTCACATCGAGCTTTTGCACAGTGCTCCAAAGAAGAACTCCAACGAGATATATTTAGGATCTCTGGCCTGCGAAACTATCAACCAATTGTACCCAGAGCCTAATTACCCGCGAGTACACATACGATTCTCAAATGAATGATTCTATTAGTGTTGGGGCAGGGAGACTTGTAATCTGTTCTCGTTATCTGATCCAGTCAGGCAATTTAGACGGGGAAATGGATGCTATTCACATATCACTGTCACGGTTGTTTTACCATCTTAATAAGTTTTCTTAGGATGTCACCATATCTGATCAGATGTCCACATGGCAGGCCATCAACTCTGCTGCTGAGCCTCAGCCTGCAACTATAAGGAAATATTGAGTCCTAAATATTTCTATCAAAAACAGATTATTCTCCAATGAATACCACCGAGGAATAAATGGAAAGGAGAATACCGACAACCCTGCCAAAAGAACAGCTATCCTTTAAATATCAACACTTCAGTCTCCAAAACGGGCAATCAAATGATTTTTTAGATAGCTTATACCCACTTGAGAGAACCCGTAATAACCATGGACTTCTGGTAAACGAGACATTTGGGTCGGTAGATAGTTAATTAACGTCACACTAGAGCAATACAACGGGCTATTGGAGACAATCCGGAATCAATCCCCAAGAGAAAGAGCCAAGAACAGCACCCCGTAGTTTTGAGCCACGGTCAGATGACGAGAACTACACCTGAGCTAACACCCCACAAGACATTTCGGACTCATCAAGCAGAATGACAGTGACTGAATTCTTACTACTAACTGGACATGATTGTCTTGCAAAACGCCTACATTTGATGACAGGGCCCTCCTTCCCCATTGTCATGTTATTCGTGCATCAGCTGAGGATGCTCGCTACTAGGAAGCAGGAAACCGAATGGGCCAAGAGACTTTTTCTCACCTTGTATGGCCATGTTTAACTTTCCTGGTTGTTGTCTTGACGAGGTACTTGTAAATAGCAAAACTGATCAGATCTTGATGAACGATATATCTCGCCAACATAAAAAAATTCGGTAATATACCAATGACGACATATCTCGACATTAGCAAAATTACTCAGATTTTAGTGGACAGGATATCTCGTAGATACCACTTCACGGGGTAATTTTTTTGTGTTCTTATTTCTTTCAGTCTTAGTTCTATTTTGTATTTTAGCAAACTGTTTTTGCATCCTCCAATGGAATTTTAAAAAAATGAACAAGTATGATAAAGGTAGTTTGTTTAACATCATTTTCAAAACAGGAATCTAAATATTTACGAAATTCAAAGTAAAAATCCGTTATTTGTCAAATAATATTGAGCGTTTATCTTGAAAACTAGCAGAGGCATAATATATTTGACGCAAGATAATTGAAAACTCCAAATTACCATACTTTGTAATTTTTCAACATTTTCAACAGTTGGAAGTCGAACAGCATATTTTGATAGTATAAATCGTTTTCTATTTGTAAAAACTGAATGATAGTTCCAATTATATTTCACTATATATTCCAATTATATTCATAATTATGATTTAAAGTACTTTGAAAATGCAGAAAAATTTCATCATCACACTTAAAAAGAGATCTTACATTTTGAAAACAATTAATGTATTGCATGCAAAAAATTTTAATAGACAACAAAATAATAAAAGAATGTCTAAAATATCGTACCACAAAACAGGTTATCCTTTTCAAGAAATATTAAAATTAATTTAATCATCATTCATATAACCACGTCTCAATTTACTTTAATTTTATTCTAATAAATGTATTCAGAGTCCAACTTTAAAACTGTCCCCAATTGTGGTATAAATTTGTAACACACCTCCCTTTTCAAGTGTCTTTAGTTATATAATATGCACGAATTAAAATGTTCTTTTTTGTGAGTAAAAATGTAAATAAATTAGATGAAACTGACCCAATTTTATATTATAGCAACTTACAAGGGAAACATACTGTCAAATTACAATGTTCTAAGAAAACGAAAGGGGAAATTCTGCTCCCAAAGCTTTACTCGCTAATTGTTTCTCAAGAATAAATCTAACGTTCAAGCTGAAAAAACAAGAATCAATATAGAGCAGAAACTCGTTAACTGACTTTGTTAGATGACACTAAATGCTTATTTTCATGACGATTAGAAATATATAGTCCCATCGAAATACATATCCATTATCAAAATGCATTTAATTTTTATTTATTGTCCTAAAAACTAATGGCTTGTCTTTAAAGAGCTGTACAGTAAAAAATCCTTCCCTTTTTAGGGACGTACTGGTTGACTATCAATTCTTAAAACAGGAAGCGAACACTATATATTATCTAATTGAACACTTTGGCAGGAATGGAACGCATAAAATTGGCACTTTCAACACACAACTATTATTTTAAATTCATAATTCCTAACTGTGACCCGTAATATTTAAATGGGGCGTTTTTAAATGGCATTTGATGGTTTTCATGCGGAATTGGATTTGATGAGCCTGCTAGCGAAAATTTGGTTGATATGGGTAAGTTTGTTCTATCTTTTATTCCTTTTTGCGGTGTTGTATGGTCCAGTGCTGTGCTTGTTTTTAATCTATGGTGTCTTTTGATATTTTAGCTTTTAATTCATGGACTATTTGCCTTATTTATCACTTTTGTTCTATATGATATTTGGAGGGGTGAGTAACTTTTAGCACACCGCTGCTCATTCGCAGAAAACCCCATTTTGTGCTGTCTGGGTCAGGTTTCTCCTTGATGACGCCTTGATCCACCAACACCCCTTCATTCTTTGAAATATTCTTAAATTTCTCTCATTAAGATCACTGTTTGACCAATTCAAATCAAATTTGGAGCACTTATATTTTAGAATCCCATGGAAAACATAGCTATTTATTAATCCCCGTTCGATTAGTCCTGGGTCTAAAGAGGGACTAAAACAATTCAAAATCCCCATAGGAATAGCAGTGAGTGGCATTACGATCACTGATAGATCCATGCCAAATTTGGTACGCTTCTGCATTAGAATCTTTCGGGGGGTGGGGGAAAAACATAGGCTATATATCCACCCCTTTCTAGGGGGATTTGTCCTGGGTCTGCAGGGAGGGCTAAAAATAATTCAAAATCCCCATAGAAATAACATTGAATAATATTACGATCAATTATGACCAATTCAACAAGCCTATAGCTAATAAGTTAGTGGTATTATGAACTTAGTTTAGCAACTACATTCTGTTCTAGAAAAGCTAAAAACTCATATCTTGAACATTTTGACTTAGTGTGTTCACTCATAAGATGACGATATGTGTTGTAATTTTATTTTAGATCTAAGAGCATATACATTTGATTGCTTGTATAGCAAATCCTACCACAAATCAACTACTAAATGTTTGTTATCAGTAGTTCCCGTTAGAGAGTAAATGATTCGAATAAGAATTTGTATAATACTTTTAGAAAAGAAAGTGTGAATAATGTGTGCATCTGCTGTGCATATTAAGCATTGTGTTTCATTGGTTTACACACATGCGTTGTGATACTGTATACTATATATAAAGTTAATTATTATTATAGTTATTATTATAGTACATTCCCTAAGCACCCCTCTAAAATTTAGCAGAATTTGATAGAAGCTAGTTGACTGATTGCCAATTGCGTAAGACCATGAGATATGTATTATAAACACGGTCTATATGGTTCCTCAACAATTCTTGTTAAAATGAAATCAAGAGATAAAACCCTTGTTATTAAACTGAGAGTGTGAGAATGTATTGAAGTGGAAGTTATGAATTAGTCTTAGAGGTTTAAAGGTGGGGGTTGGTTGCGTGGTAAGTTTGAAAAAATATTAAAATATATTTCTTAATTTACATTAGCGTATAAATACATTTATTCAACTAAAAAATGCTTCACGAATTACGTGTTTTATCAGATTAAATCTCATAAGTTTAGTTAAGTGAATAGAAAATGTATAGTTAGAGATAATAATGTGCTTGAAGAACGAAATTTTATTAAAGGTTGTTATATTAAATGCGTTTAATCCTCTATTGATAAAAACTGAGAAATCGTATGTTGGTTTGATACATTTTTAAGATTAAAATCAGTTGCATTAAAATACTACAAAAAATAAAAAATGTTGACTGAAAATGATTTTTTCTTTCGAATATTTAATATACTTTTTTCGAAATGAATAAATAGAGGTAATGAACCAACACGACCTAGCCGATTGTTTTTCTCATGCTTCTTGGCTGACTAATTCTCTATTAAGCAAAAGTTTCTAGAAAAATAAGTCAGGCTTGTAAAAACTGTCAATATTTGTAATAATTACGTAATTAATAAACGCTCTTAGCGCGAGGATATACCTTTTTATGCCTTAATGGACGATTTATTAAATTTGTTTGAACCCAAAGTAGGTGTTATCGATTCAAAGCTGACTTAGTTTCTCTGATGACCCAAATGAAAATATAAATTTCAGATAGTATCTTTTAGTAACCCTTCAGATTCAAATAAATTTAAATGTAAACTCTGCACTCGGCTACTGTATATATGTCGTATTAATCCTCTTGGTGGTTGTCTCGAAGAGGCATCTTGTCTTGAGAAGAAAACTGACCAGATCTTTATGGATGAGATATCTCATTATTGGAAGAAAACTGACCACATCTTAATATCGTCATCATGGAAAAATCGACAATATTTCACAGACGAGATATCACATCATTAACAAAATTGGTCAAATTTTAATGGACGAGATATCTCGTCGAAACCAATTGGAGGGGTAAGACGAAGTAGTCATGAGCCTTGTGGTTAACACTTAAAAGGCTAATTTATTAAACCTCTGATCTGCGCGAGACTTCTAAGTAGTGTAGTATTGCTTTTTAAGCCCACAAGACATATTATGAAGAAGGTTGATGGTTAATTATTGTTTGCGCGCGCGCATTGATATCTTGGCTCGCGAAGAATTAGGAATAGTTTGCAATTTAATTATTTTTGTTGTTATTCTTTAGATTCCAGTGGTATCAACATTAAAACGATGTCTTTAGCATTTGGGTTCTTGTTATCGTTAGGAAAGTAGTTGAATTAACGTCGCAATTGCGCAACACAACGGGCTATGTGCTACGGTCCCGGACACATCCTAAAGGGAAAGTTTCGAGAACAACACCTCGTAATTTTAAACCACGGTCAGATGACGAGGTCAACACTTGAGCAGGCACCCCAGTCTCCAAACTTCCACACCACTTAAACGTGAAGACATTTGAGGCCACGACAGATTTAGCATGCACCAGCTGCCACATACACGATCATCCTTGGTTGGATCAAATTTTTAATTCAAAACCTTTCGGTTGCAAATTCGCTACTGTTCAAACCAAGCTACTGTGGCTTCTTGTTCAAAACAACAAATAAAGGTAAAAAAGACAAGACCATTACAAAATAATGGAATTGCTGTAGTTTGCAACGGAGAAGAAGATGTTGAAAAGCTGCTGGAATGTATAAACAGTAATTGCGTTTTAAATAATTTAATCCAATCCAGAAAACCTGCAGTTAGAACACCAAGACTAAAAATATTTGGTTTACCGAAAGAAACAGAAGATGAAGAGATAGTCGCATCTATTTGTACAGAAACAAAAGCATTACCAGAAGAGGTACAAATTAAATTCAAAATTAAAACCAATGAAGATAAAATGCATTGCATTGTGTCGTTACCAGCCCCACAATTCAAGCACCTAAAATCAAGGGGAAAGATCAGCATTGGATGGTCAACATACAATGTTAAAGAACATTTTAATATCAAGTGGTGCTATAGATGCCAAATGTATGGCCACACTCAAAACAATTGCCATACTCACAAAATATACTGTGCTCATTGTTCTGGACCACATAAAACAGTTGAATGCAAAAGCCAATCTCTCAAATGCATCAACTGTTGGGAGCAAGTGGAAAAATATGGAGCCAATATAAACATGGCTCACTCTTCAGCAGATGTTATATGTCCATGCTATCAAGAAGAAGTCAAAATATTCAAAAAGACAATCTCCTATTAAAATGTCACACCACACATCAACTCAATTCATAAGTACACAAATTCGTCCCACATTGACATTCGTTCAAATAAACCTAAGGAAAGCAAGAGCTCCAACAAGCCAACTCTTGTTTATGACAGAGAAATATGAACCAGATGTGATTTTGGTACAAGAGCCATATGTAAAGGAAAATAAAATCATAGGAATACCCGGTTCGTGGATACACTGGATCTCGAAAAATAAAAAAGCAGGGATTATAATAACAAATAGAAATCTGCATCCAGCTATTATTGCAATTACCGATAACACGGTGGTGGTTAAAACTGAAAATATTAACGGGTCTCTAATGGTTTTTTCAGCTTACTCATCACCTCAAGACGACCTTAACGTAACTCTTCAAGAACTCAGCGAAAATGTTAGGAAAGGTGGAAATGAATACTTTTTAATTGGTGGCGATTTAAATGCTCATAGCATCAACTGGGGGTACGACCACCAAAACTCTAGAGGGTCAGAACTACTGGAATTCATACACGAACATAAACTACAGATCCTCAACGATCCCAAATCACCTCCAACCTTTAACAACAACATGAATGTGGGTTGGCCGGACATTACTTTGGTGTCTCACCCAGAACTAGCGAATCAGTGCGGCTGGGAAGTACTGGATGAGGAAACACTGAGTGACCACATGTACGTCAGAACAGTTATCTCATCGGTAAGAAAATCATCGACGTACACCAGGTACAAAACAGCCTTTGGAGGACACACAAAATTCGCACTCAACTTCGAAAAGGATGCAGCCCGAATATATAGAGACATTGCCAAATGCTCAGAGCCAGAAACATTGGACAAAATAACTGAGGACTTGCAAAATTCTATCACCACAGCCTGCAATAAGGCATTCAGGAAAAAGAAATTTTCCTACAATAATACCAAACCTGTTTGGTGGAACCAGGAGCTACAGATCAAAAAGAGGGAAGTAAATGCTCTTAGAAGAAGATCTCAAAAGGCACAGGGTGAAGAAAAAGCACGAGCTAGAGAAATTTATGCACAGAAAAGAGCTCAACTCGTAAAAGATGTAAATAAATCCAAAAAGGAAGCTTGGAGAAAATTCTGTACAGATGCTGGTTCTCCTTACGGTAAACAGTACAAGGCAGTTTTTCGGAAAGGAACAATACCAGATGAAATTTTCAAAATAGCAGGTGACGGAAACGCAGGTTCTGTCAAAGAACTCGCGGGTAAAATTCTGGAATCACTTTACCCGTGTAACAACTGCAACAGTATAACGATTGAAGATTTCACTAATACGCTAAGGGACCCAGACTTCTCCAAAGACGAGGTCAACAGAACTGTCAATTATCTTCCGAAAGGCAAAGCACCTGGATATGATGGTATAGATAATCTCGTGTTGCAAATTATCAATAACAAATTTCCAGAACTTCTATTTGCTTTCTTCAATAAATGTCTAAATCTTGCGACCTTTCCTAAGCCCCTAAAAGTAGGAATTATCATTCTTTTCCACAAGGAAGGAAGAAAACACGATGAAATAAAATCATATCGACCAATTACTCTTCTTCCAACTCTGGGTAAAGCTTTGGAGAGATTGCTTGTACAAAGGTTGACTTATCATCAAGTTGAAAACAAAGAAAGACATGCACTCCAGTTTGGATTCAAGGAGGGCTCATCTGTTGACAATGCTCTAGAAACCTTGCTAAACAGAATTAAAGAAGAGAAAAAGAAAAAACTGCATGTCGCTGTAGTGTCGGTTGATATTGAGGGGGCATTCGACAATCTTCACTATAATATCATCAAAAACAGATTAGCGAAATCTAAATGCCCTTCCAATATTAAAAATACTCTTGCTAAAGTACTTGAGGACAGAAAAGTCATGCTCATGACAAGCGAGGGTCCAGCAATCAAGGAACAAGGGAAAGGCTGTCCACAGGGATCGTGCAGCGGACCAGTGCTGTGGAATATCGTGGCCGATGAAGCATTAGTTCTACCATGGCCGGAAGGAGTCCACATGCAAGCATTTGCTGACGACTTTGCCTTTATTATCGCGGCAAAATCAGAGCGCAAATTAGGTGAGCTAGCCACAAATGCACTGGACCTGTTAAAAACCTGGACAGATCAGCAAGGTCTGAACGTGTCCGAAGAAAAAACTAAGTACCTCCTCCTTAGTAATCTTTCGAGAGGACCTTCCATCTACTGGAATAAAAAAAGAATTAAACGAACTAGTACTTTAAAGTACCTAGGACTTACATTAGACGAGAAGCTAAATTGGGCAGCTCATGTACAGACTTTAGGACAAAAAGCCATGTTCCAATTTCAAATGCTACAAAGAATAGCTGGAACGAGATGGGGAATAGGGCAGAAATTTCGAAAGCTGCTGTACAAAACAGTGACAGAAAGAATGTTGAGTCATGGTGCAGTGGTCTGGGGTCATAACCCAACTCAACGAACTATAAGAAAGCTTAATGGGATACAACGAAAATTTCTGATCTCAATTACAGGCAGTTACAGAACAGCACCCACTTTGGCCCTTCAAACAATTGCGGGAATTCCACCACTACATCTTTCACTTCAAAAAGAAGCAGTGTGCGTCAAAATGAGAATGAGAATAAGTACAAAGCTTGGAAATGCAAATTATGACAAAGATGACTACGAGGAAAGGGCAATAGGTTGGTCTGTACATCCAGCTAAAACTCTTTCATATGACAGAATAAACCCAGCAGTGGGAGTACCTCACTCCGGCATAAGCTACTTCACCGATGGCTCCAAAATGGAAAATAGAGTGGGAAGTGCTTTTTGTTCTATGCAAGGAGGGCGTATAACCCAGCAATGGTTCACGAGAATGCAAGACAGCAACTCCGTTTTCCAGGCGGAACTGTATGGGATTTTAGCAGCCATAAAAGCGGCAGAAGCAAGAGCAGATAAAAATGTAAAGATCTGGTCAGACAGCCGAGCTGGTCTCCTGGCACTTAGAAATCCAAAAACGCCGAGTCCACTGGCACGAAGAATACAATGTTTATTAAATAACAACAAGGAAATTTGTCTAGGCTGGATTAAAGCCCATGCGGGCCATGAAGGAAACGAAGAAGCAGATAGGTTAGCAAAAGAGGCAACCACAACGGAGTGCATTGATGAAGGGGTGAAATGGCCCAGAAGTCATTGCAGGAGGGAAACCACTAGCTGGCTACTTGGTGCATGGCAGAAAGAATGGGATGAAGGAGAAACAGGTAGGATGGTACATGATGTGTTGCCTAGAGTGTCACTAAAATCGGCAAGTTGGACCAGGGAAGAGACACTCTTCTTCACAGGGCATGGTCCGTTCCCATCCTACCTAACGAGGTTTAAAAAAATCAGTTCAGAAAATTGCTCCTGTGGTGAAATCGGCACACCTCTACATTACATTACAGTCTGCCCCCTTACAGCATCATGGCATATGAGGACGCCTGCCGACCACCTTCAAATCGCATGGCTCAGGAACATTGCTACTACCAAGGGCTCGAGGATCAAAATTATTAACATGATGAGATTCATTGAGAATCATCAGGACTTGATCATCCAAAGAGACTGAAAAACCTACTTTTTTTCTTCTCTCATGTTGTATATATGTATATAGTGTAACTTAGTATAATATAGATGTAATTACTGTATAGATATAATAATGTATAAATGTAACGTGCTCTAAATTCTGGATAGACATGTCACCTCGGTGGCATGCTCTATTCATCCCAACCACATTTATTTAAACTGGTACAGTGTCTCACGACACTAGGCACGGGAATGTGAGTTGGTGTTAGTTAGTTAGTTAGTGGCTTCTTGTTAGTGTTAGAACTGTTCGTGTTAAGAATTCTTTGACTAGTTTGTCGAGCTTTCATGCCTTAGCGCAAATTTTGTACGAACGCATAGAATCGCTCTGCATTATCTTACACGCTCTGCATATCATTATTTCAGATAAACAGCCTATTAACACACAGATAATTTTGTAAATATTAGTTGCTCTCCACAATTTATTAAGATTCTTAAAAGAGTTGCGAGCTTTTGAAATTCTAAGATCAATATCTTCATCAGTACCACCATTTTTGTTTATTGTTGCTCCCAGGTATAACAAGGTGTTTACGTCTTCTATTGAGTTATTTTGCACCTTGGTGGGAGTGCTAGATTTTTCGTTAATTCTGAGGACTTTTGTTTATTCTGATTGATTTTTAGTCCCACTAATTTAGCATTTTCTGAAAAGACATCAGTTTTAATTTGTAAATCCTCTTAACTTGGACGACAACATGACGATATCGTCTGCAAAACCAAGATCCTCCATAACAGATGTAAAATTCCATCTTATTCCTGTTCTTATGTTTCTAAAAGTTATGATCCAGTCAATAATGATAGTAAAAAGACCTGACATGACACAACCCTGTCGAACTCCACTTTCCACTAAAAAGAAATCTATTAATTTTCCGTTTACTTCAATGCAAGTTTTACTATTTCTATATATTTCTTATATTATATTTATAATTATTTGTGGAATACAAATGATTTAAAATCTGCCACAATTTGGCTCTAATAACAGAATCAAATGCTTTACTGAAAACTATAAAGTTTAAATACATCGTAATACTATATTCTAATGTCTGTTTGATTATCCTAAATGTAAAAATATATAATAATTAATATTAAAAATATATTCTAAGTGTAAAAAATATATTTTTAAGTGTAAAAATATGTTGTACTGTACTACTACCTCTTCTGAAACCAGTTTGTTCTGGTCTGAGAATGCTTTCTATTTCATCTTTCATTCTATTAACTAGAATTCTTTCAAATATTTTTGATGCTGTCGGCAATAAACTCATTCCTCTCCAATTTTCACAAAAACAAATTAAATCTGTACAAATCACTAGTACTTGCATAGATATACTCACTGGTTTTCTTAGTGTATTGTATTGAAATAGCAATTGCTTATTTTAGATGTAGGCGAATGAACGATGCCTTGCAAATGAACTAATTTCCTTTGCTTACTTTTGCTGTCACGAACTGAAATATTTTTGTTATTTTTACGCAGGTGTAAGCACACCCACTTCTACTCTTAAAATGCATCATAATTTAATTGTATGTTTAAGAATTCAGAGTTAAAAATGTTTCACTAGTATATTTTCGATTATAATTCGAAAGATACGATTTCAAGAGATGTATTTTATCCGTACAGTGAATAAAATTTAGTTTTATTAACAGAATCAAAGGTTAATTCAATTTGTAAAGCGAAGTTTAATTTTCTGCATACGCCAAACCGTTTTTATTCTTCAGTTCTCGTCATCATTTAATCTGCTTTATAAGATACATAGATTCTTCGTGGATTTTACAAGTATTGATTTCTACTCGGAAATATATTTGCCATACCTAAACGCAGTTCAAAGCAAATTCAATCAATCAAATAAACTTATTATTTGTTCAGTTAGCTACACATTATACTCACTCTCAACTCAATATCGATCTTATCATTCCCGTTCCCTACTGATTAAATCGTATCATTGGTGATCAAAGAAAAAAAAATCACTGCACAGGATTTTTTTATGTAAGTGCATCATTTTGTTTTGGAATAACTTTCGAGTAAAACATTAAACACTTTTTACTCTTACTCAAATAAAGACAACATTTAAGGAACATGACGTCAACCTAATGACCGCATATGGCCACGCTGTAAATTCGGCTCTTTTTACCACATTTTTCATTACATTTGAGCACATTTCCGGGTTGGCTGGTTGATTTGAGGGTTTTATGACACAAGTGCCATATTTAGACATTTCCGGGGATTATTTCTTCAATTTCAGTGCCACTGTTATGCTTAACCCTCCTGGTAGTTGTCTCGACAAGATATCTCTCGTCATTAGCGGAACTGACCATATCTTGGTAGACGAAATATCTCTTCGAAAGCACTTGGAGGGTTTCGTTGTTGAATAGTTGTCGGCTTGTTACCGTACACTCGTTTATTTAACCGTCCTGTTGGTTTATATTCGCGTCGAAAACTGACCTGTAGTGTCCAGACCCTGGTGCAGAAACGTGTTCCAAACTGTCGCCATTTCTGGGCAAGGGACAATTTGTTGTTCCTAATTGAATCTTCATTCCCCTCGTAGCAATGACAGATTTGTCTCAACGAGAAATCTCGTCCTTAGTAAAATTGACCAGATCTTAGATGAGATATCTCGTCGAAATACTTGGAGGATTAAGTAAGCCCCATAAAACAAAATCTGGAGCCGTCGAATCAAGGGAACTAGGGGGGCTCATCGACATCACCGGATTTTGACATTGTTCGGCCAGGAAATACATTCTTTAGAATTTGTATGCTTACACGAGCCGTATCACATATTGGTGCATTGTATTGAAACCACAAGTGCTCTATACCTTGTCGATTAATTTCTCGCAGAAAGAAATTTTACACCTTCGGATAGTACTATTCACGATTGACAGTAACTGTATTTACAATACAGGAATATGTATTGAATTGCTAAAATTCGAATTTAGAAAACGTATTAACTCTGATATTAAATATTCTTGTAAGGACATTATTTGCAAAATTCAGATTAAAGAATAATTATGAGTATTTTCTGTCTGCAGAGATACTATACATTATTTATCAGGGAAGCAATATTAAAAGACATAATAATTAATGTGTGAGTACAATTATTTATTAGTCATTTGTCTTATATTATTTTAAAAGTGATCTAGAAACTTTGAAATATGGTATTTACTAACCGCGTGATCTTTTTCCCCGAAGTTGCACTTCAACTAGAAGCAAGCAACATCAATCCATCATTTTTATTGAAGGAAAATATTTTCTAGGTATATCACTCTGGGGAGTAAAACGGATGGTGGGTATCTGAGGATATTACTGACCCTTATCTGAATTATAGTTCAAGGTATCCAAAACTTCGATAAGAAATCAGCCATTGAATAATTATCTTCAAGTCCTTAAAGTATACAGCACATTGTTTGGTTCATACATAATTTCAGGTAATTTTTGCTAGGATTGAAATAAATTAAATAATAGTAGAAAATTCAAAACTTCAAACCAATGACAAATAAAGATTAAAGACGAAAATTCGTCAATAGCCATTTCGGTGGTGCAAGATGTCCACCATCATCAGGACAAAAGTAAGTCGCAAGAGGACAGGACAAAAGTAAATCGCAAGGAAACGCGAGTTTAAATATTATTGTTCTAGAATATGCCACATATCACTTCTTTAACTTCGCCTTTTCGGGCAGCGTATAAATGTGGGAAAACACTAGTTCCATTTAATGTGTTAGACAACATAAAAATAGATAGGGTTTTTCTGATGTACTACTCTAGAATAGATTTTGTAAATTGGGCCAATTTCGGTTTAAAATCAAACTGTTGAGAATATTTCCACCTTTGTTGAGTGATGGCAGATTTGATAGTTTCCTTATTTTTGACGTAACACACGTATTCTTGCAACCGGAATTTTAAAGCTCGTTTAGTTTGATCAACTTAACCAACAGAACATATGCAAAGTATGTGTTGCATTTCCCACTTGTTTGGGGCTTGAATGGGATCTTTAGCAGTTAACTTTATATAAAATTTAAATAATATTCGGCGAAATAGCAGTGTTTGATACAGAAATGTTTTCGGTCCTGCTGAGTTTCATTTTCAATTAAACTGATACTACTTAGCGACCTCTAAATGTAATGTAAGTGTTGCAAAATGACTAGCACATTTTTCATGCAAATGTTTTAATATTTACTAAGTGCTACTTGAACAATTTGCATTTATAATTGGGAGAATGCATATTTTCCAATTCAAAACTGTAAGGTCTGTCCGTAGAGAGTACCTTTTATGCCTAACACCTAACCTGTTTTAACCTAAAACAGAATCTTTCAAGATGAAGGTAGGTAGCGGAGTGTTCTTGCTGTGGAACGTTCTTGTACTTATTCCCTACGTGATGTCGCTTGGTTAGTTTTCCAAATACGGTTTCAGAACTTTGCCAATAAAAATGCCTATTAAAAAAATTCCGAATTTATTTATGATAGTTGATTTGTGAACACAGATTAAACGCTACACTGCCAAAACGGCGATAAAATACATTTTAAGGTATCCCTTATATGTATCATACGAGAGTGTTTGGATAGCAGAAATAAAATCTCTTTAGTTTATTTGTTTACATTGAAAATCCTTCTCATAATCATGCCTTTGTCAGATAATACAAAAGTTTAAATTAAAACCACATATGACCATATGTGAAAGAAAACAAATTGCCCTTTTTCTTATATCTGTATGAGTATTTTCTCTCAAGCAAAATGGCAAAATGTAGATGACAGTAATTTTTCTGTGGTGGAACGTGTCTGCTGTACGCACTCCGAATGTGTCATTGTCTTTTTCGTATACGATTTCAGCTTGTCGACAATAAAAACTTCATAGAACGAATGCCGAATTGATACATAATTGATTGGTCAATGCCAATATTACACGCCAAAATGCTATAATCTACATATTAAGGAACCTAGATGTGTATCATACGAGAACATTTGGGAAACAGGATATACACTGCTGGCCACCGTAAATGCAACACCCTGAAGGAAGCATGCAAATAATATGAAATTTACAACATGCATTAGCGGAGGTGAGATATACAAATGATTAGAATTTCAGCGCAGACGCACATCACGCGCGCCTGTGGCGCCACTTCAAAGCGCTATTTAAGGCTTGGAGATTTCGACGATTTCAAGTACGGCAATTGTGTTTTTCTTGTGGTTTTTTCAAAAAAACGATCAATTATGCCTCGTAGAAAACAGCGATCATCTTTCGATCAAGTATCCGAGTTCGACAGAGGAAGGATAGTGGCCTACCGAGATTGTGGATTATCTTTCAGGGAAATCGGTAGTCGTGTTGGACGAAACCAAACAACTGTAATGCGGATATGTGATCGTAGGATGCAGGAGGGTACGACGGACCGACGTGTTCGATCGCATCCACCTCAGTGCACCACTTCACGTGATGACAGGCATATTGTGCGTATGGCAGTGACGGATCGCTCAGCCACATCACGAACCATAGCACAGCACATTCAGTCTGTACCGCATCATCCAGTGTCTGCGCGTACCATTCGACGCCATTTACAGCAGAGTGGTCTGTCCGCAAGACGTCCATTGCTTCGTCTACCCTTGACGCAGAACCACAGACGTTTCCGCAGCCAATGGTGCGATGAAAGAAGGATGTGGACGGCAGAATGGAATGAAATTGTCTTTACTGACGAGTCACGCTTCTGTCTGCAACACCACGGTGGTCGGATTCGAGTCTGGAGACACCGTGGAGAGAGGATGCTGAACAGCTGCGTTATGCACCGCCACACTGGTCCTGCACCGGGTATTATGGTATGGGGCGGTATTGGATATCACTCTCGCACTCCTCTAGTACGCATTGCCGGTACTTTAAACAGCCAGCGCTACATCTCCGAGGTGTTGGAGCCAGTTGTCCTTCCTTACCTTCAGGGCTTGCCCACAGCCATATTTCAACAGGATAATGCGCGACCACACGTGGCACGCATTGTCCAAGGGTTCTTCGTCAATCGCCAGATTGAATTGCTTCCCTGGCCAGCTCGCTCTCCGGATCTTTCGCCGATAGAAAACATGTGGTCCATGGTTGCTCAACGATTGACCCAGAATACATCCCCAGCTGCCACACCAGATCAACTTTGGCAACGTGTGGAAGCTGCTTGGTCTGCTGTACCCCAAGAACACATCCAAAGTCTCTTTGAATCAATGCCGAGGCGTGTGGCAGCGGTGATCTCCAACAATGGCGGCTACTCTGGCTACTGATTTTGGCAGGAACCACACTTCACAGAAGTCTATAAATTTAATCATTTGATACTTGGTCAACATCTTATCTACGAAATAAATTTTGTTGTGATATCTCTTATCTTTCTTGGTGTTGCAATTTGGGTGGCCAGCAGTGTATAAGTCTTCGTTTTCCAGATGATGTGTTTGTTTGCACTAAAAAACCCTCTCTCATAGAACCATCATTTTTTTGCTTTCTTCTAGGATATAAAACAAAAACATTTATAAATATGTCAAATCTCAGTTTATGTCATACTTAATAACAGCAAACTACTCTAAATTTCAAATAGCCCGTTGTGTTTCTCCAGTGTGACGTCAATTCAATTACCTACCTATTATAAATTTGAGTAAAAATTAGTTTTAAAAATAACCATTACAATGTGTTGTCTGGAAGCTGTATAAAAGTAAAGGTAGCAAACTCAGTAAAGTGCAGGATAATTCAAAAACAGCTTTATTTCTTTCAGAGAAACTTCGAAATTCAGCAAAATATTTATCGGTATAAATTACAATGGAAGGTTGTTGGAGACAAAGCCCTAAAAAAGGATGTGATCGATGGATATAATATCCAGTTACAAATTGCTTATCTACTAGAATATAGTTTTTTCATACGCTTCCTAGGGCTTTGATACATTATTGATGGCAAAATCCGCTTTTCTCAACGTGGAGGGTAAGTTTTGCAGAGGAACAATTGGAACATAAAAGGGGTAATTTGAAAATAGTACAGTATGCAGAACTTCCTTTTTGTGAGAGATTTTCAGAAAGAACAAACTAACTGAGAATTAAAAAAATATTTCCGGTTACGAGCTAATTTGATTAATTTTGATGATGTTTGGCTTTAATATTTATAACAATGGCAATCTAGCTTCCATTCGATTAACATGCCAAGTTACGTCATAAGTTTCGAAAGAGATTGCAAAACATTAGCGACTTCTTTATATGGTGGTTGCTATCTGAATCCAAACAATATTCTCCCTCTAGTCTAGTCTAGTCTATATTCTCCCCACAGTGGCTGAATTTTATAGACGCTATCACTAATACTCCTGGTGGTTGTCTCGACGAGGTATCTCGTCATTAGCAAAAATGGCTAGATCTTGATGGACGAGATATCTCGTCATTAGAAGAAAACTGACCAGATCTTGATCTCGCCATCATAAAAAAATTAGCAATAATCTTGAGGACGGAGTATCTCGTCATTAGCAAAATTTGTCAGATCTTGATGGACGAGATATCTTGTCAAAATCATTTGGAGGGTTAAAACTCATGAATAACAAAAATCATGTTAAATCAATTAGCTTCTAAATAGTACATTCGTAGGAAGACCAAGTTCGATTGAAATTAACACCAAAATTTACATCAACGCCTATTTTACAATAGCAATTTAAAAAGAATCTTCGATTACATTTCAGAACATTATTTCCATTTCCAAACAAGATTTCCCAGTATAAACCCTGAGCAACCTAATGTAAAAATAATATGATTCTTAGAATAAGGATAAAAACGCGCCTAGAGTTAGCTTGCCTTTATTCTTTCTTATCTAGTTTTCACTCTTTTCTTGTAAAGCTGTGTTCCTTCTCAGGGACAATCTTTGAGTCTCTTGCGCAACTGTATCATTAAAGAGAAGTCATTGTCCACGGTATTTTTCCTCCTATTCCCTGGATTTTTTCCAGATATTCCTCGCTACCAGGCTATTAAATGACTGGGAAACTGCATTGTGGTCCTATTTACTTAACGAGGCATGCGTATGTTTTGATGCAAGACCATATGGTGGAGTGGAAAACTGTCGTTACTCAACCTCTGAGTTTGGATCTCCGTGCTTTTTATAAACTTTTGCTGTTTGTTTGGGTTTAATACTTTGAAGTTTCTTTTAGCTCTAACAGATGTGAACGCAGGTTCGCTTGTTTTAGTAAAAGAGTAAGGTAGGTCTACCAAGAGCTTGAATTTTCTTTCTATGAATAGAAATTTTATTTATCATATTGATAGCAAAGTAAGGTAGGTTTGTTGTTAAATAGATTGTATATTATTCACAAACTAAAGTGTTTAAGCCAACCAGACGGAATGCGAAGATTTTACGTCATACTTAAATATTCTTGCATGATACATACTGTCGATCAAGAGCAGAAACTCATTAACTGACATTTTCTTGATGCCACTGAATACTCATTTACATAGTAATAATAAATACGTTCCCCAGTTGTAATCTGACACAAATATAACGTAATCAGAATGCTTACGAATTTTATTTTTTACATCCAAATCTAATAGTCTGTAAAACAGTTCTAAAAAATTCGTTTCTTTGTCAGTCGTTGTCTTAGCTCTAAGCCGACGAGAGATATTAGGTTTAGCTTAAAACGAAGTTTATCATCGCTTTGGACACGTTTGCTATTTTATCTAGTTGGCGTTGACCAATCAACTATCATACATCGATTCGGAATTCCTTCTTGGGGAATTTTTACTGGCGAAGTGCTAAAATCGTTTTCGGAAAACAAGCCAAGTGACATTACGTTGCGCGTATAATAAACACATTCTATCGTAGAAACACTATCGCCACCAACATTTAGATTAAAAAGATGCCTGTCATATGTTCCAAGTTATTTCATTCAGTTATGCTGATGAAAGAATTAACTTGCAACATATGCAACATATAGCTACAAACTTCAGATAAAAATACAAAAAATAGGTAGATAAATTTTTTTGTATTGTCTCGTAGAAAAAATATTAAAAATTCGAAGGAAGGAAATTTAAAGGTTGCTTTGGTAAACAACAGCGAAGCTTGACAGAAGTGGAATCAAATGATAAATAAATAATAATCAACGTTACATAGAATTATAAACATCGCTTGAAGTTTTATAATTTGTTATAAAATGTTCCTTTAATGTTCTCAGACGCCATTACTAAAAGTACAAATTTTATTGAAAATATAGAGGGAAATATCGCCTGTCATCAAAGTCAAATGGAGGTTTTGAATCGAACTTTTTGTTTTTCTTATATTATCTAATGTCTGCACAGTTCCACACATGGTATTATTTTTAACTAGCTGTAAATCCCATTGGGATAAGAATACAACGGGCTCTAGAGATCACCTTATAGCTATTCAAATACTTATTATCTTTCACCGGACTAATCGCAAATAATGAATACTCATTGGAACATCCTTTATATTCTTCATTGCCCATCCATATAAATACGAAAGCGATTTTCGGATGATAATCCTACTAGAGTAAGGGACGCAGATTCTTTTGACACGAATAAGTCTTTATATTCGATCCGGGGCTATAAGGGTCTCTACGAATACTCGAACCACCGAAAAACTGGTCAGATTTCTCGCGCTTATATCTCGCAAAGTACAAATGATAATATAATGTTTTTAATTTTGTTGGATAGAGAGTTTATGTCCATATCTAAAATGGTAGGTAACGGATTGCAGCTGTGAGGGGTTAGAACGTGTGAACACTTAAAATGCGGAGTTTGGGCAGCGTGTTGCAAGGAATAGGACATTGAAATCGGTGTCGATTTCTAGAGAATAACAGGATCTATAATATTATTGAACAATAATAATCGATAAAGTAAAATTTGTGAAGTTATAAGCTTATAAGTGTGTTCAGAGTAAACACTCATGGTGGTTTTCTCGACGAGGTATCTCGGCATTAGTAAAACTGACCAGACGTGACCAGGTACCTCGTCACTAGCAAAATCTCTGATCTTGATGGATCCGTCAAAATAACTTGGAGAGTTAAAGACAATTTTCATGATGACAAAACAATTGCAAAGGAAGCATGAACAGAAATCTAAGAAATGTATATCAGTAGAAAGAAACATTCAATAGAAATTAGAAAAGAATTGATTAGGACCAAATGATGTAAATTGTAGAGACAGTAAGAAAGTCGAGCGATTCAAAGCCGGTGCGATTACTTGGAAAGCACCACTGCATGAACCGATGGGTATTAACTTTGAAACTGATAACTTTGAAAGATTGCAACAGACAAATTATACCCAATACGATTCTAAATAACAATGTACCCATTATGCTTACCGGTGAGTTTGATGTCGATGTTACTCAAACAAACCGCTTACACATCCTATACATTGTGAGTTCAAGAAGTACATTTCTACATCGACCACTACACAGGGCAACATTTGGATACGGACAATCTTTGTAAGAAACATCGATGTAAATACTATGCCATATGTATATTACTTCTCCACTCATCGGCCCTTGATAAATACAATTATCCTTCACTTATAAACATCAAGACTTTATTTACATCTTACCCTTATTCTAATGACACAAAGACGGATTCAAGCCTTAAACTATTGCGGCTGTGTTACTATACACAGCCTACCCCATTGTTTTGATAAAATTCACATCTATTAAGATTACTTTCATTGAAAACGGAAATTTTCTCAAAAACCCCTTTGATCTCTAATGTGAATCACCTTTTTTACGGAATACAAATTCAGCCAAAATAACAAAGCTTTTTAGAAGTGAATTAGCATTTAAAAGTACTAACTATCTGTTTTCTTATGTACCTCATGCTAAATTACATTTAAATATTATAACCAATAAGTCAGCTGTTTCGAAATCACAAACAATTTGTAGTATATGAAGGGGTTTCTTTTCAAAAGTTAAGTTATAAGTAAGTCAGAGGATTCACACTACATTTGGTAATTTTTCACTCAGGAAATCTACTTCAAACACTGATTTTTGAAAAAGATGGTAATCTCAAACTTCCTCCAAAGAAACATCTGCCCTTGGTTACATTTTTCCTTTTGATGGATTTTAAAACAATTTCACTTGGTTTCTTGATAAAATATTGATTGATAAAGGATTCCTATCTAGAAGCTTCTTCAATCTAACAAAAGCAGTTTTTGATAATAAGATCATTCATTTCAAAAGGATATAAGACGTAAAGAAATATAAAACATGTTTAAAAATAGAAAAGAAGGAAATGTATACATTTCAATAAAAAATCTATATATCGATTACTTTATTTTTAACAGATTGTTTTTATGTGTCCTGAAATCATAATAGAGAACAGGTAAAAATATACATGTGTAAAATAAACATTGCAACATATTAACGTCTAATTATATGTTTAGGTAATTATTTAAACCAGATCTATAGGAATAAAATTTGAAATATGTTAATTCTTAAATAAAAAATGACTGATAATTCATTTGATTGAATACTAATAACAAATGTTATTTAAAATAATTTACTTATGTGGCTGTTACTTCATGTCCTTGATGAAGGTGAACCATTAAATCAGTGTTGCTATTACATTCCCAACAACAAAACAGAAGTCACAAATTTTTCCGAAACATGCATCTGCAAAAGCATAAATTCTCCAATTTTCAAAACTGCATTTCCTTCTTATTACAAATTGAGATTCTAAACACCGATCTCAATTTCAATGCCATAAAATCTTCAATACATCAAAACTGCATTTCTTACGCGATTATACAGATTGAGTTTTAAAACGTCAATGTCGGGATAGGTAGTGTGGAGATCCGAGCTGATCGTCTGAACTTACACCTTGGACCGATCGCTAGGGTGTTACGAAGTGATACGGAGATTAGGACTAACACAATTTATTTCTCTACCTCCAAACTATGTACAGCAACCGTTATCTCAAATTCATGGAACAGCCTACACGCTGCCACTTGCATTAATTCTGTAAAAAACTGCGCTCGCTCCACCTGCGCGTGGAAGCCTTCAGTTACTAGTTCAAAACTGCGCTCGCTCCACCTGCGCGTGGAAGCCTTCAGTTAGTAGTTCAATTCTAACTCACTCTCGCTGAGTCAGGAAAATAGTTTCTACCAGTCACCGGATTTCAGCGGACATCTGCACGTGTGGTTAAGTCGATCATCAGCCGTTTGCACATCCTCACACGCCGCCGCCAAGAGGAAAACAGATTTTTTTTTTCCAAAAAAATCTGTTTTACTAATAATATAGTCCGAACATTTGTGGCAACCGGTCAGATCAGGAGTGGTTACCCTCTCAACCCAAGAGAAATCAAGGGATCCAAAAAAAAATTATGCATAAGAACATTTATACTTTGCAACCACTTTTCAAGCTAATATTAGATCTTAACATCCAAATGCTATATCTATTTACACCACAAACAATCAAATATTGATACTCCCGAACTCCAATACCTTTTCATTCTAAATTGATCCAATCTACAAAACCTAACCTAAAGTATTGCAAAAATAATATTCGACTAACACCATACATATAAAATTAACCATTATTTACACTATATTTAATATACATCTTAACTCTCCATATTTAGTTATAAAAAAATAACAATCTCATCCAAATATGCTACCAAGCCTTTATTGATCGACCTCTCTTTCCAAGCGGGAGAGAGCATCAGCTCCCTGATGATAAATCCCAGGGCGATGGGTCAACTTGTAATTCCACCTTTGAACGGTATGCTATTGGTATGCAATAACTATGTGGTTTTCTCCGGATGGAGTCAGGCAGCAATTCAATCTTGTGCTGACTTACTCCCACGGGTTGTATTGGTCGGCAAAAAAGTGTTTCGAACTTACACAAGAGTCTTTTCAATTCTTCCTCCTGTTTAGGATTTAAGTACGGTGTCGTGATCATTTTCACTTCTTGGGTGAACTTGTCTCTTGCTTCGACAATTGGAGCGTTTTCTATGTTACCAAATTCTTCCTCACCTTCAAAAATGACATTTACCGCGTTGGAACCGACCACAAATTCCCTTATCTTGTTCTGGTGAACGTGTCTCATACTATTGTCTGGCATCTTTATAATGAAAAAATGTTCATTCTTTTTCTCTTCAATGATTCCGGGACCTTGCCATCTGGCCAATAATTTGTTTGTAGAATCTGGCAAGAGCACGATGACTTTATCTCCCGGCTTGAAAGTCTTTCTTGTAGACCTTAAATTATAATAATGGGCCATTTTCCCTTGTTGTATATTAGATGTTATCTTGGCTTTCTCTGCGGCCTCCTCCAGTCGGGTTTTCAACTTCTCCAGATAGACATGTATTGGGGTTGTATCCAGCTGCAAACCCTCGTGTCTTCCCGTCCAGGTATTCTTTAGAATCGACAAAGGACCTTCTGGCTTCCGACCAAAGAGCAATTGAAAAGGTGCTACACCCGTTGTACTGTTCGGGACCTCTCTGTATGCCCATAAAATGAACGGTATTTTGGTGTGCCAGGTCCGTGGTTCTTCCTTAATGGTGTGATGTAACATACTCTTTAAAGTTTGGTTAAATCTTTCCACTAACCCGTTTGATTGTGGATATAATGGTGTGGAGAACCGTGGAGTTGAACCCATTCTTTTTTCAAATTCCTGAGTCAATTCAGCGTTGAAATTTGTACCATTGTCCGAGGCAATTACGTTTGGCACTCCAGTCCTCATAAAAATAGATAATAAAGCTTCACACGTTGCTTTGGCTGTAAGACTCGTCAAAGGGATCGCCTCAGCCCACCTTGTATGTTGGTCTACCATACACAAGATAAATTTGTGTCCTTTAGAACTTGGAGGATCTATCGGTCCTATGATGTCCACATTGACCACTTGGAAGGGCAATTCTGGCCGCGCAACGGGAGTTATTGGGGCCCTATCTTTGTGTTTGACCCTTCTCGTCAACTGACAACCTTCACATGCTAAACAAAACTGTCTCACGTCTCTTGATAGCCCGTTCCAATAGAACGAATATCTAATTCTTTCTATTGTTTTCCTCGCTCCCATGTGTCCCCCAAACACTGAGCAGTGGGCTAATCTAAGAACCTCTTTTCTTCTACGTTTAGGAAGAACCAATTGACATACATTCTCTCCAAGAATCTTGTCTTTATGAAAGACCAAACCATCGTTAAAGAAAAATCCTCCACTACCTTGCTTAGCCTGTTTTCTGGTCTCTTCCAGCTCTCTACACTCCTCTTGCTCTTTACGGAAGCTTTCCGTCTTCGATATCCCTTCTTCCTGGTCTCCGTCGGTGCTTTCTACCACTAACACTTCTGTGTCCTTATTCACTTCAACGGAATTCCCTTCTGTGTTCCCCTCTTTTGTAGGTGGTTCCAAGATGTTTCCACTACCAATATCGGTGGAAATTAATTCCTGCTTTCCTCTAAGCATGTCTCGGATATCTGGTGGCAACAGCACATCTTCCACCAATGAGGGAGCAACTGCGCAGAGGACTTCTTGGTGAAGCACATCACCCCTACCTCCTATGATCAGTCCTATGGGAACGTTCATTAACGGGCATTTCTCCGCTGGACCGAAGATTCCTTTAATAAAGATGGACGATTTCTCTTCCAGCGACAGATTTTGTACAATATCTTTCCGTATGACGGTAATTTCAGTCCCAGAATCAATTAGGGCTTTTGCCTCCCTCCCGTCAACACTAATTAAGATTCTTTCCAAGGGGCAAAGATTGTCTCGCCAGGATCTTTCCTTAAAGGATACAACTTTAGCTACCACCGCCGTTCCGCCAGTATTCAGTGTCCTTTTCTCATCCCCCACACCGCTTTCTTCAGTTATGATCCTATTCACGTTCGCTTTCCTTCTATTATCGTGATCTGATCTTCCTTTATCCGACTTTGGACAGAACCTCTTCATGTGTCCCTCCATTCCGCATGAGAAACAAACAAGCCTGGAATTATGTTTCGCCGGTTCTGGTTGAGTTCTGTGATAGGTTCGTTTGGTGTCCTGCTGAGATATGTGGTATCCACCGTAACCTCTTGCATCATACTGGGTCTTGTATCCCGAATTTGTCTTCATGGTGGTACTTGGCTGTCTCTTGTATGTTCTACGAACACATTCGTATTCGTCTATCTTTTCAGCCAGCAATGAAGGTTTTGATATTTTCCCCCATTCATCGATAAAATGGTCCCTGGCTTCCTGTGGCACTCTTTTCTTGACTTGATCGGCTATCATCAATTCCTTCAGACTCTCAAAATCGGAGATACCAAGTCCTTCGATCCATCCTTGAAAATAATTGGTTACTTCATGAGTAAAATCTTGCCAAGTTTTATCAGGACTTTTTTGATGTTGAATGAACTTTTGGCGAAATCCCTCTGGATTCATCTTAAACTTCTTTAACAAGAGGTCTTTAATGTGTTCATAATCTTCTAATCCCTCTTCCGAAACCCTCGCAATCAATTCTATTATCTCCAAAGGCATTAGGGTCAAAAGACATGATACCCAATTTCTTTCATCAATTTTCCTCCGCCTAGCTTGACTTTCGAACAGGGAGAGGTATAAAAGGATATCACCCTCTTTCATTTGGAATTTGGGCATGTATTTCGTCATGTCGACATGTATATCGGTAGGACTACTTCTTCCTTCTATGGAATCATTGCTTATCCTTATTCCTGCTTCTATCCTTAACTTTTCTAGCTCAAATTCTCTTTGTTGTTTCTTTCTCTCCTTTTCCTCTTCTCTCTCCTTCTCTTCTCTCTCCTTCTTCTCTTCTCTCTCCTTCTCTTCTCTCTCCTTCTTCTCTTCTCTCTCCTTCTTCTCTTCTCTCTCCTTCTTCTCTTCCCTCTCCTTCTTCTCTTCCATCTCCTTTCGTGAACTCACTATCGTTTCAAGCATCTCCATCACGAATTCGACTTCGTATGACTTACTTCCTGTTATGAGATCTTTCAGTCCTATAACTTTAATATTTGGATCAGGAGTTTCCCCTAACTCCAATGCTAAAGTAAATAGATCGCATTTCTTATATTTTCCCAAAAAAGCCATATTCACCAATATATTTTCCTTTCTAACTGGTATTAACTAAAAGACCATTAAAATAAAAACCCTTTTCAGCTACTGATTGACTACCCCTAGCATATATCACAATTGTTTAAAGAGAAAAATAATGGTTCACCCTAAACTGATAACGATGACATGTGAACAATAACACTGACGTGTCACATGAGTTAACGCTCAATTCGTAACTCTGAAATTCCAGCACTGTCGTGCTTTAAAAATACCTTCTGCCACTCCTGGTGTATCACAATTCTTCAAGAGAAACTATAATCAGCACTTTTGGCTAAGAACACTGACGTGTCACCTGCGCTGTCGCGCAATTCTAAAATTTGAAATACGGATGTATTTCCCGCACTGCCGTGCTTCAACTACACCTCATCATTTAACAAACAAATATGCTTCACCTAACATTTATTTAGCAATGGATCCCTGATTATTTCTCTTAAAAGAAAGGGTAAACAACACTCACCCGGTTCGTCTGCTTCACCAGGATTTCGCGTAGCCTCGCCGTCCGTTTCCTCAGGATTTCTCGTCTCTGGTCCAATCTTTACTATTCCCGGTTCGTCTGCTTCAACAGGGTTCCTCGGAATTTCTCGTCTCTGGCCAATCTTTACTGCTCCGGGTACATCATTTTTACCGCTGCCACCATCTTATGTCGGGATAGGTAGTGTGGAGATCCGAGCTGATCGTCTGAACTTACACCTTGGACCGATCGCTAGGTTGTTACGAAGTGATACGGAGATTAGGACTAACACAATTTATTTCTCTACCTCCAAACTATGTACAGCAACCGTTATCTCAAATTCATGGAACAGCCTACACGCTGCCACTTGCATTAATTCTGTAAAAAACTGCGCTCGCTCCACCTGCGCGTGGAAGCCTTCAGTTAGTAGTTCAATTCTAACTCACTCTCGCTGAGTCAGGAAAATAGTTTCTACCAGTCACCGGATTTCAGCGGACATCTGCACGTGTGGTTAAGTCGATCATCAGCCGTTTGCACATCCTCACAGTCAATATCAGTTTTAATGATCTCTTTCAAAGTGATCAGTAAAATCTTAGGCTATCATCGTTTAACCGAACTTGTAACTTGCCGAAAACATTATTTTAAACTGTAATTCAAAAATTTCAAAACATATTATTTCCATATAAAATAGATTGGAATGACTGATATAAAAATCCTGTTTTTTCCTCTCTCACAATCCTTAGATTTATGGAGGGCTTTCTTAGATTTTTTTTATTTACGAGTTTTCTAGATTTTCGTGACTTCTTGAGTGTATTGCTGTGAAAAAATACAAAACTTCTTTATTGGTGCATCGTTCATGTTAACAAATTCAAAAATACCTCCCAATGCAGAAAATACCGCCTTCAATAAATCCATATACGTACATAGCATTTGTTAAAAGGGCCATCTTCATATTATATCACGCACAAATTTGACAATTAACAAACATCACTCAATTTCGACGTTAAATTGTGTGTTGTTTGTGTTATTAACAATTCTGACGTCAAATTTTGAATCTAAATCAAAATGTATCCGAGGATAGCATTTTTCAATTCAGTTGATTTAGCTCTTTCTGAATTATACATATGGGGGCTCCTAATGTTAAATTAGGGTCCCAAACGTTTACTCATTGGAATTATGAGCAATTTAATATGAAGACCCATAAAACAAATTTTATACATATGATTTTATAGACGTTATTTCTTATTGACACTATATGCCTTTGAATTCGGACTTCTAGGAACGATTCGTGAATAAGAAGTGTGGTGCGTTTTTCCCCGCAGCTGTACATACACCTTAGCCCTCTGCATAAGGAGCATCGAAACAGCGTTTTACCACTTGCCTACTGAAACAGCCCAGTTCGGCTGTCTTCCAAAATACGGTTCGCCGCCCGAAACAGCTTCTCTGTATTTTTCCCAGTTAGCACGAGAAAGTGTTTCGACCCTGTCTTGCAGTCTCTATTGTGGGGTCGTAGGTTTTTATCTGAAGGGTATGATACTTTTGGAAGTTTTGAAAGGGCTTTGATTACATATGGATTTATATAGCTCTTATTACTTATTGACGTTATATACCTTTGAATTCGGACTACTAGGAACGATACGTGAATAAAGAAGTGTCTCAAATTTTTTCCCCGCAGCTGTACATGAACCTACCTGAGTCCTCTACATCCGTAGTATTGAAACAGCGTTTTGCCACTTGTCTACTGAAACGGCCCACTCGGGCTGTCATACAAAATACTTTTCGCCGCCCGGTACAGCTTTCCCAGTGCTGTTTTCTAGTTGGCGTGAGAAAGTGTGTCTTCATAATGATCATATCTTGCAGTCTCTATTGCGGGGTCGTAGGTTTGTCTGGAAGGGTATGATACTTTTGAAGTTAGTGAAAGGGCCTTGGTGACTTTTTAACACCTGATCCCTTACACTCAAAGGCTCCTCCTCGAGTTGTCTTCGCAATGTTTGTGCGGAGAGAGATAGTTAATGTCTGGTCAATGTTTTAGCAATGATTCCCTTTTCTACCCTTAAGATATGATATGAGAAGCACTTGTCATAAAACTTAGTAGCCCGATCACAAATGATTGACACGGACGAATTCCCTGTCTAGTCCCCGATAGTATTGTCACTGTAGAGGAGACTTTCCACGACTAAATCTCTTTGTCGCACGGAAAAGAGGGAAGGAAAACTTGTGGATTCGGGACTGCTCCGTCAGTATTCTCAGGTATACTGCAATCCTTCCACCATTAGCGAAAGTACGGGAAAATCTCGGCCACTTGGGCCATTTGAGCAACCAGAGGGAGAAAAGCAGTTGGCTTTAAATACCCGTGTTAAAATAATTGCTAAAGAAATGCTACATACCTATCTGAGCTGTAAAATATTTTGATAACAGTAGATGAGATTTTTAACCGGTGTGAATGGCACTGGTGTGCCTTATGGATGATGGAGTCGTTTAAATTGTGTAAGATTTATTTCATTTCGACGGGTTAGTTTTGAACTTTCGAGTGTTCAGAAATATTTCCACGTAATACCCGTATAAGCACTTTTGAGAACTACTTTTATTGCAAAGTATCTTTTAACACACAGGCTTCTAAAAAATCTAAGAGGTGGCGCTTACTCGTCTGTCACCTTTTGTTTTTTCTTTGTTTACTATGTTATATATATAGTATGAGTGAGCTAACAATAAATGAGGAGTTACATCTCACCTGTCGTTTTCTTCCGAGAGATTGTCCGCTACCACATATTTTGAGGACTACCTGTTGCAACCCATCCCCACGCATAACACTATCATAATAAACTGTTTCAAAAATATTTTTTAAGCCACTTGAGAGCAAAAAAGGATACGTAGTTACTACTATTAAAAAACAATCAAAATTATACCTATTATTTTGTCAGATGGACAAAAAAATATATAATACCTTGTTGTACCCAGAGTTTTAGTAGTTAGTCTGTGTGTCATGAGATTAAACAGGTTGAAAACTGGTGCAGCAGATTAAAAGTCAGGTTTTTAGGTCCTGCTAAATTACAAATATATATAATATAGTAGACAGACAAAGAAAAAAAGATGACAAACCTGCTAAAGTAGGACGAAACAAACAAGGGTCGAGACTGAATAAAAATATGTTTTCGATGTGTGCCTAGATATATCTTTCGAAATACATCCAAACAAATCAACATTACCCATAGAATGCTTTTCAGGGAAGAGAAATAAATAAACAGTTAAAAAAACAATTCAACCGTTTTTTTCTACGTGACCCCATAAATTTTGATTGCTGAATCAAATGCTTGTGTGCCATAAGCGGGTACTAAAAAGGAATAAAACTAAAATATGGCAATCAAATCTTATACTCGTAAACTATATCCGGCAACAATATCATCCCATCTCCAACAATAGTCACTTCTTCGGTACTGATGGTTTTATGACACTTCCAGAAAATGCCTCCGTTCAATTTCAAATAAGCGAATTTTGGCGTAATAAGACTTTTCTTCTCAACTGCCATTAAACGGAGATCATCATTAAAGTAAATAAAAAAGTAGAGGTTTTTACTTCATATCCCAAGACACTGAGTGGAATTATCGAGAAATCATTTTGGGTTTATACATGGGTAAATATAAAGTATTACTCTAAATGGGTTTTCTTTTGATTTTTTTGGGATATACTCTTTAGATTTTTCGAAGTTCTCCCTGGATGCAGAATTGTCTTCGTGTTTAAAATGTTTATAGTTTGTTATATAATAAAATTATTTGTCCCAGCCATCATGAATAATGATTGGGGCCAGCAAATCGGTAAATGGCATAGATGGAAGTGGATTCGTAACATTCCAACTGAATAAGAGGTCGATTTAAATTAGCAAAAGAAAACCGAATAATTGTTCCAATGATACAGCTGAACTGGAGGCAATTCTCGGTTTCACTTAAAACTCCGAAGAGGAAATCTGGTTGATGACAAATAACCTTCAGTGCATTAAAACACTTGCAAAATTACTTTGAAGTAAGGGATAGGACTTCCATGGCGATAATAAGGGAACTTTGAAGGGTTTCAAGATATGGTGGTGCATCTGATGTCAATTCCTTCGCATACCGCAGCTTGTCCACTACCGGATCTTTCGCAATTGAATCCCAAATCCAATTTAATCTTTTAATCTCTCTCATGTGGGGATACCAAGTAATGAAATTACAGATAGATTGCCAACTTCAAGTTATATAGAAAACAGACAACATTTTCAAGATATGGAACGGGTCGTATCAAAGCAATGATATACTTCACGAAAAAGGATTAACTCTGATTATCACAACTGTCAGAGTACCAGCATGGATAGTCCAGAAGTATTACAATGTTTCGGGATGTTATGGAAGGACATTCTTGATGATCCTTTTGGACATTATTCGTAGAAGGATATCATATAACTGACCTAATTGTGATCCGGGATTAGAAAAAATATTGTCCCAGTGAGATAAGTTTTCATGTTCCCTCATATAATACTCGTAAAAAATGCATTTTTCTAGAAATGTTTCAGCAAGAATTAATCTTTGTATCATAAAGAGACGTTATTTAAAGGTATGTAAAAATATAAGTACATTGCTTTTTTGGAAATATTTCAGTTTTCATAAAAAATTTAGTGTTTTACTTATAGAAATCATAAGAAAGTAACCCAGAGTAATTTACATTGTGGAAACAGCTCTGTCATATCTATTGCATTATCGACATTCTAGACGTAGATACACAGAATTCTACTGAAAATTGAAATTTAAGAGAATTAAAAGAAAAAATTCGAATTGAGCAGTCTCTCAAAACCTGCAAAAGCATTAAAACTTATAATATTACCTAAACTCTTGAGGTCTAATATGATTTTGTCAAAGACAAAATATCAGAAAGATTTTGATATGAAAGATTCAATTTGATATGAATATCATATCAAATTTGAAGAGCAAAATATCAGCTCTTCTAGATAGTTTATTACTAAAATAAATTTACAATTTCTCTATTTTTGGACCTTTTTTTGTAGAAAGAAACGACGAGCTACTACTTGAAGCAAATACCTGGTTTCGCTCGATCGTATAAAAAGTCCTTCTGAATTAATTTCCATCACAATATATGAAGGTTGGTGTACATGATTTATGGAATATTAATTTCGTAATTAATATTACATATTAAAATTAACAAAAAGAAACATTGCGTATTTCTTTTGTCTTTTAAAATCTATATATACAAAATGGGATGTGCTTGTGTATCTTTTATATACAAATCTACACCGTTTGAGCAATCCACACCAATTTGGTACAGTTATATTTTAGAACACTGCGGTCAGCATAGGCTAACTCTTAACCTCGTTCTATTGGCCCTAGGGACTAAAAACTATTCGAAATCGCCATAGAAATAACATTGAGCACAGATTGATTGCTTTAGGTAGCAATGGTTGCTTTACCAGTGTTGATCAAAAAACAATTTTTTCCGAAACAAATTAAATTACAATATTTATGTTTCAACTGACTTTTTAGTTCTTACCATGATGTTAATAAATTATAGATATTTTATTGATGAAGAAAGAATATTTTAAAATATTTATTTTCGCAAGAAAATTCAAAGAAAGGTTTTCAGGAGTTCAAGGATAATTTTCAAGGAAAGTTGGTGTATACTTCGACCAACTTTCCTTAAATAATTTATTGAATACGTAATGATTTGTAGAATTCTGTTTTATAAGCTTTTTAGGTAAGACGTATAACTTATTTTAAAATGTCCGGAATAGATACATGTGAATCCTCCGTTGAAAGCAGTGATTTTCTTTCTGAAAAATTCTGTAAAATCAACCTTTTGCTTTCTGAAAATTTTTTATCTATTCAGTTTAATTTGTCTACACTGATTACATTTATTTATAACCCAGTTATTCCGAAAAGCACAAACGAAAAACTCATTGATCATAAAAGCGTAACTTTGCTACTCGGTATCTGGCAGCACCAGAACTAATGTTTACTTTTTTTATAAAACTCTGTAGAACTTTCTAGAAAGTTGGGGAAAAGGAAATTTCCTTGGACTCATGATGGAGAACATTCCAGCACCCACTCGATTCTTAGCTGGTCGTATTTAAAGGAAGCTAACTCGGTAAGTCTTCCAGTTTATCACCTTTCAGTGAATCTGGCAGTTTTATTTCGATCTTTTAGTTGATTGTATAAGTGTTTCCTACTTTATTTGACAGTGATAGTGTACATTTTGGATTAATATTTCTAAACTCATGTAAGTACTTCATAATTTTAAATTTGTTTTTTCTTTAATTTTAGTTTTTTATTGTATTCTACCATAGATTTCATTGCTCCGTGAGAGTGTGCGTTTTGCTTAATTTATGAAATAGCTTTTTTGTATTCTTTTACAGATTTCTTTGCTGTAGCAATGCCTCCAAGAAAGCGGAAGGCGACCGGCCGAGTGCAGTCAACGGCTAAGATGATGAAAGATAAGCGTAGTCAAGAAACTTCCGAGGAGAGGAATAGAAGACTAGCGATTGCGAGAGAGAGAGCTACTACATTTAGAGCAACAGAGACGGCACAGCAGCGTGAGGCCAGACTACAGGATAAGAGAGATAGAGCTACTACATCTAGTTTTGTGATAAAGTTTTTCTAAGATATTAGAAACGAATCTAATGTCATTTTTGTTGAATCACAAGCCACAATGAAGGTAATTGCATCTGCCTTTCACAGTTGTCTAGCATCGATTTCCCAGTGTAAAATTGAAATAAATTCTATTATGGTCAGTGGCCAACATATACACTGCACTGGATTCCCAGTCACTGTGGTGTTCATGGCAATGAAATGACGGATGATTTAGCTAAGTCTGGTTCTGAATTAGCCCAGCTACGACTTCCTACTGAATACATACAGTATAAATCATTATAAATAAGAAAATCATTTATTACCGATTTAATATTTTTAAATGTATAACTAAAGATAAAATTGGTTCTCCTAGCTAAGATCTCAGTTGCCTCAGGATCTACCTAGAGCTATAGAAATCGCTTGTTTCGTATATTATTACCGACACGACTAAATGCAAAACATCTTTAACGAATTGGCTTATCAGACTCTCCAACGCCCTCTGTGCGGCCATTCTGATATGGCAAGAATTCACCTCAATAGTCACCTGATCTTACTGACGTCGCAGTGCATAGAGTTTCGTATTTTATTTCTGTTTCGGGACTATATTGGGCTGCCAGAATCATACTTATGGCGAAGCCCTTTGAGTGACTTTTTGCATATGACAGGAATTCATTCACCTCCATAGTTGCCCTGATTTTACTGACATCGCAGTGAATAATGCTGCTGATAGAGTTTCGTGTTTTATTTCTGTTTCGGGGCTCTTTTGGACTGTAAGACACAGACTTATGGCGAAACCCTACGTGTGACCTTGTGGATGTGTCAGGCATTCACCTCAATAGTTGCCCTGACCATACGGACGTCGCAGTGAATAATGCTTCTGATCGTATCATATTTTAATTCTATTTCGGGGCTATATTGGACTTCCAGACAAACTTACGGTGAAGCTCTATATAAGACCTTTATGATATGACAATAATTCACTTCAATAGTTACCTGATCGTACTGACGTCGAAGTGAATAATACTGCTGATAGTTTCATATATTACTTCGGTTTGGGACTGTATTAGACTCCCAGACACATACTTATGGAGAAAGTTCAGAGGTTGTACAAAAATATTATAATCCGTAACTGAATTACAACAGGCATATTGCAACTTATATTGATAGCTTGAATTGAAGTCTATCACCAAAATAAGATACCACACGTTAACAAGACACTGAAGTGCTAAGAGGGAATAACATGCTACGATGAAAGTCACGTTTTCACGAAATCTAATGAAAACACTCATCAATTTGCATAATTTAAAATCTATCTTCCATCAGTAAGGAAATATCTTTATTGGACAAGCAACTAACAAGTATATACGTTTTTAATGTTGAGAAAGTTTCCTAACAAGAGAGAACACTAAACGAATCAGTGCGAACTGATCGTGGTGTTTCAGTTCAAATCATATTACTTCAAACAGTTCGTCGGATTGGATCTACCTCGTCTTCAATGACTCGCTTGAGTATGATGAATTATTCAGTTCCCCGGAGAAAACTTCATTATACTCATATCACGTGTTAAGGAACAACTTCATTTACTTGGAATAGTATTGTGGTTTTGTTAACTGTATTGATTACTTTTTCGAATAAAAAGAGTTTTGTATGACCCAAAATAATTTGATTTATAAAGAGAAGGATTTCCGAGTTTTGCAAAAGATATTGTGAATTACAATCTTTTCAATACACTGGGCTAGATCCCAGTGGATTCAAAATCCAGTGCAGTGTCAGACACGTATGGTTAATTTGATTTGAGTCTTGAAGAGTTTTGAAATTTGATATTGGTAGATCTATCACAAATCGAGATGAAATGCTTCACAAATAAACAAGATAATTATTTAAACACTTGGGGAAATTAGCATATCACTACCAAATATTCATTGTTTGTACGACTCAAAATAATTTGTTCTCATTTCCATTTCCATGTTTCCTCACAATTTGTTTTCCTTGTAGTAAATGCCTTACATATCTCTTAGAATCCTTGTGGTTTAAAACAGTGTTTGGAACATGATTTGTTAGTTTTGTTTTGTGTTTTTGTTATATGTATATGTTATCGTTAAAGTATGAAATCCGTTATTTCATAGAATACCTAGTTATTTCATGAAATAACTGGTCATGTCAGTTAAAGTGTAAAACTCACTTGTATTCTATGGTTTAACTAGTTATTTCATCGAAAACGATATACACCCTGTTAAATGTAAAATAACCGAGTAAATAAAGTTCCGAATTCAAAAGGCTGTAAAGTGAGAATCACTGGTCAGATATTTTTGTAATTAACGATAATTTGCTGCATTTAATATATAGAGGTTACTGTAGCCGAATATTTTTTGCGCTAGACTCTCAGAACATCAACGAGAAACACATGCAATTCTATGCAATTCCAAATGCCATTTTAGTAATCGCTATTGTAACAAAGGATTTTATTGTGTCTTGTATAAATAACATTTTGTGTGCTATATAATTCAGTCAAATTGTTTATTTTACACTTTAACTGTCGATCATTAGTTAATTTATAGAATAACTAGTTTTTTCATAGAATAACTAGTTAAAGTGTGGAATTATTAATTTATTACACACTTTAACTGACTTGATCAGTTATTTCATGAAATAACTAGGTATTCTATGAAATAACTGAATTATATATTTTAACGGTAACATATATATTGAATTGCATTTACGAAGTGAGTTAGATCCCACAAATACAATATTCATTCCAATATCAGACACGAAGAGCAATTTCTGTATAAGTCATATTTTATTGAAATTTGATATTGATAGTTCTACCACAAACCAGATTAAAGTTTTCATAAACAAACAAGAAAATTGATTAATAACTTGATGAAATTAGCAGATCACTACCAAATATTCACTACTAACGTGATGACGAAATGAGTGAGACAGAATCATTAGCGTAGCCAGGAATTCATTTCGGTGAGCCCAAAGTTAGAAATTCAATTTTCATGCAAATAAAAATTTTCAAAATTAGAATTTCAAAAAGTTTTACTAAAAGTTTAAAGTTTACTGAACGGTCTCATTCAACATGCTTTAAACTTTTAAAAAGCAATTCAGTGTCTTGATTTAGGCTACTGTAATTGAAATGAAAATATAGAAAAATAATCTTAACTACCGCAAAATCTTACAGATAAAAATGATAATGCATTGTGATTGGAACATCATTTGAAACGAGGATGAAGACAACCATAACGTAATTCAATGGTAGACATCCAAGGCAATTACCACCACCCAACTACTTTTGCTACTACACTGCTGGCCACCGTAAATGCAACACCCTGAAGGAAGCATGCAAATAATATGAAATTTACAACATGCATTAGCGGAGGTGAGATATGCAAATGATTAGAATTTCAGCGCAGACGCACATCACGCGCACCTATGGCGCCACTTCAAAGCGCTATTTAAGGCTTGGAGATTTCGACAATTTCAAGTACGGCAATTGTGTTTTTCTTGTCGTTTTTTCAAAAAAACGATCAATTATGCCTCGTAGAAAACAGCGATCATCTTTTGATCAAGTATCCGAGTTCGATAGAGGAAGGATAGTGGCCTACCGAGATTGTGGATTATCTTTCAGGGAAATCGGTAGTCGTGTTGGACGAAACCAAACAACTGTAATGCGGATATGTGATCGTAGGATGCAGGAGGGTACGACGGACCGACGTGTTCGATCGCATCCACCTCAGTGCACCACTTCACCTGATGACAGGCATATTGTGCGTATGGCAGTGACGGATCGCTCAGCCACATCACGAACCATAGCACAGCACATTCAGTCTGTACCGCATCATCCAGTGTCTGCGCGTACCATTCGACGCCGTTTACAGCAGAGTGGTCTGTCCGCAAGACGTCCATTGCTTCGTCTACCCTTGACGCAGAACCACAGACGTTTCCGCCGCCAATGGTGCGATGAAAGAAGGATGTGGACGGCAGAATGGAATGAAATTGTCTTTACTGACGAGTCACGCTTCTGTCTGCAACACCACGATGGTCGGATTCGAGTCTGGAGACACCGTGGAGAGAGGATGCTGAACAGCTGCGTTATTGCACCGCCACACTGCTCCTGCACCGGGTATTATGGTATGGGGCGGTATTGGATATCACTCTCGCACTCCTCTAGTACGCATTGCCGGTACTTTAAACAGCCAGCGCTACATCTCCGAGGTGTTGGAGCCAGTTGTCCTTCCTTACCTTCAGGGCTTGCCCACAGCCATATTTCAACAGGATAATGCGCGACCACACGTGGCACGCATTGTCCAAGGGTTCTTCGTCAATCGCCAGATTGAATTGCTTCCCTGGCCAGCTCGCTCCCCGGATCTTTCGCCGATAGAAAACATGTGGTCCATGGTTGCTCAACGATTGACCCAGAATACATCCCCAGCTGCCACACCAGATCAACTTTGGCAACGTGTGGAAGCTGCTTGGTCTGCTGTACCCCAAGAACACATCCAAAGTCTCTTTGAATCAATGCCGAGGCGTGTGGCAGCGGTGATCTCCAACAATGGCGGCTACTCTGGCTACTGATTTTGGCAGGAACCACACTTCACAGAAGTCTATAAATTTAATCATTTGATACTTGGTCAACATGTTATCTACAAAATAAATTTTGTTGTGATATCTCTTGTCTTTCTTGGTGTTGCAATTTGGGTGGCCAGCAGTGTATTTAGAAAAGCTCAGGTTTGTGACTAGTTTTCGCTGTCGAAATTCAGATCAACAAACTAAAAGTTCTAAGTCAAATTATAAAACGAAACATTAATTCTGGTTACTGAGTAGAAAAATAACACTTTTTCTCATTATGTTTCACTCGTGCATTTCGCATTAAATAGACTCGTGTCCTTACAAAATTAAAGTAGTTTTAAGTATGAAAAAATTCAATCCAAACGCATCTTTAAAATTAATTTTCATTGCTGCCAAGGTTCTAGTGGACGTGGAAAAAAATTACAAAATTAAATGTTTTAATCTCTATATCATGTGTTAAATATTCGAAAGTTATTTATGTTTCAGAAATAAATAAAATAATAAGTTCAATACATGAAGTATTAGAATATAAATTCTGTAAACATAATTTTCCGAAAAAAATTGCTTTTTTGGCAATGCTGGTAAAACAATGAGTTTCAACCTCAATCGCAACAATGCTAAATATTTTTCTATGGCTATATATCACATTTTTCATCCCCTCTGCACACTGTGGACAGATTGAACAAGGTTTAATATGCAGCCTGTTCCTCGCAGGGTTCTAAAAAATAAATATGCCAAATTACGAATATTTGGTGTGATTTGGTCGATGGGTGTAGATTTATGTAGAGACGGATGTTAACTTTGCTTTATTTTGACTAAAAATTTAAAATGTTACAATGTTAAATACACAAGTAGTAATAAAAGAGAACAAAATGAGTGTATTATAAGCTTTGTCATAAAAACCCAAAACTCATGTCTTAAAACTAGAAGCCTTCTCAAAACTAGAAAAAAAACGTAGGAAAACCTTGAACTTGTGAAAAATCTGAGAGGCATTTTCTGTTAAACATGAATATGTAGTAAATGTAGTGTTTCTGCTGCGATACGTGTTTCCTGTACGTCTTCTGAATGTGAAATCAGTTTACTTGTTTTTGAATACGATTTAAGCACTGCTACGATAAAAATTCCGAATTCATTTGGACAGCAGAAGTAAAATCTTTGCAGTCCGTTTGGTTTGATGTTTACACTGAAAATCCTCCTTATATGAAAGAATAAAACACGTGTCCAAATACCTGCTTAAAACACATATATGAGAGGAATTTCTGTTCCTAAAATAACCAGACGGAAGACGGATACATTATTTCCAATTACCGAAATGCTCTCGCATCATGCATGTCGGGGTAGCCTTGAAGTGTAGTTTTATCGCCTTTCGGTGACATCCGCCATTTAATCTAATTGGCGTTAACCGAGTAACTATCGTATATCAATTCGGATTTCATTCTTTGAAATTTCTATTGGTAACATGCTTATATCGTATTCGAAAAACAAGCCAAGTGACATCACGTCCAGAATAGGTACAGGAAGCACGATCCACCACAAAACGTTACTGCCACCTATATTTAGCTTGATGGAAAAATTATCTTATAATTCTGAGATATCGTACACAAATGTATAAAAATGGAAGACGTTACAAATTTCCGAATATTTCGAGGTTTCATTCCAGCTTCTTGGAAAGGTTCCTTAAATAAATTAACATAACTTCCAATATAAAAGAGGCATTTTCTGTCAAACTAAATGTAGTTGGCGGTAGTGTTCCTGCAGTGGAAGTGTTTCCTGTACATATTCCGAACGAAATATTACTTGGCTTGTTTTTCGAATACAATTTGAGTACTTTACCAATAAAAATCCCAAATTGATATAATAGCTTATTGGTCACCGCCAAACGTCGCCAAAGCAGCGATATATTTTAAAGTAACACGATAAGTATTATTTGAGAGTATTAGTAGTGGAAGGGGGGGGGGGAGAGGGGGGATCCTGACTTTTTGGTCGTTTATTTGCTTACACCGAAAATTCCTCTCTACAGTGTGTAACTTCGTTCAAGAATTTAGATTTTTAAGTAGTCTAAATAAATTTTAATCCAACAATAAACTTATGATTTAGTTTCTATTAGGTGCACATCTGTTCAGAAAAGAAGTACGCTGCGAAGGCTCTAAAAGAGTTATACAACAATGTTGTTGGCACTCAAAAACAACGGTATAGGGATTATTGGTCGAGCGCTTTTATCGTTACATTAGCCATCTGATATCAGCTCTCGCCTTAATGTCTTGGAATGGAGCCTGAAAACCTGGATTAGATGACATTGTATTTTGCCAAAAATACTATGCTTTTGGCTTTGGATAAAGGTGACGGGGTTATTTACTTTCCGCATTCATTTTCCTCAAATAAATAAAAATGCTTCGAAATTTGACATTATTATAACTTTTTACCTGTACACATTTTACGAAACGTTTAATTTGAATATGGGCAAGAGTTAACGCGAGTTTAGAAAGTTTGAGTTTTGAAAAACATAATCTAATAGCGTTTAAAAGGGATTTTAGTATTACATGAGGTTTCCTACTTTGTTTCTCTCACATTAATTATGGTCAAGCATTGAAATTATTTTCCTTGAATTCACGAATATCTAGGTTTGGTTTTCTTCGGACAATCTTTTGCTACAAGGGGAATAATTAGACCAGAATCTACGATTTGGAGTAGATTTCGAACCCCTCCAGTCGTAGTCTTTCACGAACCTAGGAAATCTTGTAACCACGTTAAGTACGTATTTATGAATCTGTTTTCTGCTTTTAAATAAATTGTTTTTTATCTATAGCCAAAATATTTTTCAAATTACTTTATTCTTGAGTAGATTTGAAGGCGAAATCCGATACGTTTACTCCCATCTTTCAATTTCAAAATTCAACATTTTTCAATGACATGAATTCCATTTCTGTTTCTTATGCCTTGCTGATGTATTTACGAATTCTGTCCGGAAAATATTCAGTCAAGTAATATGGAACAAGATACATTGCCAATAGGACTTTTGGCACCTAGTCTCCTTCAAAGTAGGCAACTTGGGACTTCACTCACTTCTACCAGCGTCTCCACTTTTCAAAACACTCTTATAAGTCCACTGTTGGAATCACCATCAGCTGTATTCTCGTGTTCTCCCGAATCACATTTACAGCCCAAAATATCTCCGTTCAAAGGTGATTTTAGCTTTAGAAAAAGCCAGAAGTCACAGGGTGCATAATCTGGGTAAATGAGGATTGAGCCACCTCGGTGATTTAATGTTTTATCAAAAAACCTGCACTGGAAATGATGAATGGGCATCGCCACAGGTTTCATGTTGAGATCCTCTGTCGAAAACGCAATGACATTAGTTTTTGGAATTCTCAAATCATCTAATTCTCGCATTGTTAGTAGTTATGAATTCACCTCATTCATGTACAGCACTCTCGGGTGTTCGGTTTGTTGAAGGCCACTTTCAAAACGTGAATAATATTCAACAAGTTCTTGGCTATTTTTGATGCAGCTACACTATATTTTTATTTAACCTGCATTCATTGAATCGTGTCCTCCTCGAATGCCTTCTTAATCATCTTAACCCTCCAAGTGGTTTCGACGAGATATCTCGTCCATCACGATCTGACCAATTTTGCTAACGACGAGATAGCTCGTCATCAATATATTGCCAATTTTTTGATGATGACGAGATCAATTTCGAAAAATGCGCCGACTCCCCCAACGTTTAAGGAAAGATGGCGCAAGACACGTGTTTCTAATCATACTTGTTCCGAATTTTAATATACTCCTATCAAACACACATCACTTTTTATTTCTATTTTAAAATAACGTACTTTTTGATAAAAATAAAAGTTCGGATAATTCTTCGGACATTTTGGATTCACAGGTCGATTTCCAGGAAAATGCGCCATATTTTATTTATCTACCTCTATAATTAAATGCAACGCAAGCACCTCTTCACCCACCTTTACAAAACGTTCAATTCCTTTCTGAATATCGATCGAAACCATTAAAGCAAAATTACCAATTTACATTTCCAAACCAAGCCATACAATGCTCGCATTCAATGGGGTAATTTATATTCTGGATTTACAGGTGCTGATTTCCCAGAGAATGCGCCATCTCTTCCTTATCTACCTCTATAACTGCATACAACGTGCCCGTTATCACCCTTTCTTCATCCCTTTCAAACAAAACTTTTAATTCCTATCTTTGAACATCGATCGAACCCATTAAAGCAAAACTACCAATTCCCATTTCCAAACCAAGCCGTACAATGCGCGCATTCAAAAGAAACGCGTCAACCAGCAAGCATCACCCTTATCACACCCAACAGGCAGATGCGGACGCGTCCCCGCATTTATTGCAGACATTCTCTCTTCCTCTATTCCGCATCCCACACTGGCACCTTGGAATGCGAAGGTGTGATAACACTCAAGTATTAATTCGAGTCACTGGCTGTCTTTCAGGCTTCGGGGGAGGTCGCCCTTTGGGCGCTTTGTGTGCGCCCTACTGCATCCGTTATGACGGGCGCCGGATGAAAGAAGAAAGTTGGCGATTTGTGTAAGATGGCCCCAATACGGAAACCAGACTCAGAGACCCGTGGTCCTTTCAGAGTGTTTGAATGGTGGACAATAGGCATATCGGAAGCTTCCGACTTTATTTGATGTGACTGAAAGCACTGAGTCTTGCAGTCTTGTTCTCAGTGGAGTGACCTTTTGAATTTGTCACGGACATATCACAGCGCAGTGGAAAGATTGTCTTCAATATCTGTAAATATAATGCACATAGCTTTAGAATTAAATTGTAAATATTGAAATTACCATACTTTGAAGTATATTTGAACCAAAGGGATGTAGTAGATATTTAAAAGGTTAGAGCAGTGATTTTCAAACTTTTTCATCTCGTGGCATACATAAACTAATACTTAACATTCTAAGACACACCTTGAAATGAATTTTGTTGCAGAAATTTTTAACTGATAAAAAATAGGTATAACTTTTTGATAGAAAACAAAACAGTACTTTCCTACTGTCCTCCCTCCTTTGCTCCAATTACCCTACTTTGAAGTATATTTGAATCAAAGGGATGTAGTAGATATTTAAAAGTTTAGAGCAGTGATTTTCAAGCTTTTTCATCTCGAGGCATACATAAACTAATACTTAACATTTTACGACACACCTTGAAATGAATTTTTTTTTGCATAAATTTTTAACTGATAAAAAATAGGTATAACTTTTTGATAGAAAAGAAAACAGTACTTTCCTACTCTGCTCCCTCCTTTTGCTCCAAAGTAACTTTTGAAAACTCTTTTTAGAACAATTTAAGATACATTTTAATGAAAAAATACTCGAAATAATTTATACGGATATTACTTAAAATTGCTTGTGAACACACTTGATAAAAGTTCGAAATTAAACCGTTGAAATGAAATCAATCTTACACAATTTAAGCCGTTTCTTGAGGCATGCCGATTGGAAATTGATAGGATAGAATAAAATTGTTTGTAAAATGCTGGCGTATAAAATAGAAAAGTGGTTTGTTGATAGAAGGACAATCATGTAAGCTATTACATTATGTGTTAAAAGTAGTGTAAACGTCATAGAGCTTCTAGACTATAAAACTCTCAATTCGAATACGTCTGACTGCATTAGATATCGACTTTCCAATGAAACAGACGTAGCATGTGGGGAATCAACTTGTACTGATTGGTTATTGAAGCACAAACGAGTGTTTTAAATCACGCTCCTAAATTTTCCCGGGACAGGAATTCGTGCTTTATCCCAATACCACGTGACTTTCATCCAGAGCTTCTTCAAACCGAGCGATCGGTATAAACGACATGGAATTCCGTACGCATGCTCTGTCCATTTCAAGAGAAGGTCGATGGTTTTACTTACTTGACTTCTAAGAATCGTTTTGATGAATTTTAACATTAATTTACACATTCAATGTGATGTATTTCTCATTTAAATTCACCTATAATAGTGGTTTATTAATGAAATCCAATTGGCAATGTACAGGGTGATCAAAACTTTCTGTGCAAACGTTAAAGCGAGGTAGGGAACACAGAGTAATGCTATTTATCAGGTGACCCATCAACCTTTCACCTTCAAATGACATTAAGTTCAGTTTATTTAGTCATACAGTTTAATTCTTTGATAATCAAATCTATCTTTTTTCTTCCCTTTTTTATAAAGATGTGTTCAAATGCACTTGACTGTAATAATCAACAAGTGTGCCATGTTTACACTTAGATAAAGTATATTCTACGTCTGCAAATTCAATACTAGTAGTAGTCTAAAATGATTCAGTAAAAAAGAAATTTAGTTTTAATACTTCATATTTTATTATTTGATCATTTGGTTGTCCGGAGCATGCCACTATCTCACTATTATTTTATATTTCCCCTGAAAATGTAATTTAATACAAAGGGACGAATTCTATTATAACCGTCACAAATTCTTATTGATTTAATGAGTTTTTTTCTTTCAATAACTTTTGATAAAATAGAGCCTCGATATGGATATCTTTATTAGATTTGAATGTAAACTAAAATCTGTCCATAAACATGACTGTTAGTGGCTGCGAATCTCTTAAGGAAAATTATATTTACAGCAGAGAGACATCTGTGTGTGTGTGTACAAAATAATTCCCATTTATTTCATAGCAACGTTAAAAGGTTTTCGAAATGCACTTACTTTAAACAAAATTAGTATACTCATAAGACATAAACCTCTTTGAAAAACATCACTCACTATTTTTACGATGCCGTTTCTTTAAAACTAATCTAATTTTGGGGTAGCACCTCATTTTTAAAGGAAATGCAACTGAACTATTTAAGTTAAAAGCTGTGAAGTTAAATATTAATTTAAAAAAGCATCCAGTTATATAAACTGCTCAAATTTTTTTGTGACATGCTAGTGTTATTTTTCAAATAAATGGAAACTGTCATTGCAATTATATTTGATTCGCATTTGACCAAATATGTTTCATAGCTTTGAGTAACAAGTGTATTGAGAATCATTCAATAAAATGCACTTTATATAAGCTGTAGAATTCTTTCTTGCAGTTTTAGCAAATGAGCGCTTCAAAAGTAAATGAACTTAATTTTAATTTTTTATAAATATAATTAGTATTCTATGAGCCAACATTTCTTTATTATTAAACCAGATGACAAACCCATATTTATCACATTTCGGGACTTCCAGTTTATATTTTATAAATATCGGATATCTTTACCATGTTCTATTTCAACCTTTTGTCTTTTTTCTGTTTCACTTTTTCGATATTGGTTAACATGTCGACCGTGAACTTCTGTATTTGTACTAGGCAAAACGTCAGCCTATACTTTCAGTCGCGTGGGGCCTTTCACCTTCAGAATTCATGCATATTGGATATTTCAAATAGTTTTCCTTAACCCTAGAAAGTTAAACCTACCCCCGAAGGATCGCTAAAATGCACACATGATGTTAAATTCACGAATGATTAACTTTCGTGAATTGTCTATCGTTGAAAGTCTTGCCTATGTGTAGTAGTTGAGCTGTTATTCTTATGTACTATAAATACAGCCTTCAGCGCCATCAAATCTACATTGAAGTTTCTTATTTGTTATGGTAGCCCAGTTATAAGAGCAACGGATTAGCAATCGGATAGTTGAGAGTCCAGCCAAAGACAGTCGTGTACACTGGGGCTGGTGAAATCTGATGTGACCTCAAATGTCCTCATGTTGGCGTGGTGTGGAAGTTTGAAGAGTGGGACGCCAGTTCAGGTGTTCATCTCGTCATCTAACCGTGTTTCAAAATTACAAGGCGTTGTCCTTGGATTTTTCTCTTTGGGATTGATCCCGGACCGTCGTCAATAGCCCTTTGAATTGCTTCTGTGCTACTTTAAGTAACTACCTACCTTATTTGTTTATATAAATTGAAAGCAGTATCCTCTCTTACATTTTATACCTTATAAATTCATTTATAATGAACATAAGCTTAGATATATCCAAATGAAATCATCGATCTTCTAGTGAAACGTGTGGAGCATGTAAGTGGATTCGCTGCGGTGCCTTTTCAGAAACATTGGTCATATGGGCTTGGGAATCGACTTGGACCGATTGGTTATTGAAATGCAAACTAGTTTTTCTTATAGCTCTAGTCAATTAATCCTACATTAGGATGAATCCTTTCTTTTCGTCATGAATGCGATCCTAGGATATCGGATATGCGAGCCTGCCATATGCACGCTTAGGAGGGAAGGTAAAAGGCGATTTCTTCTATGTGGATTTTGTGTAAACGGTTGTTTTTCTTGTGCGCCTATGTAATTTCCGTCTGTCCTTTTGTTCAAATATTTAATTTTTAAAATTCTGGAAATCGTCTCTTCTCAAGAGGATTCTTTAGAAGGATCTCAAGTTTCATATAGTTCGACGCTCAAGAGGATTGCTTCTCACCCGGATCAATGAGGTAGGACAATTATCTTAGTTTTCCCAATTTGAAAGATATTGCTTACACATTTCCAATACCACATGATCTGGAGACTTTCAAATCGAGCCGTCGGGAGGAATAACATGAAGTTGTGCACACATGCTCCTTTATTATTAGTTCGATGAATGAAATAGTTAATCAAAAATATACAGCAGTACTTCATACTTACTGGTTCTGATTATTATTTCCAATATAGGGCATGGAAAAAGTGCAAATCTAAGTCATGTAACCACAGTTAGATTCTCAACGTCCACTTTAATTGCATATTATTCCTTTTTCCCAAAGCGGTTCAGTATGTTTCAATTTTAAATAGACTCATTTGATGGTTTCGATATCAGTAGAAGGTACTGCGATCTCTGATAATTGACATCTATATATAATGCATATGTTTTAATTGATGAAAGTTAGGTAAATCATTTTTAAGTAACACACTTTGAAAATCTCTAAATAATAACTCCAAATCTAATTTTAGCAATAAGTTATCAATAAAGTATATAATCTTTCTTTAAAAAATGCTCTTTAATTTTCCATGAAACAGATTCAACAATACTGATTCGAAAACATAAGATTGCAAAAAAGTATTAGGTTTGCATTGATTAAACTGTATAATTGTCGGTATTATAGTATCATCTCCTTTCTTTTCTAAAGTAGTTTTTGAAAGCATTATAAATTACTAGGAGTTGTACTATAGATCCTTATTCCCAATTGTATTTTAATATGACATTAATATAACTTTCCTATCTCTATACGGATTGGTACAACGCTAATTACCTGGCAAAAAGGACTAGAGTTTGCAGTATTCTCGATAAAAATAGTGCTTTTAATTTTAGTAAAAATAAAAGACATTCTACATAATGAGAATTAAACAGCATTTTTTCTTCTGCAAGTAGAAAATAGAGCGAGAGATTAATTCGGAGAAAAATATTCCCCGACATTTTAACTTAAAGAATAAAAGTATCTTCGCATGTTTTTATAATAGAAATATACTTATGTGTGTTCGGATATATTCTGAAGCAACATCAGCAAAACATTTTATTAAGATTTAAGAGCGGATTCTTTAATATCATGCAAATGCAACTTAAAAATATCAAATTATTCGTTTCTTTGGTTGATTCATTTCAAGTGGTCTTATTACAGATGACTAATTAGCCGCCCTTTTGAAAAAGTAAATGAAACAGCACTTTTAGTTTCAAAATCTAAACACTTACGGCTGCGATTTTTTTTAAATATTCCTTTCAGTAAAAATTCAAATACAGTAAAAAGAAAAAAAAAGGACTTAGAAACGAAACACTCGAGGCTTTTTTAGAATCGTACTTTTTGTTAGTGCAAGGACGAAAATTTCAATGCATTATTTTAACATGCAACACAATAACATACAACGAAAAATAAGAAAATAAAAACTTTTTCATAAATCAGCCTCAAATTACTGCATTTATTTCAATTGACGCCATATACAAATTGCAACAGTTTTTTGAGCAAGTAGGTGTTTGCTATTCCCGTATATTAAATTGCAATGATTTCTTTTAAATGAGAGGAATGTTCAATGTGAACAAACGGAAAATGGAGATATTACTTCATTTCACCCAAATACTCCCGCATATAACAAATTTGCTGCTACTTTAATGTAATTTATCGCCGTTCTGGTGATGTTTGTCATTTAATCTCATTGGCAGTGAGACCAATCAACTATCATATATTCGTAATTCTTTCTTTGGAATTTTTATTGACAACAAGCTGAAATCCTTTTAGAAAACAAACCAAATGACGTCATGTCAGGAGCACGTACAGGAAATACATAGGTAGGTTCCGTAGGACATTACATAGGACTTGTGAAATATATTCACATTTAATAGCATTTGTGAGAAGTTTTGTGCTAATATTATGAGGAAAATAATTGGAAACCTACTCTGATTGAAATTTAAAGTTATTTTAAATGCCATATTTGACCCACAGTACAGAAATCCTTAATTTTTCCAGCAATTTGGGCCAGTGGTGTTTTCATACCCAGAGTGAGTGATGATAAACAACTAGGATGTGTTACCAAGCATTTTTATCTTTATAGCAGGGGTGCAATCGAGTTTATTTCAAATTGAAATGTTATTAATATTATTGTTTCCTTGGATAAATGCATTTTTGAATTCTGTAGCATAAGCCACAAAAAATTGTACATGCTTTCTACAGGTAAAAGATCTCATAATTAAATTGCAAATATATTTAAATACTTCAAAATGACATCTGGCAAGGTGTTTGTTCACATCAACATGAGTTTGAACCGTACGATGGCGCATAATTTGGATCAGTGATCCAAAATATTTAATTATTAACAAATTGCTATATTTTTCCAGATGACTTGAGATGCACCCGATTAAATAATCGATTTCACAAATGTAAATAAATGTCATATTAACATTTTATATTTTTGTAGAATTTAAATTTTTAGTAAGAAATAAGTCTGTTGAGAACGAATGTTACCCGGAATGCATATAATAGTACAGAGTAATTCATATAAATGTCTTGTATGTCATAAAAACAAAACCTCTTGCACTATGGATTCTATATTTTCGAATTACATTATCATTGTGAGAGGACGGCAAATTAAACTGTTACGACATTCGTGGTTAATTTATTTTGAAGCACACATTTTGTCTTGAAAATTCTATTCAGCCGCACGTGGAATAACGGAGCTTGTTTTTAAAACAGATGTCATCAATGCAGACAAAGGAAACTCAATCGATTACATTTTTTACAAAATCACTGCTTTCAATGAATGTTTCACACGTACCTAAGTTGCATACGAAGTTTCAACTTCAAGTAAGCAACCTCGACCTTCTTCCACTTAAGACAAAAAAATGTCTATTTTCAACAGTCCTAGTTTACATACTTCCTTACTATGGTAGTATTCCAAGATCAGCAGTCTTATTTAAAATTCGCTTTCCTCCAACAGAAAAAATTAGTATGAAATCGAATCCTTAAGGTACTTTTTCTATTGAGACTCAGTTTTTATATGGAACCACGTACCTATTTAGAATAATAAATGTAGTTACTTGACTATGGAGTACAACTTTCCTTAATACCCATGAAACATGAAAAACAAATGTAAATTAAATTGATTTTAATCGTCTTGTAATTGAAATATGTCAAAATTTAGAAATATCTTTGAACTACAACGTATGGCTACCCGTTTTGGTTTAACGTAACATATTTTATTTTAGAATAACTTTATTTTAACTTTACCAGTCATTTTAAAGTAGGAAGTTATACACCTTACTTAAAAAGGTTTCCATTTATTTTTATGAAACAGAATTGTACAAACTATAACGACTAAACTAAGCTATAACGATAAACTATAACTATTAAACCAAGGACTTAAGGAAAGTTCGTCGAAATATACATATAGCACCAAGAAATTACCCATGTCTAGTGGTATTTGGCAGAAAACAAAAATAATTACAATTTAACTCCTAAATAATATATCTGTAATATATATGGAAAGTAATGAAACACATAAATACAAACAGAAACGAAATTCTGCTCATTGAAAAATGTAGAATTCTGAAAAATGAAAGATCTGAGCGAGCGTGTCGAATTTCGACGTCGTGAGAATATTCTGATATAGAGAAATTCGAAAAAGACGCTTGAAAAATATTGATAGACAATAATGAATTATTTACAAAAAGAACACAAATTTATAAAACATAGAAATGCTCAAATATGACGGCAACATTTCTGTCTTAACTCAAATACACAAACACGGAATTCTAAATCTAATTTATAAAATAAAACATTAATTCTGGCGTTGCCAGATACCGAATTGCAAAATTACTCTTTTATGAACAATGAGTTTTTGTTTTGTCTTTTCGTGTTCCATTACAAAGTGCAAGCTGTGTAAAATTAAGTATTTTAAATATACATTTGTCATCATTCAAATATTCCTAAATTATTTATATTGTGAATAGAAATAAAAATCAGTTCAAATATAATTAGAATTTTAAATTGTTTAAATATAGCGTTTCGTAATAAATTGTTTTTAGAGCAATACTGGTAAAACAATTTTATTGGACAATTTGATTTTCGATCAACACTGGTAAAACAAACTGAGTAACCGCAATCGTTTTATGCTCAATGCTTTTCCTATGGCTTTTTCGAATTGATTTAGCCCTCTCTGCACTCCTAGGTTAAAGAGAATGGGGGTTAATATGTAGCTTGCGTTACTCGCAGGGTTCCAAAGTATAAGTGTACCAAATTTGGTGTAACGGTGGGTCAAACGGTGTAGATTTGTATAGAGAACATACAGACAGACGCCAACTCTGTTTTATATGTATAGATTTATAATGTTTTATTTTGTTGTCGTCTCTGCCAATATTCAGACTATTTTAATACTTCGTAAAAAATTAGGCTCAAAATAAGTAAATTATTAAAATTTAAATTCGCTAAAAATTGCTTTCGGAAAAATAATTTATTTTTCAGCAGCACTGGTGAAACAAAACCAAGTAATTGCAATGCTCAATATACCTTCGAGCTTCTCCAAAACTACCAAATTATGATTGACTTAAGTATAGGTACTCAGATGTTTTAACATGAAACTTGCCTAAATATGTACGTGAAAAAATTTCAAATATGTAGTCACTAAACTAAATTATGGTGTATCAAATATAGAACATTGCATTAAAATATGTTAAAAACATTTTATGTGATACTTGTACAAACACACAGATAAAAAATCGAACATAGAACGGGAAGACAGACAGACACACTTACGCAATCAAGTTCAGTCACTAAATGAATGTAAGTACTCATAGTATGCAAAGTTTCATGAAAATATATTCAACCGTTTGGACGCTGTATGGGCACACACATACAGACAGACACCAAACGCACAAGAGACGGATTTTGCATCAGAAGGACCCGAAATGGATAGAAAACTCGAAATGGGTCGAAAGTATAAAATGTACAAACACTCCATTTTTATTTGTATAGATTATTGCTGTCATTTATATGCTGTATTCTTTAAAAAATAATTAGCTCAGATGTGACCGTGGTTTAAAATTACGTGGTGTTGTCCTTGAATCTTTCTCTTCGGGTTTGATCTCGGATCGTCGCCAATAGCCCGTTGTGTTGCTACAGTGCGAAGTTAATTAAAATACCTACCTACTTCAAAAAATAATTACGGGATTGATACCGGACCGTTGCTAATAGCCTGTTGTGTTGGTCAAGTATGACATATATTCAACTACATACCTACCTCAAAAAATAGTTTTTCACAGAATTCAACTCAATGAGAATTAATTGATGCTCAAGTTGAGGTGTCCAATATAGACGAACTACTTACCCTAAATATTTTTTCATTTTAAATAATATTTATGTTCCAAGTACTATGTTCAAAGTATTATATGATTAGTACCTTAGATTTTTTTTAGTTTGATTTTCTTTCATGTTCACACTTTAGCAAAATTCTCATCCAATAATAAAATGAATTCATTTATGAATTTTAATTAATGGAATTTTATACATTGGAGCTCTATATCTGTCATCGTCACCATCGCGTATTTCAATTATATTTATTGGACATTTATAAATAAAATAAATTGAATCAAAATAAATGAATTTAGAAACAATAATTTCGCAAATCCTAATACGTTTTGTTTACCATAGGTAACATCAAATCTAATTATGCTATTTTCAATTTGTTTACGATGAAGATCTTATGACATTTATCCAAATACATATGCCTTTAAAATTGTAACTATTTATTTCATCATCAGAAAAGTGCTTAAAAAGATTTCGGCATGTAAATCCCATGGCAGTGCATAAATGTGATATTTTTACAGGATTTTGAGGAATACGTGCAATTGGAATTCTTTGCTTATCGAAACAGCATCACTATTTATATCCTCTTTTGAGTTGTGAATTGTTTCCAAAGCACTCTTTCAGAGAAAACGAAATTTCGTTGTCTTTCATCTGCCTGCAGTGCTTGAGAAAATACTGTTTTCGTCCGAAAATGGAAATACCTTTCTTCTTCATGACTTGAATATGAAGAAGAGTGAACGAAAGATCACGTGTCATGGAGGACCAATCAGTTTGACGAACGTGGGCAGAATGACAGCGCAGCTGAAAAATGAGCCTCTTCCTTATTGAAAGCGCCATATCTTTTCCATTCTCGTAAATAGTAATGGCCCCATACAGAATAGAATTCCCATCGCCTATTCTCTAGTTATACCCATTGGGTGTTTGTTGAAATAGATTAAATTGAAGTTGATGTTCAACACGTTTTCAGTCTATCGCATTAAGACAAAGGCTACTAGGTTTTTAAGCCTGTGAATGGCTCGAAATTGTTTCCTTGGATTTAAATTAGAGTATAGGGGATGGAAATAGAATTCCCATAGCCATTTTCATCGCCTATTCTCCAGTTATACCCATTGAGTGTTTGTTGAAATCGATTAAATTGAAGTTGATGTTCAACACGTTTTCAGTCTAACGTGTTAAACAAAGATTACAGATTATACTGAAATGAGCGTTTTGTAACACAAAAAGGAGTAATTATTTTTTGCAAATTTTAAGAAACAAAACCCAAGAACTTTGTGATTTTCGAGTTTATTTCTTTTAATATTTCCAAATGTCATAAAATATAATACTAAATTCTCACTTCAGAATCCATGTAATTATAATGCACAGACAATTCAAACCGGGAAAAAGCGTCTACTGTATATGAAAACGAGTTTGTGATTAACCCTACTCGTGGTTTAACTTCGGGTCAGAGACTACCCTGTAGTGACCAGCTTCTGGCACAAAAACCTGTTTCCAACTGTAACCAGTTCCAAGCAATGGACAATTTGCTTTTCCTACTTGAATCTTCGTTCCTCTTGGAGTAATAGGGCAGTTTTGTATGGACAAGACATTTCGTCAATAGTAAAATTGACCAGATCTTGGACGAGATATCTCGTCGAAGCCACTAGGAGGGTTAAACTAGGATCTCCCATCTGTTGGAAATGCTTGAAGATTAGTTTCCTATAGATTAGTTTCACAGATGGTGCTTCGAATTTCGGCAGGGAAAGTGCTCAAACCAAAGAACATAAAAGGATATAATATTGCCCCACTCAACATTGTAAACCAAAAAACAGTCCATGGTATATACTTGTCTCATCATTTGGGACAAGTGCTTACCATGAAATAGCACTGAAAAATATTTTAGTAAAATTATATCAATGTGGTATGTTCAACAAATAAGAGTTTAAATATACATACAGACGGTCTGGGAGTGTATAAAAACGTGTTAAAAAATACTAATTTAAAGGAGTAATTGGTTCAATATGAACTTCGAAAATTTGGGTACGCACTAACCCTATATTAACCCTCCTGGTAGTTGCCTCGACGAGGTATCTCGCTATTAGAAACATACTGACCAGATCTTCATGGACGAGATATCACGTCATTAGAAGAAAACTGACCAGGTTTTGATTTCATCATAAAAAAAATCGTCGATATCTTGATGACGAGATATCTCGTCACTAGCACAATGGTCAGATCGTGATGAACGAGATATTTCGTCGAAACCACTTGGAGAATCAATGTTGTCGATATTGGTCTTTCCAAGTCCCCTGCAATCTTCACTATCCATTTAATTTACTTTAATAACGAAATGAAAGAGTAATTTATTTTCCTATCGCCAAACATATCATTCCATAAAGAAATAAATTCACGGTTATTTACACATTATGAAATTCCTGTTTTTGACAGTTATTTCAAGCATTCCCAATAAATTCCGGGATAAACACACCCAATTGTCACACGAAACGCGACGTCTGGCCACGGCATCTTATCGGTATCCGGTTTCTGTTTGCAGAAACTCGAACAGGCGAAGCCGAAACGGAATGAAGTTTCCGTTTCGCAGTTGTCAATGGTTAATGTGCCGGGGGTAAATTAAAATCGCCACTCTCTTCCCCCTAACTCATTGTCGTCGCAGAGTTGGTTAATTCTTTTGAATTAGAGACGGTTGTTCGTGGATTTCTGTGTTATTGAGAAATACTTTAATTGTAGGGGATTCGAGGGCGGTAATGGAGAAGTGCAATCATGGATCTTTGAATACAATTATGTCGTAGCTTCGACGAATTCGAGACGACGTCTTTTCTGTTCTGTTTTGTTTGAGTTGGGTTTGTTCAGACTTATTTAATTCGGTTCAATATGAATTGAATTGTTTGAGCTTTGCTTTTAGTTTTAGTTGGAGTGCTCTAGTCTAGCCGAAATGGTGTTTTATGATTGTGGTGATGAGATTGAAGTAAACCGGAGGGAAATATGCGAAGAGATGAGTAAAACGGAAGTGGGAAAATAAAAACGCTGAGACAAAATTGCGAAATTAAGGTTAACGAATTGGATTAAAAAGAATGAAATAAAAGAAGTGTAGACGAATGGAATAGTTGAAGGAAAGGTCGAAGGAATCACCAATAAAATCAGTTAAAATCCTAAGTCACTGGGATTCATGTATACAAACAACATGACTATAAAACAAAAATGATTCATTTAAAAAAGGACGAAAATTGTAAATAAAAAGAATGAGATTTTCAATACAAAGGATAATCTTAAATTAGGTGATGCCATAAATTTTAAAAGGTGTGTGTGTTTGTGTGTGTGTATGTGTGTGCGTGATAGATAAAAACTCCACTCAGAATTGACCTTAAAATTCACTCAATGTTTTAAAAAGATTTTAGTGTGTTCAGTAAAATGTGGATGCGGTTTCCCCATACATAGGGAAAGCTAAAAAGTATGTTTTAATACATATTTAAAAAATGATAATTATATATACATGTTAAAAATCTATAATAGTGTAAAAAAGAAAAAAGTGCAGAGTAGAGAGGATTACACAGCAAGACAGACAAGCCAGGCGGGGGGGGAGGTTAAAAAAGTAGAATATTAAAATGCCACATGGACCAAGACAGGAAGTTAAGACGTGAGAGATTGTTGGGTCTCCAATGCAATGGTGGCAAAAAGGAGAACTTTCTCCAGCCAGCAAATACCGATGGGTAATTCTCGAATACCTAATACGAAGTCTTGTCAAATTACATCCAGATGACGAGGAATGCAATGAATACAATGAAGGCAAAAATGATATGGGCGGTTGAATCCTATGAAATTTATTACCACTCTGTAATTCCTAGTCTCCGCCAATCGTTCCATATGATGCCTTCTATATTTTGTCGGATATCATCATATGGAATTCATGGACTCAAAGGTTATTGCATTCTTGGCAACACTGTCAGCAAGTTCAAAACCGACAACCCCGACGCGACCGTGTATCCAACAGAAAAAGAGACTATAGCCGCGTCGAGTAAGCTGACGATGGAATTTCATCATGGTAATCACTAGAGGATGTTGTGGGCGATCTCCTGACAAAAATTCCAGAACTCTTTGAGTTCGTGTAAAAGATAAAATTGTTTATCCTTAGATGTGAAATGTGTTTTAAATCTTCATATAAACCATAAATTCTGCCGAAAAAATGGAGACCATATAGGGTAATGAGAAACATACAGTGATCGATCGACACACAAAGGCAAAGCCAAAATGTGTGGATTTCGATCCTTCAGTAAAAACCACTGTATAGTCGCTGTACATATGACAATGCGAAGCAAACAGTTAAATGTCCGTAGTTGTATTTGATTTTTCAAAACCTGAGAATAGGTTAAGGTAGGAAACTCTTGCCAGTTTCTAAGTGACGAATGGAAATATGGACGTACAGAAGTATTAATGTCACATTAAGGGTCACTCATGGCATTTCGCATTCGTAACCCAAATGGAATAATACAATATTGGCGATTCCTGAAGAGACTGTCATAAGAATTATCCAGGAGTGAATTTCGTAGTGAATCAGCTGGATGATTCAATATAAGGTAATAGAGTCGTAACAACAAAAGACGTGTGGACGCCAGTGATGGTTCTTGGCAAACTACTACATACAGGCTATTGACGGGTAAGCGCGAAAAGATCTTGAACAAATCCTCAGTGCGGTATGCTGCATCGTTTCGAACTTTCGGAACACAGATTGTCGGGTGGAGTCATAGGTTACACATAGTCTACTCTAGAACGAATTAAAGCTCAATATCTGTCAAGCATGCAGGATCATTCGGCCCTCCAAGATGTATTAGAGATACTCTTATAAAGCTGAGTTTTTCCTCGCAAGACATCCGTAGCTGATCGAAGTTAAAGTGGGTTAAAGTGGACGAGTCCTCGTCCATCAAGATCTAGTCGAGATCTCGTTATAAGAGGAAAACTGACCAGATCTTTATCTTTTCATCATAAAAAATCGGCAATATCTTGAAAAGACATATCGTCCTTTTCAAAGTTAACCACGTCTTGGGCGAGACATCTCGTCGAAACATTTGGAGGGTTCAACTGGCTAGGAAACCGACAGAGAAGACTAGGTTACTTCGAAATTATTTTTGGAATACGGGTCTGCGTTGTATGATTAATAAAATGAATTGAAAGAGTACGATAACGCTCACTGTATAATTTATTCTGAGATAAACATTCTTCGCCATAGAACTCTCTAAATATAACATCGTCTTCAACAGCTGCATGCATCTCCCATCAAAATGAGTAATTTGCTGTTTGAAAAACCTCCCGAAACCCTTCTATCAATCTAACTCAACCTTAGTTTTCCCCTGATCATGACATCCACCATACAGAAAGAATACAGCAAACAGCTGGTCAAAAGAAAGGGCAATGCTTCAACGCGACGCTCTATTTGACAGGATATTAAAGCTGCCTCTGTGGTTTGAGGCATCTGCGGTTAACGCTGAGTATAAAAGGAGTTCTTCCAAGAGCCAATATCATGTGGGGACGAGTTATTTAGGTTCCTGTCAAGGGTAAGAAATAGGGTGCGAAAGAAGTGGGACACATACATGTCTTAAGTCTTTCCGGATTTTCTGAGCACCCGAGTTTCAAAAGACTAACAGAAAACAGTGTTATGGTCTTGATAGGTAGCTTTTTTCAATCTAGAGACTTGTGCCTAAGAATATTGATATATTTCCCGCCCACGCAAAACAAACTTTTTTATATGTCCATGTGTATTCTGTGAAGAATTCGGTTCTAAGGTTAAAAAAGTTCCACTAATCTCTGTTTTGAGTTGGGATGAAGTAAAGGCTTTAAGGAATTTAAAACTTTCTTTGTTTCTAATTCTTAACAACTTTTGTTTTGGTAAAAGTGCCCGAACTTTTTAGTGTGACTGGTGACAGTTTTCTGGATCAGCTTAATTAGATTCTTTTAAAACTTCTTACTTCTCGTTTCGGAGTAAAACTAAATATATATAGGTTATTTTTATAAAAGAGTAAATTTCATTATACAAACAAGGTTGATATACTTTTGGAGTTATTGATGTAAAGTTATCACCGAAATGCATTATTATTATAAACATGGCTTTAATTTGTCTTCATGCATTAGGTTTAACAGCTGGAATGATTTTACAGCAGTTTTTGAAAACATTTCTTCAGTAAAATTACCTCTAAAAAATAAATTCCATATTGCAAGAGGACAATTTATTTTTTCATTCAATAAACAAAGTTTCGTTATTTTATTCAACACTATCTACAACATTCTGCAATGTAACATTATTAATTTATTACAAATAGAAGAATAATAAAATAAATATACCTTACAATGTAATCACTTGATTATTTGTCCTTTGCCCCTTAATTCATAGATTCTTATCTAAATTGAATGGTTCTATTATCATTAAGAGATGATATTATGTAACATTAAAATATAATTTATTATGTAATTACGCATTAGAGATCTGAGAAGTCGTTATTATGTGTATTAGAAATGGATGAAGAAAAAATATGTATAGGGAATACATATTTCTTGTTATTATATTGTGTTTCATTGTGCAGATACACATTATGCATATTATTCCATCCAAATTTCCATGCAAGCATTTGGCCATGGATTTAACAAAATTTAATCATGCTATTACTGATCTATCTTTATAGGGGTACATTTTAACTTAGCATTTAGTCTTTATCTAACTTTAACATTAGTTTTATTTCTTTTACTGATTTTCAAGAAGTCAAAAAGTTCTCATTGTTTATGAAGATGATAATTGAAGCACCAATATTAATAATGAAAACGAAGAATTTTATTAGAATAAAGTTATAAATTACAATAGTTTAAAAAATAACAAATATATTCTCCCATTTTGTCTGAATTACACATTCACCATCGTAATAACAAACACTTATATTGCATTTTGTTCCCGATTCGATATATTTTGTTTCTGATGATGGTCGAGCCGCCGAAATAACCATTGAACATTTTTGTCTTCATTAGCTTTATGAGTCATGTTTTGAAGCTTTTATATAATTAACTAAAGAATATTATTTTTTCATGCAAACTTTATCAGTTATATAAATTAGTGTTAACCAATTTGTCTTGTCAATTTTGCGCATCGTATTCTCCAGAGATTCTGCACCCAGCGCCTTTCAATAAATGTCAATTTAATTAGAGATGTAGTTGATAACGGATTCATAGATCAATTGACTGAGAAAAGTTATTCACACTAATCTTAGTAGTAAGCGGATACTGTAAACGTACGCCTCATGTTCATCCAGCTTAAGGCAAATAATTCAGTATAATTTATTCTATTTTGTAATCGCAAAAGAACCTACGAATTAACTACGGCAGGCTGATCGCGACGCCCAATTGCTGTATACAATACGCCAAAAGTCAGAAGTATTTCGGAAATCAATGAATTACACCCACCCCGCATTTAAATACCACGATAAAGTAAAGAGGACACCAAGATGAATTAAGTCAAGAGGGTGGAATTTATTTTTTTCACTTCTGAACTCTCCCCTCTTTTGTGAGATATAAATACACGGCTACAAGTTTAATTCGAGGCCCAGGTTAAAGGCTCAGCCATTGAAAAAGATTCCTGAAAATTGTCTTTGAGACTTTCACTGGAACTAAAGTTGGCTAATCCTCTGTCCTGGTGCAATTTTGTCGCTTCATTATTTTCTCTCTCATTATGGTGTAACGAAGTTTGGTGTAATTACGCAGCTTTTCGTCAGAGGATGTTACTACTTTTAAAAATGCATTCATGGAGTTGAGGTTCAGTGTTACTCTGACATTTATGATTTCCTTGAAAGGAATAAGTACACAAAGTAAGTGACTTTAAAACGAATTCTAAGTCCTCTTTCCTCCTTATTATGGAGGTAATCTTAATGGACTCAGTAAATATTTACGAAGCGCGAAATGTATTGCACTTTGGTTGGAAAACAGTAATTATTATTAATTGCTTTATTTCGAAGAGGTAAAGAATCAAGTATAAGGTGTTTGCCTAACCTTTGTTTCACGCAAGAAAATGTCAGTAATTTTTTAAATCATACAGATACTTATGAAACTGAATGTTCAAATGTAAAGTAATTTTAATGTTATAGGGATAAAGGCACGAAATATGGAACACTTGAATTTTAAAAGATCGTGAGTAGGTAAATGGTGTTTTGAAATGATGCAAAGTCAAACTAGTTAGAATTCATTCTTCGGCTTAGGGTAGAAACTCATTAACTGACATTTTTTGGAGACACTAAAACCTATTTTCAGGACGATGTGAAATGCAGTCATATTATAATCTGCTTAAAAGATATATAACACCATCAAGATTCTTCTAATTTTTATTTTTTGACCTAAAACTAATCATTAGTCTTTAAACATCTGTACAGTAAAAAACTGTTTAATCATTTAGAGTTTCTGCTGTAAGGCGACTATATAATGAGTAGATAATGTTTCAAATTTCCAAATTGTAATAAAAAATGAAGAAAGTCAGAGCCCACGATTTGAAGAAATGGTGTATAACATGGAACACCTAATAAACTTGTCGCAAACAAAGAAACATTTCACTTTTTGTACTTTTAATATGTATTTGTTCAGTTCTAAAAGTAAACAAATAAAGGGCTCATGATTTTTACATTTACTTCTAATTATATTAAACTTTTACACATACTGGAAAATGGCAAGCTTTCTCCTTTTCAATTCCTCAAACTAAAAATCTCTTATGCTATATTATAAAACCTCTTATGCCTCTTATATAATTGCTATATTTTTCACTATTAGCTTTCCTGCGAGTTGAAGACGGTCGGTTTCTATAATGTATCCTGGGTGTATTTCTCTCTTCTGTGTCAGTAAAACTTTCGTTCGTTGTGTGTGTTCATTACTTGAAATTGCTTGTCTTGTGCTTGGCACAGCTTATCCAAATAGAGCCCTGCTCCATAAAACCAACCCAACCATTATTAGCTTTAGTTTTAAAATCTCTGATGATGTAGGTTTTCTGCTTTATGCAGGAAACTCATTAGGAACGGCTGGTATGGCTCAGCTCATCGCCGCGCCGTGCAGATCAACATGCTTCAACTCAGCATTAATCCACTTGTTACGTCGGCATGAAAAAAACCAATGAGAAGAGAGGGCAGAATGTTGCTTATTGATTGATTGTTAGGTTTTATGGCGCAAGGTCCAGAGCAGGACAAGCTGCGCCAAGCAGAATGTTGCAGAAACACCATGTTAATTGTAATCAGCAGGATTGAAAATTTCAATTGTTGGACAAATGGAGGCAACCGGTGAGAAGAGAGAACAGAATGTTGCAGAAACACCGTGTATATCATCAGTTGCAATGTAGAAGAGGGGGATGATCATAGTGGCTGCCACTTGTGCAGATGAAGAAAAACACCACTAAAGGAATCACGGATTTTGGATGCTTGAAATATTTTCGAGATGGAAAGAATACGCATAATTTTATCATATTTCCTATTCCCTAGTTGAAGGATGAGATCAAATATTTCCCGTACTATCCTATGTCTCCTAAAAGGTTTTATGAACTACTAGAGTTACTACCTTTATCAGACAATCGTCATTTAGAGAAAATCTCAGTCCTGAACAAAACTGAAGCAGGTCGTTTTCCCGCTTTGCCTTAGTAGTCCCGAAAGAACTGCTAAGGCAAAGCGAGCAAAACAACCACAATTAAAAGCTGATGCAACCTTAGCGATGTTTTAGGTAACAAACATCCTATTCGAAATTAACAGCAAAACCGATTTAAAACTAGGGAAGGGATTCCAGCCGATTTGAGACGAACAGAGCCAAGCCGGGTCGAACTTTCTTAACGGGTTACTTTCCATTTAAATCACTTGTAAGCATATAGAACAACCCGCACCGAGCTGGACTCAGCCGTACTAGCCGTTCATAATGGATTTTCTGCTTTATGGTGTATTTACCAATGCTCATTGTCCAATTTCTCTATCCTACTTTCTCGAACGTTAATTATACTCTATCCCGTTATTCTCTCCTTAAAGGTTATGAGCGTAAACAAGTAATATGAGACGTATATTATAATTATATACAGTATTATCCATATTATTGAAAAGCAAAATGTGTTCCTGTAGAGTTCACAGAAGAAACTAATGGACGGAGTGTCAAAATTTTAGGTATTTTAACCAATCTTCAATCCTCCTTAAGAATTTCGCAACAAAATGATTATATAATTTTCCACTTTTTAAAAATTCTCGTCTCCAATAAATAACGTATTCCATATATGACCATGTAAATTTGTCAATCTCTCTAATACTATATACTTCAGTTTGTAAAGTGTTCATATTGCGTACAAAAGTTACACTTGTAATAACCCACTGAGGAGTTCACGCACATTTCTGTAATCTGCAGTTTTCAGTGCATGACTTCTACTAGTATTTCCCTACTTGAGAGACAAAATTTTTCCTTGGGTTATTTCATCCAATAGATGTGGTTACTTAATACTTATGTATGTTGTGATGAAAAAGCAATACTACACTACTCAGAAACTTTGTGATACTCAGAGGTTAAGAAACAGAATTTAAGGCAAACTGTTATCTAAAATTTACAAATAAACGTATTTTGCGTTAAGTCACGCAATAAAGATATGTTTTGAACTGTCTTCTTTCAAGTAATTTGTTATTCTAGTCAGCATCTAAAGTATTTTTCAGCACCCCGATATACAAAACTGCTTCAGTTTTATTACGAATTCTTGAATGGACCTCAAAACAGAATAAGGGTAAGTTTTACTTAGGTGTAGAAGCATTTTATATAAATTTTGATAGATGCTGATATTTATTTATCGAGCATCCTGGTGTTCCATATGACATGCGCTTGTCTATATATTTAATGTTAAAGCAAAATTAACTTAGTTTTGAATTTGTTTCGAATGCCTATTTTTCGAAACCTAACAATGGCGATCAAATTCAAATCTGAAGAAATCTCAGATTCGAGTATATTTAAAAATCATTTTTTGTAGCAAATGGATAATATTAGGAAACGTTTTATAAATTTCACGATCGTCTCATATTGGGAAACATTTTATCTTTTTATTTCAAGAAATCTCACTCATGAGTCAAGTTTCATAACAAACCAAAACCGAAAAGAAATTCAGATAAGAAAATGCAAATAGCTGGAGCCGTAGTTAAAATTTTTATTTCCCACTTAACTTTACAGAAGTGAATATTGATTTCATGAATATATGTGAATAAATGTACAGTATTTTCTTCAAAATATTTTCTTAAAAGTGTACATAATTTTTAAAGTTACAAGTTTTGATAAAGATACAAGGAAAACAGCATGTTAAAATAAATCATGAAATCTGTTAATCATAATTATTTTGTATGTAATATTGCATTTCTCAATACCCATTAAGTAAGAAATACATACAATATAATGTATTATACATAACTAAGGGATCACCTTTGGACAATCTCTCTCGTCAGCCTTCAAAGATTGAATAGAAATGTTTAGTGTTTTCCTGCTTGCTTTGCTTGCTCTTAAAGCTCCTTGACATTAAAACATTTTGCGAATATTTTATGAACAGTAAAATATTAATTTAAGAAATATAATTTAATAAGCGTAGGGAGGGAGGAGAAACGGTCCGACTCAATACCACGGTACCATCGCCAATTATCTATAAGTTTGAAACATGGTAACCCGCTGTACTTTTGCTACGTGCACTTTCACATACACGCAAGTGGAAACCATCCAATATGGTGGCCTATACAAATATCCGTTTGGGGACGAAAAGTTTCGTCGCCAATTTGGTGAAGAGCGGGAAACGTGTTTTCGAGTTTTACCAAAGAACCGTATTCACAATTACACAATAATTAGGATGGATTTCGTGAGAGTGATGAACAGTATGGTCCATCCTAATAGACACGTAATGAAGTAAAATTCATTATAACGCTGTATACCTGAATATAATGGAGATAACAGTTTAATAATTTGATTTAACAATTTTCTCAAACTTTCCGATTATCTAAGTAAAATTTATTATGACGCCAGGTCAATCCAGTTATTTCGGAAGTACTTAGAAAATTAAATTATTTTCTTTACCTTTCACGGCTTTCCTGTAAGGATTTATTTGTTTGTTGAATATCCTCTTTGTTCATTATGAAGCAATACTTTACAGCACTCAACACAGCTTAATTTTTTATGAAGCGATTTTAAAACAAAACATAGCATTTGGTTCACTTTAATTCCAGCGAAAACGTTTGTTTTCCAAAGCAAATAATAAATTACAATTCTGAACTCAGATTTATTATGGCCAACATAATTTGAGGCCCTTGAGTCATAAAAATTCACTAATCCATCTATACATCCATATTTGCTATTGAAATGGTATAATAGCAGTTTTAATTTTTGATAAATAGCACTATAAAACGTTTTCATCCATTGAAGAAAACATATCCATCGATGAAAATATGATAAAACTGTGGTAAAAGTGGTAATAAGACAAAGTAATAGGTGTCACAAATCTGAGCCACCAATTTAGAACTGATGAAGTACTGTCTGTGTGCCACGATAATTGCTCTCAACACCAATTCTGTGTAGTGGAGATCGCTATTGAAACAAGGCTCGTTCGTTTTGAGTAGGGGTGATTTGGGGATAACATAATTTAGTTTTATTTTTCTCGATTGTTGGCAACAAAAATAAGTAGTTTCCTAGCAACAGTGCGACAAATAAAAATATTAACAAATATATTCTCAAATTGTCATTAAGTGATTAAGCCAATGTAGCAAACTCGAATACATTTATTGCGGCATACCCTATGTAAATATGGATACGGTCCGTTTCTATGGCAACAAAACAGGGGCAGACTGTCTGGAGCAATTCTTGCGGTAGACAGACAGTAGTATAACTGAGTAAAGAGGGCATTATCGAGGCAGTTTGATACTTTATTATACTTCCGTAAAAAATAAGGTCTAGGACATTACCATATATGAAGCTCTCAAAAATATCATCTTAGTTTCTTAAGATGTAGCAACCGTCACAAAAAACTGCGAACTAGGCGGCTATAAAATTATTTTAATCTTTATTTAAAACGAAAAAGAACTGTTCAATATCCTCCGTCATAAAAGAAATTGTTTCCTAAGCCAAGCACATATTTACTTTCACATCCGGGAAAAATATTTAAGAACTGGAATAAAATATTTTTTCTTTTATATAAGGTAAGGTATAGCAGATCAGCAAGCCACTCTTTCCCTAACCATCATTATTTAGAAGAGCAAATGCAATCAAAATAAAGGGTGCATTAAAATTCGTACCACGCAGACCGAAACGTGCTTATAAGTACAGTTTATGCTGCTTCGCTTGACACTTTATGCAGCGCAACCAACTGGATAGTTTTTTAAGCGTCAAAAGATGGCATTTTTCATTAGTTGGTTGTGGTTTGATGGTGATGTTCTTTGTGTTACGGTGTGCATGCTAATATGCATCACAATGAAAAAAACAACTACTTCCAATTCCCAGCAAGCAAAGATCCATTTATTTTGACTGCGGATTAGCGTTTATGGAAAGATAAATTCAAGACATTTTCCAGGCATTAAAGTCGATTTTTATCTTACGATACATTGAATAGAAGGAAAATATTCCTAGTGGAACATATTTTTTTACTTTAAAAAGAAAACTTCAAGGTTTTTCTTTACCCTACATGGAGCACCATCAACTAAGGAATTGCAATATATTTAAAATTTTCCATGCATGGAAAAGTTTTTATCTGTTTTGAGAAAACTTAATAAAAGAATTGTGTTACCTCTTTCTTCTCATCGTGTTTATCAAAGAAATAAAATAAATGAGATTAAATTACTGATTAGGTATTCTAGGCACAAAATTTGAAAATTTAATATCTATTCCTGCTAAAATTTCAAAATCGTGATCAAAATCTTGAACTTTTTAGTTGGTGCCTCACATAGTGATTTCTTGCCAAATACGACATTCTCTCATAAATGGTCATGAGTCTGAATTGCTTTGTTACTATTTTTAACTTTCGCCTTGTAAAGTTGTAAAAAAAGTTGACTTACTTATGTTGACAAGCACGTTCCAGTAACAACTGTAATTAGGTGGTACTAGCATAACATTTCTTTTCATTTTATTTAAATCTATTGAACGAACTGATAAAAAGGAAATTTTGAGAAAAATTCACTGGCATTTTGATATAAAATGGAAAAATGGGTTGTCACGTATTCAACAGTCATGATAATATTATTTGAAACAATGCTGCAATTTAGAATCATTTAAATTCTCAAAATGTTCTAAATTTCTTGGATATTTGCTAGTGTTGAGTTTAAGCGGTGTTGTATATTCTTTTGTGTATGAGTTGATTTTCGTTTCATCACTTGCTACCAATCGAAGTTTTTGTTTTATCAGTTTCATGTAACATAGAAGGAGTTTTTAAAAAATTCAAATATAGTACACCAATTAATGTTTTACACTCTAGTTGAATAGTCCGCAAATACACTGCTGGCCACCGTAAATGCAACACCCTGAAGGAAGCATGCAAATAATATGAAATTTACAACATGCATTAGCGGAGGTGAGATATGCAAATGATTAGAATTTCAGCGCAGACGCACATCACGCGCGCCTGTGGCGCCACTTCAAAGCGCTATTTAAGACTTGGATATTTCGACGATTTCAAGTACGGCAATTGTGTTTTTCTTGTGGTTTTTTCAAAAAAACGATCAATTATGCCTCGTAGAAAACAGCGATCATCTTTTGATCAAGTATCCGAGTTCGACAGAGGAAGGATAGTAGCCTACCGAGATTGTGGATTATCTTTCAGGGAAATCGGTAGTCGTGTTGGACGAAACCAAACAACTGTAATGCGGATATGTGATCGTTGGATGCAGGAGGGTACGACGAACCGACGTGTTCGATCGCATCCACCTCAGTGCACCACTTCACGTGATGACAGGCATATTGTGGGTATGGCAGTGACGGATCGCTCAGCCACATCACGAACCATAGCACAGCACATTCAGTCTGTACCGCATCATCCAGTGTCTGCGCGTACCATTCGACGCCGTTTACAGCAGAGTGGTCTGTCCGCAAGACGTCCATTGCTTCGTCTACCCTTGACGCAGAACCACAGACGTTTCCGCCGCCAATGGTGCGATGAAAGAAGGATGTGGACGGCAGAATGGAATGAAATTGTCTTTACTGACGAGTCACGCTTCTGTCTGCAACACCACGATGGTCGGATTCGAGTCTGGAGACACCGTGGAGAGAGGATGCTGAACATCTGCGTTATTGCACCGCCACACTGGTCCTGCACCGGGTATTATGGTATGGGGCGGTATTGGATATCACTCTCGCACTCCTCTAGTACGCATTGCCGGTACTTTAAACAGCCAGCGCTACATCTCCGAGGTGTTGGAGCCAGTTGTCCTTCCTTACCTTCAGGGCTTGCCCACAGCCATATTTCAACAGGATAATGCGCGACCACACGTGGCACGCATTGTCCAAGGGTTCTTCGTCAATCGCCAGATTGAATTGCTTCCCTGGCCAGCTCGCTCTCCGGATCTTTCGCCGATAGAAAACATGTGGTCCATGGTTGCTCAACGATTGACCCAGAATACATCCCCAGCTGCCACACCAGATCAACTTTGGCAACGTGTGGAAGCTGCTTGGTCTGCTGTACCCCAAGAACACATCCAAAGTCTCTTTGAATCAATGCCGAGGCGTGTGGCAGCGGTGATCTCCAACAATGGCGGCTACTCTGGCTACTGATTTTGGCAGGAACCACACTTCACAGAAGTCTATAAATGTAATCATTTGATACTTGGTCAACATGTTATCTACAAAATAAATTTTGTTGTGATATCTCTTGTCTTTCTTGGTGTTGCAATTTGGGTGGCCAGCAGTGTATTAAGAAATCTAGAGAAGAATATAATTTTGTTGACGACCACCTACATCTCTATGTAGTATTACTGACCATAAAATAACTCAAAATTTTAGTTCCGTATCCTTTAAGTTTTGTGGAAATGTAAAAATTAAAATATGATACATATTAAGATGTGCATCGCGATCACTACGATTACTGTAGTACAACTGAAATACTTGTTGTTATGTATAGTCCTAAAAGATAAACTGTTAAGTACTGGTATAAACTACATATATGTTTTTGTAACAAACTAAAAAAAGATCTAGTTAATTTTAACTAAAATAGATCAAAATCTATTTAATTTTAAGAATTGTGAACATGCTCTTGAGTCGAAGTAGCATATTTGCATATAGTAATAAAATGTGCTATGTTTTGCCTTTGCTTTGTTTTGAATCTGATATGTTATACTTGAAGAACAAATTAGACTGGTTTCCGCTCACACAAACTAAGTTACAATAAAACAATCAATGGAGTAACACAAGATTTGTTTTTAATGGGAAATTCGACAATTGCAGGAAGAACTTGTCCAATAATAGGATACTTGAGTTAAATGTGTAAGCAGCTTCGATATGTAGTGTGGTCGCATCTAACAGATATGCAAGACCGGCAGCGATGCTTCATGCAAATTAGGATAGCGCCTATTAACTGAGTAGGCTGCAACGACCAATGTTCCTTTAAAGCAATGGAAAGCCCCTCACGATTTTGAGGGGTTGGGTTGAGTACGACAACGTGTCTCCTTACAGCATCGCAGATATTCTCAATCGCTCTGATGCCAGGAGATTTATCTGGTCATTCCCTAAGTACAATGGTCTCATAATGAAGGTACTCTTCAACTAGGCGAGCTCTATATAGGCGAGCTTCATCATCTTGCAGGATAAAGGAATCAACTATTTCAGGTAATCCAATTGGATCAAGAATATAATTTCTTTGTCTTTGTGCATTAAGGTTTCCACTTGGTAGCACATATAGTTATGTGTGCCTTCATTAAGAGATGCAACCTTAAACACGCATACTGCCTCCACCATAAAGATTTCCTTCTCGGATGTCACTGAGATGATATCGGTACCTCGATTCTCTCCAGATGAAAGCACGTATGGAATTACTTTGAAAATTGTTGATGAATTCGTCAGTGAAGAGTATAGACCTCTATTGGCTTTCACTCCGGCTGACATGCATACGCGACCAACTGAATCGTTCCATCCGGTAACACGAGCTTAGGGTCACACAGATTCCTGGACATCCAGCATACAGACCAACTTCTTGAAGCACATATAGGGCTGCGTGCTTTCTTAAATAGATGCAACTTAAAATACACATACTGCCTCCACCACAAAAATCACTTTTACGTATGTCACTGAGGTTATAGCGAGTCCTCGATTCTCTCCAGATGAAAACACATCTGGAATCCTTCTGCAGATTGTTCCAGGATTCGTCAGTGGAGAGTACAGACCTCCATTTTCTTTCACTTTGCTGACATGCATGAGTGGTCAACTGAACCGTTCCAGCGGGAAGTTGAGGGTACACTGATTGCTGGTCGTCTAGCATAGAGACCAAGTTCTTGAAGCCTTCTTCGAACAGCCTACAGCTGATATCAGACTTTTCATACAGGCAAAAAGAAGTCTGAACCTTGGTTGATGTAGAAGTCCTTTGCCTTCGCGCAGTTAAGCGCTGATATCGATCATCAACTGCAGTTTTATCTCTAGGAGTTCATCGGTTGCACTTTCTAGATTCTGAATCTGTTCTTAGAAATGCATTGCTTTAGATAACAGGACACATATTCACCTATCTTGTCATATCTGTTTGACTCTGTCCTGCATCAAGTCGGCCAATGAACTCGTCATCAAAAATTTCGTGGAAGTAAATGTCTCGAACTCATTCCTACAAAATGGCAAACTTCGATTTTTTTCATCCAAATTCTAAACACCAAGTCACGGCATGTTTGAAATGCGCTATCTTATACTAGTGTCTATTGACGCTAGTGCCAAAAATTTTGCATATTATATTCTGATGAATTTTTTGCGTTACATATTCTAATTTTGTGCAAATTTATATATTTTTTCGACTAGTAATTGCAATTTTTGTGTTTTTTCCTTAATTTATAGAAACCAGTACAAAATAGAGCAAAATTTAACTCAGATTATAATTTATAGGAATGAGAAAGGTTTGACATTTTACTGCCTTGTAATTTCACAGAAACGATAAATTTGAAAAAAATGAACACGACGTTTTAATGTCCCAGATATACAATGATTTTTGAATAGAAATTTTTCAGATTTTACAAATAACAATATTATGGAAGTTACTGTGGATATTAATTTTTTTTCAAACCAGATACTTCCAAAAAAATTCCTTACGGTGGAAAAATATTGGATGTCATCAGAAAAAAGAGATTCTTAGTTCGAATTTAATAGAATATTTTCAAAATTTTCGTAAACATTTTTTCTTTGAACATCAGAATATTTTTAAGCTGCATTACAAACAGGTTTCTTCCTCTTTAGTTATGCTTCAATTTTTCGCCAAAACAATATTTTGCTTCTTATTTGTGTACGATGAAAATTTATAATAGCAGATACATGTCTACAACAATTAAAAGTTTTTGTGAAATCTGTTGTTTTATGTGATAAGTGGCGTGTCTGATTTTTACAAATTAATTTATGTAACTAAATTCAGTGTAACGAATTTTGTGGGGAACTTGTATATTATATACTTGTGGGGAACTTTTACTCACCCCTACAAATATTAAAGTACGATAAAGTAGTATATATAACCTATCACTACCATGAAGTACTTTCTGGTTGACTGGCATTGCATTGCAGTTACAAGCTCTGCTATATTGGTGACCTGTACGTGATGAATACGCGCATTTTACAAAACAAGCCAGATGGCGCTTCTGTCATATTCCAGATGGCACCTCAATCAGCATGCACTTGGATGGTCTACGATGAAAAGTTCAATCGCCAATGTGATGCATATTCCTTCCAACAATTGTCTCAAGCTATGTAATAACAAAAACTGCTTCTACGCACATCACAGCATCACTATTCGTTGCACAGCTCAGCATCATTCGGAAATTGCATGCTTATACTCACACTCGACAGTCAAAAGCAACTCAACACGCTCGCAATCATCTATTACATGACTACTCAAACGGAAGCGCAACAGTTAAATTAATACAGCTCTCACGATTTTACGCAACTGGCAATCTGTAAACTAGTGATAGCATCTATCGAATACAGACAAGGCTAAATTTTAGTGGGGGAATATTGCGGGGAATTGAGCCACCACTACAATAATTAACTTGAAATACAGCAGTATGTATAATAGTGCAACTTATCTCCATCATAAAATATTTTTTGGTTGACTAACGTGTAACCTATTTTCAGTGGTGCAACCATCTCTACCATAAAGTGCTTTTAGTAGACTGACATACATAGTCTGTTCACGCTCAACTCTAGTCTTTTATTTAATATTAAACAGATGAAAATTTTGATATCAATAACATAAAAAATTTGCAACCTCATGACACAAAATCGATTGAAATATACGAAACATCGTCTACATTCATTCTCCAAGTAAAATGAAACACAGAAAAGCAATTCGAAACATTTTACAATACCGATATCATAATGCTTGAGCGTATATTTGCACACTACCTCGCAGTTACTTGGCAACTAAAATTAACAGCTTAGGCAAAGTTTGAAAATCAAACTTTGCAACCTCTTTGAAATGTCCTTAACGCAAAATCGATGAAAATATACGAAACATCGTCTACATTCATTCAGCAAGTAAAATGAAACGCAGAAAAGCAATTCCAAGCATTTTGACTATATTGATATTAGAATGCGTGGATGTAAATTTACACACTATTCCTCGTCAGTTACTAGGAAACTAAAATTAACAGCTTATGCAGTTTGAAAATCAAACTTTGCAACCTCTTTGAAATGTCCTTAACGCATAATCGATGGAAATATACGAAACATCGTCTACATTCTTTCAGAAAGTAAAACGAAACACAGAAAAGCAATTCCAAACATCTTGACTTTATCAGTATCATAATGCGTGGATATAAATTTGCATAGTAATCCCTGAGGTTACTTGGAAACTAAAATCAACAGCTTATGCAACGTTTGAGAATCAAAAGTCGTGGAACCCGACTATTCTGATATTAAACTATTGCTAATTATCTCAAAAGTAAACTGTGGTCTCAAGATTTCTCAAAGAATAAGCCTTTGAAATTCAAATCCCTCTGGTTATCTATATATGCGTTTGAATAATTCTTTCATGTACATTTTTGTTTTTTGTTATACTTTATTATCTTCTTTGTCGTGAACATGCTATGAAGAGTTGCTTGAATAAATGCATGGTTATAGCAATCTAAACCGTTGGGTGATAGCGCCATAGAATGAGTAACTTAACATATCAGTGAATTTATGTATTAACATAATTGTCTGAGGAATAAATATGTTTTTGGTCTGCATAACAAAAATGAAATCGAGTAATTATTTTTCATATTATGTAGATCAAGACATTTAGGATAAAATAAATAGTCTACATAAATATTTTTATTTTAATTTGTGTTTTAAGAGTAGTTACATATTTTTCTTGTCTCAGCAGATTGTTACACTCTAAAGTGCACCTGGAATAACTTGAAATTAGCTGTAACTATTAAACTAGTTTTTTATACTAGTTCTCAATGAACTTAGTTAAATTTGAATGATTCGAAGTGATACAGGAATAATCATCGTAATGCCATTTACTGATGAACGATTGTTCTGAAATCGCCTGGCATGTAACTTTTTTTATACAAGGTTTGCTCTTTTTTGCTTGTCTTTTGATGCTACAGGGTATACATTAACATGTAAATATCCCTGTAACATCAAAAGACAATTTTGCATATTAAATTTTGAAAATGCATATTTAAAGAATGCAAGACGTGATTCAAAATTGGAAAATCTATCCAACAAGCATGAATAAATCATCAATTCTAACTTCAGATACATAAATTTTCTGGTATTCGAGTTCAATCAATTTGATTTTAGAAAATATATCAGATCGCAATATTTAAATGAAGAGCTTCACGAAACCTGGTATTAACCCTCAGATATGTGTTCCGTGATGAAACAAATTCAAAATATAATATTGAAGAGGGGGGAGGGGAACAAGAGATCTTTTGAATGAATGGGTAATACTTGAAAGTTTGAGTGATAGCTTGAATAGTGGATGAAACTTTATAATTCTGGGAGTTTTTTTAACTTACAATCCACTAGCCTGAAAATTTTGAAAAGTGGCTTATCAATATGATAAGCAACTTCAAATTTCAAGCCAAGCTTCAAATTTTCGATATTGAAAAATTTGTGTCCATTTAGAAAACAACATTTTGTTACTAATTTAATATCTTTCACAAATTTAGGACAATTTGATTTAACCCTCCAAGCAGTTTTGACCAGATATCTCGCCCATCAAGATCAGACCAATTTTGCTAATGATTGATGAGATATATCCTTAAGACATTGCCGATTTCTTTATGATGACGAGATCAAGATCTGTTGTATTTTCTTCTAATGACGAAATATCTCGCCCATAAAGATCTGGTTAGTTTTGTTAATGACGGGACATCTCGTCAAGACAGCCACCAGGAGGGTTAACCCTCTAGTCATCGCAAGATTTTCTAATTGTATACCTGTTGCTTTTACCCTACAACATACATGATGCAATAGCCACATCTATTGGTTGAAAGAATCCTTAGGTAAATCACACATTGGTTCAACATCAATCCTACGACACTGAATTGGCTGAAATACTTATACGTATTGGCATGTTTTCTGTATAAGAAACGGGGTACTCTTGCGTATGCCGTATGTTTTGTCACACAATTCTCCAGTGTGAGGCTGGCTCAGAAGGGTTTGCAGCGGGTATGCAACTTCCAACCAGTTTTTGAGGTTTTGACCAATACCATCTGCAGTGGGTATGTAACTCAACTTCCGACTGCGGATCAGAAATCACCTTCGTGTTTTAAATGAATTAAAAATAAGGTTCCGTAAAGATGTTTTTCCCATGCTTGTGTTCTAGCTATTTTGATGCCTGCGTATTTACAAGGGATGGATACAAAGTAGTGGCAACACATCGATAGATCTGAAATGCCTTTATTATCATAGTTAAAAACACTTACATTCCTTCAATATAATCACCTCTCATGTCTACCACCTTCTGCCAAATGACAGGAAGGCGCCGTACACCATCAGCACATCCACTTCTGTTGATGTCCCGCAACCGATTGCCATACAGCACAGATAATCTCCTCCCTACTGTTGAAATGGATCCCTCGTAGTGTTTCTTTCATTTTGGCGAAGAGATCATAGTCACACGGACTCATATCCGGTGAGTATGGCGGATGTTCCAGTACCACCCACCGCCACCGTCGCAGGAGATCCGTGACAGCGTTCGCAGTATGACACCGTGCATTGTCATGGAGGATGATTGTATTCGAAGGCAACGAGTGGTGTCGCTTTCTCCAGAGTGCTGGACGCAGATGATGTCTCAGGAATTCACAGTAGTAGGCAGCATTAACTGTCTGTCGCTTTCTCCAGAGTGCTGGACGCAGATGATGTCTCAGGAATTCACAGTAGTAGGCAGCATTAACTGTCTGTCGCTTTCTCCAGAGTGCTGGACGCAGATGATGTCTCAGGAATTCACAGTAGTAGGCAGCATTAACTGTCTGTCGCTTTCTCCAGAGTGCTGGACGCAGATGATGTCTCAGGAATTCACAGTAGTAGGCAGCATTAACTGTCTGTCCCGGAGGTACAGCATGGTGTAATATCACTCCGTCAATGTCATATGCAACAATGAACATCACCTTAAGATGATACAGCGTTGGGCGCACCTTCTGTGGACGTGCCACTACGAGGGATCCATTTCAACAGTAGGGAGGAGATTATCCGTTCTGTATGGCGATCGTTGCGGGACATCAACAGAAGTGGATGTGCTGATGGTGTACGGCGCCTTCCTGTCATTTGTCCGAAGGTGGTAGACATGAGAGGTGATTATATTGAAGGAATGTAAGTGTTTTTAACTATGATAATAAAGGCATTTCAGATCTATCGATGTGTTACCACTACTTTGTATCCATCCCTTGTAATGTGCTGAAAATTGAAATAAATATGTTTAGTAAATCCGTCTGATCCGATATTTTATTAAGAATTTACTAAAGATATCTATTTCTATTTAAAGCACGTTAAACATATTTACGAACGACCCTATTTTAATTCATTTACAACACGAACGCGATTTCTGGTCCGCAGTCGGGAGTTGAGTTACATACCCGCTGCAGATGGCATTGGTCAAAACCTCAAAAACTGGTTAGAAGTCATGCAAGTAGGTAGAGGTAGTTGATAAACATCGCATTGGAGCAACACAACAGGCTATTGGTGACGGCCCAGGATCAATCCCTAATGGAAAGACCGAGGACAACGCCTAGTAATTTTGAACCACTGTCAGATGACGAGGTCAACACCTGAGATGGCACCCTTCTCTCCAAACTTTCAAACCACGCCAACGTGAGGACATTTGAAGCCAGGACAGATTTAACGTGCACTAGCTCCCGTGTACACGAGGGTCTTTGGGTGGACAGAGTTTCGAACTCGCAACCCTACGGTTGCTAATCCGTTGTTCTTCCAAATGGCTACCGCTTCCCCTAGAGGTCATGTAAGGAAAGCTGCAGATTGTATCGTGCAATAATGTGCGCATTACCTTCAGAGGGCTTGATATAAATTGCACGTTTAAACTCTCAAATGAAAAAATGAGTTTAATTTGTTCCAGAATGTGCAATTTGTACTCTTTTGAGAGGTGCTTTTATATGCAATAAGTCTTCCAATTCCCTCCAGATTCTTCTTTTAATCTATACAAATACGACATCCAATTTCTGTAAAATACCAGAGGCTAGACGAAATGATTTACGAACCTGTAAATGCCATTTCCCCATTCAGCAGTTAATTAACTTTCAATACCATCTAGAGATAGATAGAAACGTTTAATAACTTATGACGCGAAGTCTAATCGGTTCCCTTTTTATGATTGCTATTTAACCTCCTTATGTCGCAAATATAGTTTCACTTTTTTTGAAGCCAATAAAATTCCAATTATTCCGATTCGCCTTTCAGTTAATGGGTGTTTTATTCCTTTTCCCTGAGATTCGAGAATTTGAAGAAAATTCTTTTTCAATAACCAATAAGCAGATATGAACCAAAAAGGCGAAAGTCGTTAATATATTTTTCGAAGCTCAGCAGTGAGTTCCGTAATAAACATGAAGTCGCGATTTTTATAATTACAGAAATTAATGACATTTTAACGTTTACTGAAGAACGAAAATTTAAAGAAGAGTAGTATTTACATTTTTAGACGCTGGATGATTTTCGTGGGTGATTCAATGGAACTGCTTTTTTAAAGTTGTTTCAGAAATGTCGAGAATGTTTCGTTGATATTAAACCTTATTTTTAAGCCATTAACCGTTTTGAAGTATGTGTCTGAAAATATTTAATTGACAGAATAATTGTAATAGCATATTTTTATTGATAAATTTATGGAATTGCTCACGAATTTATGTTGACAATTTTAAAAAGATTATTCTTTTGTTTTAGTTTGTTACTTTAACGGAATAGAATGAGACAGTTCGCCATAGAAGCGCTCTTTCAGGCACAGTAACAACTCGATACATAGAGTTTCTTGGAGGAAAGGAAAAAGGGTGATATATCAAGAAAGCGATGTTGCGAGGGTTTAGAAAATTATCACCACAACGTTATTGGATAGAAAATGGGAGAATCTACGTCACTGTATCTATAAGAAAATGGGATTTGTTTATTTATTTTTATTGTATTATCATTTACCTACTCATATTTTTTAGATATTATTTTGTTATCATTCATTGATATATTTCAATTTTATTTCATTACCATTTATTTATTTAGTTATAATTCATTTATAAATTTTAATTTTGTTTCATTCTTAATTGTTTATTTATTTTTATTTGACTATCACTTATACATTAACTTTAATTTCATTTCATTATTATTTATTTATTTTAATTTGACTACCAATTATTCATATAATTGATAGTCAAAATAGAGTCAGATAATTTTAGTTCATTCTTATTTATTTTTATTTGATTGCCATTTATTTATTTAATTTAATTTCATTATTTAGTTACATTAATTTCATTTGATTATTTATTCATGTTAATTTCATATTATTATTTATTTCTCATCATTTTATTTTATTATGTATTTATTTTACTTATCATTACTTATTTATTTTAATTTCGTTTCTTGTTTTATTCTTACTTATTATTATTTTTTGCTTTTTAGTAAAGTATCCAGTCCATCAAACTGACAAGTCCCTCTAAAAGATACTCGGGGGCGACTCTTTATTATATAGACTCTGCTCTATTATATAGACTCTTCGCTATTATATAGACTTCTTCTCTAATATAGACTCTTCTTCTCTATTATATAAACTCTTCTCTCTTCTATTATGCTATAAAGACTATAGATGCTTCAATGATCACTGTTTTGAGTTTTGTTGAAAATTCCTATGACTAATTTATTGCAGAAGATATTTTACTTAATGTTATTCAGAAATCTAATGTGTACATAATTTTGAAAACGCATAAATAAAAATGCACCTTTACCTCTTCACAACGAATGTACGCCTCAAGGACAACTACAATTTAAAAAGTATCAGAAGTTCAAATTTTTAAACAAATGCTACATACGGTAGAATATTTTTCAATAGAGAAATTCTGTTTCTCATACACGTCTTTGAGACGCCCAAATGCTTTCACGATTTTAGTTTAAGATTTCTTCTCGAAGCAAGTCACTTTTGATCTTTCAATTTTACAGCGCAGATGCTGACCTCGTCATCTGACCGTTGTTCAAAATTACAAGTTTTCGTCCTCGGGTGTTTTCCTACGGGATTGATCGTAGTAGCCCGTTGAGTTGCTTCAGTGCGACGTAAATTCAAGTACATTTCGATTTCGCAGAAACATATTGTGATTTTCACTGCAGTTCGCAAGATTAAAATGAATCGGGAAACACTTAAACAAACCGATATATACGAGTGTGTGTTATATCGATGCACGATATAACGACGGGTTACTGTAATTTGAAATCCGGTCACAATTGTCATTTTCTAAAGCTAATATTTCAAGTGCCCCACCTAAACGTGTTTCAATTGATTATTTATTGATTTTAGTATTGCATCGGTTGTTCTCTAATCACGAGCATCATTTACAATTGGTCTATATAATATATTATGGATTAGAACATTTTAAAGTCCAAAAAGGCCAAAAGAAATATCCAAATTCAATATGTACAATCAATCATCAAGAGCGAAACACTCAATAACAGCTCTTGCATGCAACGTTCAAATCCAAATAAATATGACTAAAGCATACTCTAAGTTTGGATGTTTTACCAATACTTTAACTGAAATTGGTCTTTCTAAAGTCTAATAAATTGTTCTCACATTGATAAAATCTAATAAATATCTAAACTACCAATCAGTTAAAATAGAAACAGAGCATTTTCTGCATACACACTCTGAGGCAAATAAATCAAGAACTCCGAAGTCAATTTTCAATGGAGTCTGGTGCACTTTACATTTGTTGTGGCCTCAAATGTTCACACGTTGGCGTGGTGTGGAAGCTTGGAGAGTGGGGTGCCAACTCAGGTGTGACCTCGTCATCTGACCATGGTTCAAAATTACGTAATGTTCCATCCTCAGCGTATAAGGAAAATTGAAACAATTGCTACAGAATGCTTTGTATAACATACCGTCATACGATATCATTAGGACTTCATTTGACTCCATACCACAATAACTTAGAAATTCATTGCTAATTGTTGACCTACACCAACAGGATATTTCCTTGGATTCTTTCAACCAATCAAGGGTAGTTTAGTCAGTGTGTGCTATGGGTTAAAGGCAGTGCTCGGAAATCTTGTGAAGCTCAGAGGGTTAATTTTACATATTTCGGCATTTTTAATGTTTTAGCGCCAAGAATTTTCTTACAGAAGAGAATATTACCAATTATTGCACTAAGATAATCGTTATATAAGGATTATAATCTAAGCATATAAATGTACATCATGCATAAAGGCATGGATAAAATTTTAAAATTCATCCTTTAAGAAATTGCCACATATCCAAGAATTAATGATAATACTGAATACATATCAATGAAGGACGCTTGATCTCAATCTAATACATCATGTTGGAATACTCTTGCACGTTGTATTGTAACCTCCATAACCCCAGCTCAAACTCCCGTACTCAAATATGTACTGTGGTTCTCGAATGGTACTCTGTCACAGGAACTCTTAGACAGTCTTGTGGAAAGCGTGTCTGCATATTGTGAGTACTGCATTAGGGTCAGAACTCAGCTTGCTATTTGGTTGCATTAGACAAAAAAATATTTTTTTTGCAATAACTTAAACCTACAATGTGTTCACCTGACACTTTTTCTTAAAAAAATTCCCAGTACCATCACGAGGCATGTGAGTATTCCTATTTTATTCCACATAGCTTGTGGATGTACAAAATATATAATCCATCAAAGTCTGGCCAGTTTTAGTAATGACCGTCGAGATAAACATCAGACGGGTCAATTTATGGACATGTGTGTAGTTTTGCTCTCATGGGTGAAACAATGGAATGATGGGTTCACTCCCCGATACAGCAATGTGATATTACAGTCTCACATGATAGCCGTCATGGCAAGAAGGAACATTTTTCACACTGTATTTCTACAGGGCTGGAATTGTTACTGAAAAGAGCCCGATTATACATTTGCTTTATGAATATGATATTAAGATCCAGTCTTATTTTGATAATACAGAAGTGACAATTACGACTGAGACAGTAATACGCAAATGACAAATGAGAGGTGTAAAGCTATTCACCATATTTATTGTTTTTAAAGAAAGAAAAAAGTACTTTGTCTTTTAGTCCCTTTATAAACAACTCATCCCAAACATTTTATACTATTACTATCCCTCAATTTCCTGCCAATAACAGGAAATGACATCTCAAGTTTGATAACAAATGCTTAGACCAGTGATTCTCAACCTTTTTTTTTGTCGCGGCACACTTTTAACGATTTCAAAATTTGGCGGCACACAAAGAAAAAGATAAGTTTAAAAGTTGTTTACTTACCTATAATACACTGTGTAAAATAGTTTATGATAATAATTGTGAATGTAAAATAAAATAATATAATATGTACTACAAAAACAACAGTTCGTTGATTAAGGGATTAATTACAAGGTACTTTTAAGAATACTTTTAATGAGAAATATGAGCTTGATGTTTTTTGATAATTTCATTTATATTTTGTCGTAAAAATGACGATGCTACTATCATATCGTCTTCTACATTTAACAGTCTCGATCTTTTTTTCGTTTTTATGTTGGTTAATACTAAAAATCCGAATTCACACAAATAAGATGTAGAAAATTGTAATAATATTTTTAAAGCTTTTTTGGCTATCATGGGATAATCGCATCTAATGTAAATCCAAAATGAATTAATTGATTCTTCCGAATATTTTAAAATTATATCTCGATTATTAGAAAGCGAAATTAGTTCTTCCTCTTCATTCAAAGTTAATTCAAATATAGAAGAATTCGTTATCACAAATGGATTACGAACCCAATCAAATTTTTTTATATCTAAATTTGGGAAATAATGAATAATTCTCTCCTCTAATGTTGTCAAATGGTCAATAACAATTTTATGAATAGTTTTATTAAAATATTTTGGGACTGACTCAAACTTTTCCAAATTGCCTTCCTGAGCTTTATTCTTCCATAAAGTTATTTGTTTTCGGAATCCCACCAGTTTATCTGTTGAGTTTAATATATTTTCTTTCGGCTCTTGCATACTTGAATTTATGTTATTAAAAATAACAAAAATGTCTGATAAGTAAGCTAGTTTAGCACACCATATTTCATCTTCCAACAAATGAACAAAATCATAATTTTTATTTTCTAAAATTTGGCGGCACACTTTAAGAATTTGGCGGCACACAAAAGTGCCGCGGCACAGTGATTGAGAATCACTGGCTTAGACACTTGCTTCCTGCAGGTGTTTTTTTACTTGCCTTTGAGCATATATTTGATCATGATTCTTCGATACCATTGAACCAATAGGAAATTACCATTTTGTCCCGCCAAAATTGTTGATTGGCTAATTATATATATATATATATATATGTATTCAATATATACATTCAAACAATATATATATTCGGACATGGCAGCGCACACTTCTATTTAAAAACCCGCTCCCTTAAATGCGGTAGCCGAACACAGAACAAAACCTTCCCTGAACCCCTTTACCCCCACAAAAATTCAAAAATGCATTAATTGCAATGGACTCGGCCATGTTGCTTCCTGGCGAAGATGCAAAATACTCCAAACTCAACAAAACCTAAGTCCAAAATCGAAACAAACAGTACCCACGCAATTTTGCTCCAATCAGAGATACGAAGACGTGTCTAATGCAAATATTCTAAACCCCAACTTTACTCCTCCTCTTAATGCCCCCCCCCCACCCCAGAATGTCACCAGTAGCCACACTCCTTTCACGCAATTCGAAAACTCAAACAACAACACATCAGATATCAAAGAAGCCCTCGAGCTGCTTCGAGAGCTCACCTCAATATTCAGGAGCATTGGTGGTATAATTCTAAATATATACGAGCCGACCCGGCCATTCGGCATAGCATTGGTGGTATATCCGCCAAACTCAGAGACACAACAGATCCCATTGATAAACTTCTCATCCTCACAGAATGCTTGATGAAATAAACTGCAATCCTCATTACAATCAATTTAGATATCCAAACTTCGTTGTTTTGCCACTTGCAATCCCAAAACTTTTTATTTTCTCCTAATATTCTAAACAGTTTCTGTGCAAGTCAATTTTGTATTCAGTTTCCCAACAATATATTCACACCTGAAGTTAAGGCCACTTTCTGGCCATGCATTCCGTGCGACGCACGTCTGATAGAGAGAAAAAAAACGGTAGATAAAATTTAAAATTCGTGTCCTTCCCATAGTCAAAGATGCCTGATTATGTGCCGTCAAATAAAGCTGAAATATGTGAGTTCCCTAAAAATGTATAACTTCTGGTTTGGGATTTTTATTAAAAAATTTAGGGAATTCCACCTTTAGTTTCAGGAAACATGCATTTGATTTACTGCGTTATAGTATTTTTTCCAAAAGTGACGTATATGGCACACCCAAGTAGAATAATTTATTTTGTATCATTAGCAAGATACTCCAATGGTTCCATTTCAAGCTTTTACAATATCTGTTGTTCAAAGAACAGATTAAAAGGATGCTAAATTACTGTAACGAATGAATTAAAAAATCGGCAGCAAAAACTTTAATGTGTGGCAAGTGAGAGACCTGCGCGACCCCGAACTAAGCGAAGAATAATGCCGTGATGCGAAGTAATAATGTCGTTGTCACTAATCTCCACGTCTAGCTCCAGCTAGACAAAATTCATAAATCCATTCACCCGCACGAAGTCATACACCAAGAGAGGTTCAGAAAACAGGTCGTCTCGGGACGACCCCAGGCACTCGAGAAAGTGCACTGGGGAGGCCTGGTGAGACTGGCATTTAAGGCAAACAGGACGAATCTTGCGACCACAGCCAAATGTGAGACACCTCAGATGGCCACTGAAAAAGCGGGAGAGCGCTGTCTGAATAAGTCTGTCGCAATTGAAAGCAAGAGATCTTCCGGAGCGATCTGCACGGTACCAGGAGTGTACCGGGTGAGATCAATGCCTTCTTATCAAGATATTTTTCTAATAGAGTAAAGCTCAAGAAACTTAAATGAGTGAGTAGCGGATAATGGCTCATCGACACTTTCCTTCACCAAATCATCAGCTATTTCGTTTCCCCTCAGGTCCACGTGTGTAGGCGCACCTCACAGAAGGATGAGTTTGTTAAGGTTATGCCAGTTATATCTCCCACACTGTGCCAATTAGATATATGTTGGGTGGAGCTGCAACTGTCGAAGAAAATCCAAACGACCTTTGGGTTCAAAACAGACATGATGTAGTTAAGCCCTTCATCAATGGCAATGATCTCACTTCTGAAAACTGAACAGAAGTCCGGATTTCTTTTCTTAATTTTTATAGTACTTTTTGGAGCTTTAATAAAAATTCCGCTGCCGGATCAAGACTTCGTTTTTACTACCATCTGTAAATATAGGATAGCCTCTCAGGGAACGCTATTAATAAATAATAATGTATGCGAAATAAATGAAAACTGAACATCTGTTCCGAGATAGTTCGGATAGAGTTCCGATCGTCAGATGCGAGAATTGAAATTGAAATGCAATTTTTCCCCGAGATTTGTTTTTATTTGTTAGTTTTCGTGATGGTGTTTGCCTATACTTTTGCCTTAAATTGCTTTATTAAGCTCTTGTAATTGGAATGAGCGTTTCCAGTCTCACTGTAACGAAAGAACTGAGAAATCGGTTGAAAAAAACTAAATGTGTAGCAGGTGAGAGGCCGGGGCTCGACACCAGCTGCAGAGCAATAAAGTTTTTGCAGCCGATTTCTCAGTTCATTCATTACGTTAGATTTTTTTGTTAATAAATGTTTTTGACGTAAATACGTCTTTAAAATTAGAACTGTAATGGGGAGGCAGGTCATGAAAAGTTGAGCATTACAAACAAGCGTTACAACTGTTTCGTCTCATGATTTCACAACTAGAAGAAACATCCAGAAGATAAATATAGCGTCGTGTAGACAAAGGATGTTCGTATATGACATGACCTTCGGACACAGTGCTCAGGCACACTGAGCTCGGGGAGGGGTCTGTAATATGTCGAAATTCTACGGTGCTGGACGAGCTTTGATCCTGTGTTACTGTGGATTACATGGAGTGATGACTGCGTACGTGGTGTCATCCGAAAGCTACCGAACAGGCCTTTAATCTATAAATTATTCTTCAATATTAATATCAAGATGCACTTTCTTTCAAACTGTAAATTATTTTTAGACTATTAACACCCACACACACAATAAACCTCCAAACTTACTATGTCTGCTTCATTCATTCCAAAATCCCAACGTCAGGCCCAAGTATTCACGTCAAAACTAGTTTGTGTCCTCCACACAACTTACCAATTTGTTTAACTTACCATTTTGTATGTGTATGCATATATTATTATGCTTTTGTTTTCGTTGTATCATATGTAATTAATAAGACATGAACAACGCATATGTTGTACTGCCACTTACGCCCTCACCTAACTCCTATTTTGATGTTGACCACGTTTAGCCTTGCATATCCATATCAATTTGGGGAAGTGATTTCGACAGCATAAATTTGGCAGTGTTTAACTAAGCATCCATCTTTTTATGATATAATTGGTGCCATATAATAAGAGGATTGAAACGGGATGTGAGAAGCGGGAAACAAACGGCGAAAATAGATATAATAGAAAAAGGTTTAAGCTGAATATAAATGAAAAGTTTTTTGCATAACATATATTAATATATAAAAAATAGTTTTTAAATAACTTCGTTGTAAATGTTAACCATTTCAGTTTAATAATGCGGGAAATAATTTTTGCCACACACTGTGGACGAAGACTTGGGTTGAAATTCAATAGTATAAAATTCGAATAATAGTCCTCCACGGTTTAAACTCCATGAAAACAAAGAAAAACCGTGTTCGCAGTTAAAAAAACTATCGAAAAATAAATGACGCTGCATTTGAATTTATAATGGTAAGACGTTGCTTCTCCCCTTAGAAAAGGTATATTCGTTTTAAGCGGTTTTCATTTTATTTTTCTTAAAGGCTCTAAGAGAGGATACCCTAAAAGCACTTCCCTGATTGCTGCGTGTTTGGGGGGACTTTTTGGAGTACTTTAATCTCAAATACGGAAAGCACCCTTTGGGTTCAATAGATGCGCCTAAATTTCGAATAAAACTTTCAGAGCGATATACTGGTCACTTAACTCCACTGAAAATAGACATTATCATTCAGTTTGTATTGTGTAGGTTAAACCAGCTTGAATAATACAAATTTAGAACTTAGAACGGTAGAAAAAGTTTGTATTTTGTAACATTTTTAAGAGAATGAGATCGTAAAATGCATTTAAAAATAAAAGATTCTAGAATTAAAAAGACGAAACGGATGTACTACGCCAATGTGGAGTATTTTATCCGGAAATTCATACACTTGCTCAGCGTTCACAAATTTCCTTGAAACATGCTAGCTCACAACAACGACCATTTCTTGCTATATGAACATTAATTAGATTTAGTCGCGTATGGTTAAAGGGAATTTCGAACCTCTATGATCAACCATGGCAAGGAGATTTGATTCCAGACTTGTTGAACCCAGACCAGGGCTCTAACCACTTGGCCAGTAGTTTTTTGCAAAGAGATAGATAGGCGAGTTTTTATGGCATAAGGAAAAGGCCTGTCCAAATTTTGGAAGCTACTGAGAGAATGTAAAACAAATTGAATTTCAGACGAAAAATTTAATAAAATACTAGTTTTAGTACGATACTATTCTTATGCGAAATGAAGTCAAAGTGTAAATCAAGTATTCTTTATCAAATCAATCTCAGATATATTTGGATGAGTATTATTGGATGTATCAATAATATATTTAGATGATATAGATCTCCAAAATTGTTTTTCAATACAGATCAGTAATATCAATTTGGTTAAGCCTATAATTGATAAAATTTGGGCATCTCGTGAAAATGTGTCGAACCTAAAAGATATGTCACATCTGGATCATATTGGAGCAGGATACCTATCGTAATTCCGTCAGGTATGATTCCTACCTGGATGAATTTCTCTCTCCTGCGTCAGTAAAACTCTTTTCTTGTGTATATATGTCCACATACTTGACATTGTTTGAGACAATAACGCTTGTCCAAGTAAGGCCTTTGCGCCATAAAACCCAACCAACCAACCTCCTCGTAATTAATATTCAAAATGAGGTGATATAAAGTCTTAATTTCTTTTAATGTCTGAACTAACCTCTTCAACCATAGGCCTTATAAGGGTTCGATATGGTGGTTACTTGTGAGTAAGTTATAGGGATGGTTGTTTGTTTGAGGTTCAAGGGCCATATTTAACCAAGCTGCACTAAACACCAGACAGACAACTTCAATGGAAAATGTCTTGAAAAGGGGAAAAATCAAGATTGAGGCATATAATAATGAGATGAATGTAGTAAAGGTAGTTAGGGTATACCGGTAGCGTGATACCTGTGTTTACTAAAGATAGGTAAACCCCATGGGAATATATGAAAAGATCACAAGGGTACCTCTTGTCCTTAAAGATAGTACGCAACTAAAGGAGATGTTTCCCAGAGGATTACCTCTAATAACGATAGGACCCATCATGACTCAATGAGTTTTTCTCAGTACGCTAGCAACCTACAAGTTGTAGGAGGTGTAGATTTGATTCCTGTCTCATACCCTGGGTGTATTTCTCTCTTCTGTATCAGTAAAACTTTCATTGTGTATATGTTCATTGGCGTTTTTTGTCGTATGTTTGATCAAATATGGCCCCAAAACAATCAACTTCCAAGTAATAATAGTCCACGAGTAAGAAGCGTGCGCCCTATGCGAGATCTTTCCAGCTATTATATTTCCTGTTTGTTTTCTAATACTAATTTATAAATGGATGAATGATATGGTTTTTATAATTAATTTACATCGTCCCAAGTACCTAGGCATGATATTGTAATTGTTGTGTTTAACAGACCGAGTAAATATCTAGCAAAAACGTGTGGTTAAATTATCTGCATAGTGGAGTTTCTTTGCTGCCAAGTCTGCTTTTGTTCCCAGAAATGCCCACTTGTTCAGGAACCCAACAAAAGAAAATATCGAACCGTTTTTCTTAAAAAATAAAAATAAACGTAATGCTTTCAGCACCAATGGATGATTTTTCAACACAAAATTTACAAGGGTTATCGATACAACTTTTTTAGTGTATAACTAGCAGGATTATAACCTGCGTAGCTCGGGTTGAATTGGTTAAACGTTGATTAAAAAGTGATTAGACCAATTAAAATTAAGTATCCATTTTTCATCAATCAACTATTCATAAATCATTTATAATATGGAAAGAGAGAAATAAAAAATCAGTTCAAACATAATTCTAAGTTTAAATTGTTTAAAAATAATGTTTTGGAAAAAATTGTTTTTCGATCAATATTGTTAAAACAAACAGCTGCGTACGGCAATCCTTTTATGCTCATTGTTATTCTTATGGCAACTTCGATTTGTTTTTAGTCCCCTCTGCACACCTAGGTTAAAGAGAATGGGTGTTAATATGTAGCCCACGTTACCCACAGGGTTCCAAAGTATAAATGTACCAAATTTTGTGTGGCTTGGTCAAACGGTGTAGATTTGTATAAACAGATATACGCCAACTCTGCTTTATATATATACATATACATATACATATGTATATATATATATACATATATATATATATATATACATATATATATATATATATATATATATATATATATATATATATATATATATATATATATACAAGCAGAATTAATTAGTCTTGCACTCAGTTTTCCAATCAATATTTATTACTTGTTGTACCCTTGCACTATGGATTCGATGTTTTCGAATTACATTATCATTGTGAGAGGATTTAAAGTAACAGTGATTTTGCAAATTTGTTGCTAATTGCTTTTGAAAATATTAACAGTTATCGATAAATGTCATGTCAAACATTTAAAAACAATTTTTAAAGATTAAAGTTAACAAAAATGAAAATATTATTATAATTCATTGAAAATTTGTTAAAAATAAAAGTTGAAATTAATAATTTAAGCAATTCTGTTTAAATTTAAAGTTAATGTCAAAACCTAACAGATAACAACTGTTACATTTATTAACTGTTAACGAAACAACAAGTAACAACTGTTAAGACTTATCATAAAACCAGTTTTGCACATTGCTATAGAGATCACTACATCTGCTGACAGAAAATGAATAATTTCCTACTAATGGATAGTCACTAAAAAAGTTGTATCCATGACCCTTGTTAATTTTGCATTAAAAATCATCCATTGGTGCTTTTATTTTCAAAAGTACAACCGTTCGAGATTTTCTTTTGTTGGATTCTTGGACAAGTGGACATTTCTGGAAACAAGAGCAGGATTGACAGCAAAGAAACTCCACTATGAAGATAATTTAACTGCACATTTGCTAGATATTTAGTCGGTCTTTTACATACAGCAATTACAATCTCATGCCTAGGTACCTAGAACGACGAAAATTGACATGACATTTATCGATAACTGTTAATATTTCCAATTTACAGTTGCTGGCTGCAAATTTGCAACATCACTGTTACTTTAACGTCTATGAGAATAACAGTCCATTGTCTATATCTTTATTAACGCTAAAATTATAGCATATAGATAAGATGCAAAACTTTTGCATGGATGACAACAATCAGAAAACCTTACAATTGCCTTTTGGATGAAACAGCGAAATGATTGTATCCATTCCGGCATATTTAAATCGTCAAATCTTACAAAAGAATAACCTTTCAATCTCTTTTTGTCAAAAGCCTAGAATCAATAAAAGCTCTAACTAAATGTAATGCAACGACATCACAAGTATCAATGTATTATAGTATACAACTTCGTGTTTTATAAAAACTCAATATGTTTAATTCAATGGAAAACATAAACATTTTCTAACAGACCGTAGAAGGGTAATGGTGGATGCATGTTAGTATTAACGTGCAAGAGAATTCCAGTTCATTTAAAGCGCTCATAAATTTGCTCTTGCATCAGAATTGGCTTAAAATTACGCATTCAGGCCATATTTCCAGTACACTAAAACAAGGAAAGAATGGCTCCTAAAACTCTAGTCCATGAAGGCATTCTCCAGATTTATTTGTCTAGTACGGTCATTCCATTCAGTCTTGGGTGGATCTATAATTAACGTCTGGAAACGGCCTTTCACCTTGGAATAATATTTTTAAGGCAAAATGTCTATGCTTTCAGACATGCGGGCTTTAGGTAGTGCTAATAGGATTTAATGCATTAAAGCACTTTCTAAGTGATCCGTATATTATAGGAATTTACGCAAAGTATGATGACCCATTGTTGTAGCTGCGTCATACATTAGGTACTCATTAAGAATCGGTAGAGAATTCATTCATGAACTTCAAATCATTAATTGAACACTGATCATGTGCTAAAATCATGAAACTGTTGGAAGTGAAATATCTGGTTCATACTCGTATTTTACAAATCGATAAGTATTTCGAATAAACGATTAAAACCCTAGCCAAATTGATGTAATGGAGCAAAACCTCAAAAAGACTAATATAGGATGTAAAAATAAGATGATATATCTGGACTATAGACTATTTCAGTGGAATAGAGCGTCCGCAATGTATACACCAGGTTTTTTAGTATTTCGGGATTTTCTGTAATATAACGCGAAGCACATGCAAACTGTTAAATTAATATTTAAAGTTTTAATTAATTTGGACTGATCAGAAAACTAGAAAGATTAAAAAGGTAGGTAGTTAATTAATCTCGCATTGGATTAACACAACGGGCTATTGGCGACGGTCCGGGATCAATCCCAAAAGGAAAGATCGTAGGACAACGCCTCATAATTTTGAACCATGGTCAGATGAAGACGACAACATCTGAGGTGGCACCCCACTCTTTAAATTTTCACACCACGCCAACGCGAACATTTGATGCCACTACAGATTTAACGTGCACAGGGCCCCGTATACACGACTGTCTTTGGCTGGACCGAGTTTCGAACTCTCAACCCTCCGTGTGATGAGCCGTTGCTGTTCCAACTGGGCTACCGTGGACCTGTGTATAAAGGTGTGTGAGAAGATGAAAGATTTTTAAACAGTTTTAATTATTTTGGACCGATTATTAGAAATTTAGAAATGTTAGAATATTAAACTGTCCTTAAATGTATGTGAGAGGATGAAATATTTTCGAAGAGGTTTAATTAGTTTGGACCCCAATTATTCAGAAGTTATAAAGGTTAAACTATCTATTTAAAGGCATGTGAGAATACGAAAGACTTTTGAAGGATTTTTAATTAATTTCGATCGGTGATCAGAAAACTATAAAGGTTAGGACATTAAACTGTCCTTAAGGGTATGTGAGAAGATGAAAAATTTTGAGAGGTTTTAATGAATTTAGACCCATTATTAGGAAACTAGAAAGGTTAGAAGGTTAAACATTGTTTGAAGATGTGTGAGAAGATGAAAATATTTTTAAAGAGGTTTTATTTAATTTGGAACGATTAGGGGACAAAACTAAAAAAAAGGTGAAGGGGTTAAACTGTCATTAGAGGTGTGTGAGAGTATGAAAGGTTAAATGAAAGAGTGAAAATTAAGAAAGTTAGTTACTTTTTATTCTTTTGATTTGCTGACTTTATTTGACATAAATAACACAAAAATGTTGAAGTTTCCTACCTATAAAACACCTTTCCATAAAATGAATTCGATTCCTATTCAAGCACGATCAATCATGGTGTAGTTACCATGGTATTTTCATGTCTTCTAAATTGCGTGACGTAAGAGTATTGGATATAAACCTCACTTACATGTTCTTTTATATTCTGGATTGACTTAATAATGGATTGCGTGTTAAACGAGAGTCAAGCTTGAAAACATGAAAAAGAATGAAACAAATTAACACCTTTGCTGCTTGGAGACAGCCCAATCAATAAAACATTTCGTCATCTTTTTCAAGTGGATTGGAGACACAGCCCGTTTACCTAACGAAATTGCTACCATTAATTAAAATATTTATGAGTTCCAAAATAATGAGTTATGAATTTAGGAAATATGCATGCACAGACACGCATTGAATAAATGTTAATTTTATCTTCGAAGCCATATGTGGTAGTGTTAATATGTGGTAGGTTTTTACTCATAACATCACCCTTGGAAACTGATGAAATGCATTTGATGAAAGCAATGAAAATTAGTTTTTTTTTTTTTAAATACACACTTGAAAAATCGAGTGAAGACAATTTTGTAGGTTCTACAAATAGCATAGTTCTCTGAGTTTCATGTGAAGAAATGAAAAACTAAAAGTAGAACTTTGTTTTCTGAAACCTCACGCTTATATATTTTGCTGCAATGAAACACATAATTTAATTTAACTAAATTTTGTTAGTACTAATTAGTTTGTTAACTAAATTTTGTTAGTAGAAGTGTTGAAGAGGCTAAACAAACTACAATGATTTACAACTATATTTGTCCATTTATATGAATCCTACAATCTGCGAAATATTGTAATTTCGCAATTTCAGATCCAGAAAGTGTTTATACCAGGTTATTTTACTGAATTCCTACAAGCACATTTTTGCGGTATTAAATTTTGAATATAAATTAAACTATGTGAAACTTCTTAATAATTTTTTACTAATACGTTTTAAAATCATATCACTGTACTTTTAGCATAATTCATTACAATAATTATCTTTAACTTTCACACGTCTTTACTGATAAGGTAAATTGTGTGAAGCAGCACACAAAAAGAAAATATAATAAAAAGTACGCCTACTTATTTTCAAGGGAAATATAGTATAAAGTTAGTCACTTGAAAACTCTTTAAAGATAAAAATACCATGCAAAATATATTACCATTGGACTTTTCAAAGTCTAGAACTATCTGCACAGTTTTCATAATGTACAGGAGAATGAAGAAAACAATTTTACAGCTGTCAATCAGCAATGAAATGGTTTGCTTCACCAAGCATTTCAACTATTGTGGAAGTTTTCAAATAGTTTTAAAAATCTTCGAAACAATTACCAGTGGAATGCCTTTGGCCGCATGAGAAAATGCTCTTTTGCATCATTATCCTAAGAGTTACATTTTTAAACTGAAATTCTAAATTACACATAGAAACCTTTCATTTCTCATGAGACATTTGCTACTACAATGAAAGATAATTTTAAAACTAGATGTTCTACACTATTTTTAATAATAGATGTATTGAAACTTAAGGCAAGGATTTATTTCAGATTGGGTGATGTGAAAATATAAAGTTTTCCTTCAAATGCATAATATTTAAAATAATGTTGAATTAGTTGTTATTTTATGAATACAATGTATTATTTTCAAAAGCATTGAACTGTTCTATCCAGGTAAAAAAGTATTATTTCAATATTCATTAGTGGTTTAAAATTCTTTTTTTTATATAAATTTAGAAAAAACATTCTAAAGTCTAATTCCGACGGAAAACTATCTAATTATATTCATATTTAAAATAATACTATTTCTGCTGTCTTGTGCCAAAAAATCGCATTATTTTCATACATATTAATTTGTTTCACAAAATATACACTTTACGAATAACATACGAATTTTCTACTTTTCACAAAAGGTTTTTAAATGAACAAAAATGAACACAACAAAATCCCAGAAAGCCAGTCAACAATTAATAGAAATCCAATTAATCTAACAAGCTGTTTTATTTGGATTTTTTATTGCTATATATCTATGTATCAAAACTAGAGTCTTAATTTTTATTCAATAATACGAATCCTTTGCTTTTTGTGTTTCTGTAATACAATGTTTTCAAGATTTCCTGTGAAAATTTTAGGTGAAGGAAAGAAACATAATCGTATATACATAGATATGTTTTCCCGTATGTACCTGTGGGATGAGCTAGAAAACACGCTAAATGTTAAAAAATGAGATACAAATAGTATATGCGAACATTTCAATAACCTATATTTTAGTTTGATAGTATTTGTGCTAGGATCGGTCACCTGTAGTGGGAAAGGATGTGTATTGGTATTAAATGATAAGAAGAGTTTGTGTTTTAAATTGAACAAAATTTAGAGCCTATCTAGGCCCTTAAAATTTCGTAAAAAATGTTAAGTAAAAAATCGTTTTTTCATTATAGGAACTTTTAATCGCCTGTACTGGATATGGTTGCATAAAATTATTATCTGTTTATGAAAAAAGAATAATTTCGATTTCGTGTGACATTTAACCCTCCAAGTGGTTTCTACGAGATATATCGTCCATCAAGAACTGAACAATTGTGCTAATGACGAGATATCTCGTCATCAAGATATTCCTGATATTTTGATGACGATGTATCTTGTCCATTTATATCTAGTCAGTTTCGATAATGACGAGGTACCAAATCCATCAATATCTGGTCAGTTTTGCCAATGACAAGATACCACGTCGAGACGACCAGGCTTAAGGGGAATTTTTTTTTTATTTCGATAAAAAAATAATTTTGCAGATTTTTTGCGTTATTTTATTCGTTAGGTGTGCCAAATTTCAAGTCGAAATTCGTAAAATTGGTCCAGTTGCAAGCCATTAGCAGAACTCCGAGCCTAGGTGTAGAATTTGAAAAGCGTGCCGTTTCATAAAGATTCAAAATCTAGAGTCGATTTACAACTATTTGTTATCAGAAGATCATTACACTCATCTACAGAAACTTACACTTACCTATAGCACTGTATGGCCTAGTATTGCAGATTAGCTGGAGAATACTGAATATGCTTCTGATAAATGCATAGAAACTTTAAACGCGTTTTTTTGGGAACAGGTTTCTCGAGAGTGGAAGGGAGGCATGATATCTATAAAACTACTGAATTGATCGATTTGAAATTCTTACAGAACTGTCTGAAGAAAAGCTATATTTTACGTTTTCATATTTTAATAGAAAAAAACTAGATCCTTTTTTATCTAAATCGATGATTTGGATGGTTTTAAGTCACCATTTCCTCAGATACATTTTAAAAACTTTTGTGCTTCAAACGATAGATTATGCCGAACAGCAACAACGGAACTTCACGCGGCTTCTTGGTCGAGGAGGATTAGCTGGCATGGTTCAGGGCCGAGGTAGCCCGGTGGGTAGAGTCTCCGATTAGCAAACGGAGGTTTGCAAGTTTGAAATTCGGTCCAACAAACATTGTCGTGTACGAGAATGGCGCACGTTAAATTTGTCTTGGCCTCAAATGTTTTCACGTTGGCGTGGTGTGGAAGTATGCATAGTGAGGATGCATAGCTAGCTCAGGTATTGACCTCGTCATCAGATCACGTTCCAAATCACGAGGTGTCTTCTCATCTTTCCCTTCGGGATTGATTCCGGACCATCGACAATAGCCCATTGTATTGCTCCAGTGTGACGTTAATTCGACCAGGCGTAATTCTATGAGAACATTATTATTAATTTTTGTGGAGAATAATTGAAATTTTATTGTGTTGCACATTTGGAGAATACTTGAACTGGGACTTACAAAATGTGGAATTATTCGATTGCATAGTTTCGTTAATAAAAATACCAAAAGTAGTAATTTTACCATTAAGATAAAAACTACCTTAAGTCCCCCACCATGTTTAAAATTTGCATTATTTGCTATCTTTAGGCCGTATTTTAAGATCTTCGCTTATTTTTCGAGAATAACCCAGAATTCACTACTTTGAAGACGCTTATGTATCACATGTGAACACACACTGAAAACAATTAGGTAGTGATAACATTATAATCAAATGATATATTGTTTACGATCAAAATTTGACAACCTAATTGCGCACACATCTGCGTAGGACACAGACTATGGATTAGGAAGGAACCAAGTTTAACCTAATTTAATGTTTCTTTTATGGCCTAAGCACAATTGAAATGAATTTATCTGATAATTTTAATTCCAATGTATTTCAGTACTGACTGACATTGAAATACTTAACCACACATTTAAAGAGGGATACTATTATGATTATTAAAGATATATTGTTTTCTATGAAAATCCTGTAACGTAATTGTGCATACTAGGACGTAGATAACGGATAAAAAACTTCGGGGAAGTATTTTTTTAACACGTCTAACATTCTCATTTAATGTTTCTTTAATGGCCGAAGCACAATGAATTGAATACAAAGCAGTGTTATCTGTATCCTTCCGGAACCTGTTTCTTTAAAACGTAAAAATCCAAGATTTATAGTTCAGTGAAAGGAACGTGAAAAGTTTCGATAACTGCCCATTCCATTGTAACACATGATAGACTGTAAAAGTAATATCCCCTTTCCTAACCACAACGCACCTATAAAACAAAATTAAAGATGTTTTAGATGTCATCCTAGTGCTTTCCGAACATCCTATTGTCATTTAAAAGTTTTGAGACCTACAACCATGGGATAGTTTATAAAGCGTCGTTTTTTTTCGAAATTATTTAATTAATCGCAAAGAAGTTTGAGATTTTTCCTTGCCATGAATATAGCCAAAAGAAAGATTAAGTATAACTCATAAAAACAAACAATGACAATAATAGTAGTAAAAATGTACAAAACAATATAAATAGAGAAATAATGAAGAAAAGACTAAAGTCATTGCCGTTAATGTTTGTTCTTTTACCACCTAATGCCTATACACTCTAGAAAGTTAGTGGAGGGTCCTAAATCGAAGCAAGTGGTTCATTAGTTCTGCAAAATTACAGAGAAGTCTCGGAGGAAATATTTATGGGATGCATATGAACGATAAGGCGGTTACCAGACCAAAAAGCCATAATTGCCTTTCTTGTAAGGGACATTCTTGAGACATTCACTTTTCCAGCATTTGGTGATTGTTCTGTATTGAAGATCGAAATGGTATTTGATTCATGGGGTGCTTTAGAAATAGTTTTGTTTCCAAAAGGAAGTCTCGGCATTTGGCTGCTAAAGCAATTGTCTCAGTTGATCTATCTCAGTTTGAGAAAGTTGAGAGTTTTGTTTGGGCTCAGAAGCTAATTATAAATAACATGGAATCAGAAATTAAGAGAATAACTGCTGAAATTCCCTGTTTCTTTAGACTACGTGGTTACTTGTGAAGTCAAATCTTATTAAAAGAATAACTAATTTACTAACATACAAAGCTTTAGTTAGATTTATTCCTCAGAAACTTGAACTATGACCTTGAGTATTGAACATGCACTATATGCCTTTGAGAGAAAGATTCTAATAAGCATATTTGGTGGCAAAAAGACAAATGAAACGTGAAGAAGGTTTAATTTTGAATTGTACCAGCTATACAAAGAACCAGATATCGTTAAATATATAAAAATACAGAGTATGAGATGGACTGGGCATATCATTCGAATACACGATGGAATGAGAACATAAAAATACTTCTGGCCAGACCAATTCGAGTTAAGCCTACTGAAAGCTTAACAGGAATGATTATGTAGACAAGGACTTTGGCAATTGTGAAACTAAGAACAGAAGAACTATTATCAATAACAGGTCAAGATGAAACAGACTCATCGAGGAGGTCAAAGCTCATACTAGGCTGTCGAGTAATGAAGAAGAATCAAAGCACATTTTCATAAAATTTTATAGTAGATGTTAAGCGGGGAAGTGTAAGGCCACAGCAGCTTTCCCTACAGCCAATTGGAGGCAATAGATACGTGGGCATTGCGTGCTTAGTTATGCCTTGAAAACATGGCATGTTATATCGCATCAGCGGTCTCATATCCGCAGAGGGCAGGGGATAAAGTATATCATTCAATGAGATGGTATCTATTTATGATGGATTGGCTCAGATAATGCTCCATATACAGCCATTAGATACACTGATAGACATTGAAAATGCAATAAAATGAAGGGCAAGAGATGTGAAAGCCATATTAGATTATTATTATTAACAAAAGGCAAACGCAAGGGTGAAATGATTCAAATTACAGCTCCGTTAGACTTGAGAAACGCAAAGAAATCAGTATTTTGTGCAACCGCTGTGGGTGGCAGTAACTACTACTACACGTTCGAGCATTCAAATAGGTTTTGGATGTGTTTCGGGGGTATTTCAGGCCATGTTGATTCCATATATTGCCAAATTTCATCTGGCGTAACCGTGGGTGTTCTGTGGTGTGCTAGATATTGTCCTGTTGAAAACTGTCCTCGGGCAAGCCTTGGATATAGGGAGGATGACAGGCTCCGAAATATCAGAGATGTTGTGGTCGCTGTTGAATGTACTGGCAATGCGTGAATTTCAAGACTCAAATTGATGATTTACTTTTTTAGAAATATAGAACATTATGAAAATGAATTGTAGATGCGCAAAGACACTAGCGCCCTCTAGATCTAGTTTTGCCGAAATCCCGTTCCAGAAAACAAAACTTACCTGTACCCTTGCATTAGTGCTACTGCTTGTCATCTTGGAGTCTCCAGTGTTGAGGACAGCGGTCCCGTTCCTCTTTGCCGGCGTCTTTGGGATCTCATTGGAGAAGAGGATGTTAGCTATACAGCTGTACAAAATGCAATACAGGATCAGTGGGAATACGTAGAAGAGGACCAGATCCGCCATGAAGTAGCTCCGGTAGAGGTTCCTGGTCAGCGCAAAGGTACACGTCTCCATGTTTTCGTAGCCCTTGTAGTAAATGGGCGCGGTCTTGGTGAGGAAGAGCCAAGGGCTGCAGTAGATGCAGGCAAATATCCAGACTCCAATGATGATTTTCTTGGCTCTCTGGACCGTGCAGATGAACTGGGCTTTCATGGGGTGACAGATTGCGATGTAGCGCTCTATCGTAAATGCTGTTATCGACAGGGATGATGCGTTTATGCCGAGGTATTGGAGGAATATGAAGATGGCACATCCCCAACGACCCCATATCCATTCATCTCCTGTGAATACAGAAAGGGAACATAGGGTTATAACCTGTGGACGTAGTTATTTTCTGTGAACATAGAAATAGATTTATGTCCTGTGAACATAGAAATAGAACATACGTTTATATCCTGTGAACATTGATCCTTATGACAAATTTATTAATGTATAATTTGAGCTTTTATTTGCAAAATAATCAAGTTTTTCTCCTCTCGCTATATCGTTCACGTTTTCTTGTCTACAAGAAGTGGGATATATAAAGAATTATTTGTATTAGCAATTATTAGAATAAATGCATGAGTACTTTCAAATATAATTAACTTACATATACATACTAATTATATCGTTAGTTTAATACAAAATAAGTCCAACTAAAGAATTCATCGTTTCTATTTTCTATTCGAAACGCTGTTCAAATGTTATTCTTTAATAGTGTAGAGATGGGTCATAAGTTGATCATCATGTTGAATTGTTCAGCTACCAGGAAATTTCAGTCTATACTCACTAGTAGTTATCTCTGTATTTACCCCTACGGATGTTCTCTGAAATTGAAAATTTTAATTTATAGTCAGATCCCATAAATATGCTACGTTTTGTTTATTCTCCAGGTTTCCGGTGACTTGTCAGAACATTGTAATAAAGTCGACTCATCAGTACTTTTCACCTCTTGTTTTCAAAAATTATTTTTTTCCATGGAAATAGCAGCCACTTTGATGCCAAAATGGTTAGAGAAGGAACATTATGAATTTGTCAAGAAGGTTGCCAAATTTTTGTTTGACATTAACATTTCCCTTTCGAATATTTTTCTCGAATATATGAAGATGTGATGAAGAAACGATATTTTTATTGTTTATTATATTGATACAATAAGAACACTTTTGGTTACATGGCATGACAGGCACGTGGAATAACGTGTTTATACTCCTCGTCAACAAACATCTATCTCTACTATCGATTATACTCGAATTATTTAGGACAAGCACAAACTGTCAAACATGAAATATTGCCCCTATAAGTAAATCCCAAAACGTCATTCTTGTATGATACATCTAATTTCGAAATTATTTTGTGAACAATAGCAATCGACTCTTTAGGATTTGAGGTGCACTCTCTCTTTGCTAGTTAAATACTTTACGGGACACTTATTTTTATTTGTTCTTTATATAATTGTCAATTGAATTTTTGAACCAAATATGATTCAGAAAAAAATTGTAAATTGTAGCTCCAATCTAATATTTGCCATTGTTACGTTTGATTATTGGAAAAATAAACATTTTTGTTAAAGGGAAAGAATGACAAGAGCAAAATTATTTTTTCAGCTAAATTAATTAAGGCAGTACTTGATTGAAAACCCTTATGCATTTTATAACACTTTTCAATTTAATGTCCTATATTTTAACAAGGAATTGATTGTATTACGTTTAAATAAATTTATGGTGAATTTATAATTAAAAAATTACGTTTAAATATTTCTACCAACGATATATGCATTAGAAAACGATTCTTTAATCAATTTTTTCTAAGATTTCAATCAGAAGCCAAGAAACTAAATGCATGCCAATGGGATTTCATACATACTTCAAACCATATTTTTTCTCTGGTATGATTTCCATCCCAAATTCATAAAAGAGCAATACAGTTTCGCATAGTTATAATATGCATTTTAATAAAGCCGTTGAAATGTAATTACTTTTCGAAAGAATTTTTACACGTTTTAAATAATGAAAAATAATGTTGCTATTGAAATTAGTTGATAAATAATTATAAAACTCTATGAAGGTTTACGAAATTAGAGCCTGCGATTTCGAGCTTTTAAATTCAATAGACATTCATGACGTAAATATTAAAAAGTTTGTGTCAGGTATGTGTAATATATATGAAGAGTTCGAATTTGCTCTAGCGAAAAAGTATATGCGATAAAATGGTTTTGTGTGATGTTCAAACAGATTAATGGTATTCTAATGTGGATGTACTCAGAAAATTCGTATTAACATACATATGAAAAAATATCTAACGGTAAAGATTTTTACAAGTTTAAGTAATTATTTTACTAATAACTCTGATATAGTAGTCGATATCTGTAAAACGAATTTAATGCCCAGAAATGGAATATAGACTCTTTAATCCTCATTTTCTACTTTTACTGCATAATATTTACAAGGCTCGACTTTCTAAAATAAATATGAAAAAAACTATTAGTAAAGATAATTTAATTTACATGAAAATAGAATTTAAACACCCAATCTGTAATAAATTTAATTTTAATAAAATTGTGAGTAATATAATGAATATTTTTCCCATAAAATTTCATACTATAAAAAAATTCTTTAACTATGATATACCTTTGGGTAGAAAAATATTTAATTATAATCATTTTTTGCAGCAAGGTTAATTTATATAGGGAAAACTGTGTATGCTTTTGCAACGACATAAATTACAGGCCATATTTAGATGATAGTCTAGGACATATTGTAACTGGCAATCTTGGAATTATTGACAATGAACAATTAAGGGAATTAATGTATAAAGGTACTAAATTCAGACCTATATATAATATTAAAAAAGTTTTATACTTAAGAGTTTCCAGACATTGATAATTTCTGTGTTATGACTTACACTAAATTCGATACCCCTATTTACCATTTCACAGAATGGAAAAGGAAACTTTACAATGACTTTAAAATCTTTATAAATGAAAATATCTCACCTTCTGGAAAAAACACCGATTACTATAAGGCATAATATTATCCTAGCTATTAAAGACTTACAAAAAATATTCATAATTACACAGGTAGATAAAGCATCAGGTAACTATGCTATTATCTATAAAAACTATATTTAAATTTACTAGATACTGAGCTTAAAAATTCTGATACCTATAAGTTGTGCAAATCTGCATATAATACTATTGTTAAGAAAATCATTTCTTTAAATAAAAGATTAAAAATTTCTAATCATCATATTATTTTACCTTACATAACTATTGTGCCTAAATTTCATAAAAATCCAATAAAATTCCGATTTATTACCTGTGGTACAAATTCCTATATGATTAAACCCGGTATTATACTTTTTAAATATCTAAAAATTGTCCTTAATGCCATTATTGAAGAAGGTTTCACCTATTACTATTGATTTTGAGGATTGGGAATTTTTGGTTAACTTCTGTATCTTTAATAATTTTGTATTTAACGGTGAGCATTTATTTATTCAAGTTAAGGGTATACCACAGGGTTCCAATTTTTCATCCATTCTTGATAATTTATTTCTTCATTATTATGAACAAAAATTCTGCCTACAAATTAATTCTGCCTTTAGATATATTGACGATTTGATTGTTTTTAATGATAGTAATTTTGCTAGCCTGTGGAAATCGATTTACCCCGATGAATTATATTTAATAAAAACTAATTCAGATAATAATAAAGCCGTCTTTCTGGACCTGAATATTTGCACTTCGATTGATAGAACTGATATTGGTGTTTATGATGAGAGTGATGATTTTGGGTTTCCGGTTTTTAAGTTGATATATTGGGATTCTAATATTTCTAAAAAAATTATTATAATACAATTGCTAGTCAACTGGTGCGTTTCAATAAAATTTGAAACTCTAAATCGAATTTTCTTTTACAGTGTAATAATCTCATTTTGACACACTTCTTATTAATAAATACCCTCACTCCTTTTATAGGGTTATTTTTGAAAGATTTAAAAATGCTAATATTGTTTGACTGAGGATTCGAGCACTATCTTTTCTATTTCCGGGTTCGAAATCGAAATTGCGATAACGATTTCTCAACTCTGATATTTGGGTACTATAAATGGCATTGGTTGGCGATTCCTCATGCAGTTTGCGCGGGTTGTTCTCGAGTCGAGCCGAGGTTTATTAATTCGGGTAAATTTGTCTTCTCTTCTGTGGTTTTGATTTTCTGGTCTTTGTTTTCTAGTTTTGCCTTTCTGTTTATGGTGTGTGGACTACTTTTGGTAAATTGCCGCTCACACGCAGAAAACGCCATATTGTGTTGACTGAGTGAGGCTCCTCCCTGATGACGCCCCCCTCATCCACCAACACTTCTTCAATTTTTTCGAAATATATATATATATATATATATATATATATATATATATATATATATATATATATATATATATATATATATATATATATATATATATATATATATATATATATATATATATATATATATATATATGTCATAATAACAGATCTTATAAGCCTGCAGTCGTGACGAGAGTGGCAAGAGTGGTGTAAGGCAACCGGAGAGAATGATCCATTGATATTGAGTGTAATGCAGATTCCATAACAATTCTTTATTATTTCAGTAGACAAGTAATTACATCATGAGGTTGTTGAGTGTTTGGAGTTTGGAACGGCTCTGAGGGCTCCTTAGCCCAAGAGACTCGTGAAAAAATAAATAGTTTACAAAGATCTCGCTAGAGGGATTAGGATTAAGAAAAATATTATTGGACCAGGGGATTTAACACGAAATTTCATTGGTAGAAGTCGGTGGTTTTACGAAGGGGGAATGTGATCTTACATATGCGATTTGAAAGCAGGAGAGTCCTTGGGAGGTCTAAGCTAACGAGGCGGCTTGAGTTCAAAGGTGAAAGGGAGTCACGAGGTCCGTGGGAGGTCCAGTTAACGAGACGGCTTGAGTTCAAAAGTGAAAGGCAAGATATTGACCACTTAGATAGGGAGACAAAGACTGGGATAAAAGGGAACCGCTAAGGGGTGATCTGTAGTGAAAATTGTACTTAGGGGGTTATTTTTAGGTATCGTTTCATATCCCCCCCATTTAGAAGGGAAAGTCTTACCGTTCCAGAAAGGCTTTCACTAAATTATCAACAGTACAAAACATACAATATAACAAAGATACAAAATGACATTTCAAAACAAATATGATACATAAACACTTGATACACAAATAATACAATATTAATTTACAAATATCAACTAGTAGATGATTAATGAAAGTAAAAAACATCTAGCATAAGGACTTCAAAATTTATCCTTACACCTTCATAAAAGCTTCCATATGTCCTCTACTTAGTGACAATTCCCAAAATATTCAAACATTTTTCATGTATTTTATCAAAATTTCCTATGCATGGTGACTGAAAAAATATACAGTATTGTAAGTTTTGGTGATGAACCATATACGACATTATAATCACATCACTAAACAATCTTATTCATTAATTTGACGCAACAAAATCTGTGAAAAGGAAAATAAAAAAAAATAACTCAGGAACTTAGATGTGCAATGGAGACGACTTCTCTGTAGCAGTACCGACATGTCAGTGATGTCTGTACCTACGAGAGCGTTACTGTAAGTAGGCTGGAAATGAGCTCCGTATATTCTAAATGAGTAACTGCTCATTGTAAGCTACTAATTCACGTCAAGCATCCTGAAACGTTGAATATGTGTGTGCCGTGTTGTATAATGAATTTTTGTTTAATCATTTGTTAACTTCAAAATCAATGTATTCTGTGATCAATATGTGTGAAATTTCGTTCATTCATCAGTATAAAATCATTATCAGTACAATCATTTCATTATCAAACAGTACAAAAATAAAAATACGTAATGAGAGACTGGAATGTTGAGGAAAAGTATTTTTCATCAGTGTTCTCGTACGATAAAAATTTAAAGAACTACCCTAAAAACTTTCCATATTATTAGGTAGAAAGATTAGGACATGTTACAAGTAAGTACAAAAGAGAAATAGAGAGATACTTTATATATATATATATATATATATATATATATAGTCGGTTCATCCCATACTAACACAATAAAATAATTCAATAAACAATGAAGGTTATTCAAATAAATCGCAGTACATAATAAACATTATTCAACATGAAAACAAATTATTTACATTATTCGACACATTGCTAATTCTTCATTGAATACATTTCATGCATCATGTAAGTTTCATTTATATGATGTTTGTAATTACTTCACATCTAATGTTTGAATTTTAAAACCGTTTGAAACAAAAGTAAATAATTAAAGGCAAAACTTTTTCAGAGCCTTGTCAGTAGCGACAATGCACAAACAGGAAAAATAATTGGACGACGGGTTTGTATTGAATTGGAGATGGGAAGAGATAAGGAAGGCTTTCGACGGGGGTCACAACCAGTTGGGGTGAAGAAAGAATGAAAAGCGAAGCTTTGGGGGGAGAAAATTCTCCCTCTTTGTCCGAAAGTCGTAAATTCCATGCGCATTATATTCTCTTTGAACGAGAACTAGGGCTACTTGGTTTTACGCGAAGATGTGAAGCGAGGGTACTCTGATTTCCCTTAAGAACTGGTATTTTCGAAACAGACACTTTGGTGTTATTAGCAACTCGAATGGGAATTTTACTTTTTCTAACTGGAAGAGGAGAAATTTGATAATCAGATGCTGGGTAAAAATGACGTAATCTAGTCGAATGCACTACTTCAGAATCCTTTTTGTGGAGAGGGTTAGGCCTATTTATTTCATAATTTACGTCAGAAAGTTTCTTCAGGATAACGTATGGTCCTGTGAAAGTTGGATTTAATTTTCGACTATTGGGATAAACAAATTCTTCATACATTACAGAGTCTCCAATGTTAAAATCACTTTTAGTAAAACGGGTGTCATATCTCTTTTTTGAAATCTCATGGAATTTCTTAGTTTTTTCTTCGGCAATTTTTCGGGCCTCTTCAATGGGCGGATACAAATTTGGTTCAACTATAGGTTCATAAGGAAGTTTTCCATACATTAAATAAGTAGGTGGGAATGTAGTAATCGAATGAGGAGTGTTGTTGTATTCTTCCGTGACTTGTTTAAGTAATTGGGTCCAAGGAGTACTATTTGTTTGAGCATTAATTTTACATTTCAACCTAGTTATGAGGGTTTGGTTGACGCGCTCAACTTTACCATTAGTTTGAGGTCTGTGTGCAGAAGTTAGTAATTGAGTGACGTTATATTTTTGCAAGAAATGCTTGAATTTGGGTGACGTGAAGGCTGCATGTCTGTCACTTAGAATTTTCTTTGGAACTTGAATTTGGAATACCTGTTTAAGACAGTTAATATAAGCATCTGATGTCACACTTTTGAAGGGAATGTCCAAATATATCTTGTTGCATGATCTATTAAAATATGTAGGTACTTTTTTGGAGAGCCATAATAGCTTAATCCGCCAACTGTATCCACGGAAATTAATTCGAAAGGCTCATGACTTGTGGGAAGGGATTTTAACAAGCCATATTTCTTTTGCTTTTTCCTTTTATTCAATTGACAAACTTCACAGTGTCGGACATAATTCCTAACATCATTTACTATACCAGGCCAATAATATTGTGGCGATAATAAATTTAACATTGATGACACTCCTAGGTGCCCATACTCAATATGTGCTTTCTCTAACAATTTTGAACGAAGTGAAAATGGGACAACAACTTTATTCAAACCTTGTTTTCTAATTGTCCAAAGATTATCCAATTTTTTGTATTTGCGATTACAAACATTATCATTTTCTTGACTTTCTTTGAGCTCAGAATGAGTTAATAATTGTGCTCTTGGCAGCACGTGATGATTTATGGGGTTTCTAGTTAACATGTCAGCTTCTACATTAGTAGATCCCTTTTTGTATTTAATTGTAAAATTGTACATAGACAATTTCAATGACCATCTAAAAAGCCTACCGGTTGGGTGTTTAATATTTTTGAGCCAAACCAGGGCAGCATGATCGGTATAAATAGTAAAGTGATTTCCATGAAGATAGCAGTAAAATTTTTCGACGGAATCTATTATAGCCAAACATTCAAGTTCTGTTATCGCGTAATTTTTCTCGTAAGGTCGTAATTTTCTAGAGTAAAAGGAAACTGGGTGTAAGGAACCATCTGGATGTTCCTGTTTTAAAATTCCTGAAATTGCTTCTCCTGAGGCATCGGTGTATAAATGGCAGGGATAATTCGGGTTAAATAAACTTAACACAGGCTTAGAGATTAAGATATCTTTGAGTTTCTTAAATGAGGCCTGACATTCTTCTGACCATTGATATTTTACATCTTTTTTAAGAAGGTTATTCAAAGGGGCTCGAATTTTCGCATAATCTGGAATGAATTTGTTATAGACATTAACACTTCCAAGAAATCTTTGCAACTCTTTGGTGTTTCTGGGTGGTTGAAGTTTTTTGATAGTTTCAACGTTAATATTACTTGGTTTGTAAGTACTGTTCTCAATTTCATATCCCAAGAAATTTATTTTCGTTTTTGCAAAGTTGCATTTTGAAAGTTTGAGTTTCACGTTCTCTTTCTCACATATCTCAAAGATGATTTTTAAATGTTTCAGGTGTTCTTCATAATTTTGGGAAAATACAATTATGTCATCAAAATAATTTAGGGCAAATTTAATTTGATGCTTATTTAGAATTTGCCTTATAGCACGTTGAAATATTGCAGGGGCGTTTTTCCATCCAAAAGGTAATCTTTTCCATTCGTACAAACCAAAATTTGAGGTAAATGCAAGTTTTTCTGTGTCTTGATCCTTAATTTTGATGTGCCAGTATCCAGAGGCTAAATCTAGTGTTGAAAATATTTTTGCATGGGACAATTGATCCAATACAGCATCGATACGAGGAATGGGTTCGGAATCTGTTTTAGTAATTTCATTTAGTTTTCGATAATCGATGCATAAACGAGTTTTGGAGTTTTCATCTCGTTTGTAAGCTAATGTTACAGGAGCAGCATAAGGGCTGTAAGAAGGTTTGATAATGTCTGCCTTCAAAAGTTCGTCAATTTGTTTTTTGATTTCTGCATTATCCTTAGGCGAGGCTCTATATGGGCGACAAGCAATTGGCAGTTCCGAGTTTAGAATAACTCGTTGAGGTTCTAAATTAATTGAGCCTACATCATATTTATTGTTGGCAAAAACCTTTTTGTATTTATTAATTAGAGCAGTTAATTTGCCACCAGAGTTAATACCATAATTGATATTATTCATATTATTTGAATTAACACTAGAAATAGTACAGTCCTTAATGTTATTACTATCAGTACAATTCCCAATACTATCATTCTTATCAAAAGAGTACATATTTTCACATTTCATATTTTCAACTTTTGAACATTGTTCATCATAAGTATTCTTACTAGTAGTATTCTCACATGATCCAAGATTATTATGTTGAACACTATTAGAATATTGTGAATAACCTTGATTGTAAAAATGATGGGAAATTTGTGCACAACTTATAGGAGCATTTGAAGTTACATTATGATTGAATTGAAATATTTGTCTGCTTTTGCAATTGATCTTCAAATTAAATAGATTCACAGTTTCTAAATTTAGCAATGCATAATTTAAAGCAGAGTTGATGGCCAAAAATTCAAGTTGTTTTGTAATGCAACCAATTGTAATACTGATCAAAACAATTTCACTTACCCGAATAGCACCAACTGCTTGTTGAATTTGTATCTTAGGGTTCACTGTTATTGTCTCATATTTCAAATGTCTGAGTAAATGTTCAGGAATGATATTTGCACTCGTGCCTGTGTCCAACAATCCAATGAATGTTTTGTGACCACAAAAAATAGTCACTTTTAGGTATGGTCATTCCAAATCAGGAGTTTGTCCATATTGAGTAGCTGGTTGATACGCGAGCTGAGGTAGTGGAGGAAGCCTTCGCTGAGGGAAAGTTCTCCAAGGGGGATTCCGGTCCTGTAAACGTCGGTCACGGTAGTTGAAGGGCTCTCTGTGCACGGGAGGCATCCAAAATCTCGGCCGCATCGGAAATCTTTGCCGGGGTCGAAATTCTGGACGGGGAATTGCTGCGGGAACGGGTACTCGGTCCATTCTGCTATTTCCTTGTTGATTGTCATCAGGTAATTGACTGCATAACGTGCGGGCAACTCTTAACCATTCCGTAATGGTTGATGGTTCTTTTACAATGATGAGCTCCTTAATATTCCGAGGCAAACCATTTGTTAGTCCTTGGAGTAGTATTTGGTCAGAAAGGTGTAATCGTTGACCAATGTCAAATTTCTTTTTGAAGTACTCATCAATGTCTCCAGGTTTGTCGCACGTTGTAGAGATGAAGGTATCAAAAGATATCAGAGAGGTCCTTGAAAAATAGTTGATAAGTCCTTGACGTAAATTAGCCCATTCGGTTTCGACGATACAATGATTTAAATAATAGTTCAACGCTTCGCCTTTTAAGCATTGTGAGATTAGTTCGATTCTTGAGGTTGCATAGTTGGTTGTTTTTAACTCAAAATACTTGATCCACGCTTCAACGTCGAAATTTTCTTTGGGATCAAATGCTATTATTTTTGAAAGTATTCTTTCCGAAAACTCTTCAGAAACTGGGTAGCTGGCAGTAGAATCATCTCTATTAGACATCATTTTGGTGTAGTGATGAGAGTCCGTTCAATTTCTTAAAACTTCCAAAATGAGACTTCACGGTGAGGTTCCCAAACCACAAGTTGCTATCCTGTCGACTTAAAAATCTGTCATAATAACAGATCTTATAAGCCTGCAGTCGTGACGAGAGTGGCAAGAGTGGTGTAAGGCAACCGGAGAGAATGATCCATTGATATTGAGTGTAATGCAGATTCCATAACAATTCTTTATTATTTCAGTAGACAAGTAATTACATCATGAGGTTGTTGAGTGTTTGGAGTTTGGAACGGCTCTGAGGGCTCCTTAGCCCAAGAGACTCGTGAAAAAATAAATAGTTTACAAAGATCTCGCTAGAGGGATTAGGATTAAGAAAAATATTATTGGACCAGGGGATTTAACACGAAATTTCATTGGTAGAAGTCGGTGGTTTTACGAAGGGGGAATGTGATCTTACATATGCGATTTGAAAGCAGGAGAGTCCTTGGGAGGTCTAAGCTAACGAGGCGGCTTGAGTTCAAAGGTGAAAGGGAGTCACGAGGTCCGTGGGAGGTCCAGTTAACGAGACGGCTTGAGTTCAAAAGTGAAAGGCAAGATATTGACCACTTAGATAGGGAGACAAAGACTGGGATAAAAGGGAACCGCTAAGGGGTGATCTGTAGTGAAAATTGTACTTAGGGGGTTATTTTTAGGTATCGTTTCATATATATATATATATATATATATATATATATATATATATATATTACCCGGCCTTTATTTTCGCAACCGTTGGTCGTAGACATATACTTCCAATTGCAAAAATGTTTCACATGAGGTAAACATTCATGTTATGACATTTGAAATTTAAAAAATCAATTTTGTAAAAATTACAAAATCTAACTTTTTATTCAGTCCCCCGTTCCTTATAGTGATATTTAGTAAAGGTTTACACTCATCCTAACAAACGTAACACAAAAAGTTTCACTTCTGTGTGACAAAAATTAACCAAGATATTTAATTTCAAAGTTTGGGATTTTTTCAGATTTGTTTCGCCTTCATTGAGGGCTCGGTTAAAATATAACTTAGAATAATTCGAGATTGAAATCAGAGTGCAACGCCTTTGGTAGTTTGCATTCCGCTGCCATTTATCCGGTTCCTTTTGCGCATTTTTCATTTTAAGGGTGTCGATTCTACATAATTCGACGATGGTCTACAACTTTCGAATTAACATCTTTTGTCTATCTTGCTTAGTTTCGGAGTTAGATTTCCAAACTTTCCCCACTGGGGGCGCTGCAACCGCTTTCAGTGAATCGGGCATGTCCACTTTACTATACATGCACCCATCGTTTATGGTCGGGGAACCCCCTTTCGCCGTAAAATGGGCGTTGCACTCTGATTTCAATCTCGAATTATTCAATTTTAACCGACCCCTCAATGAAGCAAAATAAATCTGAATAAATCCCAAACTTTGAAATTAAATATCTCGGTAAATCTTTGTCACACAGAAGTGAAACTTTTTGTGTTACGTTTGTTAGGATGAGTGTAAACTTTTACTAGATATCACTATAAGGAACGGGGGACTACATAAAAAGTTAGATTTTGTAATTTTTACAAAATTGATTTTTTAAATTTCAAAATGTCATAACATGAATGTTTACCTCATGTGAAACATTTTTGTAATTGGAAGTATATGTCTACGACCAACGGTTGCGAAAATAAAGGCCGGGTACGGACTTTGCGTTGCACCCTATATATATATATATATATATATATATATATATATATATATATATATATATATATATATATATATATATATATATATATATATATATATATATATATATATATATATATATATATATATATATATATATATATATATATATATATATGGAAGAAGTGAAACACCTGATGGACATTGGAATTGTTGCACGTTGCAAGCGGAGTACAATCGCGCATTGTCCTGTTGAAAACTGGTCGCAGGATAAAAGGGAACATCAGGCTCATGAACTTCAGAGATGTAGCGGAGGTTGTTGAGTGTACTTACAACTAGGTATGCTAGTTCGTACTAGGTGGGTGCTGGAATAGAATCCAATAATGCTTCATCCCATAACGCCAGGTGACAGACCGGTATGGTGATGCATAATGCAATAGTCATTCAGTTTTTCCCCCGTTGTGCCATCAAACTCGGATGTGACGATCGTGGTGCTGTATACAGAATCGAGGTTCGCCTGAAATGACGATGCCATGCCACTCGCTTGTCCGTGTGCGGCGTTCTACTCACCATTGTAACCACATATGCAGGTAGTGTAGACTCAAAGGTAGTCGCAGCAATGGACGCCATGAAAAGTTTTCCCCGCTGATGAAGAAGACGTTGAATTGTTCAGGTGGACACATATAGTTGTGCAACGTACTCTAATTCTTGAGCTAGGCTTTTTGAGGTTACAGTACGATCCATTATAGCTATGATCACAAGATGTTTGTCCTCTTTGTCAATGATGTGACGAGGTTGCAGTTCCTCCTACACCCAGCTATTCCATATTCGAATTCGGCTTGATTTCGTCAAACACTATACCATATTTCTCAGAAAGATAATCTGCAGTCTCGATAAGCCACAGTTCTTCCTTTGTCAAACTCAGAAACGTACTCGTATGACTCGTCTTTTTCGACGAGGTATAATTAAGCTTCCTACACACACGCAGGAACAGAGAGAAAACACAATTTCAATACTTATAACTAACTCTTTGTTCTTTCTATTTATTATTGCTTACAAAGAGAGTTACTGGCGCATATGGCTTGCATATACGCTGCATTGGTAATCATTTTCAAGTCTTTCCATGATCTACGCATAGTGCAAATTGCAAGGCAATTGAATTCTTTCATGGTGTTGCATATTCGATGGTCAGCAGCGTATTTCAATTAATATCATTAAACACTGCCATTTGTTGAGTAGGTTGAAAGATAAGAATTTTAGAGTAGTTTATTTTGACTGAAATACGAGCAGTGAATAATGTAATTAAAAGTTTTGTCAAAAAAGCAATATTTTTCGAAGAGCATATGTGTATACGTTTCTCACAAACATGCAATATATAAATGATAGATATGTATATGAAAATTATTGTCTTGGTTTGTCCCTCTACAATCGTTTTGTGCTACACAAGGGGTGATTAGACACGGTAAACATATTCGAATGGTACACCATATCCGAAATCGTATAGTTAAAGGAATATATTTAGTATTGTGGATATTTTATCCAATGCAAATAGCATCTAACGCTGGAGAAAAAGCTTATTTGAGAATGTTTTTGTTTGGTTATTCACGATTTCATCTTTACATATTCGTAGTCTGCGAAGGAAATAGTTTACAAGTACACAATTTCTGTGTTCATTTCCTGTGACGTAAAATCAATAACCCAATATCTGAAATATGTACTTCTCAAACTTCATGGCTTTTGGGATGCAGATATTGCAAAAAAGAAAGTACATTTTGTGTTGGTCAGATCAATATCATCTGTTTGGGTTTCAATCGATTTCCAATGGCAAAAGAATTAGTGGATAAAGCTACGACTGCTATTAATATCTGAATATTTAAAAATGCATTGCATTCTCACTAATTTGAATAATTAATGTATATCTAATATCCTTGAAAATTCCATTATCAGTTTGTTATTGGACTTTATCTGTCTTGTGTTTGGCTCAGCTTGGCAAAATACGGCTCTTTCGCCATTAAAACCAATCCAAAGAACCATCCATTATCACTTAGTTATTTGATTTTATCTATCTTCTGTTTGGCATATCTTGGCTAAATATGGATCATTGGTCACTAAAAAATGCAGGCAATCATCAATTATGAGTTCTAGGATGTAATATGCAGATCAAGTAAGAAATTATGAGTTCTAGGATGTAATATGCAGATCAAGTAAGAAATTATGTATTATAAATGTCAATATGGCATTATTTGTTTAATTACCGAAATAAATATCCTATATTTTGGAAATTGTGCATCAGAATTTTATGAAATGACAGAGAAAATTAGTATTAGACTTAAAGTGACACTCAAATATAACCAAAATGAGCAGACTTGGCACAAAAATAATACTTGAAAATTTAAATGCTTCTAAAAACTGTTTATCGAAATTGCGGATCTCCCGAGTCGACTCCTATTTCACCTTTAGAGTAGACTAGTCACGTTTCTGGTGATCGGATTATGAGTATGGTTACGTTAAATAGTTGTAGATTAGCAATGAAATGACCGCCTTTTCAATTTTCAAAACTCCTTTTTTTAATTCATTCCTCTCTTTTATTTGGTAGCTTCTGTTTACTGCTCTACCTTTATAGAGTTAGCTTCACCACACGTGTTTTTTATAATTTAAATATCCATGGATTTTTATAAAATATTTGCATACACTTGGTTTTCATTTATGATCATTAATGGTGTGCTCTAGTTCTTTTTATTTATACAGTTTGATAATTTAATTTCATACTTTAAAAATATACTAGTGAATAGGTAGTTACTACGTGCAACTCATAGATTCAACTGACAGATGTATTATAAATTTCACATGTATTAATTCATAATTTATCTCTCTGTATTCTAAATAATATAAAAATATGAAAAAAAGAAAATTCAAAAATATATCTCTCTTACATACCAAGTATACCTGTATATATCTGCTCTAAACTTTGTTACAAATAAATGAGTATCTGTAAAATAAATTGTGTGCGTTGCTTTAACACATTGTTACCTAAAGTGGGCGTTGAAGGAATCTTGAAGGCAATGCTGGATTAGAGAAATAGGAGGGATCGTGAAGAAAGAGTGGGCAATAAGATGATAAAAAATGTATCACCTAAAAATGCTTTTAGCAAAACTTGATCACTTGATCATACAGGCACTCATTACAATGGTACATTGTCGCAAGGATTATACGTTTCAAAATGCAAGTTACAACTGATCGGTCTATAAGCAAGACAGGTTGTAACAAGCCAGTGTTATCATGTAAGTATTTGCACGCACTTCCGATTTGAGTAGATTCTTACAAGTGCAAAGGCAGGAACCTGGGCATGTTATGCCAAGTTTGCTGTACAGTACTAGAAATAGGACACTTAAATTACTATTAGCTTATTTCCTAATTGCATGAATCAATTATCAGTTCAGGTTGGTGCGTAGCTACATAAATATTTAAGTTAAACTCACAAATTATAACTGAAGTTACGCTTGAAATTTCTTATTTGACTGAGATAATTTTCCAGGGGCGGTAACAGGAAAAATTGTATTTGAAAAGGGGCGTTGAGCCAAATATGTTTGGAAAACAATGCTTTAATCCTCCAAGGGGTTTCGACGGGATATCTGGTCCATCAAAATCTGACTAACTTAGTTAATGACGAGATATCTCGTCATCAGAAATTTGAATGCAGAATGATGAAGACATTGCCGTTTTTTTATGATTATGAGATCAAGATCAGGTCAGTTTTTTCGAAAGACGAGATATCTCGTCCATAAAGATCTAGTCAGTTTTTGCTGATGACGAGATATATCGACGATACAACCACCAGGAGGGTTAATACTAAATATGTTGTTAGTTTTTATGCGGTACGCTATTCCTCTAGTACATAAAGAACAAAAATTATTACTACACTTTTAAATAGATTCGGTTTCAAACCAAACAGTTTTTAGTTGCTGCTGCCTATATTGAGTTTAACACATATTGAGCTACATAATAAAAAGTCTTAACACGATCAAATAGCAACGATGAACACACCTTTAGGCCCTGAAGCCTTGAAGATTAAAGTGAATTGTTTTCAGATATGGTTCCCTTTTTAAAATTCCCGATTGTTCCATTCTCAAAAGTGTTTCTGAACAGTCAAAAGTCTTCCGTATTCATCCTTTTACAAAACTAACTGTTCTCAACACAGTTGGACCACATGGATAACTAGAGAACAGGTATTTGAATGCAAAACATGGGTCGACTAATGGTTCTTGTTCATCCATTAACTCCTTGAAGTAATCGATTTCTTGAAAGAAATATGATCAAGCCATTAGCCTGCAGCCTACACACAAAGTTGTACTTAATCTTGAGTTTCGAAAAAAGATTTGCCGAAACTTTAAAATATAAGTAACGCAAATGTATTTTTCTTTATGTAAGAAAAGCTGTCGGAACCCGCATCGGGGAAAATGTTTTGGCCGGGAACCTTACACAACCATAGAAAAGTAAGGTTAGGTTGAAAGACTTTCTAAAAATTTTCTCTACAAAAGAATGGGGATACATGCAAGCTAGTCTCCGAAGAACAATGCATTAGATATTTTTTATCGTATCAGATGTGAATTTCGGGCCCGGTTAGAAAAGTAACGGATTATCAATCGGAGAGTTGCGAGTTCGAAACTCGGTCCAACCAAACACCGTCGTGAGCACGGGAGCTGGTGCATGTTAAATCTGCCGTGGCCTCAAATGTCCTCACGTTGGCGTGGAGTAGAAGTTGTGAGAGTGGGGTACCAGCTAAGGTGTTGACCTCGTCATCTGATTGGTTCAAAATTGCGTGACGTTGTCCTCGGATCTTTTCTTTCGGGATTGATCCCGGACCTTCGCCAATAGCCTGTTGTGTTGCTTCAGTTGCGACGTTATCTACCTAGCTACCTGTCGGTTTGTCTGAATGTGTGTTGCCGCACTACATCCAAATGGGTGGTTATATTATGAAACTTTTCATACTATAAGTGCTTGTATTAACTAGTGACTGAACTTCATTCTCAATGTAAGTCGTAGAAATTAGTAAAAAAGTCGAAATTCTGTAAAAAAATTATTTTCTTGATACTTAAATGATTTGGCATTTTTCTACGGAAGAGGAAAGTGATTATTCTGGTCATTTTTTTAACCTATAGTTAACCATTTCATCTCCAGTAAGGTCGGGTTACTCTGCTAGTAGTTGATAAAAACTTAATGTTACGCTACTATAAAAGAAGGAGCCTCTAAAGAACAGTACCTATCTTTTGTATGAAATATGACTTTTAATTTATAGTTAAATCACATTAAGATGGAATGTAAAAAATAGTTGAGATTTTGTTAGTGTTTACTTTGTAATTAAAGGCAGTATAAATATTTCCTAACGCTACATAGCAATGACCACTAGAGGAAACGAAAAGCATATGATTGATAAAAGTAATATTGCTGTTATACGGAAAAGAAAGACTAACTAGTCATTGGAAATATTAAATTATATACCAGTCTGTTCGGGATATATTAAAATGAATCATAATCTTGTAACATGAAACAACCATCTCAACCAAATTCAGACCAATATGCATATTAAAATTCCATCCAGCAATACTTCTATTTTGAAACAGTCTCGAGAGTAATACTTCATATCCCCTTACCGTCAAAAGATGCATTGAAAATGACATTTCCTCGGGAAATGTTTTCATATCTGCTGCACTCTTGATATGAATATTCTATTGAAGCAATATCTGAATTCCATGAAACATTCATTGAGCTTTCAAGCTTTGAAACTGTAGATTTTTGATCTGTTAAGCTCATACTTTGAAAACAGGTTCTTCAAAGTCTTTATATGCCTATTCAACACATTTGTATCGTTTTAAAACCCATTTTTAATGGTGTATAGTGCAGTTCGCACACATTTTTTATTTTTTAAATTTAAAAACTATTTGGGCATAATTGATCTTTTATTTCACACATCCTAAATTACCTTCGATCAGTAAATGGAATTGATTCTTGAATATTTATGTTGCTATTGTTTGTTTAACATCGAGGTGTATTGTTTTTATAGCAATTAGAGATTCGCAGTGATGGTATTTTTATATAAAGATCGTAAGCCATATTTAATTATTAGCATTTTCAGTAAAATACTGATATATATTTAATAATTTGACAGATGGAGGAGAATATAATATAAGTTTTTCTAGCATTAGAGGATATCTTTTTTGTTTTCGATACATCGTTATTGTTATTGTTATTTTCTACAGTACGTTGTCCGTCATAAAAATCTAAAGGCGATGTACTTAATATAACAACCTTATTATTGATGTTGAAATATTGAAAGCAACACTCTGTGCAGCCCATTTAATCTTTTCATTGCTAGTAATAGATTAATTAACACAAGTTAAAATCGATTTAGTTAAAGACTATCTTATACGTTGGAACTGATAGTGAATGCATTCATGGCGATAAATTTTTCTTAGTCTGTGTAATTACTATCTAATGATACGAAAGAGGTAATTAGATCCTCTACTGTCTGGAAATAGATTCTGACTACTATGAACATACATGCCCATACTGGGATTCAAACCCCGAGCTTGTATCTAGAGCCGGTGATTTAACCTATCAGTAACAAAGATAAATGGTTTTAAAAATTATTTTTCCCATAAACTTTGGAGTTTCAACAATTAATCGTAAAGTTAATGTTTTAATACACACAAGACCTTCGACTTGTAGTGAATTGAAACTACTACGAACACATTTCGGAACCGAGTCATTTTGATCAATAAATCATTAACTTCTCTGACGAGAGCTTAACAAAAACAAGCAAATTAAATTTCAGTAAAATTAAAGCTAAAACCTAAAAGAAGCATCAACCGCAAAATAAAATGATATAGTTAAAATCGGCAATTATAAAGATGCCAGCACAAAAGTAGAAAGACTTGGCGATACTGCCGCAATCTGCTCTGAGGGGGTGTTTGTTTTCGCCGAACCTACTGTAGATGTACTGGGTAGGTAGTTAATTAACGTCGCACTGGAGTAACACAGCGGAATATTGGTGACGGTCCATCCCGAATGGAAAGATCCGAGGACAACACCTCGTAATTTTGAACAACGGTCAGATGATGAGGTCAACACCTGGGATGACACCCCACTCTCCAAATTTCCACACCACGCCAACGTGAGGACATTTACCACCACGACAGAATTAACGCGCACCAGCCCCGTGTACACGATGGCATTTGGTTGGACCGAGTTTAGAACTCTCAACCCTCCAGTTCCGGTTCTGGGGAGTTCGCATTCGTGTCATGAGGTTTGAACGAGTTCATTCGTTCAATTCGGGCAAGTTTAACTTAGGCAATGTGTTTCCACAATCGGCATCTATGGAGTAATTTCTGGTTATCGTTCGATGTTATAAGCAATAGAATTGATTTTGACTTGTAGAAATAATCACCCGAGTTGATCGCCATACATGACTTTCCGTGTAACACCCCTTTCGCAAATTGCATTTTCACAAATGGACCCCCCCCCCCGGAGTTGTACTGTACCATTGCGAATGAATATAAACTGTCAGTAAAATACTTATTCGGATTCCTATTAAAACTCAATGTAGAAATCACTGATAAATATTTGGGTATTTTGCCAATCGTAGACAGCCGAACAATATGCGTTCATTAGTAAATTGTATTAGAAACTATACTAGACATAAACGTCACATTAAGTTTCTGAAAAAGATTTTGCCCGCATACTTGACTCTTTAAGGCTAAGTTAGGAGTCCATTTTTTTTGTTTAAATTATACTATTTTTTTCTTTTAAGGTAATATAAAAAGGTATATAAAAACACTTTATAGAAAAAAGTCACTAATAATTATAACTAAAAGATTTTGCCCGCATACTTGACTCTTTAAGGCTAAGTTAGGAGTCCATTTTTTTTGTTTAAATTATACTATTTTTTTCTTTTAAGGTAATATAAAAAGGTATATAAAAACACTTTATAGAAAAAAGTCACTAATAATTATAACTAAAAGATTTTGCCCGCATACTTGACTCTTTAAGGCTAAGTTAGGAGTCCATTTTTTTTGTTTAAATTATACTATTTTTTTCTTTTAAGGTAATATAAAAAGGTATATAAAAACACTTTATAGAAAAAAGTCACTAATAATTATAACTAAAAGATTTTGTCCGCATACTTGACTCTTTAAGGCTAAGTTAGGAGTCCATTTTTTTTGTTTAAATTATACTATTTTTTTCTTTTAAGGTAATATAAAAAGGTATATAAAAACACTTTATAGAAAAAAGTCACTAATAATTATAACTAAAAGATTTTGTCCGCATACTTGACTCTTTAAGGCTAAGTTAGGAGTCCATTTTTTTTGTTTAAATTATACTATTTTTTTCTTTTAAGGTAATATAAAAAGGTATATAAAAACACTTTATAGAAAAAAGTCACTAATAATTATAACTAAAAGATTTTGCCCGCATACTTGACTCTTTAAGGCTAAGTTAGGAGTCCATTTTTTTTGTTTAAATTATACTATTTTTTTCTTTTAAGGTAATATAAAAAGGTATATAAAAACACTTTATAGAAAAAAGTCACTAATAATTATAACTAAAAGATTTTGTCCGCATACTTGACTCTTTAAGGCTAAGTTAGGAGTCCATTTTTTTTGTTTAAATTATACTATTTTTTTCTTTTAAGGTAATATAAAAAGGTATATAAAAACACTTTATAGAAAAAAGTCACTAATAATTATAACTAAAAGATTTTGTCCGCATACTTGACTCTTTAAGGCTAAGTTAGGAGTCCATTTTTTTTGTTTAAATTATACTATTTTTTTCTTTTAAGGTAATATAAAAAGGTATATAAAAACACTTTATAGAAAAAAGTCACTAATAATTATAACTAAAAGATTTTGTCCGCATACTTGACTCTTTAAGGCTAAGTTAGGAGTCCATTTTTTTTGTTTAAATTATACTATTTTTTTCTTTTAAGGTAATATAAAAAGGTATATAAAAACACTTTATAGAAAAAAGTCACTAATAATTATAACTAAAAGATTTTGTCCGCATACTTGACTCTTTAAGGCTAAGTTAGGAGTCCATTTTTTTTGTTTAAATTATACTATTTTTTTCTTTTAAGGTAATATAAAAAGGTATATAAAAACACTTTATAGAAAAAAGTCACTAATAATTATAACTAAAAGATTTTGCCCGCATACTTGACGCTTTAAAGCTCGTCAGGAGTCCTTTTTATGTTTATATTATACTATTTTTTTCTTTTTAAGGTAAAACAACGTATTTAAAAACACATTATAAAACAAAAAGTCACTAAAATTATTATAATTTATTAAACAATTGGTAAAAATTTGAAGATTTAAGTAAAAATATGATGTTAAAACATTATAACTCAATTACTTATGAGTACGTTTACCAAATATTTTGTATAAAGTCTCCTAATTATATAAGCTAGGGCCTGAACTTAAATACATACTATTGTGTATTCCTTTGCACTCATAAGATACTGGAAATAATGCAAAAGAAAACAAGAACTTTTGAAATTTTTTCGAACGCCAACACTGAAATCTCTGAAAAATATTTTACTTCCATGTTAAATCTTGTATCCAGTTCAGGCCCTCTAAAAAATATAAAAATCAGTACACCAATTTCATTCAAATTATATAGTACATTTTTAGTTATCGCAAAACGTTTACTCAAAATCAGAATCAGAAAAATGCATTGAAAGATTTGAAAGCGAATTAAAAAACAGGTGTCAATATCTATTAAAATTACTATATATCCGCTTCTATTCACCGTACAGACAAAACAAAACAGCTTTGTAAAGAAAAATGTCTAATTAAGAATATTAAACAAAATGAACCATGTATGAAATTTTAGTCAAAAATTGATTTTTCAACACAGTCAGATACTTTAATTTAAAATACCTACTCACACACTGTCTTCTGAATGTACAAATAATTCAAATGTGTCTTCACATTTGCATATTGAATTGTATAAAACGTTGCGATTTTCAAAAAGAAGTTTGTGTCTGATATCGCCTTTTACAAATGCGCTAATTCAAATTTTATAGCTTGAATCAACAGTTGGTTACAATTGAGAATCTAAATGAAAGAATAATGCGATTTCCTAAGGTATTAGGTCAACAGTAATCCGAACAATAGGAAGTATATCGAGATATTTAATAGAAATATTTTTTATTGATACATATGACAAAAGATTATTCCAGTTCAATTGCAGTAAAAAACATACAACAGACAAATAAAAAATATTCAGTACAATTGTGCAACCTAAACCAAACCATATAAACACAAAACTATTAATTATTTAGAAGAAAAATGGCGTATAAAAGAGTCAGACTCAACTACCTAACAAGATAGGTAGTTGAATTTACTTCGCATTGGAGCAACATATTCAGAAATTAAATTATTCAATCTGAAATAAAACTTCTTATAATGAACAATTAATATAATATTCAAAAATTAATCGAGTATTTTTGTCAAACCGATTAATAATTTTAAGAATTATAAGATTACAAATTAAAATATCTGAACTGCAATTTCTTTTCTCCAGCTTCTTAATTTAACCCTCATTAAAGTGATGAATAAAGTAGTAAAATTGATAAAAAAAAGGAGGATTTAGTTCAGGATTAGGCGTGGGTTTCCATTTAAATGATTATTGTATTTACAATTTTAGACTAAGTATTTAAAAATGTGTTTTATGATGAAAAAGAGAGATACAAGAAGTAGTTTAATCATAACCGAAAGGATATATTCTATACTTAGATTTTATTATTTTAAAATTAGTATTTAATCGATCCTTAACAAGATAAGTTTACTTTACTTACAAGTAATAAAGACAAATATTCAAACATTATAAAGGCTTTTGAAAATTATCATTTATTACAATTTTCTATTCGTTTATTAAATTAAAGCATTCCACTATGCTCTCTAAAAAGTGGACACTTCCTCACATGAAAAATTCAATTAATATCTGATCAGACATGATTTTAGAATAATTAAGATGTTTGAATATTTGTCTTTATTACTTGTATTTGTCTTACACTGTTTTATTAGCTATTTGTGAAATAGCTATTGGCCTCGGGGGTACAAAACAACCATACGCGTAGGATAAATGATTTGTAGCCTATAGGTTTTTCTCAACTTTTCAGATAATATACGGCCTTCCGGGCAGTTTTAAACGACCCGCAGACCATATATGGCCCTGAAATTGTTTTAATTAGGAACACAGAGAAGATTCGGCCCTCTGAAAAAGTTTAAGTGCCCATTGACCATATACGGTTTCGAGACAGGTTTATCAGGCTCGCACACCAGATACGGCCCACGGAACAGGTTTATCTAATCTGCAGATTAGGTCCACTTTGGGAAGTTTTAACCGCCCCTCAGACCAGATACGGCCCTCCGGACAGTTTTATCCGGCCCGCAGATCAGATATGGCCCTTCAAATGTTTTTATCAGGCTCGGAGATCAGATACAGCCCTTTGGATAGATTTATCCGGTGCTCAGATCAGATACATATAATTCATATACAGAACGACCAATAGTAAAAAACCCTAAGAATAGACATTTTTATTGGATGAAAATTGAGTTTTATTTGCTGATATATTTAATTAAAAATTGAAGCAATATCTGAATAAAATTCGCCTGCAGGTTGTACCAATGTTCCATTTAAAACAGGCACAATAATCGAGAAGCAATGAAGCATAAAGATCATTATCTAATATTATTTAATGTTAATTATCTAATATTAATAATAATCTAGATATTAATCAATAATTGAGTTTTTAACTCAGAACTATGTCTTTCTTCTCATTATGATGGAGTACCTTGGAAATTTCGCGTCACGAAAAAACGCATTCCATTCTCGCCGTCACTGTTCTTTAATGAAAAGAGTCACTGATATCGTACATATACTGTTAGATAGAAGAAAGAACAACGCGTCAAACGAAATATAGTCGGCTGCAGAGAATTGTGCTTAGGAGAGCTGGCATCATCGCGAAAATATCAAACTGTATTTGTCAATTTCTTTCTAGTCAAAATTCATGCACAATTAAGAAAAAAAGTCTTGCAGGACAATGAAATACGTTTTAACATTGATTTTAGTCTTAGCAGAGTTCTAATACTTTTATGCAAAACTGAGTCTTATGTAACCTCCTCCAAAGTAGAACCAGTTCGTGAGTTTTACAAAAAAAGACATCATTAAAACCAAATTCATCAATAAAAACTGAATGAGAAGAGAACATCGACGTTTTGATTGCTCCACTTTGAGTTCTTTTTAAATCGAAATAGCATTGAAAAAGTAATTGAGGAGAGTTGAACGACTTTACTAAAAAATGGCAATCCACAAGTTTGAAATATTTTTGTCACAGTTGATGGTATTTAGCCAAGCATATCTAGCGCATTTATGTGGACCGAAAGTTGATTTAATTACAGGAACTTATTTTTTATAGATCCTTATCGATTTCCTTCTATGGGGTTTTAAAAAGAACGGAACAACGGTTAAATCTTGGTTTCCGTCTTGTTTCTGGAATCAGTTTTTATTTACGTGCTCTTTTTTGTCCTTTTTTCTTCGACAGTCTAATTGCTTCTTATATACTCTATTTATCTTTTAAGTATTATTTTTGCGTAGAAGCACTTTGCAAATTATGTGTTCTCAAAATTAAAAGTTCTGTAGAATTCCAATAGTAGTTTCATTAATTTTTTAAATTTGAATGTTTTTTCTCTTATCGTGTAGAATAGTGTAGCTTCAGATGTTTTTAATCTGGATTTTCACAAAAATAAAAGTGTTGAGACTGCTAATTTATTACAGTAAATTTTCAATTCATTTTTATTTCATACTGTCTAATGTATCGTCGTCTTACAAGTGAAACACACGATCACAAAACGCAGTGATGAGAAAACGAGGGGGAATAATTCTACTTCCTGTGCTTTAGTCACTAAGGGTATTTCTCAAGACGAAATCTAACCTTCATACAAAGAAAAAATAAACGAATTAGTGGACTTACCCAGTCTAAAGATAACCATATTCTTTGTCCAGAAAAGCTAAGATACTTATACCTTGCAAATTTTGAGAGTGTGTTTCACTTCATTTTAGATCTAAAATGTATACATTCTATTGCTTCAATCCAAATCGTACCACAAACCAACACTCAAACATTTTCGCTATTATTAGTTCCTGCTTGGACTAAATGATTAGAAAAAGTAGTTTTATATATTTTTAGACTAGCAAGTGTGGAATATCGTGCGCATCTGCTAAATATATTTTATATAGTTTTTCATCGGTTAACACACATATGGTTGAGATGTGCATGTGTGCTCCTGTATTTAAGATTAGTTAAATGAGTTAGCGCCCTCTAAAATTTTGCAGAAGTTACCACTAGTTAGCTGATTTCCAAATGCTTAAGATCATGAGGAATGCATTACGATCATTGTGTACTTACGAATGCGTCATCGTGCAATGGGTGATTGAAACATTTTAGAGTTTATCTCTAGCTTAGTTTTACTTTTTTCACCTTTTAGAGTTTGTGATATGTGCAATGAGGAGTGAGACTGAGTGGTAACGAAGAGTGAAGCCGTGATGATAATAGAAGCTGCGTCTTTAATCACAGGGCTTCAGAGAAATGCTGGGTATGATTTTATGCCTAGCACCTATCCATTGGGTGAATTCATCGAAGTTCAGGCGAGCTCGATCTGGTGCATTTCTCAGAAATGCCATCTAGTTGATCTAAAGATACGTGTTTTACTAACATAACTGTTTTACTAACATTACGTTTTTTATTTAATTATATAAATTTTAAAAAAATGACAAAATTTTGATTGGTTGGTTTTGTGTTTTTTATGGCGCAAGGGCCATATTTGGCCAAGCTACACGAAACACAAGACAGACAACGTCAAGTAAATGAACATATACACACACAAGGAAAGTTTTGCTGACGCAGAAGAGAGAAATGCAACCAGGAAGGAATTAAGTCTGACAGGAATCGAATCTGCCCCGCTTACAACTCTCCCCTTTCCAAAATGATAAAATCAAAAACCTAAGTGATTACTTCACATCGCTGTTTTAATTTTATACAAAACTTGCGTATGAGGGGCTTTTTCGGTAAAGCTAAATGTAGATGGCTTTAGAGTTTTGGGGTAGGACGTACTTATTGGGTGTATTCCGTTTAGGGTAACCAGAAGTAAAATACTCACCTTGCGGTTAGTTTGTTTATACAGAAAATCCCTCTCAAAAAAGAGAGATGGAATGTGTTTAACACTGTCATCAATGGGTACTAGTAATGGATGGGAATATAGCTTTTCTCTCTCTGCAGCTGATGGTTCTTCAGTGCAGATGGCTCTGCTTCCATCTGCAACTGACAGCTCTTCAGCTCAGATGGACTGCTCCTTTCTGCGGCTTATGGCTCTGCAGTGCAGATGGACCTGTCGAGTTTACTAGTTTTTTCACTGGAATCCGGAATGAAGGCAGTATATGATTGGAAAAGAGCACCACCGCTAAGCACATGTAGACGAGTGTTTGAATACTTGTTCTTATTAATCCCCTTGGTCAATGTGAAGCCTATACCAAATTCCAAAGCCCATGTTTTTCAGGTCGGACAGCGACCAACTCCTGTTCATCCAAGAACTGTCCCTTGTGTGCCCGCTCTCAAGTCTTACCAGTACAATCTGGTGTAGTCATTAACATTTAAATGCTAATATAGTCCAGGGAAAAGATATTGGGATAGAATATTGTGTGTGTGGAGAGGTACAGACCATGTTTGATTACTTAACCACCTGAGAGTTCACTAGATTTGCGAGTATTCAGTGCTTTCTTTAATCCACAACACATTTAACTCTCTAGTTGGTTTCGACAAGGTATCTGGTTCATCAAGATCTGAGAAATTGTATTAATGACTAGATATCTCGTCATCAAAGTATCGCCGATTTTGTGATGATGACGAGATCGAGGTATGGTCAGTTTTCTTCTAATGACGAGATACCTCGTCCATAAAGTTCTAGTCAGTTTTGCCAATGACGAGATACCTTGTCGATACAACCACTAGGAGGGTTAATGACTAATTAGCCACATCTTTCTAATGAATGCATGGATTCTTTCAACTTTTAGAAAGACTATTGGTACTTTCTTTTTAATAGCCTCCTATGAAACTATTCTATTGGTCGATTCTTTTGAATAAGTCCTTTGGAACGATTCTATTGCTTCCTTTCCTTAAAATGCAGTCCCTTGAAAATACTGTATTTCTTCTTTCCTTAGAATAGAATCCGTTGGAAATTTTCATTGCTCATTTCCTTAGAATAGAATCCCTTGAAAAGATTCTATTGGCCCATTCTGTGGAAGAGAATCCTTTGAAAAGATTCGATTGCTCATTTCCTATGCAACATTTGAAAATGCAAAAAATGGTGTTTTGTATTTTTGACTAATTTTATTTTGTCAAATGCAAACAATTTTGTCAATTGATTACAAAATATGTACATCAATGCTTATATTCATTATACACGGACTTAGATAATGTATTAACTTTGAGTAACGACATTGTCATCAATAGATATTGGCAAATAAGAAACTTTTGCAAAGATGCTATGCTCAGGTCTGCTAGTATTAATGATTTTAATAATGTAATACATTTTGTTTGGATATGTTAAAGATAACTCAAGTAAAAGTCACAGGGAGAAAAATATCAAAAGTTTTAGGAGAGTAGTTCTTGTACTCAAGAATTTTTCCGATATATATATTCAAGGAATAAAATTGTTATTAATGATACTTGTCCCAGCTAAATCACTATGCTAGAACGATAAATCAAAATAGAATTCATTCAAAATAAATGGTCAGTGTGCTGAAAAACTGGACTGATCGGAGCAATTAAAAACTTAGTGGTCATCCAACCTCATCATCCGTCACACCCACGTGACAAAGTGATTGATTCTTCGAACTCTTAAGACACCATAAAAAGGGAAGTTCGAAACCTGACTTGATAAAGGAGGTGCAAATAGTGTCTTTTTACTGACGCCTATAATGTTGGAAACATTAAAAAAGAAAAACTAAGTCTTTACTATCTTAAACTATCATTAGGGCCACGGTGGCCCGGTTGGAAGAGTAACGGACTTGCAACCGAAGGGTTGCGAGTTCGAATCCAGCCAAACACCGTCGTGTACAAAGGGGGCTGGTGCACGTTAAATCTGTCGTGGCCTCAAATGTCCTCACGTTGGCGTGGTGTGGAAGTTTGGAGAGTGGGGTGCCAGCTCAGGTGTTGCCTCGTCATCTGACCGTGGTTCAAAATTACGTGGTGTTGTCCTCGGATCTTTCCCTTTGGGATTGATCCCGGACCGTCACCAATAGCCCATTGTGTTGCTCCAGTGTGACGTTAATTGAAATTCCCTCCCCTAAACTATCATCACCATTTGCTTAGTTTAATTACCTGGCAATTCTCATTGATCATTGTTTTTAAACCTTTTTATCGCGTGTAATTTAGGTTTCTTCTTAAAAGAACAGATGAAAATAAGAGAAACTAGGTATAGTGAAAATATAAGTCTGAGAAAATTATATGAAGTAATAGTAATCAATGATCTCGCTTTTATAAAGCTAATGCAGTATTAAAAAATAAGTTAATAAAATAACCCCATAAAGATAAAACTCAATTGCAGAAAATCGATAATTGCATTTCTATATCAATTAATCAACGTACTTATACTCCTATAATTTCTAATATCTGTATAAATTATCACGTATGAAATAAGAGTCAACACAATAAAGTATAACACAATCATTATAAATAAAAATGGAGTATTTGTTTGTACATTGAATATACTCGTATTTTTGACCCATTTCAAGTTGTTTATACGTTTTGGGCCCTTCTAATGAAAAATCGATGTTTGGTGTCTGTCGTGTGTGCCCGCACTACTTCCAAACGGTTGGTGTACTTTCATAAAACCTTGCATATTATGAGTACTTATATATATTTAGTAATTGAACTGCGTTTATTTGTCTTTCCGTTTTACATCTGTTTTGTATTTCCGCGTTTGTTTAAGTATCACATAAAAATTGTTCAAACAATGTTCGAAGCTTGATAAACCATATTTTAGTTTAGTGAATACGTTATTTGAATTTTCTTTGCTTAAATATTTAAACAAGTTCCATGCTAAAATAACTTAGTAACTATACTTAGTCAACCATAATTTGGTAGTTTCGTAGAAGCTGGAATGTATATTGAATATTGTTTTACCAATATTGCTGAAAAACAATTATATTTAGGGAACTTTGAATCTGATATACTTTATCTTGATCATTACTTTTTCTTTGCGAAATATAAACAATTTCTGAATGTTTGGGGCAGCCAATATTTTGCAACGAACGGAAACAGTTCGTAGACCACGTTCAGTGATATTTCCTGTTTTTCGTTCGAAATTAATATCGTATTTTAAATTTTGTCCAATTTTCAGTTGTAAGTTCTAGCAACCATACGAGATCACGAGATAAAAAAGAATCACGAATTAATATCACAGAACAACTTTTTTCCGCCAACTTTAGTTTTATTTCGCTGTGTTTTCTATAGTAAATTTATTAACTATTTACATTCTAATATTAGTTTTCATCACACGCAGCACCACCATAAAATATTCGATTTAAAGTGACATGTAAGTCAGAATAAAGCAAACTTTAGGTGGAATTTTGCCGTTATTGAAAGATTATTTAATATTTATAAAAATCAGAACTAGGACTTTTGAAACATTGAAAATTCTTTGTCACAGTGACAGGACGTAAAGGTAGCTAATTTTACGAGTTGGAGTTATATTTAAGGAACATATAAAAGTTGTTGAAAGCAATGATTTTTTAAAAAAGCTCTCAAATCGATTTACCATCTTTTAAAAATTGTAAAAGGTTACATTTCTACAGAAGGCATTCAATTTTTAAACAAGTTTTTTTATTGTTGCACATACCACAAAATGGAATTATTTTCAAGGCAAATTTTATTCGCTTTAAAAAGAAATAACTGAGCGATGAATATCTTATCAAGTTAATTTGTCATCCTTCCCTTAAAGATGGCGAAATTCGAAAATGTCGCATGTCTGTAGCTAGAGTACCACAAGTTAAAAAATATTCGTAGGTAAACTATGAATGCGAGTGTATTCGCAGTAGATCGTCATTTTTAAGTATTGAATTGAGCAATTTTACAGGAAAATAACTTAAGAGGAAGAATCGTCTTTTGTAGTAGATACCTTAGTAATTAGGTTGTATAATTCTGATAGTGAATGAAATAAGAATCTATGAACAAAGAATTCAAAAGAAAAGTAAATTTCAAAAGAGATTACGAATCATCTGAAGGGTAGTGTTATGCATACTCAAAATACTGAATAGATTACTAAAAATGAGAAAGTAGTAAAACACTTTTATTACTCAAAAATTAAAATTCCCAAGAACTCAAATCTCAGTTGAGTGTGTAGTTCAAGATGAAAATCATTTTAATTGGTAATATGGATTGTAGTGCAAAAAGTTTCAGTTTATTGCCTCACTATTCGAAATCAAAGAGTTTCACAAAAGGTTACTGAGAATTTTATTTATCCAAAATCAAAATTATGTGAACTGCTTTTCAAAAATTATAAATTCTTATTTAAAGAGAAATAAAAATGTCAATACATATTTCTGTCTATAATTTTTTTATATAAATACTTGTTGTAGTATTTTTTTTACTTTTATACTATAATTGCATTTTAGTTTAGTTTTTTAGTTCAGTATAATGCAGATAACTATTATTCCCTAGGATCTCAAAATTTAATAACTAAACATTTTTCTATTGGCGCTACCAAATTGCAGAATCCACCATGGTCCTTTTCCACAACATCAATGTATATTTAAGGTTGGTTGGTTGGTAGTTGAATTAACGTCGCACTGGAGCAACACAACAGGCTATTGGCAACGGTCCGAGGACAACACCGAAATTTTGAACCATGGTCAGATGACGAGGCATATTTAAGGAAATGCATTGGAAAACAAATTGGCGTTAGTAATCTTCGGGTCCAATGAAAAATTGTTTAAGAAAACGCAAAACTTTTTGTCAAGATCAATTCATTCGGCACTTTTCTACTAAACACTCGTCATCTAACCATGGTTCAACATTACGTGGTGTTGTCCTCGGATCTTTCCCCTCGGGTTTAATCCCGGACCATCTCCAATAGCTCTAGTGGTCGTTAATTACAAAACCTACAATACCTACCTTCTATTAAACACTGTCCGTCGCACCGTCTTACATTCACAGCGTTTAAAAATAAATTTTACATCCCTATTACTAACACATAACTATTCTTTCACTCGGAAAACTTTTTAAGCACAGCTAAAGAGACGAAAGATATTTAAATTATGAAAAATAATTTGATTACTAATATGTTAGGCACTTTATGGTGAAATTATATCTTATTTGCTGAAGATCACCACGTGTTTTGGTGAGGTTATCTTGCTCAATAAATATTATTTCGTTTTATGGGAGGTTCTGTCTGGAGTAATGCAGATTACGACACTTAGGTGAGGTTCATCTCTTACTTGATGCAAATTATGGCGTTTTATGTACAGGTTATCTCTTAATTAAAGCTGACTACTGGATTTTATTGTGAGATTATATCTTGCGTAATTGCTGGAAATACTGAAGAACTTGAAATATTGCTATTGAAGATATTAAAAATAGCTTGATCTGAAATGAACCATTTTAGTAGAACCACTGTATCTTTAAGAAACTAAATATTGGCAAACAATTCTTCCTATAAAAATAATTTAACCCTCAAAGGGTTTTCGGCGTGATACCTCGTCTATCAGGATCTGTTAAAGTTTGTCAATGAAGATAAATCTCATCCATCAAGATATGATCAGTTTTGTTAATGACGAGATACATCGTTGGAACAAACTGCCCTATTACTCCAAGGGAAATGAAGATTCAAATAGGAAACGGTTTTGTATCAGAGACTGAACAGTACAAGGCAGTTTTCGAGGCCAAGTTAAACCACCAGGAGGGGGAAGATACCATAACACTTTATCTCCAAGATCAATACTTCACAACATACCATCGACTGTCCTTCTACTATGCACTTTCCATCTTACGGTCCGTCGTAGAAATCATTTTCTCTCCCTATCAGTAACATTCCTAAGTAGACTTTCACTTAAGAAACTTTTTAAGTGCCCATGATGGTTGAAGTTGAGTTGGGATTGCTGTTAAGACAGTTTGAGTTCCTTGTTCCTTAACCCGTTAAGGGGAAAGTGAAAAGCTAAGAAATCAGCCTCACACAATTTCTTTTAGTAGCACCGGGATACAAACATCGATACCAGAAGTTTTATTTTAGTTTATGGGAGGTTCTGTCTGGATTAATGCAGATTACGCGACACTTTGGTGAGGTTCATCTCTTACTTGATGCAAATTATGGCGTTTTATGTACAGGTTATCTCTTATTTAAAGCTGATTACTGGATTTTATTGTGAGAGATTATATCTTGCGTAATTGCTGGAAATACTGAAGACCTTGAAAATATTGCTATTGAAGATATTAAAAAATAGCTTGGTCTGAAATGAACCATTTTAGCAGAACCACTGTATCTTTAAGAAAATAGATATTGGCAAACAATTCTTCCTATAAAAATAATTTAACTCTCAAAGGGTTTTAACGGCGTGATACCTCGTCTATCAAGATCTGGTAAAGTTTGTCAATGAAGATAAATCTCATCCATCAAGATATGATCAGTTTTGTTAATGACGAGATACATCATTGGAACAAACTGCCCTATTACTTCAAGAGAAATGAAGATTTAAATAGGAAACGGTTTTGTATCAGAGACTGAACAGGACAAGGCAGTTTTCGAGGCCAAGTTAAACCACCAGGAGGGGGAAGATACCATAACCCTTTATCTCCAAGATCAATACTTCACAACATACCATCGACTGTCCTTCTACTATGCACTTTCCATCTTACGGTCCGTCGTAGAAATCATTTTCTCTCCCTATCAGTAACATTCCTAAGTAAACTTTCACTTAAGAAACTTTTTAAGTGCCCATGATGGTTGAAGTTGAGTTGTGATTGCTGTTAAGACAGTTTGAGTTCCTTGTTCCTTAACCCGTTAAGGGGAAAGTGAGAAGCTAAGAAATCAGCCTCACACAATTTCTTTTAGTAGCACGGGAATACAAACATCGATACCAGAAGTTTTATTTTAGACTCAGAAAGCACAGCAAGAGCCTAATAGAACTAAGAACTCGTAAATACGCGGGTCGTACGGGGAACAGCAATGTCCTCCTCTGGTTTTACTTTTTATTTTAACAGACAATGAACAGCACCTACTATGGATGGAAGAATATATCGTTATGAAAATTAAACGGTATCCGAACAAATTGCTCCCAGAATTGAAAATTATTTTCCTAAAAAGTTGCATCAATAAGCAACATTCCTATGAAATATTTAAGTGGTCGGAGAATTTTTTCTTCGGTTTTGAGCTTTTTTTCCAAAAACTTTTCATTTAAAACCACGCTCAGTGAAATCAGAAAATAAGACGCACAAAGCAGAATTGCTTGTTTTATCGTGACTAACTGATGTTGAAACTTTTTTTTATCGATTATTGAGTTTCGGCATTTTTTTTAGAAAATATTGCTGATCGTTTTATATTGTCCATGCAGGGTTATCTGTCTGGTTTAAGCGGGTTATGAATATTTCGTTTACTATTGCATTTACCCCGCCTGGTGGTTGTCTCGACGAGATATATCATTATTATCAAAACTCAACATATCTTGTTGGACGAGATATCTCGTCATTATTAAAAAACACGACCATTAGAAGAAAGCTGACCAGATCTGAACTCGTCATCATCAAAACATAGGCAATAGTTTGGTGACGAGATACCTCCTCATTAGCAAAATCGATCTGTATATCTATCTATCTATCTATCTATCTATCTATCTTCTATCTATCTATCTATCTATCTATCTATCTATCTATATATATATATATATATATATATATATATATATATATATATATATATATATATATATATATATATATATATATATATATATATATATATATACCGTAAATGCAACACACTGAAGGAAGCATGCAAATAATATGAAATTTACAATATGCATTAGCGGAGGTGAGATATGCAAATGATTAGAATTTCAGCGCAGACGCACATCACGCGCGCCTGTGGCGCCACTTCAAAGCGCTATTTAAGGCTTGGAGATTTCGACGATTTCAAGTACGGCAATTGTGTTTTTCTTGTGGTTTTTTCAAAAAAACGATCAATTATGCCTCGTAGAAAACAGCGATCATCTTTTGATCAAGTATCCGAGTTCGACAGAGGAAGGATAGTGGCCTACCGAGATTGTGGATTATCTTTCAGGGAAATCGGTAGTCGTGTTGGACGAAACCAAACAACTGTAATGCGGATATGTGATCGTTGGATGCAGGAGGGTACGACGGACCGACGTGTTCGATCGCATCCACCTCAGTGCACCACTTCACGTGATGACAGGCATATTGTGCGTATGGCAGTGACGGATCGCTCAGCCACATCACGAACCATAGCACAGCACATTCAGTCTGTACCGCATCATCCAGTGTCTGCGCGTACCATTCGACGCCGTTTACAGCAGAGTGGTCTGTCCGCAAGACGTCCATTGCTTCGTCTACCCTTGACGCAGAACCACAGACGTTTCCGCCGCCAATGGTGCGATGAAAGAAGGATGTGGACGGCAGAATGGAATGAAATTGTCTTTACTGACGAGTCACGCTTCTGTCTGCAACACCGCGATGGTCGGATTCGAGTCTGTAGACACCGTGGAGAGAGGATGCTGAACAGCTGCGTTATGCACCGCCACACTGGTCCTGCACCGGGTATTATGGTATGGGGCGGTATTGGATATCACTCTCGCACTCCTCTAGTACGCATTGCCGGTACTTTAAACAGCCAGCGCTACATCTCCGAGGTGTTGGAGCCAGTTGTCCTTCCTTACCTTCAGGGCTTGCCCACAGCCATATTTCAACAGGATAATGCGCGACCACACGTGGCACGCATTGTCCAAGGGTTCTTCGTCAATCGCCAGATTGAATTGCTTCCCTGGCCAGCTCGCTCTCCGGATCTTTCGCCGATAGAAAACATGTGGTCCATGGTTGCTCAACGATTGACCCAGAATACATCCCCAGCTGCCACACCAGATCAACTTTGGCAACGTGTGGAAGCTGCTTGGTCTGCTGTACCCCAAGAACACATCCAAAGTCTCTTTGAATCAATGCCGAGGCGTGTGGCAGCGGTGATCTCCAACAATGGCGGCTACTCTGGCTACTGATTTTGGCAGGAACCACACTTCACAGAAGTCTATAAATGTAATCATTTGATACTTGGTCAACATGTTGTCTACAAAATAAATTTTGTTGTGATATCTCTTGTGTTTCTTGGTGTTGCAATTTGGGTGGCCAGCAGAGTGTATATATATATATATATATATATATATACAATAAAATTTGCAAAATATTAAAAACATACCATTAAAACGTAAAGTACCAGAAATGCAGACCAGCAAAACGCCAAAAGGTCATAAATGCAAAATGCAGACAAGGAAAAAGCCACAAGGCTGAAAATCCAAAATACCGGGGTATAAGCATAGCCAAACAGAAGCCAAAAAGCAATACTGTCCATGTTAATACTGTTAATTCTGCCTTTAGATATATTGATCGTTTTTATGATAGTAATTTTGCTAACCTATGGAAATCGATATACCCAGATGAATTATACTTATTAAAAACTAATTCAGGTGAAAATAAAGTGAATTTCTGGTTTTTAAATTAATATATTGGGATTCAAATATTTCTAAAAGAATATATTATAATACAATTGCTAGTCATCTGGTACGTTTCAGTAAAATTTGTAACTCCAAATCTAACTTTCTTTTTCAATATAATAATCTCATTAACATACTTCTTAATAATAAAGGCCTTCACTCTTTTTATAGGATTATTTTTGAAAGATTTAAAAATACTAATATTTATTTAACTGATGATTAACCATAATGGCTTATTATTTTGGGGACTTGCCTGTTGACTATCAATTCTATTAACTACTCGTATAATCAGACTGTTAATTTATTAAAAGCTATAACTGAACACTTTCTTATCGTTTTCCGAATCGTAATTCCAATTCCAGATTCTTAACTGTGATGCATAGTATTACTTTTATTGGGCGTTATGAATGGCATTTGCTGGCGATCCTCATGTGAGTTGCAGCGGGTTGTTGTCAATTTGAAGTTTGTCATTGTGGGTGCGTTTGTATTGTCTTCTATGTTTTGTGTGATTTTGTGTCGTCATTTGTTGTTGTGTTTTGTGCACGGAACAACCAAGGACACACACTTTGATGTGTGGCCTTGGTTGTTCCATGTGTGCTGCCTGAACTTCTCTACCTATTTGACCTTTTGCCAGTTTTGCTTTTATGGTTTTGCTTTTCTAGTTTTGCCTTTCTACTTGTGGTGTTTGGAGGGTTGTGTGGGCTACTTTTGGAGCAGAAAACACCTTAAGTAGAAAGGCAAAATTAGAAAAGAAAAACGGGTAAAAGGTCATTTAGGAAGAGAAGTCAAGGCAATACAGAATAACCAAGGACACACACTAAAGACAAGAACAACACTCATACAAAACTATAGAATAGAGTATAAACTTACACATTAACAACCTTCAGATCGACAACAACCCGCCGCAACTCGCATAACGATAGTCAACAATTATTATATTATTACAAAAATTATACTATGTAACACAGTTAAGAATCATAAATCAAGCTAGTCAAAAGTACACACAGAATGCCACAGTGAAAAGTGTTCTATTATACAAAAATAATACTGTTTGTTGGAGAGTGCTAATTCGCATTCGCGATTTTTACTTTCATGTTCGTATGCGCAACTTTCTCGCGCAAACTATTTATTATTATGTGAATTAGTTTTTAATAAATATAATTCATCTGGGTATATTGATTTCCACAGGTTAGCAAAATTACTATCATTAAAAATAATCAAATCAGCAATACATCTAAAAGCAGAATTAATTTGTAGGCAAAAATTTTCTCATAATAATAATGTAGAAGTAAATTAGCCAGAATGGATGAAATATTGAAACTCTGGGGTATAACTTGACTTATTAAATGTTCACCGTTAACAATAAAATTATTAAAGATACAATAGTTTGCCAAAAATTCACAATCCTCAAAATCAATAGTAATTTGATTTTTAAAATCCCACTGGTATGCTAGTAAATAGGTCTTATCGTAGGTTAAGTCGTAGGTTAGTATGCTACTAATAATATTTTATACCTCCGTATTTTGGTTTCTTAGCCTTTTTGGTTTTGTTCATCTGCATTTTTGACCTTCTGGCTTTTTGCTGGTTTGCATTTCTGGTACTATACGTTTTAATGTTTTGTATGTTTAATTTTTTTAATATTTCGTAAGTCTGATTGCTTATTATATCTATACAGATATATGATTATCTCCTACCTCTCTCTATATATGTAACCAACCAAGGTTATTTAGGTATTTTAATGAACTGGAGCAACACAACGGACTATTGGTGACGGTTCTGGAACAAACCCGAAGGGAAAAATTGAGGACAACATCACGTAATTTTGGACCACAGTCAAATGACGAGATCATATCTGAGCTGGCCCCTACTCTCTAAACTTCCACACCACGCCAACATGAGGACATGTAAGGCCCCAATAGATTTCAAGTGCACCACCCCTCTTTGTATACGACGGTCTTTGGTTGGATTCGAACTCGCAACCCTCCGGTTGCTAATCCGTTATTCTTCCAACCGGGCTACCGCAGCCTCTCTCTCTCTAATCGGGACCACTGTGACCTATACTGGGAGGCAAGAGGATTGGTGGACAGCTAATGTTTTTATTTATCTTTATGTCTCATATTTTTTAATCAATTTATATATTGTTCGTACGCACTTTTGCAATTAACTTTTGAATTGTGTGCTTTGCTTTTATGCCTGCCATTATAATTAAAAGAACTTTCAACGTCTCCTATTATCCTATAAAGATCGGTAGAAAACATTCCACATTATCACCAAGATCAATACTTCTCAACATACCATTCGACTGTCCATGTACTAGACACTTTCCATCATACCATCTGTCTTTCGCAGCATGTAGAAATCAATTCTCTCCTTTCACTAACTCCCCCAAAACTGTTCTTTCGCTTGAGAAACTTTTTAAGAATGAAGAGAGAATGAGTTGGGGTCGCGGTTAAGAAAATTTATGTTCCATGTTCCTTAACCGGTTAAGGGGGAAGTGAGAAGCTTAGAAATCAGCCTCACGCAATTTCTTTCACAAGAACAGAAATAAAAACAGCGATCCCCTGAAGTTTTATTTTACAGCCTGCAGCTTCGAAAAGTATAACAAGTAGCTAATGGAACTAAAAACTCCCAACTTCGCGGGTTGTACGGAAAATGCTAATGCCCTCCTCTGGTTTTACTTTTTAACCCTCCAATAAAACAGCGCCTACTATGAATAAAAGAATATATCAGCACTTTGCCCGATGCCACGAAGGTCTGCTGCTGGGAAAATGAAACTGTTGAAAATCGGATGGATTTCTGCTTAAGGGTGGATGAAATACTTGGATTGGTAGATCCCTTAAGTGACTGGTTAAAGTTTCGGACAAATTTGAGCCCGAATCTTTACCCCAGGCAATAGTAGAAATTGGAGTTAGAAAATGGGATGGCTATGGAATAGATATTCATGTTTTATGCGAAAAGTCCTTTTCAAGCACCTGCAATGTTTTCAAATGGGTCTATTATCATGGAGAAAAGAATCCTGATACGTGATGAAATGTTTCCCCCTAAAAATATTCAACACATTATTTTGAACTTGTTTTTAATGATGCTGTTACCATATGTAACAAGCAATTTGTTTTCGTTATTTCAATCATTGTTGTGGCCAACTCACAGAACGTCCATTCAGTCTGAGTATAATGCATAAAATGTTGAAATAAATAAACTCTGGAAATAAATAAAAAATGTTAGAATATTTTTATTCACAAAGGCGAGGTTTAAGTTTAACACGCCTGTGCTCTTCTGTTGTATGCAATTTTACCACAATAATATGTATGAGCTCTTCTATTACTCGTACTTTATTATTTACTTGCATTTACATGTATTAAACACCATACAAATAAACTATTTAGGGTGCTGCAATATACGGAAGAAGCAATATTTTCGCTGAAGTATTGTGTGGATAGTTCCTTCTTGGATATTTACGTGCAAATGTCCTATTTGAGAAGGAGAATGGCAATTACTTTTTTGTTAGTCGTGACTGGTGTAGAAATTACTCTTTATATCCCATCCAAAGTTGTTTATTTCGGGCTATTAACCTCTATTACGTGAAGGACTTTAATGAATATACTTTAATAGAGTGTGTTGCTTTTCGAATATCCAGCACACTTGTATGGAAAGATTATCATGTTGCTTAAGCAGTACGTACAGACGTGCAGAGAAAATGACTATCCATATGCACCCCCCTCGATTTATTGCATATCTAGGGGACAGGGAAAAGTGCAATACAATGAGTGTCTAGAAAAATTACTTATTAGGAAAAAGTGCAATACAATGAGTGTCGAGAAAAATTACTTATTAGGAAAAAGTGCAAATTATTCATCATTACGTGTTACTTTTTTATTTAGAACTACCAAAATTGCCCGACCTCATTCGGGTTGAATTGGTTAATTATATATTGAAAGTGACCAGAAAATAATCACTTTCCTCTTTCGTAGAAAAATGTCAAATCATTTAAGTGTGAGTAAAATAATTTTTTTTAACGTCTTTTTGTCATTTTTATAATTTCTACAACCTACTTTGGACACAAATCCTATACATGCATATCCATCAATGTAATGCATTTAACCCCTGTTAAAGGTACATTCTGGAACCAGGTTTGTGACATTTTCGAATTCCGCTACCATTAAGGAAAAGATGACAAATTAATTTCATAAGTTATTTATCACTAAGTTTGTTTAAAAGTGGATAAGCATTGTTTCTTGAAAATTCCGTTTTGCGGCACGTGCAATAATATAAGAACTGTTTTTGGATTTTTTTAACATTAACGATCTTTCAATAATGACAAAATTCCACTTAATATTTGCTTTAATCTAACTTACATGCCGCTTTAAATCAAATACTTTGCGGTAGTGTTGCGTCTGATGAAAAGGAATCATGATTTATTAAAATAATAAATATTTGAAACAGAACAATGAAACACAATATAAGTTGACGGGGAAAAAGTTGTTCTAAAGATATAAATTCGTGATCCTTCTTTTCTCTTGATCTCGCACTGTTGCCACAACTTGCAACTAAATATTAGAAAAATTTTTAAAATACGAAATTAATTCCGAGCGAAAGAAACAGAAAATAACACTGCACGTGGTAAATGAACAAATTTTCGTTTTGCTGCAAATTATCATCTGTCCCAAATATTCGGAAATACTTTATAATTCGCAAAGAAAATAAATAAGGCTCAAAAGACAAAAGTATTATAATTTAAATTCCATAAAAGTCTCATAAAAGTAGTTTGAAAAATAATTGATTTTTCAGCAGTACTGGTAAAACAATCGAAGTAATTGCAATGCTCAATATACCTTCCAGCTATTCCAAACTACCAAATTATGGTTGATTTAAGTATAGTTACTCAGATGTTTTAACACGTGAAACTTGCCTACATATGTAAGCAAAGAAATTTCAAATAATGCATTCACTTAACTAAGATGTGGTGTATCAAATGTAAGACATCAAATTAAAATATGTTGAGCAAATCTTATGTGATACTTCAACAGACACACAGACAATGAGACACATGAGACTGACTATGAAAGCCTATGAGGTTTAGTTCCTGCAAAAAGAATGAACTTTCAGCGTAGTCTTGCACGCTTAATTTCTCTATTTCTCTGTACTTCAAAGGTGATAGTGATTTTTCCCTTCGGGTTTGATCCCGGATGGTAGCCAATAGCACGTTGTGTTGCTCCAGTGCGACGTTAATTAAAATACCTACCTAAGCTGATAGTGAGATGACTATTAAAGAAGTCGATTGTGAATTTTGGTGTGATTGTGAATGCCTTTTAAGTTCCTTTCATGTAAAAATGGCAAACTTACAGTGTATTACTGCAGCTACTGTCCATATCATTACTTTTTGACTTGTAGGAACTCTTGCACCAGGAATGCGATGTTTCCGAATTCCACCACCATCATGAAAGACTGACAAAAAATCATATTGATACGATAGCAATTTCCTTTTAAGCAAACATTCCTTTATTTTCTTTCTTTTATTTTCTTGAACATTCCATAACTCATGTGAAATAACCGCTTGTTTTAAATTAAATGTCTCCAGTGCAGACGAAACAGATTTAATCAATTATTTTTTAACAAAAATGGAAGGTCACTTTTGTAGTGTTTTTAAAAAGAAAATCAATGTTTTCAGCGAATGATTGAGTTAGTAAAGTTGCGAAAGAATAACTTCAACTCGAAAAGTAAACAATCTCTTAAGACAAAAACTTTAAACTTTTCAAAAGTCCTAATTAGAATACTTGGGCGTTGATACCGAACCATCGCCAATAGTCCTTTATGTTGCTCATTTTTACCGTATTTAGTAATAAACATACATTTTCCTGTTCACCCCTCAAAGAAACTATTGAGATACTGACTGGGAATACAAAGCTACTTTGTACAAAGAAACTTTGTCTCATTCTCGCGGCATTGCCGACTTCGCATATAAACGAGCATTGTAAAAATTGACCTTTAAAAGTAGCTAGACGTGTAAGATTTTGGAACATAAAGTTAAATAGAAAAAATTTTGTTCGAAATAAATTTAGAATTCAATCATAAAGTAGCCCCCAAACCAAATAAAATGGTGCAGTTTTGAATAAAGGACTATTTCTCTATAAGTAATGAAAAAAATTGAATGTTAACATCTAGGTTTGAAACACCACTGAGCTGATTGCACTCTAAACTTAAACCTCTAAATTAATAATTCTTAACTATGAATTAACTAATTCGTAATGGTCGAAAACATTGCTTTGAACATTAAAAGATATAGATTTTGTTTTGGGTTATTTAATAGTTTAATAAAACCCAAACAAAATCTTTCACACAATATTTATTTTGGTCAGCTGGTTATTTTGGAAGGTAGAAGAAAAAGATTGGAGAACTCATTTAATATTAGAAGCTTAACCAACTACAACTTTTGATAGATTTCACTGAAATCAATGTAATCTATGAATTTTCGTTACGTTAATACAGAAAATTAGAAACAGTAACTGTCCTTACATCCCCTTAGAAATTTAATGAAAACAGAATTTGTGATGCATCCCGATGATTATACACATGAGATGCACATTTGCTTTTACCAGACATTATTGCCTTAGTTTACACGACGGTCTTTGATTGGACCGAGTTTCGAGTTTGCAACCCTCCGGTTGCTAATCATTTGCTCTTCCAAATGGACTACTGCGGCCCTGGAAGATAGAAATAAAGGACTGAAGAACTCTTTTAACATTAGGAGCTTTACGTTTTAACCACAATTAAAAGTCTTCATATATTTCACTGAAATAAATGCATTCTAGTATAAACTTTTCTTATTTTAATACAGAAAATTAGAATACGTAATTCCTCTACAAAAATTAAATGAATGCGAATGAATTTTGTGATACAACCGGACGATCATGCAAATGAGATGCACATTTGTTAATAGCAGACATTATTGCAATTACACTTTCGGTTTGACTGTACGACTCCGGGTACAGAAAAGCAAGAGGCGTTGAACGTTCTTTTAAATGAAACATAAATTAAACGGAAATAGTTTATTTTAATGTTGCAAGAGTCAAATTACAATTAAATGGCTGTCTAGAAGTAAAGATTCAATGCGTCATCTGTTGAAGAATTAGGAACGAATACCAAATGAAGTCGAAAACTATTTTCTGGCACGGGTCCAAAACTCCGTCTTCCTGATTGCAGCTTCAGACTTATGAATTTTTTCTGTCTCGTATAAGGGTAAAGAATGTCAGGATGTGAGTGGCGCATATTTGCAAACAAACTTTGGTTGCATAGTCTAGACGGGGATCTCGTTTGCTGTGCCTTGCTTTCGTATCTAGTCATCAATTCCGAAAATGAAGTGTGGGAGACGGTGGCCCAGGTAGAAGAGCAACGGATTAGCAACCGGAGAATTGCGAGTTCGAAACTCTGTCCAGCCAATGACCGTTGTGTACACGGGGCTGCTGCAAGTTAAATCTGTGTGGTCTCAAATGTCCTAACGTTGGCGTGGTGTGGAAGTTTGAAGAGTGGGGTGCCAGTTCAGTGTTGTTCCCGTCATTTGACCGTGGTTCGAAATTACGAGGTATTGTCTTGGTTCTTTCCATTCAGGATTGATCCCGAACCTTCGCCAATAGCCCGTTGTGTTGCTCCAGTGCGACGTTAGTTAACTACCTACCTACTTTAAGTTGGAAAATCCAAAAAATTATACAGAAGTAAAAGCATCCAAAAGTGGAAGGTACAGAAAAATACCTAGTAAGTAATACATAAGTGGGATTAAATACTTAAAAATGAATATAAAAAAGAGTTTTGAAATACAGCATGATTTCCTTTCGAAGGGTTATCAAGGATAGAATTATTTAATGCATAGGGTTACAAAATGCATAGAATGTAACAAAAGAAGTACGTGCATTTGTGCGGCTTAATTTATAAAAATATATAAATATATGAAACCAAGATTTCTCATATTCGTAAGATTCTTTCAACCAATATATGGTGTTATTTAGTCATTATGTGTTTTGTGGAGTAAAAGCAACACCAACTACTCAGAAATCCCTTGACGCTATGTAGGTTAACTCAAATTATAAGCCATGGGAAAACTAAGACCGGAAACAAGTAAAAGTGTGAATGGACATTTACTGAGTTCACACTTCTATAGATCCTTCAACATTGATGAAATTTGCACTGAAATCTTTATTAATTTATACTTTTGAAGTTAAAGAAAAATATTTTAAGTATCCTAAACACTTTATGACATAGTTTGTAGCTGCTTAAAATATTCAAAATCCTTGTGAATTTCAAAGAAAAAGAGGTTACTTGCGTTTTCTTGCTCATGTAGGAATGTAAAGTAGTCAAATACAACTTAAAAAATCCTCGTAATGTATTTTAGCATGTTTGGAAGACGATTGCATTTTTCGAATATTCATATCTCATCGTATCACTTTATCAATAAACCTATATCGTTTCATAGAAAAATAATTGATGAAAAACAATTATTGTAACTAAAAATGAAAGATAAGCATAAAGATATTGGGATTACCTGAAAAAATAATAACTACGTTAACCCAATTTCCATGCAAATTAAGCGAATATCAAAAGAAATGTGACAATTTTCTGATTAAGCAGCCTCCATCATGGATGACGCCATAAAATGTACGGTATCGCTATGTCTATCCATGTCAAAATTAGTGAAATCTCTATTAAGCTTTTCTGAAAAGTTTCATGAAGATCGGTCAATTATTAGCAGAGATATGTGCTGTTTTGCGATTAAAAATCCATCATATTGGATGACGCCACATCCGGGAAACGTCCAAGATGGCGGATGTCCACCCAGGTCAAAAATACTTTCTAAGACACATACTAAGCATTTCTGAAAAAATTCTTATCCAAACCTTCTTCCAACAAAACCTTAGTCCGATCCAAGTTTATTAATCATATGTGAGAGATTTTCTTTTCCAAGCAAAATTCCTAAACCTTCTCGATGAATAACAGAACATTTTTTCGTGTCTGTAGGCATTTGTTAAATACCACCACTAGAAAAAGGGTAGAATAAATATCGGATAATTTTTTACGTTTTAGGGCCTGAGTATAAGCCAAGTACATTAAAAATCTTTTTCATTTCAGTACATCAGCGTCCCTATATATCGATTAATCTATAAAAAACCATCTCCAATCCAAATGCTGTATCTAACCAAGTTCTCAATAACGAATGTGTCATCGATTTGGAGAGAAATGACAGATGGACATGTGGTTTATTCGACCGTGGTCTTTTGGAAGAAATGATATCTGATAGTTATTCGCGATAAAGATGGTAGGGTATTTTTGCTTTTCTTGTGTTATGATATATTGATGAGCTATATCTTATAGAAGTATGTGGTAGCAGGAAACGTTTCGTCTATTCGGAAGAGTATTGCTTACGAGAGTTACAGGACGTTTGCCTATTTTGTGTGTTGATTGTTTGTGTATGTGACAGAAAAATTCATGAAACATCATAACATATTGATAGAATTAAAAACGAATAAATTCATCTTTCAAAACCAACGGTAACTTAAATGTATACTGATATTCACTGAAAATTTCATAGAAGAGATATAAAAGTAGAGTGAGTAATTGTAACCGGTTTTATGTATGCAGGATGCGACGAAAGCTAGTTGTTACGTGACCTTTAGACTACTTTCGGGTGGAAAAGAACATTTATCATACTGATTGGGCCGCCGATTTCGCCAATTTTGTCGCAATTCTGTAGAAATGCTCATTCACAAATCTACCCTGACATAAAATGGTATATCACCAAACGAGGTGATAAAATGCCAAATCAGCCAGCAAAGTTAATTTCTCACAGAGCAGTCACATGACTTCTAGTCGACAGGTTGGACACACTTTTCGAAGCTCTTCTCAATAGCAATGTTCAGGTTACTTCTATTTCACGTCCATGGGAAAATGCCAACACCAACAAAGACTTTATTTACAGCAATGAAATTCAATTGGCATGTACATTGCATAAACAATTGAAATTAAAGAAATATAAATCGAAAAGGACAAACTGAAATCAGTAATTTATGTATCCACTTTTAGCAGCTATAACTACTTGCACACGGCGTGATATGGACCCATAAAGATACAGCATGGCTCCAGAATTGTGACTCCAGGTGATGTCAAACGTATCAATTTTAAACTTCTTGTTATCATTGTGTTCGTCTTGAACTGCTCTTTGAACCTGTTTACGTCTCCTATGACGCAATTGAAATTTAGTGTGATATTTTGGCTTCATAGTGAAATCTTCGACAAATCGTCAGTTTCCACTGCACACAATTTTCCCACAAATGGATTAAACTGTCAACTAGTCAAGTGGAATTGTAGAACTCGTCGTTCTCTTCAATTTAAGCACACACTCGAGACGACCCGTAGGTTAGAACTAAAATTACAGCGATTAAACAGACCGCCAGCGTATGCCCAAAATGTGACTAATTTCCCCCACCACGCGGTGCAAAAGTCAGAGGAGGGAGTGGATTAGTGATTATCCTGGTCGACGTGGCTCACTTCCTCTACACGTTGGTAGGTCATTTATTCCCATAGTCTGATTCCCATGGAGTTATAGGACTTTGAGATACAACACTTTTCGTGACACACAAGTTTCTGCCGATGACCTCCATACCGATTTTAAAGACGTATTCATGTCAAAACCGCGCAAATAGACTGAGTCATAAGCGATTTGATTAGTATTAAACTTGTCAAGCATGTAGCATCGTGTCTTTTCGCTTCTTGTGTGTCGTATTGCATTATTCTTTGTGTGTCGTTATGTGATATTTGATAAATGTGTCGTGCCACAAAAATAGCTCTTGCATCGTTTCTAGGAACCCCACACATTTTACAGTAATATTACAAATCATTAGAATCTGTGTAACATATTCTTAGATTCGTATCCTCTCCAAACAATTATATCATATAAATCAAACCGTGCGCTGAGCGGATATCCAATAAATGACACACGGTAGAATGATGTATATAGATAATCTCACTGGGCACACCTCCATAGTTTCGGTACGGAAACGGAATATGTAAGCATATTTAGGATACTCTAAATTTACATCTTGGCTGATAGCAAACTCTACTAAGATGCTCGAATGAGCTCACCATTCTACAAAAACTTTTCAGGAGTCTGATGACGAGAGGTAATGATAAATCTCCAAAATAAAAATAAAAACGTAGAAAAGATAATGTAAGCAAAAGCTAAAATAGGTCAAAACCAAGTCAAAACTACCGAAACGCCTTCGAACAAATGAACCTGAAGTCAGTGTGAAGTGGACATTCAGATACTATATGTGGTAACGTAACTGAAGTATGCTGTACTCTATTGAAAATAAGAATTAACAAAAGTTAAAGTACACGAAATCTCTGCTTAATATCTTGATCAATTTTCTTTCACATTGAGGTGTACAGATGGATGATTACATACTTTATAAAGGAATTTAAATCAATATGAAATGTTCGTAACGACATTACCATCAAATAGAAATAAGCAAAAAAATAATAACTGTTCTGCTGGTGATATGTGAAGTCTTCAAGTATTGTTTAATTATCATTACCACATCGCGAATTTTCTTCTTTAATCCTCCTGGTGCTTGTCTCTATGATGTTTCACGCCATTAGCAAAACTGACCAGGTCCTTGGTGGACTATCCATCAAGATTTCGTCTTTCTTCGTCTATAGAGGAAAACTGACCAGATCTTGATCTCGTCATCATAAAAAACCCCATCAATATCTTGATGACGAGATATCTCGTCATCAGCAAAATTTGTCAGATCTTGATGGACGAGATATATCGTCTAAGATCTGGTCAATTTTGCTAAGGACATGATATCTCGCCGAGAAAAACTCCCCAACCAAGGGGAATGAAGAACCAAGTAGAAGAAACAAATTGTAACTTGAACAGAACTGGTGACAGTTTAGAACAGGTTTTCGCATCAGAGGATGGACACTGCATGGCAGTTTTCGACTCGAAGATAAACCATCAAAAGGGTTAAAACAAAATTCGCTTTAACCCGGCAGTACTCGCGCTGAGTGGCTACACACCCCATGGATCTTTCTCTCTCCCTCTGAAATGAATTCGTACTGAAATTCTATTCATGACAGAAATCTTATCTTATCAGTAACTAAGCTTAGGAATGTCACCTTTGATAAATAAATGGTTTGAATACCCTTACTTTGTTGGCAAGAAAGAGTTTCTTGACCAATGGTAGCCAGATCCGCACACGGGCTTCCCATTTTTCGTTTCTATCTCTCTTATACATGCCTTTCTATGCAAGTGCTGAGGTTTCTATGAGAGTGCCAGTGGATTTTATCTAGATATTTCTACATCACAGTGTCTCTCCTAATAGGTCTTTATATTTTTAAAGTTACCTCAGATTTGTTAGCATTTATGATATTCCGAAAAGAAGTGAAACTGACAAAATAGCAGTAATTTGATATTTATTGGATAGTTTCAATATGTAAAGATGCATTCACCGTTCGAGAATAGGTTTTTCGAATATGTCGAGAACGATTTAAAACTGACGAAAGGCTGAAAGGATTTTAGACTGACGTACAAACTTTAGGAATACCATTATTTTTAAAGGCTACAACCTCAAAATTAAACAAAACAGACTTTGTGGAATAGCATAACCTATGACATTCAGTAGAAAGCTGATGCATATTCATATTTTGGAATCGTGACGACAGTGGTTCAACATAGGAATGGATTCTTCTACCACCGGAATTCATCTGAGTCCTTATTCTCTGCATTCAAACTCGGTGCAAAGCCTGTATCAGTGGTCTAGATAGTTATACAGCCTACACAGGACAGCCTCCGCTATTTTTTATGCTTACAGTTACCCTTATTTCTCTTGGCACCCGGTGCAGTGTCGTCACTTTAGATCAAATACTTTTTACTGTTAGCTTCTGTTCTTGTGGTCGTTTTATTTTTTCCGCATCAGTTCGGTAACTCTCGAGGTATCTTTCGTATAATAACATTGTGATTTCCCCACAACCAGATCACTTCGCTGCAAAATAGCAACTGAAAACCTTTTTGTTCCTTAAGTTTTGTATGCCAGTTTATGTGCGTTAGGCAATATATCGCTGAGAAACTTGCTGAAGAAAGAATAATACCGCACTAGTTGACTTCCCTGTTTTTACACTTTCCAAATGGAAGTTTTAATCATCTGAGCGTGCTTCAAAATCACAAGGTGTTGTCCGCTCATCTTTCTCTTCGAGATTGATCGCGGACTGTCACCAATAAGATGTTGTGTTGCTTCAGTCATAGACGTGAAATATAAGTTGAATGAGCATTGCTATTGAAAGGATCAAAAAGTGTGACTAACACGTCGACTAATAGTCACGTGATTACTCATTGAAAAATTGACTTGGTTGGTCGATTTGGTATCTTATCATCTCGTTTGGAGAAAAAAATCTTATGACAGGGTAAATGTGGGAATGCGCATTTCTAGAGTGGAGGCAAAAGTGGTGAAATCGCCAAAGTTTACTACTGTCAGATGATCAGTCGATGAACCAATCAGATGATGAATCAATGGATGGGTGTCTCGTTCCGTGGTTCAATCATATGATGAATGTTAAGTTCTACCCAGCAGGCGAAAGTAGTCTAATGGTCACGTTACTACTAGTTTTAGTCACATGATCCTGGGCACATAAAAAGGTTACCTTTGCTCACTCTATTTTTATATTTCTTCCACGGCTCCAATGTGACGTTAATTCAACTACAATACCTACTTACAAAATAGATATTTATTCAGAAAGGCAACCTAGTGGTTCCTTTTAATTTAGCAAATCTGCAATTGAAATTGTAAAAGGAGTATGCTCTCCATTGTATGGCTTTAGGCTGATAAAATAAATGGCATATGCGCATCCACAAGAAAAAATTAATTTAAGGTATTAAATTTTAATTATTCCAATCGTCGATACTTATGACAGATATAATTATTTTTTGAAAACACATCCGAAGTAATTTTAGAATGGAAATACAACTGATTTAATGAGAAGCATTTTCTGTAAAGCTAAAACATATAGGTGGTGTATGTTTCTGAGGTGATACGTGCTCCTGTACGTATTCTGAACGTGTAGGCAGTTGGCTAGTTTTTAGAATATGATTTCAGCACCTCACCTGCAAGAATTCCAAAGAACAAATTTCGAATTGATATATGATAATTGATTGGCCACAATCAATTAGATTAAGCCCCAAGCGTTGCCAAAACGGTGATAAACTATTATTCGTTTTTAGTTAACCTCGATATGTATCATGCGATATCATTTACACAAAAGTAAAATCTCCGTAGACCGTATGATTTGTTTGTTTACACTGAAAATCTATTTCATATGTAGTAAGGTAATCATAGCTCTTGGGGAGATCAGCGTGTTTCTCACTAGACTTGCAACCTGCAAGTTGTAGGCGGCGCGAATTCGATTCCACCCTGAGTGTATCTCTCTCTTTGTCAGTAAAACCTTTCCTTTTGTGTGCATGATTGTTTACATTGTCTTGTGTTGCCACAACTGGGCCAAATATGGCTTTTACGCCATAAAACCCAACCAACCATAGCACATGGGATGCATACTACTCCATGTGAGCGATAACGCAGGTTCGCTGGGTTAAACATAAATTTGATAATTTATAGGTACAGAAAATTTTTAATCTCAGAGAATACTAGAGATATTTACGTAGCAAAAATAAAATTTACTCTTCTTATGTGTAGAATATCTGTTACGAAATATATATTTAAAATTATAGGATTAAGATTACCTTTATTCGTCTTAAGCAAAGTTTTGAATTTAAAATAGAACTATGTCCAACTGGTGTACTAAAATGCCTCATAAGAAACTTGAATATTCCTACTTGTAGAAAATTCGTATTGATACCGTAAACACGTTTTTCACATTTGATAACTAAAAGCTTGGGAGAATCTGAGTCATTTTACCCGCACAGACGAAGTTACGTCTCTTTTCGGAAACTCTCAGAAACTGAAAAATATCCTGTGATTAAGAACATAACTTTATATTCTGTAGGTTTATACAAATTTAAAAAACATACATTTCGAAAGTAAAATAATGCTTTCAAAACAAATTACTCGCATGCATTTACTTGTAATTGCAATTGATTAAAGATTTAGTTTCTTATGATCGTAATTCTATTTACCTTCGAAACCATAAAAAATGTTCAATGATGTGTCGAATAATAATTTTGTTTCTTTAATTCTATACTCCTTGGTAGAAAAAGCGAAATGAGATTATTTCGAGTTAACAATAATCACTTTAAGATAATGAAAGTTATAATAGTAAAAAAGTGTCTATGTAAAGTAATAAAAACAGTAGAAAAAATTTAGTAAATCAGGTGTTATCAAAAATTTCCAGAATGGATATGGGATCTTTTTTTACCAAGGTACAGAATTATCTTTACAGTTTGTAAAATATTTGTGTTTTAATTTGAGCCAAAGAGCTATGCAAACAAATTGCATGCAATTGCTATATTTATACGTAATCAAATACATATTTGCCAATCTATCAACTTAATTTTATGACACTTAAATTATTTTTTCATTTTTCTATGAAAAAATTAAAAACGTTTCTGATCAATTTCTTAAGTTTAAGGAAGGTGAATAATTTTGCTAGCATCAGAATTTTCAATACATTTATATTTAAATATTCTGAGAAGATTTGATTTTATTTCGGCGGAAAAAAAGAATTTTGTATTTTTCACGAAATTTTTTTAGGGTTATAAGAACATCTGCGCCAAATTTCAAGTAAAATTTCTCAAAATTGGCTCAGTTATAACCCATGAACAGAAGTGCGCAGATGTAGGATTTGGAGCGGGAGCCACTTCATAAAAACGTAAATTCTATTAAGCCAATTTTCAACGATTTTTCAACGAAAAATAATCACCCTGGATGGCATTGATTTAGCAGATTAGATGAAAAATTCCATAAATACTGAATGCTTCCGTTAACTATTCTGAAATTTTAAACTCGTAACTAAATTAAGTAAGAGAACCATCTAGATTGAAAAGGTAGGTAGGTAGTCAATTAACGTCACACTAGAGCAATTTAACGGGCTATAGATGACGTTACGGGATCAATCCCTAAGGGAAAGATCCAATGGCAACGCCTGGTAATTTTGAACCACAGTCAGATGACGAGGTCAACACCTAAGCTGGCACCCCACTCTCAAAACTTCCACACCACACTAACTTGAGGACATGCGAGGACACGACAAATTTAACGTGCACCAGACCCCGTATATACGACGACCTTTGGCTGGACCAAATTTCGAACTCGTAACCCTCCGTTTGCTAATCCCTTGCTGCCAACTGGGCTACTGTGGTCCACTTTAAAAAGAATGTGTAGAATCATAAATTATTCTTGTGATTAATGTAATATCTTTCAAGAGAAACTAACTAGTATCAACAGATATACACAGAAAACAAATAAAATGCATATATCTTTTTGCAAAACTAGCTTCCAGATAGACAAGATTAAATATTTTATCATAATTGATAAGAAAAATTTAGGTAAGTTTTACGCGAACAATTATTTATCACGAATTATGACAAGAGTAAACATGTTGATACTTATCCACGAAAAGCATTTAATACAAGAAAGAATCTTTTTAAAGAATTTAAAACTGACTTTATAAAAATAATTATTCAATAATGCAGATGATAGGTATTGTGTGAACCGTTCTTTATTTAACTCTGCCTCTTTGAATACCCGCATTAAAATTCCCGAATCAATCCAATTATCCTTTAATCTACTGAAGATATTTCTGAATGCTGCTTTCATTATAATCATGTAAAACGGATTCTCTTCTCATATATTCCTAACAAGATCTGAGATTTGCGTAAGTCATTCTCCTTTTCTTCAGTGTTCATTGAAGTCGTCAGGATTTTAATTGGATGATCTTATAAAGGATTCGTGACAAAATATTGAGCAATCAAATAACTTTACCTCACACTAAAGAGCTTACACTGAAAGTCGAAAAGACTGAATATTTGATCATGCTAATTGTAATCTTAAAAAGAGATTCGGCTAAGTGCGTTTTGCTAGAAGTAATTTGTTAAGAAATATATAAATTTAATTAGCGAATCTTCTATTATGTAAGATAAGTCCCTAAAATAACTGATTCTACTTAGTGTTATAACACATGATCTAAATCGAATTGGATATATTGCAAGATATGCAAAGCGAATTGTGCAAGAAAAATGTCACATTTCACCACCAGGTGGAAATTTTAATAGTACATAAGCTACAAAAGAACTAAGTAAAAATAAGTAACACAATTACAATGAAGTAGACGGACCATGTGGGGGGGTCGTAGCAATACCTCAGAAGTGAAGGTCACATGGGATTGGGAGTCGATTTGGGCCGATTGGCTATCGAAGAGCAAACAATTGTCTTTCATCGCACTTGTCAATTAGGATTCGTGCTTTCTTCCATTACCACGTGACCCTCACCTGGAGATTTTCAAATCCAGCGATTGCTTTGGTTGTTTTCGGGTTTTATGCCACAGGGGCCATATTTGGTCAAGATGCGCCAAACACAAGACATACAGCACAATGAGGAAGGACGAAAAAAATCAAAATGCAGAGAGGTAGGTGAGGGTAAAAATGAAAGGATGGAAAAGTCACTCGGGTACTTCAGGGTTGGGATACCCTTAGACACCTAAAGAATACGTACACCTGAGGGCCGAATGATTGGGAGGAATAGAAAAAACTGCACACAAGCTCCATTCCTTTCATTATTCAGTTTTCTTCATCGGGTTTAATTAGCAGGTCGATATAGACTGAAGTGCTAAAAAATTGTTAAATCCATCTAATACTTGGTAGACCTCCCAATGGAACGTAGAACAAAAACATGATAAATACTTCTATACCCACAGGCACAGGGTGCCCATTTTATTCGCCTCTTGCAATATACATGAGATAAATCGGAACCATTCTTTGATCCCGGTCATCACACAGGATAAAAAGTTATTGTTTTACAATAAAAAGTTTGTTATAAGCATACAAACTAAAACTCTTAGTCTCCGGTAATTGAGAAAACTGACATCACATTCGACACTTAAGGCAACCTATTCTCTAGAGAAAAATGTATGTTAAACCAGAGAAAATGTTAGACGAAAACATAACTTCTCGAACGAGCTTGATAAGCCTTTTGGAGGTAGAAAGCTATGAAAATGATATGATGGTTTGCAATCAAGAGATTATAGGTGGTATCAAGACAAAGGATACGCTTTATTTTGTCTCATGGTGCACAGGCGTAAGCTATCTTCTTTTGTAACATATTCTGATGTCTTCAGCACTTTTTTATATTTATATCATTTCTGATTGTTAGAATTATTATCAGGAGTGTGATTTGAAAACTAGAAGTTTTAATATGTCTGGTAAGTTTGCGAAGAATTACTTAAGGAATCTAATGCTGTCTTTGGTAGCAAGGCTTTCTGTTGAAGACATGTACAACTTCGTCGTTTATCATTTTTGACGTATAGCCTCTTGTTGCTACAGCTTCAATCGAGGGTTTTTTCGTCACGAAAACTCGTAAAAAACTTATAAACTATTTTATTCAGTCTTAGAAACCTAAATTTCGTTAATGCTTATTTCAAATAATTACGGTCAGTTAGCTGCTAATACCGAGTTTATAAAGCAGAATAGTGAATAGCATGAAAACGTTTTCGCAACTAATTATTTCTCTCTATTCTAAGCAAGTCTACTCTAATTAAGAACATGATTCAGTACAAGGGTACTCCATACGTTTGCTGTAGCCTTTATAGTAATTACTACCAAGGTCTCTCACGGATTACCATCTAATTTCCGTTTCTAACCCTAATGGTAGTTGTCTCGACGAGGTATCTCGTCATTAGCAAACCTGATCAGATCTTGATTGAAGAAATATCTCGTTATTAAAAAAACTGACCAGATCTTGATCGAAGAAATATCTCGTTATTAAAAAAACTGATCAGATCTTGATTGAAGAAATATCTCGTTATTAAAAAACTGACCAGATCTTGATTGAAGAAATATTTCGTTATTAAAAAAACTGACCAGATCTTGATCTCGTCATCATCAAAACATTGTCAATACCTTAATTACGAGGTATCTTGTCTCTCTCTCTCAATCAAAATTGATCAGATCTTGATGGGGACGAGACATCTCGTTGAAACCACTTGGGGGGTTAAAATTGAAGGGAAACCACTTGGCGGGCCATGCTGAAATTCCTTCATAATTTTTTTACTAAGAATATTGTAATAAAGAAACACATATTGAATCATCATGATCTGAATTTACAGTTGCGGTAGGAAGTGTTTATGAAGACAATTTTTTCTATAAACTTCTTAATGCCACTAAATAATATTTGGTGGCATTAAGAACACGTATATGTCACCAGTAAATCATAATGAACAATAAAATAAAGCATACAAATATAACTTTATTAAAAATGAATAGTAAGCGAAACTCTCTCTACGAGATACTACAGCTTGTAAATAAGTAGGGAAAGTTTAAACAAAGCGAGTCAACTATAGTAAAATGTATGTAACGTAACATAAGACAATACAATATGCGTGAGTGTCACCATGTCTATGAAATCCTATAAAATTAAAGACCGCGGTAGCCCGGTTGGAAGAGTAGCGGTTTTTGAAACGTCAAAGTTGTGAGTTTGAAACTGATCAAATGAAACACCATTATTATGTGGTGGCTGGAGGACGTTAAATCTATCTCAAATATTTTCACGTTGGAGTGGTGTGGAAGTTTGGAGAGCGGAGTACCATCTCAGGTGTTGACCTCGTCATCTCACCGTGGTTCAAAATTACGAGGTGTTGTCCTCTAATATTTCCTTTTGGGAATGATGATTTTGAACCAAGATCAGATGACGAGGTCAGCACCTGAGCTGATACCGCTCTCTCCAAACTTCCACACGACGCTAACATGAAGACATTGGAAGGATCCTTTCCCTTTGGGATTGATCCCGGACAGTCGCTAATAGCCCGTTGTGTTGCTCCAATGCGACGTTAGTTCAACTACCTACCTATGAAATTAAATTTGAAAACAATTTCGAAAAGATGAGCCAAATTTGAAAATTTCTCATAGATATGCCACAAAAAACTGTGCTCTAGATTGTCAAATTTTTCATGTTGTGGGTCTCGATTGTTTTATTTTTCTAAATAAAAAGTGACTATCATTTGTAGTTTGTTTCAAAAATAGGGGAGATTAACCCACTTGGTGGTTGTCTCGACGAGGTATGTCGTTATTACCAAAACTGACCGGATCTTCATGGTCAAGGTATTTCGTCATTAAAATTTTACACCTGATTTTGATCTCGTCATCATAAAAAATGGCAATATATTCATCATTTGAAATTCAGTCAGAATTCATGATGCGAGTTATCTCAGTGGAAGAAAAATTGGTCAGTGGCCCGACCAATGATGGACGAGATATCTCGTCGAAACCACTTCGAGAGTTAAAACCATACCCTAAGCTAATATGCAAAACTGCAGTTCAGTGAGTAACTACACCCTTTCCGTTAATTATGATGCCTTAATTTTAAAAAATATCTATCAAACCGTGAAGTTCTATTTTAAAAAGTAAGGAGTGTAATACCAAACCAAAAGCTGAAGAGCGCAACTGCGGTCCAGAGAATAATTCCCTCCACCTCTGTAAACACCTCTCAATTACCTCTACACATGTTGACAAAATGATTAGAAGTAATGTGTTGCAGTTTGAGATAAAATTCTTCAGTCATAATTATAGAATTTTGCCTTGATGTCTGCCTCCAGTTAGATGCCGAACCTTACCTCTTCGGAATCTAACAGGCATGGAATTTTTGTCAGACTTTTCTCCGCCTACTACATCTACACTTTGAATAAAATGAACGGGATTGTACTTCAAAATAGCGGATAGCGTACGGCCAAACCAAAAGTTAATATACGCAATTTCAGTTCATCGAGTAATTGCGTCCACACTAATCAGCACCTCGATGCATGTTGGGAAACGTTTAGAAATTAATGTGTTACAAGTTACAGGACAATAAATTGTTATCCTTTTAAGAATATTCTCTAAACTTTTTTTCGCATGTTGTCAAATTTTTAAATTTTATTAATTCTATTTTCATCGCTCAGTCTGAAAAACAACAATTAAATGAATATTATACTTCGAAATAGTGGATAGCGTACTGCCAAACCAAAAGCTAATGTATGCAATTCCATTTCATCGAGTAATTGCGTCTACCCTAATCAGCACCTCTCAATTATCCGAACGCATGCTGACAAACGTATAGAACTCTCTAATGCATTACAAGCTGATCCGAAACTCGTTGGTCATAATCCCACAGGATGAGATCTAATCTCGCACCTTCGATGTCTACTGAACTTGAAAGTGAGGCGTGAAAACGATTGATCGCTCCCTAGTGTTTGCACCAATCTGGTGGAGTTAATGAATGGAGCCAATGGCATGAAGACAGCTGTTTCAACTGCTCGTATAATTCCAGGTTGAAATGTTACTCTCCAAACCTGAAACGTTAAGCGCTGTTTGCAGAGGTATCGGAGGGAATATGTATGCGAGGACACGTTTAGACGAAACAATTAGGAAATTCCATAATGGGGACGTATTTACAATCGACGATGGGTTAGTATTGTCGTGAGAAGCAATGGGAAGCCTAATTACATATTATGGTTAAGACAATGAGAATGTGAGTGCGAAAAGGTTAAAACAATGTCATCAGAATTAGATGGTTTTCTGTGTCTGATTAGCTTACATCTCTAACTATATGAAATAGTTCCCCGTAGATGTTTGTTCGGACTAACCTTAATAACCACAGGGCAGAATTTGATGTGGTTTTCACCACTCTATAGAGAATTTTTAAGAAAATTTTAAATTTACAAAATAGAAATCTATGGCAAAAGGAAGTCAAGCAGTTTTAATGCATTTTGAATTTCGGAATTTCGTAGAAGAATTTGATGTGGTTTTCACACTCTATAGAGAATTTTTAAGAAAATTTTAAATTTACGAAATAGGTGGTAAAAAGGTAAATAATAGGTAAAAATCTATGGCAAAAGGAAGTCAAGCAGTTTCAATGCATTTTGAATTTCGGAATTTCGTACAACACTCTATAGAGAATTTTTAAGAAAATTTTAAATTTACGAAATAGAAATCTATGGCAAAAGGAAGTCAAGCAGTTTTAATGCATTTTGAATTTCGGAATTTCGTAGAAGAATTTGATGTGGTTTTCACACTCTATAGAGAATTTTTAAGAAAATTTTAAATTTACGAAATAGAAATCTATGGCAAAAGGAAGTCAAGCAGTTTTGATGCATTTTGAATTTCGGAATTTCGTACACCACTCTATAGAGAATTTTTAAGAAAATTTTAAATTTACGAAATAGAAATCTATGGCAAAAGGAAGTCAAGCAGTTTTGATGCATTTTGAATTTCGGAATTTCGTAGAAGAATTTGATGTGTTTTTCACACTCTATAGAGAATTTTTAAGAAAATTTTAAATTTACGAAATCTATGGCAAAAGGAAGTCAAGCAGTTTTGATGCATTTTGAATTTCGGAATTTCGTAGAACAATTGTTGAGAAAAGTTTAAATGTATGAAATAGTAGTCTGCTCGAAAGGGAACCTAGCAGTTTTGATTTATTTTGATGCAGTTTTTATGTTTAAATGTATGAAATATTAAACTATGACAAAAGGGAGATAGAGGTCGATAAACAGCACCTTTCAAGCGCTTTCTTGGTTTACGCTATGTATGACCCGAGAAGCATGATCCAGTGTGGGAGTATACACAACGCTCGTTCATTGTAAATGTGTCTGTTGTTGTATGGAAACTACTTCTGTTTTGGGGGTGCTCTTTAATTATATTTTAAATATTGTATTGCCATTAATTCCAAGACGGGATGACGGCTTGGGTGGCCCAGTTGTTAGAGTCGCGGATTATCAACCGGACGACTGTGAGTTAGAAACTCGATCAAATCAAACACCGTCATGCACGTGGAGACTAGTGCACATTAAATCTGTCGTGGCCTCAAATGTTCTCACTTTGCCGTGGTGTGAAGTTTTGAGAGAGGGGTGCCAACTCAGATGTTGGCGTTATCTGGCGGTGGTTCAAAATGACTAGGCATCGTCCTCAGACCTTTCGATACTGGATTAATATCGTCCCCAATAGCCGATTGTATTGCTCCAGTGCAAAGTAAATTCAACTATACCTCGACAAATATTATGTTTCTGTTATGTTTTTGTGAATTGAAAACTCATTTGCAAAGGTAGGTTGGATGATAGGTTGTTCAATTAACCTCGCACTAGAGCAACATGACGGGATATTGGTGAAGGTACGGAATCAGACATCATGGGAAAGACTGAGGACATCAAGTATTTTGAACTACGGTCAGGTAACGGGGACACACCTGAGCTGGCAACCTACTCTCCAAACTTCCACACCAAGCCAAGGTATAATTCGCAAAGGAACTATATTCTTTAATTAACGTATAAGGAATTCAGATTACATACGAACTTTCGAGATGACGGCCAAGTGTCAACTGAATTTATATGACGCCATCCGTTACATACAGTTCTAATTGGAAACTGATTCTTTCAAACTTCCAGTTAAAGAATCATTGAAATTAAATTCTGATCACTCCCGGAATCGAACTCCACAACTTTTGACAGTACGGAATTTGAACTCTTCAGTTCCTACACAAATTAAGTGTATATAAATTATTATGTGGCCGCAGTAGCTCAGGTGGTCGAGTCACATATTTGCATCCAGAGGGTTGCGAGTTTGAAACTCAATCCAACCAAAAACCGTCGTGTACATGGCGGCTGGGGCACGTTAGATTTGTCGAGGGCTCAATTGTCCTCACGTTGTCGTTTTGTGGAGGTTTAGAGAGTAGGGTGCCAGCTCATATGTTGAGACATCTGACAGTATTTAAAAATTACGAGGTGTTGTCCTCGGAACTTTCCCATATCTACAAATCTAATCAACGCTTCTGTCATCTGTTAGAGGTAACCACACTCCATATTGAAGCTGCTTACACATTCAACTCAGGTATCCTACTTTGGGGCAAGTTCCTGCATCATTGAATTTTCAACTAAAAAATAAATCTCGTGATACTATTTTTATGTTATTCGATCAGCGGTAACTTAATTCATTCGTATAATTCTACCTATCAGACTTTTAATTATCACTACTTTTCTCACTTTTCCTTAATTTATGAAGATCAGTGTAATACTAAATGAAATAAAAAAATTAAATAATGCAACGTTAAGTTCGTGTTTCAGTAGATATTGATAACAATCGCATGGTTAAACATCCTGGTGATTGTCTTGACGAGGTATCTCGTCATTAGAAAAGAGGTATCTCGTCATTAGGAAAACTGATCAGGTCTTGCTAGACGAGATATCTCGTCATTAGAAGAAAGCGCTATCACTATCATTAGAAGGAAACTGACCGGATATTGATCTCGTCATCATAAAAAAATCGGAAAATCTTGATGACGAGATATCTCGTCATTAGAAAAACTGGTGAGATTTTGATGGACGAGATATCTTGTAGGAGAGTTAAAAGTTAAGTGAACTTAGAATTCATTGAACTTCGAGACTTTGAACAACAGCAAATAGTCTTCAAACAAGTGAATGTGATGAAATGTGGGATTTCGACTTTTAAGCCAAAAGCTACTCCTTTTTGTAAAAATTAACATTTTGAAATTTTCAATAACTCCTATCAGGAGTTATAAATTATAGTTTTTAAAAAGCAAATTTAAATTTGCATAAATAAATTTACACTGATAAATATAATTCACAGTTTATTACTGAAAATATGTTGCTCTTCAGTTATATTATTATGCACTACGCAATTTTAAATCAATCCTTGGATCTAATCCCTTCATTAAATGAAGTCTGTTTATTTATAGGGACTTTTGTAACGAAGAAGCTAATGGAAAAATCAGCTCATTTCCTATTCACTACAAACAACGAGAAAAATGAAACCGATGCTATTGATTCTACTTAATAGTTGAAATCAACAGATTCAAGACTTTTCTCTGAAAAGAACTTTAATGCATTCTTGTAACATGCATTGTCTGGAAACGGTAAAACGAACTAACAGTAACGCAAAAAGCATGCATTGAGAGAGCACTGCATGTATAAAAACCTTTGAGGGACTTAATAGCACCCATTAACCAAGAACAAATTAAAAGATGTTTAATCATCTTGTTTTGTATTTCGTAAAAGATAGGGGATGTTTTTAAAGCTATAGTAATTTAAACCAAAGAGAGCAAAAAGCAACACAGCTTGTAGATAGTATATATGGGCAATTCCATGTGACTCACGTTACAATCAGACATCAATTATCATTATTAAATTTAATAAAGAATGAATTAAGATTACTGAGAACAAAATTTGGTTTACGAACTCACTGATATATCCCTAAAGCATCTGTCATAATTTAGAACTTTAGTGTGAATTGAGTTTCTCCAATGGCAACATTCCAGACTGACTCATTTTACAAAAAGAGACACAAATTTTTTAGACTTTCAAAATGACAGTTTTTCTCCTCTAAAATAAATTAATAGTAAAAAAGAATTTCAATGCTTCATTGAGAGTACTAGGTCATGTCAAACCTAAAAATGAAATTGTTGAATTAATTAATAAAATACATTGCTTTTTTGTGACCCATGTTACATACTATTGTGACTCACGTTACATTTATGAATTCTGAGGACTGAATGCTTATTAATAACATTATTGAAATTTTAATCTGGGCTAAAATCAAGTTTATATATATATTTAAGAATAATTGCTTATTAATGAGAGAAATTGCAATTTAAAAAAATTAAATAATTTTCTCTAAACATATTTATGTACATTAAAAATGCGAAGTGAATTATTTTGATTGAAAATTGTTTGAACATTAAATAAAAAATGTCGTTACGATATTTTTAATAACGAACAATATACACTACTGTTTGTGAAAATTGCAACACCATGAAGGAATCATGCAAATTAAATTAAACTTGCAGGAAATGCAAACAGGTTAGGATATGCAAATGATTAGAATTACAAAGCGATCACGCATGTGTGGTCCACGAGAAACACCCTCTAAACTTCCAAGTGAGCCGTGAATAAAAAGCACTGTAAAGGTGCGTTAAAATGTGTGTATCGTCGTTTGACTGTTGTAAATTGTTGATTAGAAGTCAATATGCCTCGCCAAAAACGCAGAGTGCCATACGAGCAACTAACGGAGTTCGAACGGGGCCGCATGATCGGCCTCCGTGAGGGTGGACTTTAGTATCGTGAAATCGCCACTCGCACGGGGCGTAATGCCACAACAGTGATGCGTGTGTGGAAGAGATTGACCATGGAGAGCCGGATAAGTCGAAATCCCCGCAGTGGGCCACGCATGTCACTACGGGACGACACCACCATATGATTTCACCACGGGACGACAGACACCTCATCCGCATGGCGGTGGCGGACCGTACAGCGTCCTCTCGTGCGTTGGCACAACATTGGAGCACGTCTACAGGTGTGTCATTGTCTGCCCCCACGGTTCGTCGACGTCTGCTGCGCCACGGGCTATGCGCAAGGATTCCTTTGACGCTGAACCACCGACGCCTCCGGCTACAATGGGCTTACCAACACAGCCAATGACGTGCCGATTGGCAGCAAGTCGTTTTCTCAGATGAGTCCCGCTACAATCTCGACTATAACGATGGACGCGTACTCGTTAGACGCGCCACAGATGTGAACGCTTTCTCCCGGAGTGTCTTATTTAGCGTCATCCTGTACGAACGCCTTGTATTTCAGCAAGACAATGCCCGTCCACATGTTGCTAGGAATGTACAAGCCTTCTTCATTGCACGATAGGTTCCGCTTCTTCCATGGCCTGCACGTTCCCCGGATATGTCGCATTTGAGCATGTCTGGGATTACATTGTATGGCGACTCGCTCGTATCGCTCGTCGGCCAGAGAGTACGGCTGAAGTTTGGCATCAGATAGAGGTCATCTGGAATGCCAGTCCTCAGCATGACATTCAGAATCTGTGTGATTCCATGCCACGACGTGTACAGGCTCTCATCGCTGCGTGTGGCGGCTGTACAATATATTGATTTTCGGCGTTATTTTTGTTTTATTGCTCTGTAAATTTGATCGTTTATTTAAACCACTATAAGTAATACATGGAATAAATTTCATTTATTTCTGATGATTCTTTCATAGTGTTGCACAAACACTAGTGTACTAAAGCCATTTCAAATCATAAATGGTAATGAATAATAATGAATGAAAAATTTCTCAGTTGGCGCCATAGCAATGAATTCAATTTCATTATGGTAATGGGGGCCACGGTAGCCCGGTTGGAAGAGTAAAGGATTAGCAACCGGAGGGTTGCGAGTTCAAATCCAACCCAAGAACGACGTGTACAAAGGGGGCTGGTGCACGTATATATATATATATATATATATATATATATATATATATATATATATATATATATTATATATATAGACCATCACCACAAATCAAAAAGGAGAAACCAAATAAAAACAAAAACAAAATGCAAATAATAACAAGAACAAAAATAAGAACAAAAATGGAGCAAAATAACAACAATAATATTGACCCTTTAGATGAACAGCGCTGAAAGCCGCAGAGAACAAATAAAGGGAAATAATAAGTAAAACTACCCTAAGAATAGAATAGATTTCCCCGAGAAACAAGATGAAATAAAATATGTAAATGTTAAGTGAGCCTGCCTACTTTTTCAAGGGGAGCAAGGCCAGGTTGTCACTTAAAAATGCGATGCTTTGAGTTTTTTCTGTACTTATGTGAGGCCAGGCCGAAGAGATCAACAAAAGTTACCCCCGAAAACTCAAAGTACTACCAGAGAGAAAAAAATCATGAAAATAATATCTGTTACCAAGGTTAAGAATCAAAAGAACATAGCCAACGTAATACCTTACCGAAAGTTGCCGCCCAAGCTAGGAGAGCAAAACATTGCCAGATCCGTATTATGTAGATTAACGGATTTAAAAACGAAAGAGGGTGGCTTGGAGATAATGTGAACAAATTAGTGCAAATGAAAGGGAGGGAAGAAAGGTAAATTTTAACAAGAAAATAAAATTGTGACAAAGAGTAAAGATTGTGGGCAGTGATGAAATTGAAAGAAAAAAACGAGGGCAAAAGTGAAAAAAATAATTATATAATTATATATATTTTTTTATATATTTTTTTTTATATTATATATATTATATATATATATATATATACACTGCTGGCCATCGTAAATGCAACACCCTGAAGGAAGCATGCAAATAATATGAAATTTACAACATGCATTAGCGGAGGTGAGATATGCAAATGATTAGAATTTCAGCGCAGACGCACATCATGCGCGCCTGTGGCGCCACTTCAAAGCGCCATTTAAGGCTTGGAGATTTCGACGATTTCAAGTACGGCAATTGTGTTTTTCTTGTGGTTTTTTCAAAAAACCGATCAATTATGCCTCGTAGAAAACAGCGATCATCTTTTGATCAAGTATCCGAGTTCGACAGAGGAAGGATAGTGGCCTACCGAGATTGTGGATTATCTTTCAGGGAAATCGGTAGTCGTGTTGGACGAAACCAAGCAACTGTAATGCGGATATATGATCGTTGGATGCAGGAGGGTACGACGGACCGACGTGTTCGATCGCATCCACCTCAGTGCACCACTTCACGTGATGACAGGCATATTGTGCGTATGGCAGTGACGGATCGCTCAGCCACATCACGAACCATAGCACAGCACATTCAGTCTGTACCGCATCATCCAGTGTCTGCGCGTACCATTCGACGCCGTTTACATCAGAGTGGTCTGTCCGCAAGACGTCCATTGCTTCGTCTACCTTTGACGCAGAACCACAGACGTTTCCGCCGCCAATGGTGCGATGAAAGAAGGATGTGGACGGCAGAATGGAATGAAATTGTCTTTACTGACGAGTCACGCTTCTGTCTGCAACACCACGATGGTCGGATTCGAATCTGGAGACACCGTGGAGAGAGGATGCTGAACAGCTGCGTTATGCACCGCCACAGTGGTCCTGCACCGTGTATTATGGTATGGGGTGGTATTGGATATCACTCTCGCACTCCTCTAGTACGCATTGCCGGTACTTTAAACAGCCAGCGCTACATCTCCGAGGTGTTGGAGCCAGTTGTCCTTCCTTACCTTCAGGGCTTGCCCACAGCCATATTTCAACAGGATAATGCGCGACCACACGTGGCACGCATTGTCCAAGGGTTCTTCGTCAATCGCCAGATTGAATTGCTTCCCTGGCCAGCTCGCTCTCCGGATCTTTCGCCGATAGAAAACATGTGGTCCATGGTTGCTCAACGATTGACGCAGAATAAATCCCCAGCTGACACACCAGATCAACTTTGGTAACGTGTGGAAGCTGCTTGGTCTGCTGTACCCCAAGAACACATCCAAAGTCTCTTTGAATCAATGTCGAGGCGTGTGGCAGCGGTGATCTCCAACAATGGCGGCTACTCTGGCTACTGATTTTGGCAGGAACCACACTTCACAGAAGTCTATAAATTTAATCATTTGATACTTGGTCAACATGTTATCTACAAAATAAATTTTGTTGTGATATCTCTTGTCTTTCTTAGTGTTGCAATTTGGGTGGCCAGCATTGTATATATCACTTTTGTGATGCGCTAGAAACTTTTATTTAATTCAGTTTTTTAGTTTGTTAATTTAGTCATAATTGCCTGCTGTTTTAAAAGGAGATTCACTCTGCATTTTATCCAAAAAAGTGCTAAGTTTAAAATGGGAAACCATTTCTTACGGGGTCATCTAATAGGTACTGTATACAGCAATAAGCTAAGACTATTCAGCAAACTGAGAAACAACATTACACAGGAAATTGATCAACATGCATTTGACAATATGCTGCGACGTGGTGATCTCTATTTGGGTGCCACAAGATATTTCAACACCTTCTGTGATATCAAAGTGATTGTAAATAGGTAAGGCCCTTTGTATTCAAATTTCAGCTTGGGATGTTTTCCCCTTCGAAGCCTCCTTTTTTCGGGTAAAGTCCCTAGTGAATCCCGCAGTATATGAACTTATAATGTTTTGAACATTGATATTAAAAATCAGCAGAAAAGGATTAACCAAAATCATCTTATATTTCCGTAGTCTTAGGATAGTCAGCTCGAGATTTCGTTAATGTAGAAATCTAATGAAGTTTATGCGTCTCAAAAAATGCATGGGCTACTCATCGCAGCATAAAAATCGCTTAATCTTCAAGAGCAGAGTTCTAGTATTCAGACATAAGAAAACATTTCCTTAATACTTTATGATACAAGAGAAAATTCCCTCTTACTACTTTTGCACTTACAAAAAACATAAAAGATACCGTACACACCGACTAGACTAAAGGAACATCAAATATTAAAGACATCATACAAGATCTGACGAAACAAATACGGAAGGAATGATATAAGACTCAGAGGAAAAATCCATTTCTTTTCGACCCCTTAACAACTGGACCTTCCATCATGGCTTGTGATGGCATCATACACATATATATGTATAAGAGAAACAGGCAAGGCTTCTGCAACCAAAATTAATCAAACACCTTAGCGTAGCCCATAAAAAATATTAGACGGGTTAGATGGATCATAAGTGACGAGGTGTTATGTGATAAAAGTAATATGACCTAACATAGCACGTACGAGAAAATGTGTGGACGTCCATTAAGGCGTGCAACATATTAACCAAGAAGGTATGAGTCGGGTTACATGTGCCAATTATGATCACTTTGAAAAGGGCACAGCTGGGCTTACTTCTTAATAAATATTAGGAACCTCCCCATAGTGATTTATGCATTATTATACGGTGTCACAAATTAAGCGTTACTATTTTTATATTAAATATTTGTAGCGTCTGTACTCCAAAAAAGAGACAAATTTAAATTATGTGGGTCTATGAATAAATCAATCAATTTCGACACTATTTAGACAAATTCGACCAAAATAAAGTCTCACAAAAAAGACAGCTTTCGGTATTGATTGCACTATTTTGTACTGCGTACAGAAAGGTATATTTTGCATAAATGTATCTCCTATCTAAAGAAAACGCTGATGCATTCTCATTTAAATACATTGATGTGTTCATTGAAAGTGAGCAGCACCAAAAAAAGTAGTGTTGGGTTGACCGGAAATTTGGCATTTGGCGGAAATTTGGTATATTAAAATACAAATGCAAATGATTGAAATCTCGGTTGAGTATGAAAAAAATAGGATGCACTCGCGGTGTAGGCTAAATTAAGACTCAGTAGATATAAAGGCCTCAAAGAGCAAATCCTAAATATTATGTCAGTGAATTCGATAGATATTAGTCTGCTAGTATTAAAACATGCCACGTCTCAAAACGAGACATTATGAACATTTGATGGAGTTTAAGAGAGAAATAATTATAGGGTTCAGAAGGCGATATCGTGATATTGCTACACGTATTGGGCGAGAGGCTAGTACAATTATGCGTATTTGGAGACAACAGACAAAAGAAGGTTCTACGCATCTTCATGAGGATCTGGAGGATCTATAGCTATAGGTAAAAGAGCCGAATCGTACAGTAACATCCACAACGTTATCACAACAATGGAAGATGGGAACACATCAGGTAGTGTATGATAGTCCTTTTCGCGGATTATTGCTGAAGCGCGAGTTTCGTTTTTTGGCTTCAGTTACTGCGACGTCCTTCAACATTAAAGCCATGGACGTCAGAGCCTTTAATGTTGACTAGAATGCTGAAACTGAATGAGAGCGAATCATGTTCAGTGACGAGTTTAGATACAATCTTATGACCTATGACGAACGGACAGAAGGATGTATTGCAAGGTGCGATACTGGTCTTTCTCCAAACGTAATGGTTTTGAGTGCTATTTCATTTCTTTCATGTTCTCGTCTAAAACCGATCGCAGGCACTATGGGCGTTCTACATTCAATTCAAAACCTTCCTGGAACTATCAGCAGGAAAATGCTCGTCTTCATGTCCCAAGAAAAGTCTGTTTCTTTTTTGATCAACAAGTACTACTTTATACTTGGCCTGCTCGGTCGCCTGATTTATCCCCCATAGAACAAGTGTGGGATATGATTGATCGAAAATTGATCCGTTCGTCATCACCCGCATTTATAACTGATGATTTGTGGATGCGTGTTGGATCTGCATGATACGACATTTAAGATAGGAATTTAGAATATATCCGTCAAAGTTACTCCTTGTGCAAGCATTTATAACTGCTAAATATGGGTACATAAATACCTGATTTTAACGTTCTTTTTACTTATAGTTCTGTAATTTCAATTATTTAAACATTGTTGCACATGTCATCGCCCAAATGAATTTCATCAGGTCTTTATTGTTGTTGAATTTTTAATGAAATGCCGTGTATCTCTTTTGGAATAGCAAATTAGATATGTTATTAGAACTTTTGAAAAAAGTATATTAGTTAAGAATTCATTTCGATCAGACAAAAGTTTAATTTAAATGTTATCAGCAGTTCGTGAAGTATTTCGAGATTTTTGAAGGGAGAGGTTAAGTTTTGTGAATTATTAAGCGACACCACTTCCAGATTAATTATTTAAAATACCACACACAGCGTGGTGCTCGATCTTATAAGTAACTGTGCTGTGTACTTCGTGCATTAAATATAATTTCAGGTAGGTAGGTATTTAATTAACGTCCCACTGGAGCAACACAACGGGCTATTGGCGACGGTCCGGGATCAAACCTAAAGGGAAAGATCGAGGATAACACCACGTAATTTTGAACCACGGTCAGATGACGAGGTCACACCTGAGCCAGATATAATTTCAGATTAAGATATTTTCATAAGATCATTTAGAATATTTCTGAAGTATGATTGAAAGTTTTAAAATAACGCTCGATACTAAAATCAAGTCCCGCCGAATTCTGAGAAATTTTTTAAGGGAGTGGCAATTTTCTTGAGAGTATTGCAAGGATGATAATTAAATATTATTTCCTTTAAAAGGTTTTACTGAGTTTTTAATCAGTACATTTAATAGACTAAACTATCGAATAAAGATAAATACAGCAACTTTAATTATCATTTTTGGAATCATCGGTATTAATTAAAAAAATTGATTCTCCGAAAAGTTGGCAAACAAAATACCTATAAAATTAATTGTTCTTACTTATATTTAGATAATTAAAAATTAATCGTTTTCTCAAAAACACTGGATTAAAGCTATCATTATGTGTTTCATATAGTATAATTTGGGAAGAGAGCCCATGTCTAAATATGAATTATTTTGTGTCCAGCTGGCGGGATAATCTCACTATCTTCCTCTTAGAATCCAAAGCCTGTTCAAATACTTCACGATTACTATCTTCCAGACTCATCAGGAGAGCTCTAATGAGAGTTGAAACATGGTTTACAGTTTACGCGATGTTTTCGGAATCACAAGTGGGTACTTCCAATTCCTCTAGCAAATACCTTATCGTATTTAAGCATCTGATCACTTGGGACGAGTAACATTAAGTGATCATTATTGATTAGTTTGGTGTAATCGCAATAACCAAACAATCGTGACAGGTATTGAATTCAGTACTATAATCCTTCATTATATCGCTTTTGAACAGAAGTGAAATTCTATCATATTTTACAATTAGTATCTTAAGAATTTTTAGAATGAACTGAAAACCTAGAATACCTGAAAATGGTATCTTTAGAATCTTAAGAAATGGAATCTTTAGAATTGTATATTTAGAATCTTGAGAATTGGCATCTAGAATCTTGAGAATTGGCATCTTTAGAATCTGTACAATTGGGATCTTTAGAATATTTAGAATTGCTATCTTTAGAATTGGCATCTTTCGAATATTTAGAATTAGGATCTTTGGAATATTTAGAATTGAGAATTTTAGAATCTTTTTAGAACTGGGATGCTTAGAATCTTTAGAACTGGAATCTTAAGAATTTGGATCTTTAGAAGTGAGAACTTTAGAATTCTTTAAAACTGGGATCTTTAGAAATGGAATCCTTAGAATTGAGATTTTTAGAATCTTTAAAACTGGGATTGTTTAGAATCTCTAGAAATGGGATCCTTAGAATTAAGATCTTTATAATTTTTAAAATTGGATTTTTAGAATTTTTAGAATTGGGATCTTTAGAGTCATTAGAATCAGTATCTTTAGAATCTTTAGAATTGGGACCTTCAGTACCTTTAGAATTGTGATCTTTAGAATATTTTTAGAATTGTGATCTTTAGAATATTTTTAGAATTGTGATCTTTAGAATATTTTTAGAATTGTGATCTTTAGAATATTTTTAGAATTATGATCTTTAAAATTGGAATCTTTAGAATTGAGATATTTAGAATCTTTGAAAGTGCAATCTCTAGAATCTTTAAAATTTGAATCTTTAGAATTGAGATCTTTAGAATCTTTGAAAGTGCAATCTCTAGAATCTTTAAAATTGGAATCTTTAGAATTGAGATCTTTAGAATCTTTGAAAGTGCAATCTCTAGAATCTTTAAAATTGGAATCTTTATAACTGGTATAGGCACTTGCTTCAAAGAGCTATCCTAAATTGAATTTAAAAAAGGATTTAGAAGTCTCGAAAGCGTGGATGAGAGGGATTAATTTCGAAATTTGTTTTCCATGTTTAATATTATTTTAAAACGGTTAATCAATTTTTCAATATGTATGAAGGACGAAAGCTTAGCTTTAATTTGTCCAATCTGTGCGAAACACAACACAAGCAACTTCAAGTACTGGACATTCACACACACAAGGAAATTTTTACTGACAGAAGAAATTCCCCCAAGTCTGCACTGCCTGCAGCTTGCTAGCGCATTTGACAAACCCACTGAGTTGCGAAGCCCCTCCCAAAGGTTTTCGTTTATCTAAGCTAATTATTTGAGACGGAGCTTACGTTGATAATACTTGTATTTGAAAGAATGTGGTGTGGTTTAAGCAGTGAAAGATTTAGCTACCTATTGATGAAAAGTGATTTATTCTGAATATTTTAAAATGCTTCTAATCTGACAGTGCTCTGTTAAAACTTATTTAAATAACATTCATTAGAAGAAACTTTTTCATATAATTTGGAAACGTAAAGCAGATTGCTATAACAAGACATCATAAGTCAGTGAAATACGATGTAAAATACGGTTTGCTCAGAAAACTAGACGTTATTTATGAACAGAAGGAATTCGTTGTTTCTTAGATAAAATATGCCCGCCTTCCTCGACTAAATTTCAATGCTTCTGAATATTTTTAAGTAAAAGTTTCTCAAAATATTGTGAATTATTTATGATCAATAAATTTCTATCGAAGATATGTATCACACTTGTTTGTTTCATAGTCATAAGTTTCAAACACGCTAGCTACCATAGCTGTATTTTTTCATTTTTCTTGTTACTTTTGCTGACGTTCTGTGTCATTTAACTTGACATCGTCCCACTCCTATAACATTAGAACTTGCCAGATTCTTGTAAAACTTCCAAGTGACAAAGATATTCGCTAAATCGTTTCCTGTGTTAAATGATACAGATCATGATGGGTCTAAAAGTAGAAACTTTCCCATCGAATTGCATAGAGCGGAAAACTTGTACATGGCATACAGAAAGATAATGCTAAACTTTTTCATATCATAATATTTGTCATTCACAAGTCGTATTCAGTTATAAAAATTTCTAAAATATACGCAATTTCACTGATTTTTTTCTTAGTTTACAAAGTAAAGTACAATCAAATTTCCACCTGATTGAAACACTGCTTTTAGCATACCCAAATATAAAGTAAAAAAAGGTTCTGAAATTGTAATATACATTCATGGTGATTGAAATTATACGAATCTCGCAAAATGTTCCAGATTGATCATATATTCGTTCACCTTTATTCATTTCCAAGTGTCTTATATGGGATTGTGTTTGTAATGAGGGAAAACACACTTCTGTTTTTTAATTGTAATATTGTATAATGTAAACGAATGCAATTGTAATATAATGTAAACTAATGTCATTGTAATACAATGTAAACAAATATCATTGTAATACAATGTAAATAAATGTCATTGCAATATACTGCAAACAAATGTCATTGTAATATAATGTAAGTAAATGTCATTGTAATATGATGTAAACGAATGTCATTGTAACACAATGTAAACAAATTTCATTGTAATATAATGTGTACACAAATGTCATGGTCAATAATATAATGTATTTGAATGTAATTGTAAAAAAAATGTAAGCAAACGTAATTGAAGTAAACTGTAAACAAATGCAATTGTAATATAATGTAAACAAATGTGATTGGAACATAGTGCAAACCAATGCAATTGTAATACAATGTATGCAAATGTAATTACAATATAATGTAAACGAATATAATTGTAATATAATGTAGAAATCATTTACAATAGTGAGAACATGGAAAACGTCGTTTCATATGAAATTGATTTTTCTTATTCTCAAAGACAGCTTATGATAAAAGAATGTCATCAGTACATTGAAGTCCAAACGGATTGAAAGGATAGAGAATAGCGGTGGAACTTTAATTTTATCTTGAAACAATCTCATCTAACGTTACAATTTTAACATTGTCGTAATACCGGAGAATTGAATTGAGAACCACAGCATTAAGTAGTAACCTATATGGAATACCTGAACGAGTTATCCCTATAATTGCATTAAGTATTTTGCAATGATAATGGCAGTACAACAGAGAAAATTCCACCTGTATTATGCATCAAATAATAATATTTGAAGGTAAATCAGGGATGCATCGTAGTATATATATTTTTGTATCAATGATTTCTTTTTATGCAAATGGGTGGTGTTTCGCCTGAAACTAAATATTATGAGAAGATATGTATATCTGTTCAGTTAAGTGTGTGCAAGTACTTATTTGCGATGCAAAATAATCTTCCTCTTTTCCGAAAGTTACGTTACGTAGCGCATTATTCAAGTTAAAAATCAGCACCCGTCACGCACAAAATTAATCATAAATTAAAAAAATTTTGTTTGCAGAAAACATGACTAATGCATGCTGGATCTGACTTTTCCACACGAATGATTTATGTATGTCGATGAGATTTAATTATTTATGAATCCTTTTTGTTGAATTTGAATGTCATCATAACAGCGGTAAGACATATTTTAAGATAAATGTGCTGTTAATGGTTAAATAATTATATATTGTTCTTAAGAGGAAGAAAAAGCATTTCTGAATTTCTTGGTCAGTTTCTTCCTTCTTACTTTGTCCACATATGTCTACTAAATTTGTCCTAATAAATCATGTAATAGCTCAAATAAAAAAAACGCCACGGAACCAAAGCAAAAGCTGTAATTTTAGCTTTTCTTGAACGTTCAAAAGATGCTGAATTATAAAAAGATGCTACCGAAACATAAAGTTAAAAAACTAAAAATTAATAACCGTAATACCATAATAACTAAAACTGCCAAGCATAAAAATTTAAGCACAGGAGAGAATAATAGCGATACTGGAAGGACCGATTAAATTGTTCCCGGGAATCTTTCGCAAAAAATTGCCAATCTTCAAGGTTTAACCCCCCAAGTGGTTTTCACGAGATATCTCGTCCATCAAGATCTGATCAATATTTCTAATGACAAGATACTTCGTCATCAAGTTATTGCCGATTTTTTGCAATGACGAGATCAAGATCTGGTCAGTATTCTTCTAATACGATATATCTCGTCCATCTACATATGGGCAGTTTTGCTAATGACGAGACATCTCTTCGAGAGAACCACCAGGAGGGTTACTGAAAATATCCACGGAATGGAAAGCTTTATTTGTAAAGTTAAATATAGAGGGCAGTAGTGTTTTAGTAGGAGTAGTAATTCTTGCATCATTCCGTAAGTAGACTAATTTCACATTCAACTAGAATGCATTTGCAACAAATCGCTCATAAAATTAATCATGTATTTAATAATTGTTTCTAGTTTAGATTTTCATAACATTGTAAACATACCAAACGCATGTGTTCCAAATAGAGTTGCAATTGACTCTTAGTGTTTCACGTAGTGAATAGTTGAAAGAAATTACCTCCAAATGTCATCGAAACGGTTATATATACATATATCAATCGAATATTAAGGAATATATCTATATACGAGGTGTGTCTATTAAATAACGAGATTGATTAAATAACTCACCTTTATTTATATGTATTACAAATTTAATGCTTGCCCCTTCAATATACTTCCCATTTGCATTAATACATTGCTGCAGTCGTTTTCCACTGGTCGAAGGCATGGAGGTAATCAATTTCCGTCAGTTGTTTCAACACATCCACCGTTTTCTTCTTTACAGCATCAACTGACCCAAAACGTGTCCCTTTAAGCACTGATTTAACTTTTGGGAAAAGATAACAGTCGCACGGTGCTAAATCGGGCGAATATGGAGGATGTTCAAGTGGAGTAATGTGCTTGTCGGTCAAAAACTGCTTTACAGAAAGTGCTGTGTGAGCAGGCGCATTGTCCTGGTGAATAATGAAATCATTTTCCCAAAGTTGCGGCTGTTTTCTTTCTGACTTTTCTCTTAGCTTTATCAACCAGCATTATCAAACCTTCCTTATGCTGGTTAACTGTTGTGGCTTCTGGAACCCATTCTTCCAAAATTACACCCTTGATATCAAAAACACAATGAGCATGGCTTTGAATTTTGACTTGCTTTGACGAGCTTTTTTCATTCTTGGTGATGACGGTGTTTTCCAGTGCATTGACTGTTTTTTTTTGGTTTCAGGATCATACTGGAAAATCCAGGTTTCATCACAAGTGATTACTTTATGAAACAGATTTGGATCTGTGTCAAGTTGCTGCAGAAAGTCAACACAACATTCCTTGCAACGTTCTTTTTGCTCTGGTGTAAGAACCCTTGGGACTATCTTTGAACAAACTTTCTTCATGTTAAGATCCTTGCGCAAAATTTTCCATGTGGTGCCTTTATCAATATTCCCAGATTCAGCACTGAGCATTCAGCATTTGAACACTGTGTCGGCGATCTTTACAAACAGTCTGACTGATTTTTTCTACATTTTCTTCGGTTCTTGAAGTGCAAGGTCATCATCTTTGACAATCTCACGTCCCTCGCTGAATCTTTTGTGCCACTCAAACACACACGCACGAGACAGGCAGTCATTCCCATAAGCTATACTAAGCATTTGAAAACATTCTGTTGGTGTTTTGTGCAATTTTACTAATAATTTCAAATTGACATGTTGTTCAACTTTTAAACTTAGCATTTTTAGGCCCACTGCAGAAAAGCTAACCTAACTTAATGGCGACTCACAATCAATTGAACGTCATAGAGTGTTGCTGCTTATCATGCAGGTTCAGACATGTTCAAAGTCACCACGCATGCAGTTATAACCGGTTCTGACCGTTTTGTGTACTAGGTGGAATCACAGTCTCATTATTTAATAGACATACCTCGTATGTAAAGCAGAGTTGGCGTCTCTCTGTCTATTCCTTATACAAATCTACACCATTTGACCAATCAACACCAAATTTGGTACACTTATACTTTAGAACCCTGCGGGTAAAGTAGAGTACATATTAACCCTCGTTATATTTGTTCTAGGTGTGCAGAAGAGGCTAAAAGCAATTCGAAATTTCCAAAAGAATTACATTGAGTATAAAACTATTGCTATACGAAACTCGGTTTGTTTTATCCGCATTGATTGAAAAATAACTTTTCCAATAAAATCGTTTTACCAGTATTGTTCGAAAAACAATTTATTTCAAAACAAATTGAATTATAACAATTATGTTTAAACTGATTTTTTATTTCCTCCCATGATATAAATAATTTATCAATATTTGATCGATGAAAAATTAATATTTAAAATATTTAATTCTACGTATCTAACATTTTGTAAAGAAACACGAAAAACTCATTGATCATAAAAGAGTAATTTTGCTATTTGGTATCTGGCAACGTCAGAATTAATGCTTTATTTTATGAATTTGATTTAGAATTCGGTATTTGTGTATTTGAGTTAAACAGCTAAATGTTTCGGTCGTATTTGAGCATTTCTGAGTTTGTAAATTTGTGTTCTCTTTGTAAATAAATCATTATTGTCTTTAGCAATATTTGTCAAGCGTATTTTTTCGAATTGCTCTAGTTCATAATGTACTCAGGAAGTCGAAATCCAACACGCTTGATCATATCTTTCGTTTTTTTGAGTTCTGCATTTCTTCAAAGATAGGAATTTCGTGTCTGTATTTATGCGTTTCAGTATTTTACATATTGCAGACACTATTATTTCGAAGTTAAATTTTAATGAATTGTTTTTATTTTCTGCAAAATATCACTATACATGGGTAATTTCTTGTCGTATATTTCGACCAACTTTCTTTAAATCTTCGGTTGAATACGTAATGGTTTGTAGAATGCTGTTTCATAAAAATAAATAAAATGAGCAAAGCAAAACAATTTTAAGTAAGATGTATCGCTTCTTATTTTAAAATGACCGGTAAAGTTAAAATAAAATTATTAAAAATATAAGATAGGTTACATTAAGGGGACCAGTGCAATCCTATCTCTGTAATGTTAAAATGGTCATATTTTAAGGAACATTTTCTCAGAATCTTTTATGTGTATTGACTTGAATTTTTTTATACAGGTTATGAAGACACTTTTAAACACTTTAACACAGGGATTTTAAAAAAACTTAAAATTTGAAATTTTGAGAATTTCTTTTCTTTGACTCCAATTTTTTTTTTTTGAAAAATGACCGATTTTCATCCTTTTTAACACTCAAAATGAACTTTTCTGAGCAGATAGAAAAAAATGCCTGTGTTAAAATATGTTATAGGGTATGATACACTTGTAAACCAATATTTTTTTTACATTTGCTTGAATAGACTTTGAAAAAATGTTCCTTTTATCGAAAAAATACACATTTTGAGATATTGAAGTTTAAAGCATAAAATTGACCCTACCTCAAAATTTTGCAGCTCCATAATCTGGATCATAACATATATTATTTATAGAACTCTTATGAGCACTTTTGCATCTTTTTGCAATTGTACTTAAGGTACGAAAGCTTCTTTCGGCATACATAAGTCATTCATTGTCACCTTGCTTCATTGCACGACGCATGTTCACTCCAGGTTCAATACTCAGTTTTTCTAAAACTTTATACCGACTGATGTTCCCTTCATTCAACGTGCACACAGCATCACATACACCAAATTTTAGGCATGTAATTCCAACAAAAATATTTTTTGGCACTCTTGACCAAACAGCGTTAAAACTCATTAAAATTTTGTGTCTTCCCATGAAGACAGCATTCCAAAAGTTGAGGATCAGATAGATAGCAAAATAGATACAAAATAAAATAGATAAATTAAATAGTGTGGCTTGGTAAATAAGGTTTTCTAATGGGCTTCTCGTTTTTGGCGATTGTTCAAGACATGTAAACAAAGATGGAAGCCTTTTAAATGACAAAAACTGACGTACAAGTATTTTTCAAAAAATTATTTAAAATACTTCTACTCAATGTATTTCCATAAATAATGTATCATTTTAAGCAGAATTGTATAAACATTTATTTAAATTCATAAAAAAATAATCGAAATTTTGAAAGATTTTTGTGCACTGGTCCCCTTAAATTAAAATGGGTAGCCATACGTTGTAGTTCAAAGACATTTCTAAATCGACATCTGTAGTCACCTTAGAAAAACTTATACTTTGTCTTACAGTAGGAGTTTGATGAATATAAAATGGATTATATGGATGGATATATCATGTATACATATTTGCGCTCGAAATAAATTGTAGAAAAAGTTACGGTACACTTAAATGGTGTTTCTATTTTTCTATGGAAGAAAAATGATTAGTGTAATCAATTTTCAATCAACATTTAACCAATTCAACCTGAGCAACGCCTGGGAATTCTGTTGTATTGTATATAATAATTACGATAGGGAATGGCTCTTAACATGAAATAGTTTTTCATCTTTCGGCATTCCATTGATGTTTATTCTGAAAACACTCATATTTATGTCACATAATTACCAATTACATATGAAATACGATTCAAAGGAATTTATACATATTTTACTTCATGTACGAAATGATATATCATATTTTAGTGGGTGCCAAAGATGGAGCGTTCATATTTCCCATTCTGGCTATCAGAAAACAAGCATCAAAGAGAGTTAGTGATGGCATCTCCTCCATGTGATTACTTATGAAATCATCTACGATAGCGTCAGACAAAGTTGGGTCAAAGCTTATCTGCCTTCTGCCTTTTACGCAGAACTTTATTAGGGGAAATACATTAGGGGAAATATTTTATTTTTCTTTTGCGATATCGCGATACATATTGCATTTTATTTAGGAAGAACAGATTGAAAAGCTGACCAAGGACACAATTTTATTTCTTATTTGACCACTTAAGATAGCACATGGAACTCATGACAACTGTTTGGGAATGTACTCATATATTGCGGATTCTAATGCCTCAGAACGGAAAGCTAATCATACGTAAGATTAAAGACTGTTTGAGATTTTTCTTTTAGATACTTAATAAACAAATTTTTTTATCTTTTAATAAATGAAGTTAATACTTAGTTATTTTCACGGAATTAGTAGCACGGTTTTAAAACGCATTAAAAATTTTCACAATACATTTTGATTAAATATGTATTTTTGATTCGAAATATTCATCATAAACATCATTTTTGTATTGAAACAAAGATGAATAAAACTCTTGTAGCAGTGGTTTCCATACTATTAGTTTAACTATTAAACACCATCTAATTTTTACTATAATCGTTCTTTCTTTTTACTATAATCGAATTCTTTTTCTCTGTTATCACCCTTACTTTCTTAAGGGTGACCGAAGAACTATTTAAGCACATATCAAATTATATCTTTAAATAGACAGACTTAATAGACATCGATTGTTTCGCTATGGATAGTTTAAAAGAGCCTTCTTGAAATCCCTGTCCTCAGCTCTGTTTTCCAAGTGAAAATCCAACTTTCGAACTTCGAGAACTGTGTTAGCAATTAGTTGGTCCTGGCCGTCACTGCAGATTTCGTAGAATTCATCGTGAACGACTTGCCTTTGAGCAACACTAATTTTATCGTAACACCTTCTCTTGCATTCACAGGCACTACAAAACATCATTCCTTTAAAACACCGTTTTTTGATATATTATAAGAGAGGTAACATGACTGAAGTGTGTACTTTAAGCCGTGCTCTTCATCGGAAGATACAGGGTCGAGTCACATTATTATGACCACCTGTTGACCATCCATCTGCTTCGGAGCCCCATACGTAACAGGGTTCGTTGTACTGTCGTCTTAGACACACGTCTGGAAGTCCCCTGGTTCGTTTGACACGTTAGTTGCCCAACTGTAGCATGTCGGTCAGTCCTCACACACCGTCGTAACCAACGTTCACCTCTCACATCAATGGCACGTGGTGCACCGCAGTTTCCACGCCGTTTATTTTCAATGGTGCCGTTACTCCAGTCATGGTACACTTTCACCACAGCAGTACGCGAACAATTCACAAACTGTGCAGTTTCCGAAATACTGCCGGTCTTGGCGCGAAAGCCAATGATCATTCCCTTTTGCAAGTCAGATAAATGGCGCGTTTTACCCATCACAGCAACGAAGGATATGTTCCAAGATGGCCTACGTTTCCAACTTTTATACTCACCACGCCGGCTAGCGCCACGTGCCGCGTTTCATTGGCTGTGCGCTATTGACGTCTGAGGTAGGGGTGGTCATAATAATGTGACTCGACTCTGTAGAATTAATATCAGAAAAGCATATTACATATTTTCTATTAATTTATTTTCATTTGGAGATACGAAATACAGGTTTTCGATATTTATGTTATTATAAATGACTTTAAATAAGACGTCAAATTTGAGTAACGACACTGCCATCATTCGAAAGAAGCAATTATGAAACTTCAGTGGTAACTACTATTAGAGGCCCTCTAATTGTCTATATTGTACATGAAATGCATGTTTTGATTTATAAGTTATATTTGTATAAAACATTGAAAAATAGAATATTCATATTTGATCGTATTCATAGGATTATGGTGATGTAGAGTTAACTTGTAACATGAAAAACGATATCAGTATATTTTTATTTCCCCCAAGCAATTGGAGTGCTTGGTGAGAAGACTTGAAAATATCACTCTGAAAGGTTTCATTTTCATACAATCCACATTTACTTACAAAATATTTTCGAGGAAAACTAATGTATCTCCTTCGTTTAATGTATTCAAAGAACTTCTTATCTTTTCCTCTTATTTCCCTTTTTTACTTTTGCCTCATCCGCTTTATTTACATCTATTTTTATGCTGTCAATCACAATATAAAACTTTGTAAAACTTGTCGAGGTTCGCAAATTGTTTGTGATACAACTTGTCCAAGCACTGTGAGTTTTCAGACAACTTGTCTGAATATCGTGAGTTTTCAGATAACTTTTGCTTGGACACATTTTCATCTTATTTTATGGTATTTCTACATAACAATTGCTAAAATTTACTAGAAGTTGGATTACACGAAAAAATAAAAACTATCTAACTTAATCTAACATCAGATATTTTAAAGTTTTTTCAGAGAAGCTCAGATAGTCAAAACACTATTTATGGAAGTTTACAGTTAAACAAGACTTGTAGCAATTTTGATTCCTGTAAAATATCATTATAAAGCTGGTGCACATTTCGAATTGAAAGTACAGTAGTCATCAGATAGAATTAAAACAGATAGAAACTTAATGGTGCAGTTGACAAAGGGTAGATTCATGAAAGACATCAAAAATATGAATAAAACTTCGAGCGCGGAATCGTCAACTTCAAAGACAACTTTCTTCGCGAGTGGATGATCACTTGAAAGCTGTTGGATTCGTTCATTGTTTTGGTATTAATGGCGTTGAAAGTTCACAGGGTCATATCGCTCCAAACTTAAGATGTATAATAAATATTGGAAAGTTAGAAGGCTATAAAGTTTGTAATATTATACAGGTATTTGGTATTCTTAAATCGGATTTGCTGTTATCGGGGTTAAGTAATATCTGCTTTTATTCCATTTGACTGCTCAGTGCTAAATGTTTCATTACTAGAATATGATAGAGTTCTCAAAACATTCGATCACGAAGACACCTTTTACTCCTTAGAACCAAATGTCGTAGAACCTGAAAATGCAGACATTATAAAGTCAGCTGGATAAGAACACTATACATATGTAAATAATGCTGTTTTCTCTTTTTTACATTTACTGCACTTGCTTTATAACAATGTGTAACACATGTGTTTTCAAACAATAATAATTGAAGCGCTCATCGCAATTGTGGTTTATGCCACTCTTCATTAACTCCATTGAGTGTCGTAGAGATGTCCAAGGAAAGTTCCACTGACAGGATTTTGGCCTCTGACTTTTGAGCTAGGGTATCGATGATCACAGCTGTGTGTCAGTGACAATGCTACTGTCAGCGACAGTGTCAATGCTCAAAAGGTGCTGCTTCCACTTTTTGGCTCATAGATGAGCCCCTGCATAACAGGGCATACACTCCATCCGTCAAAAATATCTCTTCACGTTTGCACGAGAAATTCCAATACTCCCTTCTAGCCCCGCCCCATTGAAACTTAGCTTCATAATCAATGCTCTGACCAATGCCAGCAAGTCCACTCATCCCACAGTCAATTATTCTGATTGTTTAACCCCTCCCATTTTCATGAAAATACAGTGACGACAGTCCTTCTATTTTCAAGTAGATTTAGTATCTTTCTTTGGATACAGTAAGTCAGTGTTAGTGGATTCTTTGTTAGATGTTTAATAAACCAAGCTGGATTTTACAGTAAACAGGTTATGAGTCGAATCCTTTGAGTGGTCCTTTAGCCTAATGTAATCGACAAATCAGAACTGGTGAGCTACGATTCTAACTCAGGAATACAGATATTCTGAGAAATTGGGATTCCACATCAGATATGTCGAAATAATACCTGCATACCATTAGTAGAGCATAATGTGGTACATGTTTTCAGTGTTCTTATTCAAAGAACACATGTTTTACATGCTTTAAATGCAATATCCTCATTTGCCCATGAGTATTGAAGTTATATTTCCTGGGATTAATATGTAGTTCATCCTTAGGGTTTGAGCTCCAGTTTGTAATTACAGAATTTAAATATTTCTTTTGGATGTTTGGACTTCAGGAAATTATATTGTGTGTTTATATAACTATTGTTGTTCTAGTACCTCTTCAGAAAAAGCTTGATGCCAATTAAGCTACAGAAAAATTATTTCGTCTTGAAGATGATTTATGGATTAAAGATATTTTACAAAGTTACGGACCTACTATATGATTTATTGAGAAAAGCTGCAAGAATTTCAATCTGAATCTTGAAAACATACTTTGATAGAGCTTAATCAAACTAGCTATGTATAAAAAAAATCTCAGGAAGAAACACAACATTTATTAGTTTAAAGAGATAAAAATGGTTACAGTATATTAAACGATCAACAGAACAACTGTTCTTTTGTTTTTAAGCGCCAGATGTTGATCTGGGCAATTGATAAGTCTTTTGGGGGAAAACTATTTCGCTACACTTGTTTTTAAGCCAAGTATCTACTCTGTTTCGCAAAAATATTTTGCAACCCTAAAGTTTTGCCCAAAAGTACGAAAACAAACAAATAGAACGAATAAAATCGAAGAGAAAATAGATTTATTTCTGAAATGAAAAATATTATGTTATAACATAAAGTTATGCAAGTTGGCAAGCAAAGTATTGTGAATAAAATGTTTTCCACAAATACTTAGTTCTAGAAAGTATGCAGTTGCGAAAACGAATGTGATTGGTTTAATATGTGCAACATTGTTTCCTCAAGCTTATGAAGTCCTCGATATTTTTAGAGCATTCACACATTCATGGAATTTATTTGTAAAAATTCCGAAAAGCAGTTTTTATGCATTTCAAAATTTAGATAATATTTTCAGTTTATAGATCATAAACGTTTGTATATTCTTAGATTTTAAGGTTGTAAAATTCTAAGTCCGATACTTGTTTCAGCATTCTTTGAACACGATAAATATGAATAGATTATGTGGAACTTTTCAATTCAATATCCAGGCAAAGAGACACTTCAACAATGTGCAAGGAATACTGAAATACTGTTCAGACCTATGCACTGTAATATAAACTCATAAAATGTTTAGATAACGTTATGCATATAAAATGCTTCAAAAATAGATCTGAACTTTCGATGGAACAGTATACAGAAAGGGGAATGCTCGAGAATTTTATGTTCATGTTCGATTTTATTCTCTGCATCTAGCTGCATTTTTTTTCATTCTGTTTAAGAATCTTTGACTAAAGCTATGTTATTTTGGAAACAAAATAAGTGAGTTAAAGAACATTTTTACGGGCCAGTATGAACACATAAATTTGTTAAAGAATGATTTTTGAAGAAATATATTCCTCCGTAAGACGTAATTTCATAATTTTGTTTACATTTTACAATCTAAAAGACTTGGATAATGAAAAAGTATCAAATGTAGTTTTGCTTCAGCACTCAAAAGAAAGGTTTATGAAGAAACTGAAAACTTCTCATATCTGTTACTTGCAATCGTGATTGAAATGAACTGTTATACAGTGATTGATAGATTAATTATCAAATTATTAAATACAAATTTTTTTAGGAATTTATTAATTAAAAAAATATGTTAGAGGAAGAATAGTTTTTTTGTTGGTTTTTATAGATCAAAGGTCAAATCTGGCCAAGCATTTGTTTAGTTGGGATTCGAATTAAGCTTTCTCTTTTTTACATGAAAATTTACTTTTTAAATAAAAATATACACTTTACCACACATATAATAGAGCTATTCAGAATGTTAACATCATTTTATACTCAACGGTAATACGATTTTATGAGAACATGTCGAGATTGACGGTTTCAAAATACAGCGGAATGTGATATTAAAATATACTGATTTAAATTAAATTAAGGACTAAAAGATATGGAAATTTATAATAAATATCTGAGACAACATTTAGTACAACTTAGTAACAGACGAAGCAAAGATGGTAGAGAAATGGCTATGCATATGTTAGATAATGTAACTTTATAATATAGTAGTACAGTGAATTTATACACATTTGAAAGGCTAAAATGATACTCTTTTCCAGTTCCTTACATAAGACCAGTAGTGGTGATATACAAAATAAAAAACAATACGGAAAGGGATTTCAAAGTATGTAAATGAGGTTCAAAGTATTTAAAAGCTTCGTAAATAGCTTTTAATCAATCTAGTTTCAAAACAATAGTCCATTTAATGCAAGACAAATTGGAAATCTGAAATAGTTATAGAAGGTATATTTAAATGATCAGACGTACCTTCTTTCTACAAATACGTTTGACCAATAATTCAAGTATATACCTGAATTTAATTACGTGTTTCGCAGTTTCCTTTCGTAAAGTTTAATTATGCAAAGTTTCGTTTCCTAAGGTTTCATTTCGCAAATTTTCGTTTCGTTAAGTTTCACTTCTCAAAGTCGTATCCCACGCCAATAGAACCTTTTGCAATTATTAATTTATCCAATTATTTCATGTTTATTAAATAAAATTTAGGGTCCACAGTAGCCCAATTGGAAGAGCCGCGGATTATTAACAATGGTTGGGAGTTCGAGATTCAATCCAATAAAAGACTATCATGTACTTGAGGGCTGTGCACGTTAAATCTGTCATGACCTTAAACGTCCTCACCATGACCCGGTGTAGAAGTTCGGAGTGGAATGCCAGTTCAGGTGTTGACCTCGTCACCTGACCGTGGTTCGAAATTACGAGGTGTTATCGGAGCCTTCCTTTAGGGTTTGATCACGGACCGTCACCAATAGCCCCTTATGTTGCACTAATGCGACGACGTAAATTCAACTACATACTATTTAATATGATTGAATTCATTTCTGAAATATTGGAATACAATAGCTGAACGTTTAGATGTCATTATGTGTTCTGTTACAATGCTTTCACATTAGTGAAAACAGTTCTGATACTCTTCCTGCATTTTAACTGTAAGCGTCTCAACCCTGTTTAGACAATAGCTGAAAGTGGACTATAAATGTCGAGACTACAGAAAATTAGGGTCGATCTTTGAGTAAAGAAAACCACGGATGAACTTATTGCTAAGAATTGAAATGCTCCGCATTACAAATTGAAAAAGAAATCAGTGGTCAAGCACTAAAAATTAAAAAATATGGAAAAAATTTAGTTGTGAAATGTGTCAAATATTCCCTAAAAATAAAGGAGGTATCCAATGTTGTAGTCAAATCCTTAAAAATAACAGAAATAAATATTCATTGCAACTCAAAGCTATGAAATAATAACCAATCACTTGAAAAGTATTAAAGCTTCACTATAGTACGCAAAATGCTGATACTTTATTTTAATGGAACATATTCTGCAATTTCCCAATAATAGAATGTCCTTTGAAAACTATTTTTCTCTTCGCAATCGGCCATTTAAATTGTGTCCCTTTCAAATTTTATGAACACTCTTGATACTTTAACAGCGTTTTGACTTAGCATGAATGGATAATATTCCATGAAACGCACTTAGGTCTTTGAAAGGATTATGTTACGTGCAGTTAGTCACTAGGAAATACTCTCTTTCCTCTGGATAAAGCGTTAGATTTACATGGATTGTTAAGTTCTGAGGTGTCAATGGGTTTTTCAGACAATAGTACTTAGAATATTTTCATTGGAAATCTTTTTATGAAAACAAATTACATGAACGATGAAATGCATTGCTGTGTTGAAATGTAAAACTTTCTAATATCCCAATATTTTCAAGCTAAGCATTCTACTAGTCATAATTAGGATCCTAAACGACCTTAAAATTATAGAAAAAGGTCTTTGTTACCTTAAACCTAAAAGTATTACCAAACTTTCACTTAGATAGGACTCACTTCTAATGTGTTGCGCCTTTGTTTTTGGTGATGATTTTTTAAAAAGTACTCCACATTAAAACATGTGCAATAAAGTTAACAAAAATGTCAGTAATGCGTTTGGGTATGTGACAGAATACTCTGCATTAAACCTAAACACATTACCAATCTTTCACTTATGGTAAAAAAAAATCGGACTCATTTCCAATGTGTTACACACACACGCCTTTGGTTTTGGAGTGATGATTTTTTAAAAAATACTCCGCATTAAAATATGTGCAATAAAGTTAACAAAAATGTTAGTAATGCACACCTTGCGTTTTAGGTAGGTGACGGACGGGGTGACCTAATGGGTAAATACATTACTATTGCTCTAGTCACACGGGGTTGCGCTGCTCACCAAATCGCGTGCGACGGTCAACCATCTGTAACTAGGGATGGCAAGAGAATCACAGAACTGCTACTCAATCACCGATATTTTTGAATCTCAGTTCTACCTGTATCGGTGATTATTTGGTTGTAGTGAAAACTAGGGGGGGGGGAGAACTGTGACTGAATATCGGTGATTTGGTTGGGGAGAAAGCTGGTTTATCGATGATCGATGATTTGGTGGATGTAACCTGTGTGGGCTCTATGACAGTGCTCATTCGTGTTTCTCTAGGGGTTATAGGATTTTCAACCGTGGTGCAGTGTAATTTATTCTTTCCATCATAAAATTGCAAAATTGATTCTCTGGAAATCCTTAACAGACTTTGAATTTTCAAAACAAATAGAAATGTTACTCGTTAGAATATTTCTCTATTTGTTTTAGAAATAAATAATATCCTTTCAATCAGCTGATCAATTTTGGAGTACTAAAGAAAATCTCTACCTCCAAATTTTAATTAATATTTTAGAAAAATTGTATGATTTATCAATTAAACTATGGGATAGAAAATGCTGAAACAAGTTAAAAGTTACTGGGGTGACCCAGTGAGTTTTGACACTTATTTATAATACTAATTCAGAAAATATTAGTAAATTGAAAAAAAATTGTGAATAAGTGGGAATCGAGATAAAAAATAGGTAGAAGTTGGAAATAATGATACAATTTTGAAAACAATTTGCGTTTCAGGATCGAGGGTTGCAGAGATTGCAAATGCTAAATCTGAAGGTTGGAAAAATGTCAGTAAGAACAACAAGGATAATCGAGAGCATTTATGGTTGTAAGAGCTGTGGATAATATTAGATAAAATAGGCTTCCTTATGCTACAAGCCGATCCCCACAGCCGTTCTACAGCGCCATCAACGGCAGCATTTCAGTAATGGGCGAGTTATCAGTCATTTCTTTACAACGGTATGGTCGGCTCGCTTCTCGGACATAACTCTTTGTGACTTTTGCCTGTGGGGATACTTGAAGTCCATTGTGTATGTTGGTGGAGTACCGATCTTGAATGCATTGAAAGAGAACATAAAACAGACTGTTATGAACATCCAATCCGACTCATTACTCTCAGCTGTAGAGCATGCCGCCCACAGGAAGCAATCTGTTGTACACAAGAAATATCGGCACATTGAAAATGGTCTATGTGGTTAAGGGGAATCTGATTCTGGAGAATGATAGATTGCGAGTTGAATCTTTATATTAATTTGTGTGTCTATTTCCAGTTTTTTTATTGTAACGCGCCACATATCCAGCTGAAATTTGTGGCATGGTTATTGCTTATGCAGTTGTCTGCACTTAATGCAAATGTTTGACTGTTTTTTACTTCAACAGTTCCAAATTTCCCCTATTGGCGACTTTTGATACTAATATTTTTTACATCTCCCCATATCTTCAAAGTTTCAAAACCAAATTTGGTTCACTCCTTTTATTTGATTTAGCTGCAGATACCTACAACGAGTGAAATTTATGTTAGGTCACCTTGTACTTTGTACGTAACAAAAATTTCGTACTTAATGTGAGTTACTTTAAGCCGACCGACCAAATTGGTCTAGTGGTCAGGGTTGTAAAGACTTCAGACTAAGATAGATGGCGCCCTTGCGCATGCCCAGAAGGACTTTGAGAAAGGAAAGAGTTGAGAACGAGTGTGGCGAGAGACGTGTGGGTTGTTTTTTGGAGAGTGATCGAGACTGAGATGTTTCGTTTTTGATATTTACTACCTTTATTATTTTGTGTTGTGTGTCGTGCCTGTACTGTGTCCTGTGAGTTCATTAAAATGGTTTGAACCAAAAAAAAGGAGTATTCCTTGTGATGATAATTTAAAATTTTGAGCAAATCAGTACAGACGACGAAGAAATGGTGGCAGCCGTTTGGATACGATCCTGGTATTGCTGATATCTCCAGTGCAAATTATTGGGTGAGTACCAGATTTCATTAGCAACAGTGCCTTTTTTTAATTGTAATTTGTAAAGTTTTGCATGTTGAGTTTTGGTTCATTGAAGAATCGTTGTTTTGGTTTCATGCAGTTTTGGTTTTGTAAAAGGCAGTTGTAATATGCAAAAATGCTCTCTTATTTTAACTAGGCTGATATAGTTAAAACTTTGTTTGGTGAAAGGTAGTTGCAATTTTGCAAGTGTTCTTATTTTAACTAGGCTGATATAGTTAAATTTTGTTTGGTAAAATTGAGTGGTAATTTTGAAAAAGTGTTCTTATTTTAACTAGGTTGATATAGTTAAAATTTTGTCTGATTTTGAAAGGCAAATTTATTCTGTTGATTTGCAAAACTATTCTTATTTTAGCTAGACTGATATAGTTAAAATTTTGTTTGATTGTAAAAAAAGAAAATTTAGGACACTCATGTGGTATATATAAAAAAAGAATTTTCTGTTCTGAATGGTTAGAATTAGAACTATTCAAATGGTCAGTTTGAGTTTTGTTTTCTGAGAAAAGAGAATTATTTTAAAATTTTAAATTGAGATAGCCTAGTTTGTTTTGTGTTCTTTTGTATGATGCTATCTGATGACAATTGAAGTGTTGTTAAAATTTGATTTGATTCTGTTGTATGATTCAAAATAGAATTACAAATTTGGTGTAGAAGTATATAGTTTGAATTACAAGTATAATTCTTTTTGATGAGTGTTGTCAACAGCACCAAATGCCTAGAATTTTCAATATTTAGTGCGTCTTGGGTTATTTTGCTTTGGAAAATATTTTGTTATATTTCTGAATGAATCGGAAATTCATTTAAAAGAGTTTTGGAGTGTTTTGAAATTGTCATTTTCATTTGTTGCTCATTTAAATAACTAAGAAACCCCTTAGAATTGTTTATTTATTTTGCGGAATTTTGAATGTCTAACTTGTGTACTTAAGGAAATTTTTGTTAGTAATTTGAAATTGCTTTGTGTAACTAATTTGGTAAATGTGAGACCATTTTGTGTTCAGAAAAAGAACTCGAAAAAAAAAAATCCGAAAGTGTGGATTTGAATTATTCACTTCCTGTGTTCGTTGACGAAAAAAAAAAAAAGGAAAAGAATGATATTCTGTTTTATATTTTTGTGTGTGCATTTATGCTTCTGAGTGTGAATCAGTTGTTCATAGAGAAAAGGGAATTCTTTTGAACTGCAATACCTTTTCTTGATTAGACAGGAAAGTTGAGTTTATATTCTGAATAGTATTTTAATTGTAGTATTATTTTCAAAACAGCTGTTCTTTAGTTGAACTTTTCTTTAACTGTTTATTTTCTTCTCAATTTGAAAACATCTTTAAAAAAAATATTGTTTTAATGAATGAAAATTTTAATTTGTTTATGTGTTCGAAAATTATTTCTATTGATTTTTGGTTGTTCGGTAAGAAAGTTGTAACGTAGAATTAGCGAATTTAATTCTTTGATAAAGTCTTGTGAAATCTGTTGGAATTTAATACCTTAATATAGGTTTTTGATAGTGTTTCCCCTGGCCCTTAATCATGGCATTTCTTGCAATTGGTAGAAAGCAGGACTTAATTGCTGTTGCGGAAGAAATTGGTGAGAAGGTACCAGCTTCGTGCAAGGTTGCAGATATTAAACAAATAATTTTAAAAAGCCCAAATTTCGATCGGGAGGAGGTAACGATAATAATGGAACGAGTCATAAAGGATAGACTGGAAGAGGAAGAATTTGCTAAGCAAGAAAAAATTCATGAGGAAGAATTAGCTAGACAAGAAAAAATTCGTGAAGAAGAACGACAAGAGCGGGAAAGGGTCAGACAACATGAGCTCGAAATTAAAAAACTAGAAGTGGCTCAGAAGGAATTTCGCCAGTCTGAAGAAGGATCTGAAAATGGGGCGGATAGAAACAGAAAAATCCAACTTACCCAAATCACTCCCAAATTCGACGAAAAAGGGGATGAAATGGGATTGTATTTGATCAATTTCGAACGGAAAGCAGAGATGGCTCGAGTGCCGAAGGAGGACTGGGTGGCTTATTTGCTGGCCGTTTTGCCAGCCGAGTTATCTAACATGCTTGCCCGAGAACCTCCTGAAGTGGCCAACAATTATGATGTTGTGAAAGATCTCATTCTGAAACGATACAAAATGAACGCTGAAAAATTGAAACAGTGTTTCTACAGACATCAGAAAACAGCAGAGAAAACATGGAGAAATTATGCTCATGAACTGTACAGCTACTTCACTGAATGGCTTGCTGAATTGGAAATTGAAACCTTTCAGCAACTAAAAGATTTAATCGTTGCCGAGCAATTGAAGTATCGTGTACCAGATCAAATCAAGGAGCATTTTCTTGACAAATGGATGAAGTTGAAGACACCTTTTGAATTGGCAGAAGTGATCGAGGAGTACGAAACCATCAGGCAGAGTTTCAGGAAGAAGGAATTTCCAAAGAAGTATGGCTATCAAGGTTCAAAGGGACATTTTAGTGGAAGTAGGCCCAAAGTACCATTCAAGGATGACAAGAACAAACATCCGGTCAAAACCGAACCCGCAAGCAACGAAAACCGTAAAAGAGAGTTTGAAAAGAGAAGACAGCTCCGATGCTATGAATGCGGTTCGTTATCACATCTGAGACCCCAATGCCCGAAGCTCAAGAGATCTGAAGTAGTAGCTGCCAATGAAGTCTTTGGAAGACACGTGCCTGAGTTGATGTCTCCTTATACTAGTGCTGGGACAGTAAATGGAGCCCAAATGTCTATCTTGAGAGATACTGGTGCCAGCATCGATCTTATTCCCAGAAAATTTATCAAACCACATATGTACACAGGTGAGCATGTGTGGCTCGCTTCTCCATTAGTAGACAGCCCGGTCTGCTTGCCCATTGCAGAAGTTGATTTGAACTGCGAATTGGGACATGTCCTTACGAAAGCTGCTGTAAGAGACAGTTTTCTGGATCAAGAGCATTACCTACTAAGTAACAAAACCGTTGCTCTGATCGAGAGTATGAAAAAAGATAAGGAGCTGGAGATCCAAGTTATTAATGCAGTTCAGACGAGAGCTCAGAAAAGTCTTTTGACAGCCGAAGTTGAAGAGTATCCAGTTGAGTCGAGTCCTGGAGAAGAGAATGACAGTACCGTGTTAACAGAGGAAGACGGAGAGGTATTGCCTATGGCGGAAGAAGCCTCACTTCCAGATCTGATTAAAGCCTCACGGAATGATTTTGTCGAAGAGCAGCGCAAGAGTAAAGAGTTGAAACCACTTTTCCTAGAAGCTGAGGAGTTAGCAAAGGAAACCAAGTATGCAATCGTTAATCAAATGCTGTTCTATCTGAAAAGTGACAAGGATGGTACGCAGAGAAAACTGCTGATTGTTCCAGAGAAGTTTCGGGACCAATTAAAGAAACTTTCTCATGAAGGAACAGCGGCTCACTTAGGAGTGACCAAGACTAAAGATGCTCTTTTTAAAACTTTTTTTTGGCCGAATTGTTACAAAGATGTTGAAGAATTTGTCAGATCTTGTGACCAATGTCAGCGAGTCGGGAAACCTCGGGATAAGAAGAAGGCACCCATGAAGATCGTTCCTGTCATCTCGGAGATCTTCACAAAGATTAATGTGGATGCTTGTGGTCCTTTACCTACTACACCATCTGGAAACCGGTATCTCATCACTGCAATTTGCATGTCTTCCAAATATCCCGATGCAGTTCCTGTCCCAAATCTTAGTTCTTCAACCGTGGTCGATAGTTTCCTGCAAATCTTTAGTCGGATGGGTTTCCCGAGGGAGCTGCAAAGCGATCAAGGAACGTCGTTTACAAGTGCACTCACAACGGAGTTCCTGGAGAAATTTGGAGTTAAAGTAGTGCGAAGTTCCGTACATCATCCCCAGAGCAATCCTGTGGTAACTACATAGAGTCCTTCGAGTCCTGTGTCTGGAGTCAGGACCTGATTGGGAGAAAATCTTGCCTCATGCCCTGTTTGCTCTACGAGTTGTTACTCATGACAGTACTGGATATACTCCAGCTGAGCTGGTTCATGGACAGAATTTGAGGACTCCCATGACTCTACTGTACGAGAACTTGACGGAAAGCGAGGAAGAGAAGACTAGCGTAGTATCATATGTCTTCAAGCTACTAAACCGCATGAAAAGGTGTCAAGAATTAGCCGTCCAAAACATGGAGAACGCCAAAGACAAACGAAAACTATGGTATGATCGCAAGGCTGTGAAGCGTAAATTTTGTGAAGGCGACCTTGTGCTGGTTGTCGCTACATCTAGGCCTAACAAAATGGCAGTTCATTGGATCGGCCCAGGGAAAGTCGTTAAACAGCTTTCCGAAACCAACTACATTGTGCAGTTTCCAGAAAAAGACAAATCCCATGTGTACCATGTGAACATGCTCAAGCCATATTTCCAGAGACCCGAAAATGTGAATTTAATCTGTCTAAAAGAGATTAGGAACTGTGACAACGAGGAGGACATTCCAAGTCTCGAGCAGAAGCCTGAAGTCTCGGAAATGACACAAATTTGGCAAGACATAGAACAAAATGGTCGCTTGTCAGAAGATCAGAAGGAGCAGCTGAGAGAGTTGCTATCAAAATACTCTAGCTCATTCTCAAACCAGCCGGGGTGTACTGATCTTACTGAACATGACATTGAGCTTGAATCTGAGAGGCCCATCTGTGCCAAACCTTACAAGATGTCTCCACGCCAAACAGAAATTTTGAAGATGGAAGTGGAGAAGATGCTGTCGCTCAAAGTCATTGAGCCAGGAGAATCTGATTTTACTTCTCCTCTTATTCTGGTAGAAGTACCAGGAAAGGATGCAAGACCGTGCATCGACTATCGAAGACTCAACAAGGTCACTAGAACCCAGTACTTTCCTCTGCCAAACATTGAGCAGCTTGTTGAAAAAGTGTCAGCTGCCAAGTATATCACCGTTCTAGATTTGACCCGAGGTTATTGGCAAATACCTCTGAGTAAACGAGCCCAAAGATATTCAGCTTTTGTAACCAGTTTTGGGACATTTCGACCGTTGAGATTGCCATTCGGTTTGAAAAATGCCCCTTATGATTTTAGTCGTTTGATGGCCGAACTGTTGAAAGACTGTGGAGAATTTGCATGCCCTTACTTGGATGATGTAGCCATCTATTCCCTAAGTTGGGAAGATCATTTACAACATTTGAAAACCGTCTTAGAAAAGATGAATGCAGCTCATCTGCACATCAAGCCTTCTAAGTGCCAGTTTGCTCGTGCGTACGTAAAGTATCTTGGGCACTTGGTTGGTCAGGGCCAGAGAACACCTGGAGAATTGAAGATCCAAACTGTAAAGGACTTTCCGACCCCTGCGACTAAGACGCAGATCCGATCTTTCTTAGGACTTGCGGGGTATTATCGAAAATACATTCCTGACTTTTCAGTCCTCTCAGCACCAATTACAGATCTGCTGAAAGGAAAAAATCGTCGTGCTGCTGTCATATGGACTGATGCTTGTCAAGAGGCGTTTGACAATTTAAAGAAACGGTTGTCGGAGAATCCGGTGTTGTACAGTCCAGATTTCTCGAGACAGTTTCTCGTCCAATGTGACGCGTCAAATCTTGGGATTGGCATCGTTTTGTCCCAAATTAATGACATTGGTGAGGAACATCCTGTCATGTACTTGAGTCGGAAGTTCTCAAATGCAGAACAAAAGTACAGTACCATCGAGAGAGAGTGCGCAGCTATCGTGTTCGCCATCCAAAAGCTGCGATGTTATTTGGATGGACACCAGAAGTTCATCATCCAGACGGACCATAATCCCCTTGTTTGGCTGGACAAAAATACGGGAACCAACCCTAGACTTTTACGTTGGGCTTTGATCCTGCAGCCATTCAATTACGAGGTTGTCCATAAGAGGGGGAAACAGCATCAAAATGCTGATTCATTAAGTCGCATCCCATAAACCTCATAAACTTTTATTTTATATTAGTAAGTTTATTGTTTATTTTGATATTTGTATTATGTGTGAAAATTTTAAATTTTTCTTATCATTAGTGTAAATTGTTTTCCTAAATTTTTAATAAGTATATAATTTTTTGTATAATATTTTTGAGTTCAAGGCACTGATTGCTATAATCTGGTACATGTGCAGTGTATTTTGTGTACTTGAACTCTTGAACTTTTCCAATGACTGCACCTATCTGGAGACTTTTTCAGGCAGTGGAGTCATCAAAACTTTTCCCTCATTCTTCGAGAAAAGTTTCCTCCTTGTGGGGAGGAGTTTATAAGTCTGTAAAGACTTCAGACTAAGATAGATGGCGCCCTTGCGCATGCCCAGAAGGACTTTGAGAAAGGAAAGAGTTGAGAACGAGTGTGGCGAGAGACGTGTGGGTTGTTTTTTGGAGAGTGATCGAGACTGAGATGTTTCGTTTTTGATATTTACTACCTTTATTATTTTGTGTTGTGTGTCGTGCCTGTACTGTGTCGTGTGAGTTCATTAAAATGGTTTGAACCAAAAAAAAGGAGTATTCCTTGTGATGATAATTTAAAATTTTGAGCAAATCAGTACAGGGTGCTGACTTCTGGATTGAAAGCTGCCGGGGTCGAATCCGGTGTAAGGCATGAATGTTTGTCCATTTCCAATGAATATATGGCCTCTCTATAAAAGGGTTGTGCCTTAAATGCATGGTTTTAAAGTGAGGTATAACGCAACCCACCCCCTGTTATATAGGGTAATGCAGTGGTTCAAAACTGTACCCTTGTAGTACTATAGTAAGTAATGGTCACAATTGACAGGTCATTAGTAAATGTTATTCTTATAGGAATGTGGAACACAAGTGCATTTATACCAGCGTCCTTTTAGAGACATTAGAAGAGATAAGAGAGATTAGAAGAGATTATCAGAGATAAGAACGTTTTCATACCCTAGAGTTAACATGTACATGTGCCTAGAATTTATTCGCACGAGGCTTACAGATCCGGTGGGATGCCAGATATGAATTATGGGTCAAAGGGTTTGCCCATATATACCAACTTTACTTAAAGCATTACTTTAAAAGTTGAGTATGTGTAAAAGTTTTCATATTTGTGGAGCCAGTAATTCAACGTACAATACAATGAAATGAACACTTGCATATCCGAAAGATTTCCGTATGAACTAGTTATCTACGAGTCGTAGTGATTCGTCTGTTGCGAAGAGAAAAGTTCTCAAACATTCAACATAAAAGAAGACTCAATTCAAAGTGAAGGTTTCCCAAATCCCTGCAATTTATCACTTCCTCAAACGACTGTCTTGATACTAGTGATTCTGCAATTCTTAAGATAATCAGAGCAAATTGCTTTTCTTCAAATAGCTTACAAAGGACATTCACGGAGAAGTAAACTACAGTAATTTGAATGTGCTGAAATATAGGTACATTTCTGGAAAGGAATTGTTTGAACACTAGTTTCAGAGAATACAGCGGTTAAGTGTAATATCCTACATATTTCTTTCATAAGAAACATGATTTTTGACACCATTACGATTTCAAAACCCTCTATGGTCCTCTCTTTTTTTCTTGAATGTTTCAACTAGGGACAATAAATCTTTGATACCATTTATTCCCAATTCAACCGGAGTCAAATTAACCAATGTATTCATGTTTCGAGAATTATTAAATAGTTTTTAAATTTATGTAAAAGGTTATTTATCAGAATCCATAATTACCACTGCTGTATATTACGCTACTGTAAATTTCAACACTGGCCAATTTAGCATGATCCGTTATTATTACTGTTATATATGTGTGGGGCTGGGTTGTGGGCAATTGGTAATATGATCAAACGTTTTAAAGAATAATTAAGTTTAATGAAATTGATGAATATTTATGTACAATGAATTTGGCCAAGACAATTAAAGTTTAACAATGTTCGCGTAATGTTCTGATAAGTGCACAGCACAGACATCATCACAAATTCCATCGGCGCTCACCACCCGTAGCTACGTCCAACGCTACGTCCTTCTCGTAGCTCCGTCGCATTACTTCTGCGTCGCTTTTGGCTATGCGTTCCTCCAATGCGCGGTATGACTGCGCAGTAGTCGGAGATGAGATCAGCGCGGAGGTGCCCTCTAGTGGGGCAGACTGGGTACCACATATATATCACTGCAATTTGGCAGTTTATCAGAATCCGTTATTACTACTGCTACGCATGTAACTAATTTGCCAGAATCTATATTCACCACTGTGTATATCACTGAAATTTGGCAATTTATCATAATTCATAATTACCATTCTGTATATAACTGCATTTGGCAGTTTATCAGAATCCGTAAATACTACTGCTACGTATTTACGGATTCTGATTGCTTTGCAAAAGTAAAAGTTACGGCAAAGAAACGTTTAAAAATAGGAAAGTAAATAAAAATTACAACTACGCTTTACCAGAATCTATTGCAATGTATATCACTGCATTTGGCAATTTATCAAAATTCATAATTACGACAGCTACGTATATGATTGCAATTTACCAGAATCTATATTTACCACTACAATGAGTAACTTCAATTTAGCAATTTATCAGAATACATAATTATCACTACACTATATATAACTGCAATTTGACAAATTATCATAATTCAGAATTACTACTATTTCGTATATCACCTACTATTTACCAAAGCCTATAATTACCACTACTATGTGTATATCACTGTATGTATAATTTGGCACATGTATATATAATTTGGTATAGATAATTTGGCATAAAATGCCAAAGGAAACGTGTTAAGGAAATCAAAATCTCTATTGCAACATTTGTTACATTCATTAGTATTTTGTTGTTTATACAAAACACATATCCGAATAGATTTTCCTTGCCAATATAGTCATGGGTTATTTTTACTATCTATAATTAAATTATTCCTTGAAGCACTGGTGAGTTTTACTAATATTTTGCAATGAATTATTATTTTTTTACACAAACGATTTAAAAGACATTTTTCGAAGATTTGGTATACTCTAAATGTCATTTTTTCTACATCAAGCGCCCAATATTTTTTTATTTGTCTTACCTTTCTATCTCTGTTCTTTAGTTAGTTAATTATGTTTTTCAGTGTATTCATCAAAAATAAAATCAGAGGGATCTGAATTCTAGTATATACTATTACTTGAATTGTTCCAAATATTATGTATCAAAATCGTCTAGCTTATGTAAGAATAACAACTTAATTGAAAAAATTTCTTGCCGAAATTTTATTAGGTTATACTATTTGTACACTTCTATATGCTTTGATCTTCAATCACAGTATAAGATTTATCCATACTAGGATTTATTTATAATATCAAACGTAGTATCCTTTAATTTTAAGACTCAAAATTCTGTTATCTCTACCAGTGAATGGCCTCATTTATTTGACAGTTTGATAGAAAAAATTATTTGCAGTTTTAATATTTTTTGCAAGCTCTGTTGCGGGGTTTATCATTTTCCTTTTCATCATTTTACTGAATACTTTTATTTATCGAACTTCACCAGTTTTGACAATTTAGAAAGTATATTTTCAAGAAGTAGTAACACCCATTTTAGTATTAGAAAACCATTTTGTTAAAACGCCATAGTGTAGAATATATGTCATATCATGAAATATGTTATACGATATCATAAAATGACATGCCATACATGAAATATGATGTTTAGGAAAGGAAATAATTTTAATAATAAAGCCATATTTATTTGCAGTTTAATAATCGATAGAACTTTATAATCGTGCAGCAGGGTAAAAGATATACTGTTGCAGAACCAAATCCTAAAAGAAATCTTTCGTTCACCGAATACATTTTGAATGTAAGTGACGACAATGTTTGATAAAATACAAAATATAACAAGCAAATCGGGTTTTTAATCCTGAATTGAAGGAGCGTAAACTGTGTATCCCTCCAATGTAATGCGATAAGTGCGTCAATTGTTTTCATATTCTGATTAAAACAAAAAAGTAAGTGTCAAAGTATTTCGAAAGACTATTTTACTATACCTCAAAAATTGTCGACGAATACGAAATTTTCGGAAGAATGCAACAGCTCTTCCTTACTTAGCTTATTAGCAATATTTTTAAAAAATTACGTTTTTTTAAACTGTCACTTAATTTTCCAAGTAGTTTCAACGAGATATCTCGTCGAAGATCCGGCCAATTTTGCTAATGACGAGATACCTCGCAGATGCAAAACTTCCCAATTACTTCAAGGGAAATACATATTCAAGAAGGAAAACCATGTGCCTTGCCCGGAGCTAGTGACAGTTCGGAACAGGTTTTTGCATCAGATGATGGCCACTACAGGGCAGTTTTCGACGCAAGATAAACCACCAGGAGGATTAACTAAATCTGATTATCATATATTATTTAAACGTTAGATGAATGTATATGAATATTTATAAGTTGGCCATTAAATCTACTGTTAGGCGAAACATCCTGCAAAGCAAAAGTTGATCTACCTAATTGCAATTTGTACAACAATCAGCCAACGATTGCATTTGAAAAATGCCTTTGTAAGAAGTGAATTTCACACATTAATTTATATTTCAATTAGCAGTTCTGCAATTTCGAAAATTAAATTCTTTTCGGAATAAAGAATTAAATTTAATATGTAAAAAGGTGTGGAGCCATAACCTTACTGATGATTGTCTCGACGAGGTATCTCATCATTAGCAAAACTGACCAGATATTGATGGATGCGATAGCTCGTCACAAAAAAACTGACCAGATATTGATCTTGTCATAAAAATTGGCAGTATTCTGATGACGAGATATCTCGTGGTTAGAAAAATTTGTCAGATCTTGATGGATGAGATATATTGTCGAAACCACTTGGAAGGACAAATAGCTTTCTATCGTATTATTTCGCAGAACGTAGAGAAGAAAAATAACCTTTTTCATTCCCGATGATGGGTGGTGATTACAAAAGACTGACTGAAGCCAATTAACAGAACAAATAAAAAGAAATTGCAACAGAAGAAAAGGTCTGTGGACCCATTCGGTGCCTCGCTTTCCAGTATCTTCTGTTCAATGAAGTAGAAGAGAGCGCAAGATGTAGTAATAGATATGCAAGGTCCATATCCTCCTGAAGATCGTTTAGAGCTTTTCAAAGGCATTACTTAGTATTTATACGCGATGCACACGTAACTTTTGCAAAAAGTAAACAGCATTTTCGGTTTTTCTTTACTGTGTGAGAATTAAAAGAATGAAATCTCCAATTATCATTAAACTTTTAAAAGGTACTTTTCTAGTTAACAGCTCTAACCCTCCTTGTGATTACCTCGATGTAGGTATCTCGTCATTAGCAAAACTGACCATATCTTTATGGACGAGATATCGCGTATACAGAATAAAACTGATCAGATATTGATCTCGTCATCATCGAAAACTCGGCAATATCTTGATGACGTGATATCTCGCCACTAGTAAAATTGATCAGATTTTGATGAATATCTCGTCAAAACCACTTGCAGGTTTAACTGCAGTTAAAAACGCTGCCACACCGTTTTAATCCTCCAGGTGGTTGTCTCTCTCTCTCGGCGAGGTATCTCATCCTTAGCAGAACTGGCCAGATATTGATAAAGACGAGATATCTCGTCATTAGAAAAAAATCAACATGATCTTGATAGCATGGCCATAAAAAACGTCAATATCTTGATGACGAACTATCTCGTCTTAGCAAAATTGATCAGATCTCGATGGATGAGATATCTCGTTGAAACCATTTGTTGGGTTAATAATTTCTGAATAAACTTGTATGTTTTTACACAGGATACCTGGAACTTAGTAGTACTTAACAAAGGCTGTAAAGAAGTTGCGATATATAAGTACTTTAAATCTTTGAAAATCAAAGACCGTTGAAACCTTCTATTAAGAACGATGGTTCGTTCTAATGCCAGAATATATTAAATTTTCTTCCAGGGCGGTAATGATTAATTGAGCCAATAAGTCGTTCCCAACAGGGTTTCATTAGTGGCACGTTGCAGGGAAAGATGCTTCAGATAGCAATTGATGAATGAGTACTATTTCGACTAAATTCTACAATCTCGCCAGACAGATTAGTGGAAGCAAAATCTCTTCATAAGCCCAACATAGCTTATGAAGAGAGCTTAATTTTTCAAGCGCTTGGAGAATTTAGAAATGAAATGGCGTTCTAATAGTCACAGAATATTTATATTTTGCAGAACAACTACCTTAAAATAAGCCACATAGAATTGGAGGAATATTATTGTCTGAAACTAATTTTTTGGATGCTTGTATCGTCATTGCAAACGGCTCATAAATGGAAATACATCTTATGAGAGGAGTTTTATGTGTAGCTAAATGGAGGTGTCGGTAGTGTTTCTGCTGCGGTTCTGTTCTGAACGTGACATCACTTGGCTTGTTTCCGAACACGATTTCAGTCGCGGATAGCCCGTTGTGTTGCTGCAGTGCGACGTTAATTACATACCTACCTACCTACTGAACACGGTTTCAAAATTTTGTCAGCACAATTTTCAAAGAATGAATTCCTAATTGATATATAGCAGTTGATTGGTCAATGCCAATTAGATTAAAAGCCAAATGTCGCCAAAATGGTGATAAGGTAATCCTGGTATACTATATTATGCGAGAGCATTTGGGTTTCGGAGAAAAATCTTCGCATTTTGTCTAGTTTTTGCTTACAATGAAAATCCCTTTCATGCATTGGACTTGATAAATATTTTTAGTACATTTTATGATGAAACAAAACATTAGATTGCGTGTTTAACTTTTTTCATACATGTTGGCTAATGACACCAGGACGTAAGCACATTTTTCAGATATTTGTTTCGCTATCGTAGAAAGTTCATAAATAGAGATCATGCTATTATCTAGTAGTCAAATATATACAATCGTCAACTCACAAGACCAACTGGGGAGAAGAAACATTTTAAATTGTTATTGTATCTTATCCCACTTGGTCTAGACGAGCTAGATCAAGTCCGTGAGTTCAAGCACCTTCATTAACTTCAAGATGAGCACAGATTTAAAATACAGATCCTCCCTGAACAGACCTAGACAAGGAAGAGGAGAGACTCTCCATATTGCATTTCCGGTACGGCGGAAAAACTCTTAAACTAAGGACGAATGAAATTGGCCTCAAATGTCCATTGGTCAGTCTAGGAAGACCACTGGTCATTCTATAACTCACGAATTTGAGGACATATTCGGGATGTTCTCACAGGATTAAAGGGTGGCTAAGGGTGTAAGTAATTTTGAAGATATTTTTCTGAAGTGTTTCTTTTCTGCAAAATTTTCGTTATAATTAATAGAACTATTTTCCTTAACTAGTACGATAGTATTATAGTTATACGAGAGTACAGTATGGTTGAAACGTTAGATTGGTTGGTTTGGAGTTTTATGGCGCAAGGGTTATATTTGGCCAAGCTACGCCAAACAAGACAATTTCAAGTAAAAATGTCGTGGGAAGGGTAAAAGAGGGATTGGGTTATGTGCCAAGGGTTCTGCTGCAAATTATTATGCATAAAATAAGCTCAATCTACTTCCATAAATATTATCTTCAGGAATTGAAGGGATCCTGAGGTAGCCCAGGTGGTAGTCTCGTCGATTAGAAACCGGAGAGTTGCGAGTTCCTAACTCGATCCAACCAAAGACCACCGTATGAGTGGGTCTGGTGCATGTTAAATCTGTCGTGGTCTAATCTAACTTCATAGCGTGGTGTGGAAGTTTGGAGGGTGATGTGCCAACTCAGGTGTTGATCTCGTCATCGGACCATGGTTCAAAATTACGAGGCGTTGTCATGGGATCTTTCCTTTGGGGATTGACCCCGGATCGTCTCCAATAGTCCGTTGTGTTGCTATGGTGTGAGGTAAATTCAATTACCAACCAACTACCAGGTATTGAAGTAAGCTATTCTTCTGACAGGTAATTAAATAAGTGATTGAGCACATAAAGATGGATAAAAAAGTTGGAACGAACGCATCAGAAGTGCATCATGACTTGGCACAGTGCATTTGCCCATTGCGCTACCAAATTGCAAATTGTAGGCTGTGTAGGTTCGATTTCTATAACTTACCCTTGGAGTGTATTTTTCTTCTGTGCATGTAAAACCTTCCATAAGGATGACCTTTACTTGTCGCTGTATGTTTTTTGTTTGGCGGAGCAAATATAGCCATTACGTCATAAAACCTGACCAGTCAAAAATTGGATTCAACTCGCATATAGCCCAATTGAGATTTATACCTCTTTCCATCATATATCCTAAGCAAGAACTTCCTTGCACACATTCTTTTCTAAAATGTTTTGGTACACTAAAATTCAAGCTATAATTACCATTTTATTATCTGATCATTCAGTCATTTAAGAGATATATAGCAATTTTCATATTCCTAATCAAAAATTTTTCTCTATCAAGAATTTTGAATCATACTATTTTAGAAGACTGACTCCATAGGTGGATACTGCTTCACCAATAGTTTTCAGCTATTTAGGCCACCTTACTGAGGTGTTACAGAGATTAGGGAGGCCCAAAGCAATCCACTATACATATAATAACAAATAACAACAATGTATGGAACATGAAACAAATAATGGGCTAGCTGAGGTACACAAATGACATTTATAAAAAGGATCACAAAATTTGTGAAATTCACAATCGAAATGAAATACTATACAAAATATATGTATTTACTGGAAGACACGAATGTAAGATCAACCACATATCGATGTAACACTAAATTAATACATATAAAAGGGAATCAATAGCAGATTTTAATGAAACAATCCATTGCAAATACAAGGTCTGACCGGAAATATTCAGCCATATCATATGAAACAAGATATATTGTACCTAAGACCTAGCGCCTGGTTTCTTTCAACTTAGGCCACCTTGGGACCTCAGACACTGTCTCTTCCACTTTTCGAAACATTTTTCAAAGTCCATTGTTGGAATAGTTGCTCCGTCGTGTCTCCTGATTCGCATCGGTGGTCTGAAATCTTTCCTTTCAGAATTGAGCTTTCGGACAAGTCAAAAGTAACATCACGCCAAATCTGTGCTCTAGGGTCTGAACCACTTGGGTAATATGATATTTTGCTAAAACAATCTTTCTCGCGACGTGATGAATAAGAGAGTTATAATAGGATTATCATGATGAACCTGCTAATCACCAATTATCCATAGCTGCGGTTGGTTTCTTTTTACTGCATCTCTGAGCCAGCGAAGAACATAGAGGTAGTACGTCTTATTAATTGTTTGACCATGAGTAGAGTACTCGTTATGGACACTTTCACAATCAAACGACACAGTTAACATGGTCCTGATGTTGCTACGACTTCTTCGGGTGGGAAGAAATAGGTGGTTTTCATTGGAAAGAATAGTTGAATAGTTTGTGAATAGTTGTGTGAATTTTTTTCAAGCAAAATTTGATAAAAATGTGTTGCTCTTACTAGGAACACATTTTTATTGGGAATGCGACTGTCTCACAAAACATATGTTATATGTTCACTCAAAGGAGTCTACCGAGCACCCAATGGTTTAATCCGAATTGCTCGTAAATTTTCACGCATATGCATCAATGTCCCCTCTTTTTGACTGATAAGTTACGTCAATGCGTCAAGCCGTTCTCATTATAGGGAAATGTGGCAGATCTGGTACAGTGGGAGGAATGGGACAATTTAAATATTCTGCCTTAAATAGAATTTCAGCAGTTGCAAATTTTCTCACCTGATGATACTCTATTTCTATCTCTTGTTCCTTTATGGGCTAGTGTAAAATAAAAACGTGTTGTGTATCAAGAAGATTAGATTACTGTTTTCTCATTGCTAAAGATAAGGATTCTTCATCAAAAAATGATGTTTGATTTATCTCTTTATGAAGTATTGTTTGTTAAATATGATAAACCTCAATCAAGTACAAGGTCTATATTTGTGTTATGACACTGTTCTACTGAACTAGGGTTGCGTTACCAGCACTTTATTTCAAAATGGCTACTTTGGGAGGAGTGCAACACAACTTTATGGGAGGTATGGGACACTGTCCACCACTGTTGTTTTGGAAAATACTGATAAAATAGTTACGATTTTATGTCGTAGTGCAAAATACCACATACACGAAAGAAAAATCCAGGGAGGGTTATTATTTCAAATAATCATATTCTATTGGCTATCAAATTTATCAATGAAGATAAGAGTTTGGCCGGTGGCTTGAATTTTTAATTTTCAAAATCTGCTCTTCAACGTCATGTGAAGAAGTATGAAGAGGCTCCAAATGAGGATATCATGTTTCATGGAAATTTGGTACATAATATGATTTTCTCATCCGAACATAAGACATCACTTGTGTTGAAGATCTTTGGATAACTAGTAGAATGCGTTATGGTTTGACTACAATGCAAGTGAGAATTCTTACTTACCCTTCCCCAATATGCCAGTGTTTTAAAAATAAAGTTTATACAAACATGGGTTTGGGGGTTTTGTGGCACAAGGACCATATTTGGCCAAGCTGCGCCAAACAAAAGATAGTGCCAAGTAAAAAAATGTCGTGAAATTGGAAAAGATAGAGGGTTTAGGGAATAGAGTAGAGCGATAAGAACAAAAAAAATCGCTTGGATATCCCAGGAGGGCAACTCCCGTATTTACTAAGGACATTAAATCTCATGGGAAGTGGAAAGATAGATTACTAGAGTATCTCGGGTCCGTGAAACCCATACACACCTAAAGAAGATGTGCACCTGAGGGCCCACAAACATGGGAAGGCAGTAAAATTGTTGAATATGACTAGTTTAATGGTGTTTTGGCTCGACATAAGGATTTATCACTAATTTATCGCTAGGTCTGCAGAGGAATAAGTTTGGGAAGAGCTAAGTTTTAACAAATCTAACGAGAATTTCTTAAACTACTTGAAATCAGCTTATGAGCAAATCAAACTTACACCAGATCCCATATTTAACAGTTGTGAAATCCCAATACAGTGCACTCCGCTTTATCGGACCACTTTGGTTCGACATGAAAGTGGTCCCTTTAACCGACTGGTCCGATTATCCGATTATATTTTATGAAAGGCTATAACGCTCGCCTGCTGTATAACTGCATATATATAAACAGTACACTAATTAGTAGTACAACAAAATCATAAAGGAAGTTATTAAAAACAACTTACCTTTATTGGTTAATTAAATATTTTGTAATCATCGTTTGTTTACGCCACTCATTATTGACTGATGATACAAAAGAATGTATCTTGTAAGCCGCTTTCTTGACACTATCATCGCCGTTGTTTTTTCCAAGAAAATGTTCAATTTCTTGAATGAAAGGGCTGCAGGTGACTTCGGGGACTTCTTCCTCTGATTCAGAATGTGCTTCAGGTGTTTCTTCTGGCCGATTGGCCATAATATCTTGAATAATATCTTCTTCTGAAGGGGAGTCGCAGCACTGAACAGACGTATTAACATTGACGAAAGCTTGGAAATCTTTGGTGTTCATTCCAACATCGATTTCCCAGAATGCGGAATTAGGGGAAGAGTTGTCTGCTGCTGATGACGAAGATGGAGCGATGAATCCCGCTTTGGCAAAACAATTAACAAATGTTTGGACATTCACAGATTTCCAGCTAACTGCAATAATTTCTATTGCCGAAAGGAGATTTATCTTACGAGATAACTCGATTGCGCTAAATTTAGCACTGTTCTCTGAGTCAAAGTAACAGACAATTTTTTCAAGAACCAACTTTATATAGAGGGTTTTCAAGTTTTTGATAACCCCCTGACTCATTGACTGAATGATTGAGGTTGTGATGAGCAGCAAAAAATCAGACGTATATTCTTCGTTGCTACATTAGGGAGCGGAACAATTGTCCATTACAAGAGCAATTTTTCTTCCTATTCCCTCCCCTCGAGTATCTTGTCCCAGCCTTTCAGCCAATCCTCCAAAATTGTCAATGCCATCCATTCATTACGACTGCTTCGATATTTCATCGCAACTGGCCCACACCTGAAAAACACCTAGGATTCTTACTGTTTCCTATGACTAAAAGAGGACGTATATCACAACCAGTCATGTTAGCGCAGACAAGAACAGTTACACGATCCATCGCTTTTTTCGATCCACTCAATAATTCAGTTCTGAAAGTTAGTGACCCATTTGGAGTTGCCCTATAATAAAGGGCAGCTTCATCGCAGTTGTACACCTCAGAAGGTGCATACAGTTCCAAAATTTCGGGCAACAAAGTGATAATCCAACTGTCAGCTCCTCGAATATCGACATCCTTTTTTTCACCATGTGCGACTTTGAAGCAAATGTCGTGCCTTTTCTTCCAGCATGTTAGCCATCCTTCAGTAGCAGTGAAGTTCGGTTTACCAAGTTGTGTAGCAAGAAGTTCTGCTTTTGATTTTAGTAGCGGCCCAGTTAAAGGAATGTCGCGATTTCTCGCTTCACGAAACCATTCAAACAGCACTTGATCAACTTCGTCCTCTTTTGACAGTCTTTGGCGCTTTCTTGATGCAGCCGAGTCGTCCGCTTCGATTTCAAGTCTGTTTTGTAGCAGTCGGCAAATTGTAGTTTTCGACACACCTAATGCATTTGAGAGCTGATGTTGGCTGAATCCTGGAAACTCATCGATTCGACGCAACAATGCTAATTTTTCTTTTCCTGATAAATCTTTACGCGTCATATACGCTGAATCTCACCTGCCTATCGGAAGACGACAGTGCGAAATAAATTTCCGAAATGTGATTCATGCTGATTGGTTATTCTTATCTTCTCCTATCACCTGATGTTCTGTGCTTTTAAATTTATTTTGTTTTTATTCCAATGCAGAAGGTAGCACATGAGTCAGAAGCAATACTGTTTGAGTTATAATTTTTTGTCTTCTGTAAGAGAGCTGAAATAATTTTTATTCACTCCTTTTCTTGCTCTCTGAGCGTTCACTTTCAATTTGAATCTTTTTTATATTCTTTGTTCACCCAGGCAGTTGGCGGGACATCTTTTTATAACCATTTTGTTTGCGAAGTTGTTTTCAAACTGGTCAGTTTAACCGACGTAAAGTGGTCCATTTAACCGATGTGATTTTTATGGTATTGAATAGAAAATGATTCTGTTCACAAGAAAACTGTTCCCAATGGGACAATTCCCTTCCTACCCCCAAGGGACTGGTCCCATTATCCAGTGGTCCGATAAAGCGGAGTGCACTGTATAACAAAGTTATTGAACAATTGACGCAATTTGATTGAATTTGAATTTGCTTCATCACTGAACTTGTGGGGCGGAATTATCCTATGGCTGCGACGCAAAAGAAAGTCGTGTCTGGCCTTTCAGGTAATGGGAATATATCAGTTGAATAGCAAGCCCTTCCCTATTGATTATAACTTAATGTCTTCTATCACTTCTGCACTCCCACTCTCACTCTGTCTCCCACTTCCACCTTATTCAGTTGAAGAAATCATAACATCAAAAAAGCTTAAAGTATCACAAGAAGCAATCACTTCAAGGCCAGTTGCCGCTATATCAGAGCAAGTCCGTCCATTTCCTATACCTCAGCAAAGTAAAGAAGGGACTAAAGGTGAATTAAGGGATTAACTCTTCTAGTGGTTTGAACGAGATATCTCGTCCCTCAAGATCCGATCAGTTTTGCTATTGAATTCCGAATGATGAAGGTATTGAAGTTTTTTTATGAGGAGGAGATCAAGACGATTGAACTGACCAGATTGTACATCTGGTGAGTTTTTTCAAATGATGAGATATTTGGTCCATCAAGATTTGGTCAGTTTTGCTAATGACGAGATTCCTCGTCGAGACAACCACCGGGATAATTAAACAGTACTCCGCCTGAAAAAGCAGAATCGGTAAGACTTATGGTAGAAAGAGAGAGAAACAAGCGAACTGTGAATTCCAGTTCTGGGGTTCAGTTTCTTCCAAAAAAAAAAGAAAGTTTGTAGGAAAAGACCAATAGTATCTTTCCAAAGTATTCATTTCTAATTAAATGATCAATAGAATCTTTCCAAAAGATTGTATTCTAAGGAAAAAAGCAATAAAATCTTTCCAAAACATTCTTCTCTTATTAAAGGACCAATAGAATCTATCCAGTGAATTCTATTCTAAGGAAAGGAACAATATAACACTAGCAAAGGCTCAAAGAATCCATGTTCTTTTCAGTCAGTGGGTTCGATCGTTTAGTCGTCATTTACTATCCTGGTGGTTAATTTGACGAGGTATCTCGTCATTCGAAAAACTTTCCAGATTTTACTGGACGATATATCTCGTCATTAGAAGAAAGCTGACAAGATCTTGATGGACGAGATATCTCATTGAAACCACTTAGAGGGTAAAGAATGTTAAGGAGTAAAAACAATGATGCACTACTCCGAAATCTCGTGTCCCTCAGAGGTTTAATAAAAAATTCCATTGTACATTTACTGCACAATATGCATGAAAATAGTTAGGAATATCAAGCCATGTGTGAAGAAAAGTTAAGATTTCTCTAGACAGTCAATATCGGAGCCAAAGGATTCCTTCACCTTGAGGTACTATTACATTCAACATTTGAATTCAAAACGCGTTTCTCTTTATCCTATTAATCATGAACCGCCGTTAAAATAAGTCCTGATAGAATAACAATAAGTCTGAAAACATTTTCCAAACCATTAATATTCTCTAAAATACCAAAAATGTGCCTTTAACTGAACACAAAAATTGACAATTCTCTCTTTAACAGATATATTTTATTCCAATCCTGGATTTATATTTCCTCGATTTCCTAAAGTTATTCCTTAAAGGAACGATTTTTATTATTCCACGCTTCATGAATCTTTCCTTCCGAAACAACCGTTTATGGTATTTATATTTCCGTCCCTATTTTTATCTCAAAGCAATATCCGTTTCAGTAGTAAATTCGACCACCTTGTTCAAATATATTTCTTTGCACGCTTATTGAATGTCTATTGAAAATGAAGTTTTAGATAAATATTTCCTCTCTTTGTACTTCCTGCGTGAAAGGAGACTAAACTGGGGAAAAATCTATTTTATTTGATCTTATATTACAGAGGGGGAAAATCAGAAAAAAATGACATTCTCCTTTTATGGCCAAGTCTCTGGATATAATGGTTGATAAAAAATAAAGCTCTACAAATAGAAATCAGTTTAAATTTATTTTTAAAAATATTTGTTTTTCTGTACAGTTGTTTCCCCCGATTGTTAAGGTATCTGACGTCGTTACCACTAAGTTTTCCAGAGGCAGTAAACCCCATGGAAAAAGAATAGATCACTAGAGTACTTCGGGGTATGTCTATTTTTGGACCTTGCGCCATAACATCCAATCCTATCCCTCAGGGATTAAAAGGGGTCGTCGTGGCTCAGCGGGTATGCCCACTGCGCGAGCAACCTTCGAGTTGTAGGCGGCGAAGGTTCGATTCCTGTCAGGTGCATTCCTCTCTGGGTGTATTTCTCTCTTCTGTCAGTAAAAACTTTCATTGTGTGTCTGTCTATTACTTGACATTGTATGTCTTGTGTTGTCTGCCGCAGCGTGGCCAAATATAGCCCTTGCGCCATAAAACCCCAACAAATCAAACCAGATGGTTAAAAAGCTAAATGCTGAGAATTCTTAATGTAACGATTCCTGAAATTGAAAGAGCCAAACAAAAGTTAATATTGGGTTAAATTTTTGAAATGCAGATAAATAATAAGTAAAAAATACTCGAAAACTGTCAGTTGCACATAATATGGTTTTCCAAAAACTACTTTCAAATTTTACGTGTGATAAAAAAAGAATTATTTATCATTCATGAAATACTTATATAGGGTATGAACTATGATAGGAGTAACTATTATAGTTAAATGAATATAGTGGGCATTTAAATGTTTGAGTATAAAGATGTGATGAATAACAGAAAAAATTGCAAAAAGGACCACAAATTCAAACATTTTACATCCAAAAAATCTGGCTTGTAATTTGAGGACTAATTGAAGTTTAGCTTTTCAAAGAGCACCACAGAAAATTTATTTCGCGATATAGAAGTTCTATTCATAAATTAGGAAAATACATTTTGAAGGAAAACTCAAAATGTGAAGCGCGCGTGTTACAAAAACAGGTGCCAAACATTTTTTTTTTTAATATATCTAACTTTCATTTTATTTGGTTTCGCCAAATAGATTGAAAGGGCCAATTGCGCATGGCCAAATATGGCCCTTGCGCCATAAAACTCCAACCATCACACACACAATTCTACCTAAGATAGAAAGAATATATTTCCATATTAAGTTAGTAAAAATGTTAGAATTGGAAAAAGGTATAAGAAAGTTAAGCAATTAGACTTTGATATTCAGATAAAAGAATGATATTTTGACCAATAATCCCGATTAAAAGTAGTAGGCTACTTCAATTAGAAATTCCAAAACAATACCTTACTTATAAAAGCATTTCTGTAAAAGTATATGTAGGATAATTATAAAAAAGGTGGGATGCATAATCATCGGCTTACACGAAATAAAAAAACATAATTCTGGGAATATATATAAAGTGGAAATATAATTTCCAAGCAATGCAATGCAAATGTAGTTTTTATAGATTTAACAATTATTTATTACGCCTTATATTTACTCAATTCATCAATTATTTTGTGTAAAAAACATTCAATATGACTATGTATTGCAATAGCAATCATTCATAATATTATAATAAATAATGTAGATATATTTGATTGTTCATGTGTTTCTCAAGTGTATTTTTTTAAGTGTTTCTCAAGAAGAAATCTAATCTCCATGCAAAAAATGATTTTGTGAGCTTCATAAGTCTAAAGACCGGTCTAAAAAAGATGGGAAGATCTATCGCAGTTTCCCACTAACCTCTTAAGACCTGCTGTCCTCTGGTCTCAACCACAGCATTTGTAAGCATTAAGCACTTAAGTAATCGCATCTTCACGTTGATGCATTAATACCTCTTAGATCGGGCGCATTTCCTATAATGGTGAATTTATTTCATTTAAGAAATACTTTCTTGCTATATTTAATACTAAGGTGGCAAGACGAAACAATACGAATAGTGTAAGGAAGTATAATTTACTTAAATCAATCCGTAGGAAGCTCAAATAGCACCCTGCTTTGTAAATAATTGCCTGGTTTAAGGAAACGGATTTTATGCGCCAAATATGGACACATTGGAAAACTGTAATTAATTTAAATTATCTTAGTAAAAATAAATCAATGAAAAGTATCAAAAATTTGAAATATTTGAATATATATATATATATATATATATATATATATATATATATATATATATATATATATATATATATATATATATATATACAGTGGAATCCCGGTTATCCGAAAAGCACGCGACCGAAGCATTTTCGGTTAATTGAGATTCCATAGGAATTTTCGGATAACCGGGAAGCTTCCTTTGTTCTTCCTCTTCTGTCACCAGATGGCGCTTCTTCCCTTTGTCGCTTTAACGTTATCCCGTCTTCCGTTCCTCAAGGTCAGTGGAGACAGCGCATTCGTACGGAAAGCAACTGCACTTGTTTCTCTTAAGATGAGTGGTATAAGGGGCAAACGAAACGATGTAAGCTTGGAGGACAAGCTAAATGCCTTGAAAAGAGTTTACAATGGAGTCTTCGAAGATTATTTGTGCTGATTTGGCCGTGGGAAGGTCTACACTTGCGGATTGGATTAAAAACCGTGCCCAGATTGAGACGTGGTGCACGAAGACTGCAACAAATGTAGGCTTAGCTAGAAGCACGATGAAACAACCTGAAAATAATAAAGTGGAAGAGGCTCTTTTTCATTGGTTTACGCAAGTACGCGAGAAAGAATCACTCCTAAGTGGGCCTATTCTTCAAGAAAAAGCAAAATGCTTGAACAAGGCAATGGGCGGAGATTCAAATTTCTCAGCAAGCGTAGAATGGTTAGATCGCTGGAAAAAGAGGCACGGAGTTCGTCACATCGGCATTTGTGGTGAGAAACTTTCCGCGGATTCTGCTCAAGTAAAATGCTTCCAGAAGAAATTTTCTCAGATTATTGCAGAAGAAAGTTTAAGTGCTGACCAAATTTATAATTGTTGTGATGAAACAGGTTTGAACTTTAAAATGTTGCCATGTCGCACTTTAGCCTCGAGTACAGAGAAAAATGCTCCCGGTTACAAGACTGCAAAGCAATGGGTGACTCTTTTGATTGCTGCCAATGCATCAGGGTAGCATAAGCTTCCGCTGGTGTTAATTGGAAAAATCATCCAAACCCATATCTTTCAAGAATATCAATATGAAATCTTTTCCTGTGAAATACCGGTCTCAAAAAAATTCGTGGATGACGTGTGGCATTTTCATTGAATGATTTATGAAAAAATTTGTTCCAGAGGTGAAAATTTTCTTAAGGAAAGCCTTCCTCAGAAGGCAATTCTTTTACTAGATAATGCACCATCACACCCGTCAGAAAATGAGTTTGAGAAGGATGGAATCAGAGCGATTTTCTTGCCTCCGAAAGTAACTTCCCTGATCCAACCAATGGACCAGGGGGTTATTGAGAACATTAAGAGGCGTTATAAGAAACGGCTTTTGCAATTTTTGCTTGAAGGACTAGATGATGGAGAGGAAGTTAGCCAATATTTGAAACGTGTAGATATGAAAAAAATTGGCTACCGGGCAGCCTCATGGGATGAAATTCAAAACAATCATTAGTGAGATATTGGCAAAAATTGTGGCCGACGGTTGAATAACTAGTTTTTGAAACAGTTGATTTGGTTGAAACTGTAGACGACAATTCGGATCTTAATCATGAAGTGTTCTCGGACATGTTCAAATTGCTTCCCGGGGAAATATCTGACGTTGAAGTCGAAGCCTGGCTTGTCCTAACACCGATGAACAGGACTTAACTGATGAAGAAATAGTTGCTGCAGTAAATAAAGTTACTGTTGTTGAGCGAAGCCCGAAGAGACGGAGAATTCCAGCATTTCACATACTGAAGATACAAAAATCTTAGATGTGTGCAGCACTTCGATATATGGAAGCACAAGATACCACCATGTCGGATGTGCTCTTGTTTATATGTATGCAACTTTCTTGGCAACTATATTAGGCAACTTTCTTGTTTATATATAATAGTACTCTAAAATACTTTCTCAAATGTTACGAATATCTCAAATGTTACGGTGGTATCCTGTGCTTCCTCACAAAAACAATTTCCTCCTGCTCAAATTGGTGATACTGTACGAATACAAGTCCCTGATGTCGACCGTGGTCGTACAGATAGCCGAAATGTGTTAGCGGTTGTTGTTGGGATAGAAGACTCCGACTTCTATAAACTGGCAAATAAAAATGGTACCCTCAAGCAGCTTTACACACGTAATCATTCGTAATTTGTAAAGAAAAGTTACTTTCCATAGATGAGATTTCTTTTCAAGAAATGTCGCTGAGAGAAGCAGCTGCAGCTAATTCGAGAAGCGGGGGGCAAGGCTATACACGCTGTCATTGCAAAAGGAAGTGTTCCACAAATAAAGGCAGTTGTAAAAGCAAGGGACTCTTGTGCAATTCAAAGTGTCATAATAGTTTAAGTTGTTGCAATAAATAAGATTTGAATCACATAATTAAGTAAGTTTTTTATTACTATTATTTTCTCTTCTCATTTAGAATGTACTGTATAATTAAGTAAGTTTTTAATTTCTGTTATTTTATTTTCTCATTTAGAATGTACTCTTTGTTTTAAGTTCTTGGTCACTCCTCTCAAAAAGAGAGGCGAAAAAGTTGCGTCACCCTTGTGACGTTTTATCGCGACTGAAATACGGAGAAGAAAATATAAATCTCCGACATGTTCAACATTCACCATTAGTGCATGGTGAATGTCGACATTTGCCGGTGCAAGTCAGAAATAAGGGTATTTAGCAAATATTTCGGACATACACCAAGCGACTATGTGAATGTTGACATTCACCGGTGAAAGTCGACATTCTCCAGATTTCGGTCTTTCACTGTAACATATATATATATATATATATATATATGTTACAGTGGACATATATGTACATTCGAAAAAATGGAGAAGTGTTGGTGGATCAGATCAGGCGTCATCAGGAAGGAGCCTGATCCAGTCAACATAATATGGAGTTTTCTGTGCGTGGGCGGCAGTTCACCAAAAGTAGCCCACACATCCCTCCAAACACCACAAGTATAAAGGCAAAACTAGAAAAGCAAATCTGGAAAAGGTACCTCTCTACCTACCTATCAAAAGGTAGAGGTCTAGCTATTTGACCTTTTGACAGTTTTGCTTTTCTAGTTTTGCCTTTCTACTAGTGGTGTTTGGAGGGGTGTGTGAGCAACTTTTGGTGAATTGCCGCCTACACCCAGAAAACTCCATATTATGTTGACTGGGTCAGGCTCCTCCCTGATGACGCCCTCATGCACCAACACTTCATTTATTCGAAATTTCCTTGATACTTTTAAATTTAGATTCCTAAATTTTCTCTTTGCTTTGAATTATATATATATATATATATATATATATATATATATGTTCAAGATGTTGATTTCAAATTTTTGATACTTTTCATTGGTTTATTTTTACTGAGATATTTAAATTTTTCCATGTGTCCATGTTTGGCGCAGTTTGATAAAGTCTGCCTCTTTAAACCAGACAATTATTTACAGAACAATAATCATTCTTCAGAACCCTGCGGCTACGATATTCTACATACTGCCCCCCGTTCGATTTTTACTAGCTGTATTTCAATTGTATAGGGGTCCAAATACAATTGAAAATCCCCTTAATCACATTGAAGATAATTACGATTGCGGTGGAAACTCAGATTGCTTTACCAGTATTGTTGGAAAAGCAATTTTTCAGAATTTAAATTTTAATACTTTGTGTTTGAACTATTTTTTATTATAAATAATTTATGTATATTTTATCGATGAGATATAAGGATGTTTAAAATATTTAATTTTACACAACTTACATTTTGTATGAAATGAGTATTTAACGCGAAAAGAACAAGCGAAAAACTCACTGTTCATAAAAACGTAATTTTGCTACTCGGTATCTGGCAACACCAGAGTTAATCTTTTGTTTTATTGTTTTATAAATTGGAACTCAAATTCTTCGTTTAGGGTATCTGAGTTAAGACAGCGAAATATTGCGATCATATTTAAGCATTTCTAAGCATTACAAATATGTGCTCTTGTAAATAAATCGCAATTGTCTACATCAATATTGTTCAAAACTCTTCTCTCTATTCCTGAATTTATCCAGGAAGACAATCCGACACGCTTGCTCATCTTTCGGTTTTCAGAATTATGCATTCTTTCATAATCGGAATTTAATTTACATTTGTTAAGCTGCGACTTCTGTATTTATGTGTTCTAGTATTTTACATGTAAATTATTTAGGAGTAAGATTTAATTATTTATTTTCGCTAGACATGGGTTCATTTCTTGGCTGTATTTGTATATTTGACCAACTTTCTTTAAAAGTCCTTGGTTCAATACATAATGGTTTGTAGAATTCCTTTTCATTAAAATATATGAAAATGATATGAAAAGAATAAACAATCACATAACATTTTTTGGAAATTTCAGTGATGGAAATTAATTTTAAAGTTAAAATTTTATCCTGATTCCAACCACTTTAACTTTCATTTTGCAGAAAACTTATCTTTATTTTAAAAGAGAGGAACAAGAAAAACTAATAGCAAATATTTAATTTTTATACTCGGTATATAGAAATTCCAGAATCAACATTTTATTTTTAATTCTATTTAAAATTCTGAGTCAATACATCTGAGAACACAACAATATACGTTCACATTTGTGTATTTCTAGATGCTATGAATCTGTTCTGTTTATAAATAAATCGTTGTTTTTATAGGTATTTTATTCTCAGTATTTTTGAAATTACTTTACTCCTGAGAGTAGGTTCCAAACTGAAATACGATACGTTTGCTCAGATATTCAGTTTTCAGAATTCTACATTTTTCGAATGACCAAAATTGCATTTCTGTTTGTTAAACTGCTACTGCTGCATTAATGTGTTCTATTTTTTTATATGTCTTAAATAAATTGTTTAAGATTTAGATTTTAGGCAATTATTTATTTTATGCTTAAATAATGTTTCATTTCCTTATTATATGTGTTTTTTCTACCAACTTCCTCAAAAGTAAAGGGCCGGGGCATTAGAGTAGCGGATTAACAACCAGGAGGGTGACGAGTTTGAAATTCGATCCAACCAAAAGACCGCCTTGTACGTGGAGGCTGGTGAACGTAAATCTGGCGTGGCGTCAAATGATGTACTCACGTTGGCGTGGTGGGGAAGTTTGGAGAGTAGGGCGTCAGCTTAAGTGTGACCTTGTCAATTGACCGTGATTCAAAATTCGAAGTGTTGTCTACGGATCTTTCCCTTCGGGATTGATCCCGAGCCATCGCCTGTTGTGTGACTCCCCCCCCAATGCGATGTTAATTCAAGTACCTTCCTTACCTTACTTTCAAAAGTCCTTCATTTAACATGTCGTTGTAGAATTTCGTTTCATAAAAAGAAATACAATAAACGTAATTAATCTTTTAAAATAAGACTGTTCGCTAATCGTACGTTGTAATTATTCAGTTTTTCGATTTTGAAATAGGCTTGTTTTAGGAGCCGATTAAGATCAGTAAAATTTACATTTATTTTTCATATTTCAAATTAAGTTATATATATTGAAAGATGTAATTAACAATCATCAATTCTGAACAGGTAAAGGAATTTCATTCAAAAATATAATCTCTGAATTGAAAAAAGTGTTATAAGATTTCGATTTAAATCTGGAATTTAGAAAATTTGAAATAAAATTTTGCCAGTTTCGGAGGATTAATGTAATAAAATACCTGAACTAGCACGTTTCAAAATTTTAAACAAAATTGCCTTCACGACTGAAGGTTTGTTGAAAACAGTGATATTTTTATAAAAATGCTGTCAAACGACCTACGTCTTCTGTAAAATTATAATCAATTACTTTTGCTTTGTCTAAGATAGGGATTTTCAGTGTAAAGAAACGAACCACCGGCAGACTAGGATTTTACTTCCGATTACTTTGTACGGAATACGCACAGGAAACACGTTGCACCACAAAACACTAGCGACATCAACCCCCCCCCCATTTATCTTTACAGAAAAAGCCTCTCACAAAGAAGACATTTAATTTTAAAACAGGCTCTTGGTTATTTCATGTGCGATTGAATGGAATTTTCAAGTGTATATTGTTTAAATCTTTGAGGCACGCGATTTTAAAGGAAAAACCAGGTTGCACAGAATTGTTTATTCACATATTTAGCTTCAAAATTAGTATAAAACATCAAATAACATGTTTTTTTTATTATAAAACGATTTATTCACTCATAATAAATTTTTACGAAGAAAAAACGTTTACCGTTATGAAAACAAAAATTCACTGCACCACGCAATTACCTTACCTTAATCACAACAGTGTCAACAACTTGCTAATGCGTTTTGACTTGTGTAAATTTTTGTTTTCAGTAATCTACACATTTAGCGTTAGTTCACAGCATTGCCAACTCAATGAAAAACTTTAAATAAAATATTAAACTCTATGACTGAGTAATTTCAACTTTTTGAGGTGGGTTAAAAATATCCCACTATGCATAAAAAGCTAAGCGAAAGGTGGGACAGTTTTTAACCCACCTAACCCCAAAGAGTTAAAAGAAATTAATCATCAAATATTGTATCGAATAAATTTTCAATCCATTCGTTAATGATGGTGAAAATTGGAAACATTGCATTCCTAATGCAATAGTGACACAAATCGAAATATTGATATACAAACTGAGAACAAGATTATTCGCCGTAGGTTCGTCATTTAAACCCCAGCAACGCCGGATGGATAATATCCTGCTAGTATATTCAAAATGTTGGTGAAGATGTGGATACAGAAATCGCCAAATTCATGTTCTGGAATTTTAAATACAATGTCTGACAGCCAAAAGGGGTAAATCAAAGTTGAAAAATGTTAATAAGGAATTTTATAAAATTAAAGATAGTCTTGTTTTAAATATTTTTGCTTCACATTTCTAGAACTCGCTGATTTTTATAGATGTTTTTAGGAAAGCAATGAAATACTTGATAAATCATTCCTTTTAATGGATATTTTTATCTAACATATTGGATGTTATCTACCATATATATATTATATGTTAGGTATTTTTTATCGGTAGTTCTGTTAGATATTTTATCTAAAAATAAACATCGGACTTCTGGTGATAGCATAAATATTTATTTTGTATTCCGATTTCCTTATTTTCATTTCAATTAGTCAATAATATGTGAATGCTTCCTATCTTTTGAAATTAAAGTTATAAAAAGTGTAAAAATCCCCAAAATAATTAAATTTTAACATTTAATGTTGCATAATTCAAATTTTCGGACATGAATCCTCAGCAAATAAACTATGAAAATTGCCAATAATTTATGTATGAGTTCTAATGAAGCTAAAATCATGTTCGTAATTGGATGCTTGTGCAAGTTTCAACATGTTACGGAGCCATACGCTATGTTCGCGGATGACTCTTTTAGTATTGCCGAATCGATTAGTTATATTTTACTCCCTAAAATTCTGAAACTTCCATAAAATTTATTCTACTGTGAAATGCTCATGCATTTCAAAATAAATTTTAAACAAAAACATAAAATGGAAACAGGCAAAATTCTACTATATCACATGATATACTCTGTGATGCTTTTAAATTAATTTTTCATGTAATGTAAAATGTTTAGTGACTGTAGTTAAAAATAGAATAACCCAAAAATACTTAATAAATTTCTTATCGTATTTTCAGTACTATAATGGGAAGATTTTGTAAACAATTTTCCTGAGAGAACGTTAGAAGAAGTGATTCAATTTGACTTGATAGAAATTAATTCGGCTTTATCAATGAAATTACACTTTTAAAATGAATATTTCAATGTACTGATGTACTCAAAACTAGTTTAGTATAGAAACTTCAAATTAAGTGCTTAAGAACAAAAACTAGTATTTTCTTATATTTTCAAAAGTGCATTTTTCGTAATTTCTTTTTAAACTGTCCAAATAAGGAAAACATGGAACAGATAAATTTTTCCTGAATCACTGAACAACAGCCTTATTAGAAAGGACTATTCTCTGACGAGGTTGTTGATTTGCAAAAATTAACTTTTCACTTTAAATAAAATATTCATATGATTTTCTGATTCGTACGGGTAATTTGACATAATTTTAAACTGTCGTCAACTAAGGAAGACACTAGACTGATAATTCTCAAATTACCGAACCAAGAATTGAGAGAGCATCTTCTAACAAGTTCCAATGTTCTCTAAGGGAGAATTTTTACGAAAACCTCCTAGTAAGTAAATTAAATGTAGCTGATAGAAGAGATGGCAATATGTTAAAAACAGAATTTCTTGAGTTTCTTATATGAAATTTCAGATAAGATTTTAAAAGATTACGAAATCTTATGGAGAATTAGTCGAAATTTTAAATTCTCACTAAATAAGAAAAATACTGAAATTGTAAATTTTGCCTCATTGTGCGTTTAGAAAAATATCTCTGAAAGTACAAATAAAAGTAATCCTTAAAAGCTGTGACAGTAAATTAACCTTCCTCATAGTTTATTTTCGGGTAAAAAACTGCCCTGTAGTACCTGTGCCAAATTGTCACCAGTTCTGGGCAAGGGAAAATTTATTTTCCTACTTCATTCTCCATTCCTTTTTGAATTTTGTCTCAACGCTGTCAATTTAATCAGTGAAAAAATTGACCCGATCTCGGTAGACGAGATATCGCGTCGAAACATTTTGGAAGTTTAAAATCAGAAATTCCGAGTTTTGTATATGAAACACTATATTAGGTTTTAAAAAGTCATGATCACCAATTTATAAGCAGAAGAAATTCAGTAAATATATCAATGAACAATATCTTAAAATGTAAAAAAAATGATGAAACCAAATACACTTACCCAGTAAGTAGTATGCCAGAATCTCGTTTGGAACCGAAGCTATAAGAACCATGAAATCAGCAATCGAAAGACTCACAAGGTAACAGTTGGTCGGCGTATGCATGCTTCTGGTCTGCCACACAACGATCACCACCATGATGTTGCCCAAGACGCCAACAATGAAGACGATACCTTGGAAAACTGTGCCCACTATTCTGTAGTTTATGGAATAGTAGGAAGGATCCAAGTAATCAGGCCCTTCGTCAGCAACGGTTTCGTTATACGTCGAATTGCCGTAGCCCGAATATAGAAACGTCGAATTGCAGTCATTGCCGAAGACCGTCGTGCCATTAAGGTCACAGTCCACCATGGCTGAAACAAGTTTTGTCACTAATATGCAAATGAACTCTTCGTCTTCTGTAGATTTTATAATTAGAAATATATGTAAAAGTGTTCCTTCAAATTATTTTAAGATCAGTAAACTTTCAAGTAGATTTGGATGATTTTTGGTATATGAAAATCAAATCTGGTACAGTAGTTCAGTACATGAGTTTATAAATGAGACGTCCTGGCACGAAATGTACGTAAAAATTAGCAATTGTTCCACGTTAATAAATCATTATAATTCTTTAACAATTTAGCATAAACTTTTATCAATGTTTGAGGAAAGTTTGGTGCTATTATTATTTTTATCACGTTCGCACACAATGTACACTGTAATTTACAAAATCTCAGAAAAAGTACTAATTTATATGTAAAGATGATAAATCTTTGATCCTATTAAATATATTAATCTGTAGAAAAGAGGAGTATTTTTCTTTTCGGATGTTGATAATCGATAGCTATAATACTAAATTGTTTAAAGTTTGGATTTTAAAAAAAGTTTCATCTTTTTTAAAATAGCAGGAAAAACCTTTTTACTTCTCTTAAAAAGCATAGACATTTTATAATCTTTGTCGAACCATGAAATACTGATGTCTTAGGATAATTATATTAAAATTAAAACTCAAAGAAAAAATGCAACCTCCTTCGAAATCTGCAATCCTATCAAGTTTGTAAAAAATATTTGAACAATATCCAAGAACTAAAACTTCTCAAACGAAAGACGACGGCAACCTGTTGATGCGCAAGAAAATCTTCAAACAAAATGTCTTTACCATCCGAACTGAGTGCGATGATCAGATAAAGATCGTTCTGTTGTAATCTATCAAACACGACTTGACCGAAACTTCACACTTAGTTACATAACTCAACTCGAGTATGCGAGGAACCCAAACAGACGTCCGAGCAGACCACCAAAACCCTCTCTAGTGCCGAGTGAACATTTAGCCCCATGCCTTACCCCCGGATATGCCACAGCAGCGCCGATTTCGCTTAGTTGCCATGGAAACGGTGATCACAGGCCCCCCAACTTCCGAAATGGCTTTGTCTTTGTATGTTCCCCACTCTTCAAACACTTCGTTCGAGCATCTTTCATTTGGAACAATGCAATTTGCTTTATTAAAATCCTTTGTGTTGCGATTATTGCGAATAGCATAAAACTAATCATTCCAACAGGAATTGGAAGCAATGAAGTTGATTCACTTTTTCTCGACTTAAGAGAGGAGTTTGGATGATTTAAGTTGGCGTGGGTATGGCACTTGAGTACAGTTGGTTTTAATTCGGAAACAAAGTACATTTTTGTAGGAATAATCAATATGGGTGGAGATATATTACCCTAAAATATCGGACGAAAATGGAGATAGATGGTATTGGGCCACCGAAGGGTAAGGAAACAGATGCCTAATCATGCATGGGCTCGAGATGGCTGCAATTATTTCATCTTTTTATTTCCAATTAATTCCTTTTAAATTTCAAATTTTCTTTATTAGAATCCTTTGTGTAATGATTAGTACGAATCGCACAAAAATATCCGACAGGAGTTGAAGCGATGAAGTTGATTCAATTGTTCTCGACTTTGAAAGCAGCTTGAATGATTTAAGTTGTAAGTTTTGTATGACACATGGTTAAAGTTGACTTTAACAATTTAAAGGGTGCTATTCTAAACATAATATACTTTAGAAAAATGAACTTTATGGGTAGCCTATAACCTTAAATTTTTTATTCAGAAGACTTAATGTTAAATTGGCTAAATTTTGTGTAGGACACAAATATTAACCCACAAGCATTTGCCGAGTTCAGGAGTAGTTCTGACAAGTCAGAAGTGTGATATAATCATATCAGTCAGACGCATTTTATGTAAATGTCCTGATTTTAATACTATTAGACACAACACTTTGGTGTCACTAATCCTACTGTTACTTATTAATTGAATAGTCCTCTCTTGCTTACTTATTTTTATTGATATACGATATATGATTTTAAAACTTTTTTAAATAATTTGATTTGAATTTTTAATGTACAATTGTGTCTCGTTTTTAAATTTTAATATTTTAAATTTATGGATATATCCTGTCATGCTTTATATAATTACTGATAGTTTGGCGCAATTGACCACAAGGCCGGCCCATTCCCACAACACACTCTAAGGTGGTCTTGATTGCATTGGGAAGATTTTCAGCTGGAGCTTTTGGGGAATAATTTCGGCCTTAGTTTTTGTTCAGCGAGACGCTTCAGTTCCAAATGCGATACCATACTCATAGTTTTCATTGTTTATGAGCTCGACTTGTTTTATTTTAAAATGAATAAATTTTACATAAAGTTTAATGTTACCGAATAAAGAACATAGTTCTTTAGTCTTCTTGGTAGTTTATCTTCGCGTCGCCAAACTGCCCTAGCCTCTAGTACAAAAACCTCTTCCAAACTGTCAACAGTTCTGGGCAAGGAACAATTTGTTTTTCTTTCTTGGATCCTCATTCCCTTTGGAGTAATAGTGCAGTTTTGTCTCGAGGAGATATATCGTCCTTAGAAAAATTAACCAGATCTTGGAAGAGATATCTCGTCGAAACACTTAAAGGGTTAAGCTTTTCCCAGAAATGGCAGGTATCCTAAATAATATCACGTGTTTTAGTAGGAGTACTGTACTTGGAATGTTTTAAAATTCGAATGTGTTGAGTGAATAACTTCAATATGTTGATGACAGAAAAATTAGCTTTTGTTATGAACATTCAAGGCAAAAATAACCTCCCCAAAAATTTTGAGCTTCAATAAGCCCACGTACTTAACCCTCCAAGTGGTTTCTACGATATATCTCGTCAAGATCTGATCAATTTTGCTAATGACGAGATATTTTGTCTTCAAGATATTGTCTATTTTTTATATTGAACTGATCCTTTTAGTTTTGGATGATGAAGAGAAAAACGGTACGTTTTCTTTTAATGACGAAAACGGACCGTTTTTCTCTTCATAACCACCACCAGAAGGGTTGATTACATAAGAACTGGGAAGCCAATTTAATAAGGCTTGAGCCAATTCAAATAATTTCCCTCAAAGCAGTAATTGAAGCAGTTTGTATAGAGATGGTTTTGGAATTCTATTACAATTCGACAGTTTGTGTGCCTCGGCTTAGGTTGAATCGGACTCCGAAATTCATGAGGCTGCTTTGCTTGGCCAGATCTGTCCCTTGCGCCATCAAAAATCAATCGACCAATCATGGACCTTCCAAGGAAAAGAAACCTGATAACCTGAAAAAAAAACCATCCTGAACTCTCTCTTTCATATCTTGCCTGTGCACGTGCTTCACATTGTGGCAGTGTAAATATTTTCTTAAACTCTTATACACTACTGGCAATTGTTGTGCGTAAAGGTTCTGTTATTTTGTTTTGTTTTGTGTGGTCTGCATTCTGTATTTTGTTGCTTTGCCTTCTGTTTATTTTGTGTTCTAAATTCTGTGTGTCTTGTGTTATATTTGTTGTTTTGATGTTCATTTTAAATAATGTAGATGTTCGTCTATAAGGTGCCTGTATGTAGGACCTTACTATGTAAAAACTGTATACTTGTTAAAATCAATAAAATCCCACGCGCCCTCTTGGGGACGTGTGCTTTTCCTGTCGGGCAGTGGTTCCTCTTGGTCCCCCTCGTGCTGGCGGTGGATTGTTTCCCTGCCTCTTCACTACAGGCTCTAAATCATATGGTGAGTCGGAGAGGCAAGGGTCGAAAAAACGGCAAAGAAAGAACTTGAGGACTAATCCACATACTGCTCATGCATGGGTATGAAATGCCAGTAATTATTTGATTTTTTTTATTTCAAATTACAAACTTTATATTTTTAACTATAAACCAGAATATATTAAGTCACCTGGTGGTTTATCTTACCATCTAAAATTGCCTTGTATTGGCCATCATTTGGTGTAAAAACTAGTTCCAAACTGTCACCAGTTATGGGCAAAGGACAATTTGTTTTCCTACTTGGATCTTCATTCCCCTTGGAGTAATGGGGCAGTTTTTTCTCGAGGAGATATTCCGCCACTAGCAAAATTGACCAGATCTTGGATGAGATATCTCGTCGAAGTACTTGGAGAGTTAATGGAAAATAAGAAGCAGTGGAAATCCAGTTTTATGGCGCAAGGGCCATATTTTCCAAATCTGCGGCAAGCGCAAGAGAGACAACGTCAAATAAATACACATACACATAAATGGAATTTTTGTCTTACACAGAAGATAGAAGTACACTCAGGTAGGAATTGAACCTGCACTACCGGCTACTCGCAGGTTACTAGCGCAGTGGGCAAACCCACTAAGCCACGACGATCCCGTTAAGTAACGGATGATTTGCTTTTTGGGTTTTATGATACAAAAACCATATTTGGCCAAGTTGTGCCAAACACGACAGTCAACATCAAGTAAATGAAAAGCAGAAAGTTGAATTTACGGCACATTGAAGCAAAAATACGCAGTATTGGAGACGGTCCGGGATTAATACCTATGGAAAAGATTCAGGACAAAGCCTCGTAATTTTGAACCACTGTCAGATGACAAGGTCAACACCTGAGATGGCACCCCACTCTTTAAATTTCCACACCACGCCCAAATTTAACGTACGCCAGTTCCCGTGTATACAACAGCCTTTGGCTGGACTTAGTTTCGAACTCGCAACCCTCCAGTTGCTAATCCGTTGCTCTTCCAACTGGGCTACCGTGGTACCGGGTTCAAATTAGACAAGTTACTCCAAACACAATCTAGAATACAGCGCTCAATACAATTTATGAAATACTAAAAATAAATAATATAAGAAACAATAAATGGCATAGTAAAAAGATTATCTAGAATTTTTATCACCAATAGAAAGATAAATACGAAGATACCAATTAGAAAATGGAAATGAACTCATTTGAAATATAGTTTAGGAAACCATTGTCAGTAAAAATTCTTTATGGCAAGATTTAGTGATCCAAGTCATTTATGGAAGGGTGAGAAATGGTAAATAGGTGTATTCCATAGTCATAAAACTAAGACATTCAGTTAAAGTGTGTCTAATTGATGAAGCAGTATTACAAATGGGCACATTTTGCGCAACTGGAGGGCTCAAAATCATCCCAAAAAATTAAACTTTTGTGTTATTACGTCGGTATATAGATTAAACAACATTTCGAAACTATTTTTCCATAACTTAAGGAGAAATGAAAAAGCAAGGTTAGAATATTGGTGGATGAAAAATAAGCGTCGTTTTTCATATTTTAGTAAAACTTAGTTCGTGTTAAATACATAAATATTCTCATTACGTCCCCATCTTATTTATTCTAATTTTCGGATAATTTCTGTTCGATTGTTGGGTAAGAATGTCTCATCTATTTCAAGCTGGAGAGCCAGAAATTCATATTCTTTCTTTCAAATGGGGTGGGTAAAGTTTCTCAGAAGTTCAGGGCAAAATGTGTCTAATAATTTTGGAAAGCCAAATGTCCAATTTTAGATAACGAGTTTTTCGGAAAGTTAGATTCGTTAAAAAGAAAATTCCATCTTATACTAAAAAATATATTTGTGATCAGGGATACACGGATGTAGGGACTACAGTGGCTCCAGACTTCTTCTTCCAGACTATGTAAAATCGAAAATATTATTTAACCCTCCAAGTGGCTTAGACGAGGTTTCTCATCAAGAATTGTCAATTCTTTTATGAATAGATCAAGATTTAGTCTGTATTTTCTAATGACGAGGTATATCGTCCATCGAGATCTGGCCAATCTTGCTAATGACGAGATACATCGTCGAAACAACCACTAGGAGGGTTAAAAAATCTCACCCCTACATTTATGGTTCAATTACATTTTAATCATCTCAAATTACTACTCCCAAAATATAGAGCACACGAAACCAATGTAGCTCGTAGTCCACTTTCAATCGCAGGTCCCTGTTTAATTAATCCTCGTGTGACAAGAAGAAAACCATAAACCAGACTGATATCCAGTATGCGACCATGTTACTCATACAGAATACTAGACATTTTAAACTTATACTTCAGAAAAATGTTTTCGTGGTCAATTGAGAAAAGTACACGGATTAGGACTCTGCTTATGAAATAATTTGAAAATTTTAGGACTATGTAATCGCGATGAAGGCAATAAATGGTAAATGTTAATAAACATTTGGTGGAATATCGAGCTGACACCACATTCATGACGCAGCAAAGAGAACACGTGATAACCCTATTAATAAGTCGTCTAAAACTTATGATTTAAAGTTTAATGGGGATGAAAATAACCAAATTAATAATTTTCACTCAAAACAGTTTCTGATTTAGTTTTTAAACTGGAATTTGATTTTCTTGAGATCAATTTTCACTAAATAAAATTCAACAAGCTCTTATTTTAGTGAACCTTTTTGCAAATCATTGTACTATTCTAAACGTACCAAAGCGTAGTAGCTTTTTAATAACATTTATCTTTCAGATCAGTACTTTCACTTCTTTCGTTGTCAAATGTGTTCGCTGTGACAAATTTAACACTTAAAAAATAGGCTCTTTTTGCAAGAATATCACTGTTTTTTCATAACAAAGTCCCATTCATAATTTAATTACATTGTCCCCAGTCAATTCAACTACATACAGCCTGCGTCATCAAATTCTCATTCTTTTGCTCATTAAAAAAGTTGCGGAAAAAATTCACAGAAAACTTAGACCAAATATTTAATTAATTTGTCGCAAGCTTAGGAGTGCTTAGCAGCGATACAAGCACAATACAGCCTTAACCGATTTAAATCACAAAAAAGGAGCTTAAACGCCAGTAATTAAGAATATCGCTTTTTGAGAGAATCCTTGAGGCAATATAAAAAGCACAGCGTTCATCTTTTTACTGTGGGAAGTAATTTAATTTAGTTTATTTTAGGAGTTCATAATGGACATGATTTTTTAAATATCAGCTATGGATTTAGCGGTTAAACCTCCTTTTTCATTAATAATTGATAGTTTTTAACCAAGAATTACTTGAGCTTTGTTAGGGTTATTTAGTTATAGATGAGTAAAGATGGTCTGCTGGCAAACGGTTTTGGGAGTGACAAAGAATGTAGACACAAATTAAAGGAACGAGTTTCATTTTCAGAATTCTAGGAAATCTGCCTTTAGAAAAACTAAGCAATTTAAATATGCATGGACGTTTTAATTATCTTTCAGTATTTTCATGTTTGAAAGTTTGGGTGTGTGCGGTAATTGTTTGGATTTCGAAAATGGCTAATTTGACAGTTCAAATGATACAAAATTTCATTAATATTTAATTAATTTTTCCTAAAGAGATACGATCTTCAAACTTTTCCATCTCATGGCACACATGAAATCTCTACTAAAATTCTGCGACAGAACAAAATGTATATCTTTTACAAATCTGAAAAAAATAATTTTGAATAATGCACAAAAAATTATAGTAATTACCTACATTGTTTTATTCCAAAGTGGTTTTTAAACGGTTTTGGAAGTATTTATTTTTTTATACTTTGTAATAAAAATAATAATTAAATTTATTTTTACGGGTAATTTAAAACAGGTATTAATGAAATTATTTGTGAACACAAAACAGATCTGTTGAAATGAAATAGATCCTATACAATCTAAACCGTTTCACCATCTGTAAAGCACGCCAGAGCTATTTTTTCGGCCCAGCGGTTGAAGATCGCTGGTCTATACTCACACAATGCGTCTAGACTAGTGATCTTTAACCGGTGTGCCGCAAAATGGCACTTTCGTGCCTTACAGACCTTAAATTGTGTTTAATTATAAATTATAGAAATGCGCGGAGTTTCAAGTTCTAAACGAAAATGAACAAGTCAAAATATTGTGTGAAACAAATAGTTAAAATACTGTGTGAAAGAAAGCTAGTTTTGAACATTTTATTAGAAATCCTGAAAAGTAAAGGGTCCGGTTGGAAGAGCATATGGCCATTGCGCCATAGGACACAATCAACATTAATTGTAAAATCATGTAAATAAAAATGTATTCTCTTTTCTTACACTTTTCAGTTTTGCTTAGTAATAGATCGTAATCCAATGTCTTAACACTTTCAAAACATAAAACCTTTAATTGTTGATCTTTTATGGTTTTACAGAAGTTTCATAATAATTTTAAATTGTATTGAACTCGAATTATTATAACCAGGAGAATGGTTAATTTAGAAATCTGACTGAATTTGGTGTTTTATGCCAAAGTGCATTTAATGGTCAGTGTGACAAAACCACAACCTCTGCCATCGTAAATTTTCCTACTTCTAGTAGTAGGTGGAGTCGCCGTAGTTTATTGGGTTTGCCCACTGTGGTAGCAACCTGCGATTTGTAGGCTGTGCAGGTTCGATTCCTCCCTGAGTCTTTTCTCTATCAGTAAAGCTTTAATTGTGTGTATGTCCATTTACTTGACGTTGTTTGGCCCACTTGGCCAAATATGACTCATGCGCCAAAAAAACTCAACCAACCATCTACTACATAGACTCTGAGTATAAAGAGCACAAGAACAAATATTTCTAATGGCTTCAACCATTGTATACCAACTCAGTTGAAACTTAGGTAAACTCAAGCTGAAGTATCACATACCCAGGCTTCATTTGTACAAATGACGCTGCATTAAGTTCCCAATTACTTGTTTAATTAAATTTCTAAATGTCATTAATTATTGAAATATAATTCTTTAAAGGTCATAAGAGGCTATTGTTTCAAGTTCTCGGAGACTACCATTCTGAAAGACCGAAGAATGTGCTAATGATTTGTAAGGTGTATGTATACACCAGAAATCAATTAAGTTAAGAAAATTGACCAGAATATCGATTTTTTATTGATTTAAAATAATGTTTTCCAATACCTTAGCTTTCAAACGAAACACAGATCTTGCAAATATTCGGAATATGTTTCTAGTTACAAGGGTTATTCGTTTTTTCGGAAACATGTACAAAAATGTTTCCAAAACTTTAAACGCAATTTCTGAAGAACTGTTTTTGCAACATGATATATTGTTCAAACGATGAGAACTCAGCAATGAATTGATCTATTATAACTATTTTAGTATCGTTAAAGTTTATATAATAGAGTGGGTGTTTTGAGCCTCAATCAGAGTTATTAGTTAGAAATGAAATTTTTATTGATTTTCATATGTTAAAATTAGTGAAGTCTTTTTTTATACTTCCTTGGTGAAAAAATTTGTAAAAAACCCTATTTCCTCTAGCAACTTGATTGAAAGTCTAAACATGAAGAATAATATAGGAATGATTTACATCACGAATTGTGTTTCTGGACAAATTGGTATTTGAGATATCACTCTTCAAAAAACTCGATAATTAGCTATTATATCTAAATTAGATTACTAATGATTAAAATAATTTGATTTTTTCACACTAAATAATTTCAAGCATAGATCAATGACTTATTGTGAAAAACTGAATTTATTTAGTCAAAATTTAAAAAATATCTTCTAGTATATATGCACACTTTGAGGTTAAAAAGCAGAGATAAATGTATCAGTTACTAGTGTTCAAGGATTCAATGCGATACAGGTTCGCGGAATTTTGTTCCATTCAAGTATGTGTCATTCAAAAAGGTATCTTCTACCCCTTTGTTCGAAATCCGTGAGAAATCCCTTTCTACAAGATCGAAGAAACTGAACCTGGTTTTACACGTACGTACAATGGAACATAAAGGTCAGCTACTAATTAGATCATCCCATTTTCACGGGAAACATTCTTAGATTTCGTTCTATTTGAGGATTACACCTATTTGTGTCGTAATCTAACCTTTTCGTATAAGCCTGAAATAACCTTCTGAGAGTCACGAGATTTCTGAGAAATGTAATATTGCTTTTCCCCAAAATCCACATAAAACCACATGATCAATAACCACATCTAATGGTGGAAGATATCCATGGATTCTACCAACTTTAAGGAAAATTCTTTTGATTATTTCCCGTAGTAACGGATTAGAAACCGGAGGGTTGCGAGTACGAATTCAACCAAACACCGTCGTACACAAAGAGGACTGGTGCACATTAAATCAGTCGGGCCCTCAAATGTTCTCACGTTGTCGTGGTGTGGAAGTTTGGAGAGTGGAGCCAACTCAAGTGTGACCTCGTCATCTGACCCTAGCTCAAAATTACGAGGTGTTGTCCTCGGACCTTCGTCAATATCCCATTGTATTGCTCCAGAGCGACGCTAATTAAATACCTATCTACCTATCTTAGAATGTAATCCTTCTGAAAGATTATATTTTCTTGGAATAGAATTCTTTAGTAAGTTTCTATTGTTCCTTTCCTAACAAAAGGACCTTTTTGAAAGATTATATTGATACCGTCCTAGGAATAGAATCCTTTGAAAAGATTAAATTGGTCAAGAAAGTCAGAACTGACTAGAAGTCAGGCAGGAAGACTACAGGGTGCAAGGTAGATCAATGCGTATGAACCCCTCAGAGGGTTGAAGGGTAGTTGAAGTAACGTCACACTGGAGCAACATAACGAACTATTGACGATGATAACGGAATCACCCCCGAAGGGAAAGATCCGACTACAACACCTCGTAATTTGTAACCGAGGTCAAATGACGAGGTCAATAGCTGAGCTGGCACACCGCTCTCCAAATTTCCACACCACGCCAACGTGAGGACATTTGAGGCCGTCAGATCTAACCCCCACGTTCACGACTGTTTTAGGTTGGATCGAGTTTCGATTTCGCAACCCTCCGATTCCTAATCCCCTACTCTTCCAAACCTTCCACTTCTGTTCTAGAGAGTTAAAGGGCAATGAATGTTAAAAAGACAGAATTCAAATTGCATTAACCCATTATTAATACCTGTCTTTAAATCTGATGAATGAATATATGATACTTTAACACTCTGAGCGTCATGAGACTTCAGAGTAGTGCAGCATTGCTCCCAACACACATAATGACTAAATAACCACCATCTATTGGTTGAAGATATCTTTTAAAAATTGCATTTATTAAGAAGGTTAAAACTGGTTAGAAGTAATACAGGAAAGAATGAACTTGCATAAAGGATAAAGCATATGAAGCCTCAGATGGTTTAAGTGGAGTTTCGCTTGTGAATTGGTGATAGGGTGTGTCACTTGTTTTTCAGAAACGTATCCAAAGGCTGAAGAGTTAGCTAGAAACCGTGTTGATTCCTGTAATGATGTTTGAGTCCATTTAAGTACTTCGGATAATAGTTGCTGCATGTCTAACCCTTCAGGCAATCAAACACACACACACCTATCATATATAACACTTCAGATAAACTCAGTAGCCAAATACTCTAGTGTTATGGTTTCAACTAAGACTTATAGTTCCTAACACTTATAATTTTAGACACGATTCAAATACGGTAAGAATGGTTTTGGGTGTAATCAGCCACACTGCATGAGAGTAAATTTTATTTGATAGAATTCTTATGTCTAAGGTACAGAGTAACGGCTTATAATCTAACATACAATGTACCGACAAGTCACCGAGACACTTGTAGATAAAACGCAGTATTTATTTTGAGGTCTGACAATAAATTTAAATTTTCAGCTTCAGAGTCCACATCCACATGGGTAACTACAGAGGTTACTACTAGTGAGTATAGACTGAAATTTAAGGAGAAATGTCCTATAGAAATGTGCAAATATTTTATATCAAAATATAAACAATGAAATAGCAATCACTTTATTATCCTCAAATATACAAGTCCTAGGGGACTGAACTGTGCTGGCGCCTCTTCATAAAATTATTGACTAGTCAAAATCGTTCAGGGAGCCCAATTGGAAGGGAAAGGGATTAGCAACCGGAGGGTTGCGAGTTTGAAACGCGGTTCAGTCAAAGACCATCGTGTACACGGGAGAATTGCACGTTAAATCTGTCGTGGCCTCAAATGTCCTTACGTTGGCTTGGTGTGGAAATTTGGAGAGTGGGGTGCCAGCTCAAGTGTTGACTGAACTGGTCATCTGACCGTGGTTCAAAATTACATTGTGTTATCCTCTGATATTTCCCTTTTGGATTGATTCCGGACAGTCGCCAATAGCCGTTGTATTGTTCCAGTGCGACGCTAATTAACTAACCTACCTATGAAAATGGTCCAGTCCCTAGAAGTTGTGCTCATGATGGAACGTATTCAATATACTAAATATGGATATTTAGGGGCAATAAAGTGACTGCTACTACAGTGTTTGGATTTTGATGTAAAACATTTGCACATTTCTATAGGCCATTCCTTCCTTAAATTTCGGTCTGTACTCACTAGTTGTACTCACTAATCTCCACGTCTAGTTCCAGCTTGGCTAAATCCACAAGTCCATTCACCCGCACAAAGTCATACACCAAAAGAGGTTCAGAAAATAGGTCGTCTCGGGACAACTCCAGGGACTCAAGAAGGTTTGCTGGGGAGGTCTGGTCAGACTGGCATTTAAGGCAAACAGGATGAATCTTGCAACCACAGCAAAATGTGATACTCCTCAGATGGCCACTGAAAAAGCGGAAGAGCGCTGTCTGAATATGTCTGCCCGCAATTGAGAGCAAGAGATCCTCCGGGGCGATTCCCACTCTACTAAGAGTGTGTACAGGGGAAAGATCCATGCCTTCTTATCAAGATTTTTTCTAATGGAGTAAAGCTCAAGAAACGTCAATCAGTGGGTATCGGAAAATGGTTCATCATACCCGCCCTTTGGCAAATCATCTTCTACCTTTTTTCCCCTGAGATCCACGTGTGAGTACTCACTAGTTAGCTTTAGTTACCCATGTGGATGTGGACTCTGAAATTGAACATTGAAATTTATAGTCAGATCCTAAAATAAATGTTTTTTGTTTCTACTTCAGGTGTCCGGTGCCTTTTGTCAATACAGTGTATACTGTATCTATAGCGCAAAACAATGTGGAAGTGAAGACAATAGACATCTTTATCGTTAATCTACTCAGCTAACCTTACAGGTATTCAAGGATATTGCTTTTTAAGCAATCAGTTGAAAGCACAAATGGCTTATTAAATATAAAAACATTGTGTTATCCTCTGATATTTCCCTTTTGGATTGATCCCGGACAGTCGCCAATAGCCGTTGTATTGTTCCAGTGCGAAAATTGATGACATGACAAATAATGATCCAACAAACAGTTACACAAGTGCAACAAAAAGCACAAACTTCTAATGGAATTTTGAACCAAAGCTACGCAAAACACTAACCGTTTATAAGAAGCATGGTAAGTGCAGTATTTGTAACGTAAAACCCTAATTGTTACTTAAACTTAATCAAATTCTTTTTCATTAAAGCATCTCAAACTTGAATATACTAGCAGACTCGCACTTAGCATCTGCGCTAAAATTTCTTAATTGCATATATATATATCAATGGAAGTTTCTTTAATCCATTTCATATCTTGTTTTAATCCATTTAATGCGTGAATATAGCATCCATATTAACACAAATTTATATCTCCAAATTATATAAAATTTCCAAAAAATATATCACGAAATCTCATTTACTTTTACTGATTGTAAATTCTTAGTTCCAATAAAATGCATGGATAGAATCGTACCTTAGGCATGTTACGGACCACGGTAGCCCGGTTGGAAGAGTAACGGATTTTCAATCGACGGTTGCGAGTTCGATTCCAATCGAAGACCGTCGTGTACAAAGGGGACTGGTGTACGTTAAATCTGTCGTGGCCTCAAATATCCTCACATTGGCGTTGTGTGGAAGTTTGGAGAGTGGCGTGGTGTGGAAGTTTGGAGAGTGACGTGCCAGCTCAGGTGTTGTTCTCATCATCTGACCGTGGTTCAAAATTACGAGGTGTGGATCTCTCGTTGTGTTGCTCCAGTGCGACGTTAATTGAAATACCCTGTCATATTAACATAAATAGATTCTGAACGTTTACTTCAATTTCATTCCATTTCTTAGTACAAACGTGATTCTGCGTCTTTTGACGCTAAACCCATTTTCGCTCATATTTTCTTTTCTCCGCTGATTTTTATCCTCCGGATTACTCATTGCTTTCTGTCACCAGACTGCTGAAGAATATTTTATTAGAGGTGGTGTAGGTTTAGCAATTTAATGCAGCTCTATAGCTCAAATCAAGCATATTTAAAGTAAGCGGCAAATATGGCAAATTAATCCGGCAACGATCGATTTTATGTTTTATGTTCGTTGTATTTTATTGTATTTTATTTAGTTATATGCGTATCCGTTGTTGCCATTCGGCAATAAACAAATAACGTCATTTTCCTTGTGTGTGGTGATCAAATTTTTTTCTGCACGTCCCGCCAGAGATGATGGCGAGAAAAAGCAACTTTTCGCAATTGGATGGGAATTCCTCAAATGTTAAATATTGTAAATAAAATTTGACGCCACAAGCATTTAATGTTTTTTTCAAGCGCATGCGTTAAATTTGGAATTCTGTACTTACGATTTAGGCAGAACGATTGTTTTGATTTTTGCTTGGGAGTGCACTTCTTGTTCCCAAACTTTGTAAATAAACAAAAGTTTGGGAACAAGTATAACATATTTTTGATTTAGGGTACAAATTTCCCCTTCTTAAGAACAATTTCGCAATATAATATACAAAAGAAATTTGCCCTACATATTGTAAAATATCCCTTGTTTTTCAAACAAGGGCAAATAAAATAATATATAACCATTAAAGACAAGGTGGATTAAAACGTTTCATATACTTTTATGTACTAATCGATGGGTATATTCTATTTTTTTTTTACTCTGAAATCAAAATTTACACAAATGCACATTAATCTTATTTTTTCGTCGTCTTTCTGTACAATACTCTTTATTAAGTCAAATAATATTCATATTCTGACATCAGTAAAATGGTAAATACTCGTATTGCTTTGTATTCTACCTAATTGCATTCTACTGTACTTTAACTACTTTATTGCATTCTACTTTAATTTATTCACTTTGTAGTATCTTGCTATACATTTTCTACTTTGTTGCACATTCTACTATATTTTTATCTACTTTATTTCTTTTCACTTTTAATTTACTTTATCGCTTTATTTCAAAATCAATTTCGTCTAAAACTTTTGATGAATGGATAAGCTGATTCAAAACAATGCGACGCAAAATATAAGAGATACTTGAACAAAAAACAAATATGGACGTTAAGAATGAAATTCCTAGGAAAACCTGTCTTGTTAAGGATTTTGCAGTCCTGTCTACAATTTTTCTTTCTGTCACAAGATGTCACTTCCAGTAGACCCGGGAAAACATTTTATTTTTATTTTCTTCATGCTATTTAACGGCTTAGTGCATCCGTATTAATGACAGATACGACGTTTACTGGTCGATAAAATGTATTATTTTAATTGATCATGTAACTTATTTTCTTATTACAAATTGGTTACTTAAAAAATAATATTTTAAAAAATTCAAGGACAATTTCGAATAAATCAAATCTACGGATGGATTACTTGAATTTTATAAAGAAAAAATGCACTAAAACACTATTTTAGGCAGTTCTTCAACGAACTAATTTTTTATAATGAACAAGAGCAGTACATACTACCCATCGACCTTAAAATGAAATAGACTGAGCATGTGCCCGCAGCTTCATGTTATTTCTTACAGTTACTCGGTTTGAAGATCTGTCACGTTATTCTGGGTAAAAGCATGATTCCTAAATTATTGATTGGTTAAAGTGATTATCCACCGTGATCAAAAACACTAGTCTGCGCTTACATAGCCAATCGGCTAAGTCGATTTATGATGTACCCTTCAGAGATCTTACGACAGCGACTCCGTCCATATGATCCATCTATTTCATTAGAAGGTCGATGATACTATCTGCACAAACAAGTTTCTTAATTGATTATATCTATTGATGACTCGTCACTCGCATTTGGTACCATATTTAACCCTACAAGTGTTTTCGACGAGATATCTTATCCATCAAGATCAATTTTGCAAATGACTACATATATCGTCCACCAAGATCTGCAATTTTGCTGGTTCAACATGAAGAATTTCAAAATCATACGTTAAGACACATTTCTAAATTTTAAGATCATTCGCAAAAAAAGTAGGATTTTTATTAGTCATTTCCACATACAAAAAAGGCAGGGGCACCTAAGCCAGGTGCCTGGAGTATTCTAGAAGTTTTGTAAAAACCAAAAAGTATCCCACGAAGAAGTACACCCCGAAGTATTACCACTCCCATGAGGTACTATATTTTTGAGGTTATCCTCTATTATCTGAGATTTATGCTTATTTATCTTGAATGTAGTATAGTCGGGCTCTCAAAAGTTAGTATTTGAATTACATGAGTTAGAACGATTACTCATTAACCGTCCAAGTGGTTTTGACTCGATATCTCGCCCATCAAGAGATCAGACCAATTTTGTTAATGACGAGATATCTCATGATCAAGACATTACCGATTTATTGATGATGACAAGATTAAGATCTGGTTACTTTTCTTTTAAAGACGAGATATATTGTCCATCAAGATCTAATTGATGGTAAATTTTGTTGATGATCAGATACTTCTTCGATGAAAGCCCCAGGAGGCTTAAATCCATTTATAATGAACATAAGCCATTTCAAACTTCCTAAGGAAATAAAACATAAAATAAAGCAGCATTTCGTGTACACATTACTGAAGCTAATTTTATTTCCAACAGAGTGCATGACAAAAGTGCACAACTCAGTTTTTCTACCCAATTAGCATCCGAACGTCCATTTCGTTTGCATCCTTTTTACTTTAAAAATACTCACTTTTTACTCTTCACCCTTTTCCTTTTCACTTTAAAAATACTTACTTCTCACTTAACTTCACCTTTCCTTTTCTCTTTAAAAGCGATTCGGTATTTTTTTAACATCTCAACCTATTTTCGCGTTCACTTACATTATTCTTCCTGCTCTCACTTCTACCTACCAGATTTCCATCTTGCAATCACACTGATAAGGAATTTCATTAGATGGAATTTTAACAATATCATATGCAGACTTATAGCCCAAATCAAGCACATTTAAACTAAGGGGAAAAATAACAAACGTATCTCAAAAGATTTGATTTCGTATTGTTTATATGGATAGGTATATAATTAACGTCGCACTGGAACACCACACCGGGCTATTCCCAACGGTCCGGGATCAAAGCCGAAGGGAAAGATCCAAGGACAACACCACGTAATTTTGAACCATGGTCAGACGACGAGATCACACCTGAGCTAGCACCCCACTCTCCAAACTTTCACACCACGTCAACGTTGTTTATATGGGTTTTGCCATTGACCAGTATATAAGTAATAACAATTTCTAATGAATTCATACATGTATTACTCACACTGACACTTTGAATTACCTAAAGAGCATACGCAATGTTAAGTTTTTAATAAAAAATGTAAAAATAAGAGTTCATATGAAACGGATGTTTATGTTTCTACAATATTTTATCAATTTAGTCGGCTTAAAAACTCACTAACCGAAACTTTTTTGGGGAAGCTAAATGTTCATTTTCATGATGAGAAATAGATTATTATATTGTAATGAATCTAAAAACTGTATAACACCACCAAAAACCTTATACATAATTTTTTGACTTAAAAACTAATGGTTAGTCTTCAAACATCCGTACAAAAAGTTGTTTTGTCAGTTAATGAGATTCGGCTTTAGACGGATTTGTTTTTAATGCATATAAGGGGAATTGAAATAACGAAACTAAAGCTACATGCAAGAATAGAAATTTGTTAAATGTTAAATGCCCCAAGTTGTGAAAATTTTCAATACCTCGTTCTCTATCTCAATTCTTATAATCTAGATGGCGCTGTAAATATTGAAATTTCTTAGTATATTTAAGAAATGGAAAAACTCGTGTGAGTGGCATGCAACGATAAGGGAATCGGTTTATATTTTTGTCACAAATATAAAATCGGAGTTCTACAGGGTCAGTCACCTTCACCGTTTAAAAATTTGATAGCTTTTCTGACTTTCGAAAAACGTTTATTCAGTTTTAATGCTTTGGAATATTTTCTATTATGTTCGGAAATGAAATATCTTAACCCTCCAAGTGGTTCCTTTGGAGACCGTGGTTCAAAATTACGTGGTCGGATCTTTCCCTTTGGGTTTGATCCCGGGTTGTTCAGTGAAATACCTATGTACCAACCAAGTGGTTTCAACGAGATATATCGGCCAAGATCTGACCAATTTTGCTGCTTATGACATATCTCGTCCATCAAGATATGGTCAGTTTTGATAATGACGAGATACCTCATCTAAAAGGGAGGGGTATTTCAATTAACGTCACACTGGAGCAACACAATGGGCTATTGGTGACGGTCCGGGATCAATCCCAAAGGGAAAGACCTCATCTAAAAGGATTAAGGGGAGTAGGATTAAGTGACTTTTATTTCCATAACATTTTGCTCTGGGTGAACTCGTAGCGGATTAGCAACGAAGGGTTACGAGTTCGAAACTCGATGCAACCAAAAACTGTCCTGTATGTGAAGGCTGTGCATGTTAAATCTGTCGTGGCATCAAATGTCCTCACGTTTGCGTGGCGTGGAAGTGTGGTGCCAGCTCAGGGGTTGGCCTCGTCATCTGGCCGTGGTTCCAGGTGACGAAGTGTTGTCCTCGGATCTCTCGTTTCGGGATTGATCCCGGACCGTCGCCGGTAGCCCTTTGTTTTGTTCCAGTGCGACATTGATCAAGTACCTACCCACTCTAAAACACATTATATATTGGGGATTCTAATTTTTTATATTTACTCAATAAATCTAATTAAGAACGCGAAATGAAATAAACCTTCATGGTTGGATTTGTACGAGAGGGTATGTATTTAATTAACGTCGCACTGAAGCAACACAGTGATTCTCAACCTTTTTTTGTCACGGTACACTTTTAATAATTTAAAAAATTTGGCGGCACACTAACAATAAGATAAATTTAAAAGGTTTTTACTTGGTTAATTGATTGATGTACCTAAAATATATTTTGTAAAAATAGCATACGATAATAATTTAAAATGAAATATAAAATGAAATTCCATTACAAAGTAAACAAAATGTTTATTTAATGATAAATTGCATTTAATGCCAAATTTGAGCTTGGTGTTTTTTAACAACTTCATTTATATATGGGCGTAAAAAGGATAATGCTATCTCATTTCTTGATCCAGATTTAAAGTTTGGATCTTTTCTTCGTTTTTATGTTGGTCGAAGCCGAAAATCCGAATTCGCACAAATAAGATGTGGAAAATTGTAATAACACACTCAAGGCTTTTTGAGATATTGTGGGATAATCGTATCTAAGATTAATCCAGAACGAATTAATTGATTCTTCTGAATGTTCGCAGTGGCGGCACGCTTCAAAAATCTCGCGGCACACTAAAGTGCCGCGGCACAGTGGTTGAGAATCACTGCCCTAAGGGAATGATCCGTTGCACGAGAGGGAGTTTATTGTAAACAAACCAGATAAAAAACGGAGATGTTACTGACTCTTATCCAAACACACACTCTTCATGTTTTACTTTAAAATGCAGTTTATCTCCATTTTGGTAGTGTTTTGCGTACAATGCATTTAGCTTCGACCAATCAACTCTTAGATATCCATTGGAATTCATTATTTGGAATTTTCATGGGCGACAGGTTGGAATCGTATTCGTAAAACAAGTCACGTAACGTCACGTTCGGAAAACGGACTGGAAACATCATCCACCGCACTCTACCACCACCTATATACATATTGGATAGTTTACATGTATTTTGTTTGAGACTGCGTAAGGGAAGAATAGAAAAAAACGCGTTTCATGTCTATATATAGACATTACAGGACAATGTTTGGTCAAAACACGCTCCAAATGCTTCAATATACTATGCTCACAGAGAAATACGGGTACGGAAAATGAATTTTCAACATGGCGTAGTTGTAGAGGATCATAAAACATTTCAGATACGAAAAAGTTATGCATCAAATTCACATTTTTAACATTTGAAACTGGTAATAATTCATTGCAATAAGTATTCATTTTTCAACATTTCAAAGCAAGTAGTTCAATAAATAGTAAAATCAAAGCAATTATTCATTAATTGATACATTTGAATGCCTCATTTCGTTTTTTCTCCGGATAGGACGAGTTTCCTACTATAGTATTTGTATACCTCTGGGAAAGCTTCTAAAAACTGAAGATAAACCTTTTAAAATACATTAAATAAAAGTTTTAAGATGCTGAGTTATCTCATGCTCCTTAAACCTATTTGCCGGGGGCAGCTGAAGCTCGGTTAGAAGGGTAAACGGATCATCAAACGGACGGTTGCTAGTTCGAATCCTATCAAACACAATCGTGTACGAAGAGGGTAGGTAGGTAGGTATTTTAATTAACGTCACACTGGAGCAACACAACGGGCTATTGGTGACGGTCCGGGATCAATCCCGAAGGGAAAGATCGAGGACAACACCAGGTAATTTTGAATCACGGTCAGATAACGAGGCAAGACCTGAGAAGGAACGGCCTCTCCAAACTTCCACACCACACAAACGTGAGGGCATTTGAGGCCACGACACATTTAACGTGCACCAGCCCCCTTTGTACATGACGGTCTTTGGTTGGATTCGAACTCGGAACCCTCCGCTTGCTAATCCGTTACTCTTCCACCTGGGTCACCACGGCCCTGTAGTGGTGTGGAAGTTTGGAGTTGGGTGCCAGCTCAGGTGTGACCTCGTCATCCGACCGTGGTTACAAATTACGTGTTGTCCTCGGATCTTTCCCTTTGGGATTGATCCCGGACCGTCACTAATAGCCCGTGTTACTCCAGTGTGACGTTAACTAAAATACCTACCTATTGCTAAAATTGCAAGAAAAATCGACTTTCGTGGTCGAGCTTTTAAAGAGGTAGGTAGTTAATGTCGCACTGGAACAATAGAGGGTTGTTTGCGGTATGAATCTCGAGGTCAAAGATCTGACACCATCATTTTGAACCACGGTCAGATGACGAGGTCAGCACCTGAACTGGCACGCATCGCACTCTTCTAACTTCGAAACCACGCCAACGTGAGGATATTTAAGGTCACGACAAATGTAACGTGCACAATCTCCTACGGGTATACGACAGATAGTTGAATCACCGTAGCACTGGAGAACACAACGGGTTATTAAAAATTGAAGGACATTTTAAGTGTAAAACATCAGGATAATTTCATTGATATTTTGAAATATGTAAATTTACTTAGTGCAAAATAGATCCGATGGCTTAGGAAAGCCAAAATTAGGTACAACGAAAATTAAGTATATAGGTATTACATACTGGGTTGTTGGAAAGTTCGTCCCGTTTTGGACGAAAAATTGGAGAAACATTCTATTTACTAAAATTACATTTAATCAATATTGTATGTACCAGTTTGTTCTATGTGACCAATCTCCATCACTCCGGTAGCTACATAATCTCGCCCTCAGATTTGTGGTTTCTATCTACAGAACTGATCCAGGTGATGAAACTTTCTAAATCACTAAACGCGGCACGTGAAATAGTCAACGGCACCCCTTAACATACACAACACATCTCTTTCGTCTGCGAAGCATTCTTGCCTTTTCGGAAATAAAAAAGCATATGTCGAAAATGCTCCTTATTTTCTGCATTTTTAATGCTTAACAAAATTTAAAAACACAACCAAATTACCCAATTTTTTTTCCCAAGTACTCGCAGAAATTCTTTCAAACTTCAAAACTTTACACGTGTGAAGTAGATAATACTTCAGTTTTGCTATACCATCTAGCGCAGAAAACGGGACAGAACTCATTCAACCCAATATACGTATATTTAAAAAAGGTTGGTTTGTACTTACTATTCCGTAATACCTTAATGGTAGATTCAGCAATCCCAACATTTGTTAAAATTACTTAATGAAACGATCATAAAATTGAGAAATGTAATTTTTTTACCAAGTAAGGTCTTATCAAGGCTCATTTTCAGCTGGAGATTAAGGACCTTTCAAGGCTTTGTGCTTCGTTATACTTCAAAATCTCTTGTACTTTATTAAACATTTTTCGTTTGGTTGATGAAATTTAATCTCTATAAGCTGTCACAATATCGAGAACAAAAATTACAATGTATCTTCATATTTATTTTACCTCCTTTTAAATTGTATTTATTCTGGTAAAGTGCCATTTTGTTATTAGTCATACATGATCTAAACAGTTGATTTATTAAAACTAAATACTTGAGTACAATAAGAATGACAAACATGTATTTATAAACAATATAGGTAGGTAAATTAACGTCGCACTATAAACCGCAAGCTTTCCGTTTAAGCATGTTCTCTGGAAAACATTTGAAAAAGGTTTACTTTAAATTCCAATAAAATTAAGTCGTTTCTATAAAAAGTAAATGCAGATTTGAAGTACGTTATATCATAGTCAAAATATTATCACTAGTCACTCAAAAAAATGCCAGATACTTTATGCGTACTTTGCTTTATTTGGTGCAAAAGCTTCACTATTTTAAAACTAACATTCTAAGTAGAAGCTTGGATGCTGAACAGGACTTGCTATTGATACAAGTAAACAAATTTAAATAAGAAATCTTCACAATGAATCTCAGCTTCACTATAACCTGTTGATTTGCATGTTTCTTTAAGTCTGTTTGGAAATACATTATAGCGTGAAGCGTTTGATAACTTTTAAAATGTTTTACGGAAGGAATATCAGGATGAATTTCGAGAACAATCTAGATCATTCTATGGTTTGTGAATCGGCATAATTCTATATTTAAGTATCTTAGGAACTTTAATGCACTAGGTAACGTTTTTGAAGATAAATGCTTAATAAAGACTGAGGTAAATGAATATATTCCTTCTGAAATCCAATTTCACCGGATTCTACGATTTTCATTATCTGGGGACAGAATTTTACTTTTACTTGCAGGCAACATAATTTTACTATTTTTACTTGCTGGGAACAGATTTTTTTTCAATTTTTACCCGCTGGGGACATAATTTTGCTATTGTTATTTGCTGTGAACAGAAGTTTACTATTTTTATTCCCTGGGAAATAATTTTACGATTTTCATTCCCTATACACAATTTTGCGATTTTCATCGTTTGGATTCGAATTTTACGATTTTCATTCACGAGTCAGAATCTCACAATTTTCATTCTCCGGGGACATAGTTCTTTGTTGACATTCTGTGAAGGCATAGTTCTTCGATTTTCATTCTCTGGGTACAGAATTCCATGACTTTTATTCGATATGGAAAGAATTTATACAATCTTTACTTGATGGGAACCTTGTACCTTGCTTTATCAGCTAATAATTCTTCATTTCTACTATGGAATTTGAAAGGATTCGGTTTGGATGTCAAACTCTAATGGGATTCAATTTTTTGATTCATCGTAAATAAGCGAGCTTTCGTTGGTTCTACGAGGAACTTGTTATATGAAAGAATTATAATTAGAAAACTATCTATAGATTTATCTTACGGGATAGAATCAAAGGTAGTTATTAGTACAGCGACGTTAAATTAAACATTTTCTTGAAAAGGGTATTTTAAGTGAAACGTTTCTGTAGTTGAATTACCCTCGCACTGGAGCAACAACGGGCTATTGGCGATGGTCTGGGATCATTCGGGCAAGAGGATCATTAAAGGAAGGATTTTCAGTGGGATGATCTTTAAAATGTTTTTGTAAGGGGTGATTTTTAAAAGTACTTTCTTTAAAGGGAAACTTTTCTGAGGGAGGACCTTAGAGATAAAAATTTTCTTGTGCGGGGATATTTAGAGAAATTATTCTTCAGTTGGAAATTTAACGTGATAATTTTTTGTAACATATTTCAATGTAATATTTTCTGTGTTAAGATCCTCTAGAGTCAAGTTTGAGAAAAGTTTGCTAATTTAGAATATTCAGAGGAAGTTTCCTTTTTAGAATTCCTAGAGGAAGGTTTCTTTTATAATATGTAGGTAGTTTCTTTTATAATATTAAGATTTCTTTTGAGGATTATCTTGATTCATAGCAACTTCGTCACAATCTTCAACAGGAGCATTTCCTTCAGCAAAATCTTTGGGCTGGACTTTTGTTATAAGCTTTCTAAGTAATGAAATATCTGAAACAGAATATGCACATTCATCAGTGGAAGGAAATGAATCTCTTCTAGATGTATTAATCCCAGAAGTATCATTTAAACATTTCTCGCTTACCAAACAGTTAGAAGTTTTATTTTGAGATTTTATCTTTTTAGAGTGTTCAGAGGCAATTTCCTTTTTAGAATATTGAGCGGAAGTTTTCTGTATACAATAATCTTCAATAGGAATAGTTTTGTCACAATCTCTATTGGGAACATCTCCTCCAGCACATCCTTTGGGCATACCTTTTACAAAACGTTTTTTAGAAAATGAGCTATCTGTAACAGAATATCTGTGATGACTATGTGCACCATGTTCAATAACAGGAAGTTTTGTATATGTATTTGGAGAAGTATCAGTCAAACACTTCTTGCTTATCAAATTGTTGGAAATTTTATTTTTAGATTTAGAGGTTTCCTTTTTCGACTGTTTAGAGGAAGTTTTCTTTTTAAAAAATTTAGAATGAGACATTTTGACTTTGGAATCCTTAAAGGAAGTTTTTGTTTGAGATTTTGTATTTTCCCTTTTTGTAAACGTTTTAGCAACAGAAGGTTCAGAAGAATTTATCTAACCAATAGAAAATGATTCATTGTCGACATTGTCGGACCAGCAGAAGGTTCAGTAGACATACGATCAACAGAAGGTTCAATAGACATACTACCAATTGGTGGTTCGGCAGACGTCCGATCAACAGAACGTTTGGCAGACACCCGACCAACAGAAGGTTCAGCAGACATCTGTGCAACAGAAGATTCAGTAGACATTATCGGGTCAATCGAAGGTTTAGCAAATATTATCCGACCAACAGAAATTTTACAAGACATTTTCTTAACAGGTTTCGTATGTACTTTTATTCCAACAGCAATTTTCGAAGACATTTTCTTTCCAACAGCAAGTTTGGAAGACATTTTCTTTCCAGCAGAAATTTCAGATGACACTTTCTTTCCAGCAGAAATTTTAGGAGACATTTTCTTTCCAGCAGAAACTTTAGGAGACATTTTCTTTCCAACAGCACGTTTAGTAGAACCTTTCCTTAAAGATGTCTTCATTTTCTTACATTGGATAATTTAATGATGGGAACAGGTGTGGGGAGCTTTTTTATTATAATATCTATTCTAGAACAGACCATTTTCTCCGAAATACTTCCTGAAAATTTTTCAATACCAGAGCCTTCAATTATAGTACCGGTGCCCCTTATTTGATTGTTGGAATCTTGACTTGTTGAAGGCTGATCAATAGCCTCTACATCGTAAATTATCGTATCATCTAATTTTGTATCAGAATGCACGTAATTTTCGCAATATTTTTGAAGCTGTACCCACGAACTGAAAGTAAAGTTGTCAGTCTGTTTCAATTCCGTTATTGAATCGTACATCATTCGCATTGCACGTTGTGGTGCGTTCGGAACACCGTTTTTGTAAAAAAGTGCAGCGTACGATGAAACAATTACACCGCATTTTATAAGTGCCTCTGGGTCGTATTCAGATTCCAGGAAGAGATTGAACACGAATTTGGCTGTATCTTCAAAGTTCCACAATGTGATATTACCATCCATCATGATTGTATCAAACATTTCACCGACAAAACGTCTATTTTTATACCACATACTTTGAGCCGCTAGTCTCATCTCCTCTGTAAAAAACATATATCTTTCATTTGGGATGAACACATCCGGTTCCCATCCAGTTTCGTGAAACTGCATGATCTTCCAGACAAAAGCACTTGAAAAAATGTATTCAAGCGTTAAAATATCCATCTGAAGTATCCAACATAAAACGCCAAATTATAAAGATAATCAGTTCCTGTGTTTCTGATTATCGATCGGCTGTTGAAAAGACACAATGAATATTATTTAAATGACATCTTTTGCAAGAATTCTAAAATATTCAACAATTAAAAACAAGTTCAGCATATCTCTAGCTAGATAGATTATTGGAAACAGGTCATAAGATTATTCTAGTTATAGATATTGAACAGTACATATTGATTAATTTCGCGATTCGCGCGCGGAAGCCCAATGAATCATGGGTAATATTATATTCAAACAGGTAGGTAGGTAGGTAGGTAGGTATTTAAATTAACGTCACACTGGAGTAACACAACGTATTATTCCCAACACATAGGTAAGCAAATAGATTTTAATGATTCGTATACCCCTAGATCACATTTCTTCTTACGCGTTGGCCATTGGGATTGGTCCTGAACCATCCATCACCAATAGCCTATTGTGTTGCTTCGGTCTGACGTTAATTAAAATACCAACCTACCAACGCGTTGGCGTGGTGTGACAGTGTAAATTAGTGTGCCAGCTCAGGTGTTGACCTCGTCATCAGACCGTGGTTCAAAATTACGTTGTGTCATCCACGGATCTTTCCGGGCCGCGGAAGCCCTGTTGCAAGAGCAACGGTTAGCTACCGAAGGGTTGAGAGTTCGAAACTCGGTATAGCCAAAGACCGTCGTGTTCAGGGGGGGGGGTATTTCAATTAACGTCACACTGGAGCAACACAATGGGCTATTGGTGACGGTCCGGGATCAATCCCAAAGGGAAAGATCCGAGGACAACACCACGTAATTTTGAACCATGGTCAGATGACGAGGCAACACCTGAGCTGGCACCCCACTCTCCAAACTTCCACACCACGCCAACGTGAGGACATTTGAGGCCACGACAGATTTAACGTGCACCAGCCCCCTTTGTACACGACGGTGTTTGGCTGGATTCGAACTCGCAACCCTTCGGTTGCTAGTTCGTTACTCTTCCAACCGGGCCACCGCGGCCCTCCGTCGTGTTCAAGGAGGCTGGTGTGATTAACATTCAAACTGTCATGGCCACAAATGTCCTCACGTTGGCTTGGTGTGGAAGATTGCAGAGTAGGGTACTATCTCAGGTATTCTGGTCATATGATTGTGATTCAAAATTACGAGGCGCTAACCTTAAATCTTTCCCTTCGGGATTGATCCCGGATCGTCGTCAATAGCCCGTTTGTTGATCCCTTATAACATTAAATTGAACTACTTCCTACCTGTTAATAAGGGTCATCTGACCTCGGATCTTTCCCTTTGGGATTAATCCCGGACCGTCACCAATAGTCCGTTGTGTTGCTCCAGTGTGACGTTAATTAAAAATACCAATACCTGTTTATAAGGTCGCTGAAGTTCAGGGTTTTTCCAATTTCTAGGTAGGTATTTTAGTTAGCGTCACAATGGAGCAACGCAACGAGCCATTGGTGACGGTCCGGGATCAATCCCAAAGGGAAAGATACGATAAAGATATCACCCCGCAATTTCGAACCACGGTTAGATGACGAGATCACACTGGAGATGGCACCCCACTCTCCGAACTTCCACACCAAGCCAACTTGAGGACATTTGAGGCCATGACAGATTTAGCGCGCACCAGTCCCCTTTGTACACGAGTCTTTGACTGGATTCGAACTCGCAACCCTCCGGTTGCTAATCCGTTGCACATTAATGTAGAGCGAGCAATAGTAACCTTTTTATGTGGCCAAGATTATGTGGCCAAAACTAGTAACGCAATTCTTAGATTACTTAAGTCTGCCGAAAGGAAACGAATATTCATCATTTGATTTGTCCTTGGACCGTAGCCATCTGACCGTGGTTCAAAATTACGTGGTGTTGTCCTCGGATCTTTCCCTTTGGGATTGATCCCGGACCGTCACCAATAGCCCGTTGTGTTGCTCCAGTGTGACGTTAATTGAAATACCCCCCCCCCATTAATTCATCTGATCATCCGTCATATAGTAGTAGGCGGTCGATTTCTGTTATTCCGAACTGTTTATTCCACCCTGTGGTAAGATGTTGCATCGCCAAACAAGGCGATACGATGCCAAATCGGCCAAGCAAGTGAGAGTCATTTCACTTGCTTGGCCAAGTGAATCGGCCAAGCAAGTGAATTCAGAGCATTCACGTGTCTACTATTCCACATGCTGGTCACTTTTCAAAGCTCCTCTCAATATTAATGCAATATCCTGTTGTGTTGCTCCAATGTGACGTTAATTAAAATACCTACCTGCCATACCTACCTCAATATTAATGCTCGGTATACTTGTAATTCACATCGATGGTGTTATGTTATGATCTTCGATGGCCCTCGCTTGGTATTTTGTATGAGCCGAACTTGGGGATCTCCGCTGGCTGGGGAGAGTCGAAGCGAAAAGGGGTGCCGTTCCCCTGAACGATTTGACCGAGCGGAGCAGAAGAGGAGAGGCAGCGTGCGAAGGACGACGAAACTGTGAGGTCGCAAAATAAGGTACTAGGGGCCCAAACGTAAACTCCGGACGCGAGCCAGCGTCCATACTGAGACAAAGTCCTCTGGTAGAAGTCCAACAGGTTCGGGCTAGTCATTCCACTCCTCATCCGGCAAAATGCCTCGGCCGCTTACCATAGTTCAGCGGATCCCCAGATAGAACTTCGGATCTTTCCCTTTGGGATTGATCCCGGACCGTCACCAATAGCCCGTTGTGTTGCTCCAGTGTGACGTTAATTGAAATACCCCCCCCAGATAAAACTGATTTACTGGACACCACCAATAAATGGATTTTAAGAAAATGAGTTGTTATTTACAAGTGCTGACCACTACACGACAATGGCAAATCTCCAATTAACCAAACAGCTCAGGTGTTGCCTCATCATCTGACCGTGGTTCAAAATTACGTCGTGCTGTCCTCTATCTTTCCCTTTGGGATTGATCCCGGATCGTCACCAATAGCCTGTTGTGTTGCTCCAGTGTGACGTTAATTAAAATACCTAACTACCAATTAACTTTTCCATGTTAATTTTACTAGATGACGATTTGTAGGCTGACAAGTCGGTATGTAGTTAATTGTAGTCGACAAATTTCCCTGCTGACAAGTAGGAATGTTGTTAATTAACGTCGTACTGGAGCAACACAACGGGATTTTAGTGACGGTCCGGTATCAACCCCCTAAGGGGAAGATCCGAGGAAAACACCGCGTAATTTTGAACCACGTTGAGATCACTAGGTCACATCTGAACTGGCACCCCACTCTCCAAACTTCCATGTCACGCCAACGTGATGACATTTGAGGTCAATTACAGATTTAACATGCAGCGTACCCTTTTTACAGGTCGGTCTTCGGTTGGATTCGAACTCGCAACCCCCCGGTTGCTAATCCGTTACTCTTCCAACCGGGGTAACGTGGCCCCACCTGAGCTAGCAACCCACTCTAAACTTCCACGCCAACATTAGAAATGGCTAAGGAAGATTTTCCTCTGTGATGATCTTACTTGCCCAAATGCTCTTGTATAATATAAGTGGTTATCTTAAAATGTAGTTTAGCCATTTTTCATTAAATTTAATTAGTAATGGTAACTAATTTTTCATAGAAATTAATTTCAGAATAGCTTCTAATTAGCGAAAATTATTAAGAACCCATTTTCAGATGCCTTCAAATATAATCGAATTTTCCTCATGCTCCAATACTTTTTTATCTTTATTTTCATCATGAATTCAAGGTGTACAAATTTTCATATTTTTTCATTATTTTTATTCATTTCTAACCTGTTTAATAGCCCGTTGTGTTGCTCCAGTGTGATGTTAATCAAAATACCTACCTACTTAACCTGTTTATGTAACAAAGAATTTCACTTTTAAAAAGTTATATTTTTTCATTAAGTTATTACTTTTCTACTCAAATACCTTCTTGACACTCACTTTAAATAAATCCCAAAATTAAATTATCGCAATAAAAATACTTTGTTTCCACGTGTTTTTGTAAAAAAGTTTGTCTACATTCCTTTGTTATTTTGGGGCCGTTTGGCTCTGTGGGTATGCCCACTACGCTAGCAACCTTGGAGCTGTTGGTGGCGCAGGTTCGATTCCTGTCAGGTGCATTCCTCCCTGGGTGTATTTCTCTCAGTAAAACTTTCATTATCTATTACTTGATGTTGTATGTCTTGTCTGACTTAGCATGGCCAAATATGGCCCTTGCGCCTTAAAACCCCCAACTCCAACCAACCTTTGTTATTTGACGTTATATCATTTGTGACATGAAGGATTTCAAAGAAATTTAATCTCTACATTTCATCAGCCACCTAAATTTTAAGGGGGGGGTATTTCAATTAACGTCACACTGGAGCAACACAACGGGCTATTGGTGACGGTCCGGGATCAATCCCAAAGGGAAAGATCCGAGGACAACACCACGTAATTTTGAACCACGGTCAGATGACGAGGCAACACCTGAGCTGGCACCCCACTCTCCAAACTTCCACACCACGCCAACGTGAGGACATTTGAGGCCACGACAGATTTAACGTGCACCAGCCCCCTTTGTACATGACGGTGTTTGGCTGGATTCGAACTCGCAGCCCTTCGGTTGCAAGTCCGTTACTCTTCCAACCGGGCCACCGCGGCCCTAAATTTTAAGGTACTAGATTCTATAACATGTCTATTCTGAGATTTATTGTCTTAAATACAAATTTTCCACATTAAAAATTAAAGGAAAGTTTAAGTGTAAAACACATTACAAATATCGCAAAGGATTATTATCGATCACGTGTAAATTTACTTACAACTACTTCAGATGTGCTTAGAAAGCCGAAACTCTGGTTCGATGGACTATTATAAGTATTATATAATAAATAAGTACTTTAAAAGGGTAGGAAGGTACTTAATTAACGTCGCACTGGAACAAAACAAGTTTTTGTACTTTAAAAGGATTGTATATTAATTCGAATTTTTTTATTTAAGCTCATGAAATGTAATCTGTTTAAACTGCTAAAAATAATTTCAATGTGTTTCTATAATTTTGAATTTTCTTTCAAACTGTCTCGCTCAAAATGTAATTTTTTATTAGTCATACAAAATAAACAAAGCAAAATAAAATCAGTTAATTTATTGAATTTGAATTCTTGTTTACAATAAGAATAACCAATTATTTATAAAATATATTATATTTCCGTTCAGGCATGTCACTTGCATTACACTTCGTAAAATGTAAACTTCGGATTGAAATAAAATTACGTCACTTTTAAAAACAAGCTGCAGATTCGATACACGTCTATACCACTGTCAAAAAACATTACCTACTACTCAAAAAAGTACCAATTATAGTATGCACTCTACTTTCCTTTACTTGGTGCAAGTTTCAGTCTTTCTAAAAACTTTAACATTTAAAGAGAACCTCGAATTAAAATAACTTTCTATTGCGTAAGGTGAAAAAATAATTTTACATGAAGAATCAGCACACAAAGAAAGTTCAATGTAGTGCTTAGTTACACTATAACCTGTCGATTTGACAGCAACACTAGAGATCTATCTGAAAATGTATTTTTACTTGAAACGCTTGAGAATTTTTCGATTTTACGGAAGAAATATTTGACTAATTTGGTGATTTTAAGAGTCAATCGCATTCTATATATCAGTATTTTAGAAGTATACTAGATGAATTTCTAAAGACAAATACATGAATAAAGACACTTAAGAAAATGGATTTACTCCTTCTGAAATCAAATTTAAATAATTTTATGATTTATTTTCATTCTGTTGGGACAGAATTCTGCAATTTTCATTCGATGAGAATAGAATTCTACCATTTTAATTAGCTGGGGATAGAATTTTATGTCTTGTCTCGAGGCGACAGAATTTCTCAAGGTTTCTCTTTCGTAGGTAGAATTTTATGGGATTCGGGTTTTGGTGTCAAACTGTTAACGGATTTAGCGTATGTAATTCACCGTTAATATACGAGCTTTCTTTGGTTCTATGAACTTGTTCTATGAAATACTCATAATTGATGACCTGCCTGTAGGAATACATTGTGGGATAGAATCTAAGTCACTGTTCTAATGAAATTAAGTTCACCTGTCCGATTTTCCTTTAGAAATTGTTCTATTAACCACTTAACGCATATATCCGTGTCTGACACGGGCGAAAGTTACCGGCAAATTTGCACATGCCCGTGTCTCACACGGGCGCTCTTGCATCTCGCGTTATTTTATTTTTACTAGAACGGACCCGTCTGAGGTCCGTTCTAGTAAAAATAGATAGGCTAGATTATAATTAAGCTTATTTACCATATATGGCACCACTATGCAGCATTTTTCTTGTGTAAACCACGTGGTGCATTTTGATGATTAGCTATAAGTTTGTTAGGAATTCTGTTATAAAGCAGTTTGGTGTGGAAAAGGTAATATATCCATTTTTATTACGTTAAATATGATAAAAGTAAACAGTTAACCATAAATTAATTTTTACTAAGTGTTTTTATAACTTGTTCAAAAAAAGTTATCTGATAATGAGCGACTCTGACGATTTTGAATATGCCAATTTATCAAAACGTTTCAGCGATGAAAGTGATGATCTCTTGAGTGATGGAAGTGAATCTGAAGATAATGATGAACGAGATTTTGGCTTTCTTTTATGCATTTCAACATCCAGGATCGTCACCGAACCAATGGTCACCGATTACCATGGAAGAATTATATATATTTTTAGCCATAACTATACTACAAGGTATAATTAGAAAACCTGAGGTGAGGATGTATTGGTCAAAAGTTGAAATTTTTCAATAACCTATTTTTTTTATTATTATTAATATTTTAAAATTCAAAATAAACATGTAATCAAATCGGTTACTCTTTGTTTGTATAATAATTTTTTATAGCTTTTACCCCACCCCCCGCAATTGAAATTGCAAAAAATAACTTACACTATAACTATATATTCATTTTCTGTCAAAAAAAACCTCGATCATTTTTTACCAGTTTTTCCGGAAAAAACTCGTGCTTTAAGTGGTTAAAAATGCTCTCTCGTGCCAGTTTTAGGAAGACTCTTGGTATAAAAATATTACCCGGTTCTTTAGACTAGGTATTTCACTAACTCATTCTTTGGTTGGTTTTGGGGGTTTTATGGAGAAAAAACTCATTCTTTGGACAAAGGTTTTATCGTGACTATCTTTGATCAAAGGTCTTGCTGTCAAAGCTTTGTCGAAAGCTCTGTGAAACAGAAGATAATATTGAAGGACTTTCTGCAATCGAATCTGTTATGCCATGCCTTTTGGTACAGAACTTTGAATTGATTGACACTTTAACACAGTATATTTAAAGTAAAAAAAAACATTTGTATCATTTTTCTAGGGTCATTCTGCTAACGCTATCTTTAACAAATATGTGTTTTCAACTTTAATTTTAACGGCGATATTTTCTAAGATAACCTGAGATTTTTGAAGTTATTTCTGGGAGAAAACCCGTCTGTTAAATACTTTTCAACTCAAGCTTTTTCTGTTACAGAAAAAGTAAAGGTAATCTGATCAACTGAATACTTGATTAAATCATCTTTTTCAAGCAAATATTTAATGGGACATCTTTCAGTGATAGATGGCACAGAATCCTTAAGGAAAGGGTTATTGGAGCATCTTTCAGGGATAGGAAATGGGTCAGAACCTTTAAGGGAAAAGTTATTGGAACTTCTTTCAAGGAATCATTTAACAAAAGATTTTCTTGAAGATAATAGTTAAAGGATTTTTTAGTCACAGGATCTGTAGCGAAAATATTTTCTGCGGACTGATCTATAACGGAAAATTTTCTACAAGAGTTCCTCTATGGGGATTGTTCACAGATGGAGGATCTCTGAAAAACTTTTTTAACACGATATTTAAGAGATAAATTTTCTTAATAAGGATATTTAAAAAGGGGTTTCTTCTCCAACTGGATATTTAAGTAATTTAAATTCTGCAAGATTGTCAAAAGGAGTATTTATCTTATCAAATTATCTTTGAGTAAACATTCTTCCACGAGAGGATCTTAAAATGATACATTTATCGGGAGATTTGCTTGCAACACGATCGTGTAGGATAATCTTTAAGGGAAGGGTTTTTAGAGAGGCCATCTTTAATCGAAGGATTTTGCAGATTACCTTTAAAGGAATGAGCTTGCGTTTTGTGATCTTTAAAACGATTTTCTTCAGATGTTTTTTTTTATGTGAATTTTTAAATAAAAAATTTTTTTCGGGATATTTAAAGAGGAATTTTTTCTCAGTAGGTTATTCACCATAGAAATGTTTTACAACATGCCTGAATGTAGTATTTTCTGTGAAAATTCCTCCAGCGATGAATACTAGAAAGTTCTGCTGATTTCTGCGAGAATCGTGAAAGGATTTCTTAGAAAATTCACTTCACGGTTATTTTTTCCAAAACAGGATTGTTAAAGGGGATTTAATATTTAAAGGAAATGGTTTTGGGTGGAACGTTCCTTAAGGAAACAGTTTCTGCAACAGAATCCTTAAAGTAAGTACTTTCGGCCCTACTGGATTCTTGGAAATATTTTATCAATCTACAACCTTTTTATATTCTTCGTCAGAATCTTGAGCATATACATTCTTTATCAACTGGGATATTTTCTTTATCACAAACTTGAACTGAGATATTTTCTTCATCACAAACTTGAACTGAGATATTTTCTTCATCACAAACTTGAACTGGGATATTTTGTCCATCACAAACTTGAACTGGGATATTTTGTCCATCACAAACTTTAATTGAGATATTTCCTGTATCACAAGCTTGAATTGGGATATTTCCTTTATCAAAAACATGAGTTCGATAACTTTCTTTATTATAATCTTGAGTAGATATTTTTTCTTGGTCTAAATCTTTTAAAAATAGCTTTCTAAGGACTGAAATATCGGTAACAGAATATTTATGCTGAATATGTGAACCATATTCTCCAATGGGAGAAAGTCTTGTAGATGTATATGTGGCAAAAGTATCAGCTAAACACTTCTTGATTACCAAATTGTTGGAGGTTTTAATTTTAAATTTATATTTTTTTCAGGGCGTTCAATGGGAGTTTTCTTTTTAGAATATTGAGAGGAATGTATCTTTTTAGAATTAGAGTAATTTGTTATTTCTGAAGCTTTAAAGAATGTGTTTTAGTTTGCGAATCAGTACTTTTAAGTATTTGAACAGAATTATTGGTAGGAACTTTCTTTTCAACCGCAATTCTTGGAGAAATTTCTTTAACATGATTTGGATAAATTCTACTTTCAACAGAGGGTATAAGAATTTGCACTTGATCAGTTTTACTATGAGTTTCCATTCCGTGTGAGGTTTTATTGTGAATTTCTCTATCAATCGAAAATTTAGGAATTTCTTCAACTGAAGTCTTATTGGATCTTTTGCTTTTTTCATCAGAAGCCTTATAACTTTTCTGTTTTCCAAAAGAAGTTTAATTGGAACTTTTATGTTTCCCCACAAATGTCTTATTGGAAATTTTCTGTTTTCCAACAGAAGTCATAATGACACTTTTGTTTGCTTTTTCTTCAAAAGAAATTTTATAGGAAAATTCCGTGACAGAAGATCTTGACATTTTCATTCCAGAAGAAATTTTAGTAAACATTATCTGCCCAACGGAATTATCAACACGAATTGCTTGCCCTAAAGATTCAGTAGACGCTGTCTGACCAACAGAAGTTTTAGATGTTTTTCCAACAAAAGATCCTTTAGTAGGCATTTTCTTTCCAACACAAGTTTTATTGGCTGATATTTTCTTTCCAATAGCACTTTTAGCAGATCCGTTCTTCGCAGACAATCTGTATTTTGTTACGTTAGATTCTTTGACGATTGGAACTGGAGATGTGGATTTCGTTACGGTAAAACCTTCGTGAGAACAGGCCAATTTTCTTAAAAATCTGCTTGAAAAGTCTTTTATACCCGAATGTAGTGTAACGGTATTGGTGTTGCTTTTTGACTTACTGGAACCTTGACATGTTGAAGGCCGATAAATCGTTCCTACAACGCACATTATCGTATCATCTGAATTTGTATAAAAAGACACGTATTTTTCGCAATATTTTTGTAGCTCTATCCACGAACAGGAAGTAAATTTAGCAGTTTGCTTCAATTCCGTTATTGAATCGCATATCAACCCCATTGCACGTATAGGTGCGTCCGGAACGCCGGTTTTGTAAAAAGTGCAGCGTACGATGAAACAAGAACGCAAGATCTCATTAGCATCGCGGGGTCGTAATCAGATAACAGGAAGAGATGGTACACGAATTTGGCTCCGTCATCAAAGTCTCACAATGAGATTTTGCCTTCCTTTCTGATTGTATCAAACATCTCATCCACAAACGCTCGGTTTTCAGACCACATCTTGTGTGCCGCTTGTGCCATCTCCTCAGTAAAAATCGTACGTATTTCATTTGGAATGTAAACAACCGGTTTCCATCCAGTTTCGTGCAACAGCATGATCTTCCAAACAAAAGCAATTGAAAACGTGTATTCAAATTGTAAAGTATCCATTTAAAACAGGCGACGAAAAATCTTAATTTAAAGCAATACGCAATTCCTGTCTTTCCAACTTATCGATCGGTTTTTGCCGACTGAATGGATGTTATTGATATCACATGTGCTGTAATCACTGAGAAGTATAAGATAAACTAAAGCAATAGCAATTACTGAATATTCAGTGCTTACGTATGGTTTTTTGAAAACAGGCTTCAAGGTATGTTATTGTAATGGGTGGCTGTTGATACGTACAATCAATATGCAATTTTCATTCGCAAAGGGAACCAAATAAATCATGTGTAATATTGTTTTCTCCAAATATTTTATCTGACTGATTCAAAATTACTAGGCGCTGTCCTTGGATTTTTCCCTTTTATCCTCTCGTCATCTGACCGTGGTTCAAAATTACGTGGTGTTGTCCTCGGATCTTTCCCCTTGGGATTGATCCCGAACCGTCACCAATAGCCCGTTGTGTTGCTCCAGTGTGACGTTAATTGAAATACCCCCCCCCCCCCTTTTATCCTCATATATTTGCCTTGGAGATTGATCCGAAACCGTCGCAAATGGTCCGTTGTATTGCTCCAGTGTGACGTTAATTAATTACCACCAAATATTTGGTGAACAAAAATATCAATTTGGCCTCATAGTAAAGGACATAATTTAATAAACGTCGCACTAGAGCAGCGCAACGGGCTATTGGCGACGGTCCGGGATCAATCTCCCAGGCAAATATATGAGGATAAAATGACGTAATTTTGAGGAAGGTAGGCACTTAATTACCTTGGTACTGGAACAACACATTGGAGTATTGGTGACGATCTGGAATCAATCTCGAAGGGAAAAATCACCACGTAATTTTGAACCACGGTCAGATGACGAGGTTAACACCTGAGCTGACTCCCAAGTCTCTAAACTTCCACCCCATACCAACGTGAGGACATTGGAGGCCATGACAGTTTTAACGTGTACCATCCCCGTATGCACGACTATCTTTGTTTTGACTTAGTTTTAAACTCGTTACCCTTCGGTTGCTAATCCGATATTGGCCTCATGGTTCAAATTTACGAAGCGTTGTCCTTGGATCTTTCCTCACGTTGGCGTGGTGTGGAAGTTTGGAGAGTGGGGTGCCAGCTCAGGTGTTGCCTCGTCATTTGACCATGGTTCAAAATTACGTGGTGTTGTCCTCGGATCTTTCCCTTTGGGATTGATCCCGGACCGTCACCAATAGCCCGTTGTGTTGCTCCAGTGTGACGTTAATTGAAATACTCCCCTCCCCTTGTTCTCTAATATTAATACGTACATGATTCGCTAACTGGTAACATTTATAGACTGGTATACACGTCGAGCACTTTTCCTGTGCGAGGTAGTGTTAAATTTTAATAAAAGCATGATGAAACTGAATTGGAGTAATGTACCAAGAAACACCCCACGTTACGAAAGAGGTAACCAGCACTATCGTCCTCATGCATTTATATCAACAGAATTTGACTGATTGCACATACAGATAATTCAATTTGTGTGCTTTTTCTAATGATCACTTACAAATAGCCAAGAAATGAAAATACCAGAAAGGAAAGTTTCACCGACACAGAAGAGTGAAGCACACACCCTAAGTTACATGAATCGCCTACAGCTCAATGGCTGCTAAGTCAGTGAGCTCTATGAGCTGACACACTGGAACCACCTTCTGGTAGAGGCCTCCTCAACGGGTGGAATAATTGAATTAATGCAATATGCTATTGGCGACGGTCCGGGATCAATACCCAAGGGAAAGATCTTAAACAAAGATCCGTGGTACTGTCCTCTGATCTTTCCCTTGGAGATCGATCCCCGACCATCGCCAATAACCCATTACGTTGCTCCAGTGTGACGTTAATTAAAATACCTACCGAGAATAACTCGTAATTTCGAACCATGATCAGATGACCAAGTCAGCGGGCCGCGGCAGCCCGGTTAGGTAGGTTTTTAATGTCACACTGGAGCAACACAACGGGATATTGGTGACGGTCCGGGATCAATCCCAAATGGAAAGATTCGAGGCTAAACCATGTAATTTTGAACCACGGTCAGATAATAAACCATGTAATTTTGAACCACGGTCAGATAATAAACCATGTAATTTTGAACCACGGTGGGGTGCCAGTTCAGGCAACACCTGAACCATTAAGTTATAACTTGGTGTACTCCAATACTTTTTTGACACTCGCTTTTAATGGATCCCAAAATGAAATTATCACAATACTTCATTTTGTTTCCAAGTGCTTTTGTTAAGTTTTTGTCTAAATTCCTGAGCTATTTGACGTTTATTATATGACATTAAGGATTTCAATGAAATTTAATCTCATTTCATCAGCGATCTAGCTGTTATAAGCTACTATATGCTGTAACATGTCTATTCTGAGATTTATGGTCTCTAAAATACAAATTTTTACTCGTTAAAAATTAAAGGAAAGTTAAAGTGTAAAACACATCACAAACATAGCATAGAATATTATCCGTCACAGGTATATTTACGTACAACTTCGGATGTGTTTAGAAAACCTAAACTAATTTGATGGACTATTACGAGTTTACATTATAAACACGTACTTTAAAACTTTCCTTTGGGTTTGAACCCGGACCGTCGCCAATAGCCCGTTATGTTGCTCCAATGCGACGTTAATTAAAATACCTATCTACCCTACTTTAAAAGTTGGTATTTAATTAACGTCACACTAGAGCAACACAACGGGCTATTGTACTTTAAAAGATTGCATATTAATTCGAATTTATTTCCCGTTTTTCATTTAAGCTTATGAAATTTTTTAAACCACTAAAAATATTTTCAATGTGTTTCTATGCTATAAATTTCCTTCCAAACTGTCTCGCCTGAAAATGTAATTTTTTTATAAGTCATACAGTATAAACAAAGCAAAATAAAGTCAGTTAATTTATTGAAACTAAATTCTTGTTTACAATAAAAATGACATTTATAAAATACGTAATATATCCGTTCAAACATGTCATTTGCATGACACGTGGTAAAACGTAAACCTTGAATTCAAATAAAATTAAATTACTTTAAAAACACGGCTGATTCGAAACACATCTATATCATTGTCGAAAAACTGTCACAACTTAACATTCAAAAAGTACCAACTACCGTATGCACTCTACTTTGCTTTACTTGGTACATTAAACACTGTAGGAATATATTGGAATAGAATCTAAGATAGTCACTGTTCTAATAAAATTAAGTTGTGTCGGAATTTCATGTAGAAATTGTTTTATTAAAAATGCTCTGGTGCCGTAGTTTCAGGAAGAGACTGTCTTGTTCTAAAAATATCCTGTTCTTTAGAGTAGGTATTTCACTAACCCATTCTTTGGACAAAGGTTTATTCGCGACGCTATTTTTGATTGAAGATCGTTCTGTAATGTCATTTTTGATCAACGAAAAGTCAACGTTTTGTCATGTAATTTATCAGCAGTCTTTCTTTGATGTAATAATTATAGGCCTTTGGACAAGATAAGCGTTAGTGAAAGGTGTCTGGGAAATAATCATTGATCAACGGTCTTTCTCAGAAATAATCATTGATTAAAGGTAGATAATTAATGGTCAGTGGCTTTTCTGCGATATAATTGAAAAATGTCCTTGCTGTGCAAGCGTTGTCGAAAACCTTTGTGAAACAGAACATACCATTGAAGGACTTTCTGCAATCTAATCTGTTATGCCATGCCTTTTTGTACAGAATTTTGAATGGACTAACATTTTAACAGTATCTTTAAATGAAGGAAAAAACGCCGTTGTATCATTTTTGTAAGGTCATCTGCTAACGTTGTCTTGCATTGATAGATGTTTTCAACTCTAATTTTAACTGAGATTTTTTTTCTAAGAGATAACTTGAGATTTTCTTACAGAAGGGTTTTCTTCAGGAAAACACTTCTGTTAGAGATACTTTTCAACTCAAGGTTTTTCTGTAACATGCTTTATAAAGTTTTTTATGTTACAGATGACCAAATAAGAGGGATCTGCTCAACCGAATACTTGATAAAATCTTTTACAAGCGAAATATTTATTGGAATATCTCTCAGGGATAGACTTGGTAGAGAATCTTTAAGGGAAAGGGTTATTGGAACATCATGGTGGGATATACTTGATACAGGATTGCCTAGGAATGATTTAATGGGACAGAATCATTAAACGAAAGATTTTCTCGAAGATGATTGTTAAAGGATGTTTTAGCCACAGGATCTGTAAAGAAATATTTTCTGTAGACTGATCTATAACGGAAATATTGTCTTCAAGGTTTTCGCTATGGTTGTTTCTTCTCAGATGGAAGATCTCTAGAAAACACGAAAGTTAAAAGAGATAAATTTTCTTCATAAGGATATTTAAAGAGGGGTTTCTTCTCCAACAGGATATTTAAATAATTTAAATTCTGTAGAAGGATTGTCAAAAGGGGTATTTATCCTATAAAATTATCTTTGAGTAAACTTTCTTCCACGAGAGGATCTTTAAATGAAACATTTATCGGGAGATTTGCTTGCAACACGATCGTGTGGGATAATCTTGAAGGGAGACGATCTGTAAACGAAAGATTTTGCAGAAGATTACCTTTAAAAGAATGAGCTTGTGTAGTGTTATTTTAAAAGATTTTCTTCAGAGTTGTTTAAGGGTAGGTTTTTCTTGAAGGATTTTTAAATGCAAGTTTTTGTTTTTCAGGATATTTAAAGTGGAATTTTTCTTCAGTAGGGCATTCACTGTGGGAAGTTTTTGCAACATGTTTCAATGCAGTATTTTCTGTGCAAGTATCCTCTAGCGATGAATTTGAGAAAGTTCTGCTGGTTTCTCTGAGATCGTGAAAGGATTTCTCATGAAATACTTTCAAGCGAAATTTTTTTTCCAAAACAGGAAAGTTAATGGGGTTTCGGCCAACTGCATTCTTGAGAATATTTTATTATCAATCCACAACATTGATATTTTCTTCATCAGAATCTACAACATTGACATTTTCTTCTTCAGAATCTACAACATTGATATATTCTTCATCAGAATCTTGCATATGGATAGATTCTTCACTTGGTTCACTAGGGATATTTTCTTCATCGCAAACTTCACTAGGGATATTTTCATCACAAACTTCACTAGGGATATTTTCTTCATCACTAACTTCACTAGGGATATTACCTTCATCACTAGGGATATTTTCGTCATACCAAATTTCAATAGAAATATTTTCTTCATCACAAAATTCACTAGGAATATTTTCTTCATCAGAAACTTCACTTGGGATATTTTCTTCATCAGAAATTTCACTTGGGATATTTTCTTCTTCAGAATCTACAACATTGATATATTCTTCATCAGAATCTTGCATATGGATAGATTCTTCACTTGGTTCACTAGGGATATTTTCTTCATCGCAAACTTCACTAGGGATATTTTCATCACAAACTTCACTAGGGATATTTTCTTCATCACTAACTTCACTAGGGATATTACCTTCATCACTAGGGATATTTTCGTCATACCAAATTTCAATAGAAATATTTTCTTCATCACAAAATTCACTAGGAATATTTTCTTCATCAGAAACTTCACTTGGGATACTTTCTTCATCAGAAATTTCACTTGGAATATTTTCTTCATCAGAAATTTCACTTGGGATATTTTCTTCATCACAAACTTCACTAGGAATATTTTCGTCATCCCAAATTTCATTAGGGATATTTTCTTTATCACAAACTTCAAAAGGGATATTTTCATCACAAACTTTACTAAGGATATTTTCTTCATCACTAACTTCACTAGGGATATTACCTTCATCATTAGGGATATTTTCGTCATCCCAAATTTCACTAGAAATATTTTCTTCATCACTAACGTCAGTAGGGATATTTTCTTCACAAACTTCACTATGGATATTTTCTTCATCACAAACTTCACTAGGGATATTTTCGTCATCCCAAACTTCACCAGGGATATTTTCTTCATCACTAACTTCACTAGGGATGTTGTCTTCATCACAAACTTCACTTGGGATATTTTTTTCATCACAGACTTCACTAGGGATATTTTCGTCCTCACAAACTTCACTAGGGATGTTTTCTTCACCACAAACTTCACTTGGGATGTTTTCTTCATCACAAACTTCACTTGGGATGTTTTCTTCATCACAAACTTCACTTGGGATGTTTTCTTCATCACAAACTTCACTTGGGATGTTTTCTTCATCACAAACTTCACTTGGGATGTTTTCATCGAAAACCTCACTAGTGATATTTTCTTCATCACAACCTTGAACTGAGATATTTTCTTCATCTTTATTTTTCAATTTAGAAGGTTCCTTTTCAGGGTTTTCAATGGGAGTTTTCGTTTTAGAATATTGAGAGGAAAGTATCTTTATAGAATTAGAGTAATTTGTTATTCCTGAAGCTTTATGGAATGTTCTCGTTTGCGAATCAATACGTTTCAATCCTAGAACAGAATTATTGGTAATAACTTTCTTTCCAACGTTAGTTCTTGGAGAAATTTCTTTAACATGATTTGGAGAAATTTTACTTCCAACAGAGAATGCAATAATTTGCACTTCATTAGTTTTACTACGAGTTTGAATTTCATGTGAAGTTTTGAAAATTTCTCTATCGATCAAAAATTTAGGAGTTTCTTCAACTGAAGTCTTTTTGGAACTTTTGTTTTTTCCATCAGAAGTCTTATTGGAACTTTTGTTTTTTCCATCAGAAGTCTTATTTGAACTTTTCTGTTTTCCCACAAAGGTCTTATTGAAAATTTTCTGTTTTCCAGCAGAAGTCGTAATGACACTTTTCTTTTTTCCAAAAGAAATGTTATAGGAAAACTTATCGACCGAAGATCTTGACATTTCCATTCCAGGAGAAATTTTTGAAAAGATTATCTGCCCAGCAGTATTGTCAATACGAATTGCTTGCCCTAAAGATTCAGTAGTCGTTTTCTGACCAACGGAAGTTTTAGACGTTGTCTGACCAATAGAAGCTTTAGACGATGTCTGACCAATAGAAGTTTTAGACGCTGTCTGACCAATAGAAGTTTTAGACGCTGTCTGACCAATAGAAGTTTTAGACGCTGTCTGACCAATAGAAGTTTTAGACGCTGTCTGAACAATAAAATTTTTAGATATTTTCTTTCCAACAGAAGTTTCTTTAGAAGACATTTTCTTTCCAGCAAAAGTTTTTATAGTTGACATTTTCTTTCTAACAGCACGTTTAGCAGACACGTTATTTGAAGATAATCTATATTTCATTACAGGATATTCGTTGACGATTTGGACGAGAGGTGCGAAATTCCTTACGGTAATATCTTCGTGGGAACAGTCCAATTTTCTTAAAAAACTGCCTGAAAAGTCATTTATTCCCGAATCTTGAATAAAGGTATTGGTCATGCTTGTTGACGTGCTGAAGCCCTCACTTATTGAAGGCCGATTAATCGCATCTACATCGTAAATTATCGTATCGACTGAATTTGTATCAAAAGACAAGTAATTTTCGCAATATTTTCGAAGCGCCATCAACGAACTGAAAGTAAATTTAGAAGCTTCCTTCAATTCCGTAATTGAATCGAAAATCAAACCTATTGCACGTATTGGTGCGTCCGGAACGCCGTTCTTGTAAAGAAGTGCAGCGTACGATGAAACAAGAACACAAGATCTCATTATCTCCACTGGGCCGTATTCAGATTTCCTTAAGAGCGTGAACACGAATTTAGCTCCGTCATCAAAGTCCCACAGTGAGATTTTCCCTGACTTCCTGATTATATCAAACATCTCACCCACAAACGCTCTGTTTTCAGACCACATCTTGTGTGCCGCTTGTGACATCTTCTCAGTAAAAAAAGTACATATTTCTTTCGGGATGTACATATCTGGTTTCCATCCAGTTTCGTGCAACCTCATGATCTTCCAGACAAAAGCAATTGAAAACATATATTCAAAGTCTAAAGTATCCATCTGAAACACCGGACAAAAAATCTCAATTTAAAGCAATACGTAGTTACTGTCTTTTCAGCTTATTGATTGGTCTTTCCATACAATGGACGTTATTGAGATCGTCTTCCGTATTCTCTGAGTACAAGATAAACTAAAGCAATAGGCAGTGCTGTATATTCCGTGATTACGTACAGATTTTGTAAACAGGCTTCAAGTAGGTTATTGGTACGTACAAGCTGTACGTAAGGGTACATTGGTACGCACAAGGCTGTTGATACGTACAAGCAGTTGTGTAATTTTCTTTTGCAAAGGGAACCCAATGAATAATGGGTAATATTGTTATTTCCAAACTTGACCATGGTTCAAAATTAGGAGGCATTGTCCTTGGAACTTTCCCTTGGGATTGATCCCGAACCGTCGCAAATAGCCCGATCTTTTGCCCCAGTGTGACATTAATTAATTACCACCAAATATTTGGTATACAAAAATATGGGGAAAAATCTTAGGACTGCACCAAGTAATTTTGAACCAAGGTCAATTGACGAGGTCAACAACTGAGCTGACTCTCCACTCTCCAAACTTCCACCCCACACCAACGTGAGGACATTTGTGGCCACGAAAATTTCAACGTGCACCAGACCCTTTTGTACATGAAGGTTTTGGGTTGGATTTCAACTCGCATCTCTCCGATGCAAAGTCCGTTACTCTCCGAAGAGGGCAAACGCGGCCCCATGAAAATACTCCAAAGGAAAGTCTTACTGTCACAGAACAGAGAAACACGCATACGGCAAGTTACAGAAATCGAACCTGCGACGCCATCATATCGGCTTTTAGGCAAGTCAGCGAGCTATCTGAACTAATACACAAGAACCTTCTAGCAGAGGCCTCCTCTACGGGTAAATTAATTGAATTTAAGTCGAACTGAAGCTATAAAACGGGATATTGACAACGATCCGGGCAGGTAAGTAGGTATTTAATTAACGTCGCGCTGGAGCAACACAACGGACTATTTGCGACGGTCCGGAATCGACCCCCAAAGGGAAAGATCCGAGACGACGATAAGGGATCAATCCCAAAAGAAAGGATCCGAAAACAACTTCTCGTAATTTTGAATCATGACCAGATTACCACGTCAACGTGAGAACATTGGAGACCACGATAAATTTAATTTTGCACCAGCCCCCTCGTATACGGCGGTCTTTCGCTGAACCGAGTTTTGAATCCTCTCCTCAATAGATAGGTATGGTAGATATTTTAATTAATAACACACTGGAGCAACACAACGGGTTATTGTTACGGTCCAGGATCCTTTCCCTCCGCTTTGGGATTGATCCCGGACCGTCACCAATAGCCCATTGTGTTGCTCCAGTGTGACGTTAATTGAAATTCCCCCCCCCCTTTCCCTCCGTGGTCCAGGATCCACGGAGGGAAAGATCCGACGGCCAAACCACATATTTTTGAACCACGATCAGATGACGAGGTCTCACCTGAGCTGGCACCCCACTCTCCGAACTTCCACACCAAGCCAAAGACAGTCTTTGGCCGGATTGAGTTCACGTTGGTGTTGTGTGGTAGTTTGAAGACTGGGATTCACTTGAGGTGCTGACCTCCTCACCTAACCATGGTTAAAAATCACGAGGTGTTGTCCTCCATCTTTCCCTACGTGACTGATTCCGGTCAGTTGCCAATAGCCTAATGTGTTGCTATTGTGTTGCGTCACTTTAATTCAACTACCACTGTTGAAATGACAACTAACACTGCTGTTAGGTAGGTACTTAGATTTACGTCGCAATGAACCAACAGAACCTGATTTTGCTGAACCAACTGGATGGTAATGGTAATTAATTAACGTCGCTCTAGAGGTGACGGTCCGGGATCAATCCCAAAGGGAAGGAACCGAGGACGGCACCAAGTAATTTCAAACCACGGTCGAATGACGAGGCAAAACCTGAGCTGGCGTCCCACTTTCGAAACTTCCAAACAACGCCAACGTGAGGGCACTTGCGGCTACGACAGATTTAACATTCACCAGCCCCTTTGTCCACGACATTCATTTGGCTGGATTAGAACTCGCAATCCCCCGGTTGCTAATCTGTTGCTCTTCTAACCGGGCTAACGCTGCCCCAAACAGATGTGGGAAGAAAAAATATAAACATCCAACTTACAGATGTAGGTAGGTATTTTAATTAACGTCGCACAGGAGCAACACAACAGGATATTTGTGACGGTTCGGGATCAAACCCAAAGGGAAATATATGAGGACATCACCACGTAATTTTAAACTACGGTCAGATGACGAGGTTTAACCTGATATGGCACCCCATTCTCCAAACTTCCTCACCACGCCAACCTGAGGACATTTAAGGCCACGACAGATTTAACGTGGTGAGGGCATATTGTGAACAGATTTAACGTGCCCCTTTGTAAACAACCCCTTTTGGGTGGATTCGAACTCGCAAAACTCCGGTTGCTAGTCCGTTACTCTTCCAACCGGGCCACCGCGGCCCTGTAACTACTGTAAATAATAATATACTTACTTCTTTTTCTACTATGCAATTTGGCAACAGTGTAAATGTTTTTAGAGCAAAATGGTGAGCAATTCAAAACATTGAGTGATCCGTTTGAACTAAAATGGTATCAGTAGGGAAATGATAAAAACTCAAATATATCCACGGGAAACTTTGAAGATAGACGTAATAAGCTGTGATGTACCAGATGGAACCTTTGATGAAGAAAACTGTCGTATGCAAACAACAATCTTTGAGATGGGAGAACAAATTCGCAATGTTCCAACTGAAACCTTAGACATGGGCGCAGAAAGTTGTAATGCTCTCACTGAAATCTTTGAGATGCTCGAAGAAAGTTGTAATGTTCCTACTGAAACCTTTCAGATAGCGAAGAAATTTGTAATAATCCAACTGAAACAACTCAGATGTGCGAAAGTTGTAATGTTCCAACTCAAACCTTTGAGATGGGCATAGAAAGTTGGAATGTTCCCATTGAAAACCTTTGAGGTAGGCGAAGAAAGTTGTAATATTCCAACTGAAACCTTTAAGCAGGACATGTTTGTACAAGACCTTTTCCTTCTTTTATATCAGACGCAGATTGAAAAAAACTAGTTATGATGAGGCTTGTTATGTTATGAACAGGCGAGAAATAGGAATGGTGTTTTATATTCATGCATGAAACAAGTATGTCTCCACTGGACGAAAGCACATTTACTAATTTCATTTAGAAACTCTAAATTTCCTCTCAAAGATCACTTTGGGATTGATCCCGGACCGTCACCAATAGCCCATTGTGTTGCTCCAGTGTGACGTTAATTGAAATCCCCCCCCCTCTCAAAGATCGGGGCCGCGGTGGCCCGGTTGGAAGAGTAACGAACTAGCAACCGAAGGGTTGCGAGTTCGAATCCAGCCAAACACCGTCGTGTACAAAGGGGGCTGGTGCACGTTAAATCTGTCGTGGCCTCAAATGTCCTCACGTTGGCGTGGTGTGGAAGTTTGGAGAGTGGGGTGCCAGCTCAGGTGTTGCCTCGTCATCTGACCGTGGTTCAAAATTACGTGGTGTTGTCCTCGGATCTTTCCCTTTGGGATTGATCCCGGACCGTCACCAATAGCCCATTGTGTTGCTCCAGTGTGACGTTAATTGAAATACTCCTCCTCCTACTCCTCAAAGATCACCCGTTTTGACCCAAAGCATTTCTGTGGATGTTTGGTGCTTAATAATCACGCAGCACTTAATTTTAAACAAGGGGTCTGCGCAGCAAGGCAGATCATGAATATTATACTGGTCCATCTGAAGTGGCTTAGAAACAATGGGAATTTCCCATACGATCTCTCCTTGTGCCATAAAACCCAACAATAAATCAATCCCATACGATCTCTGGAGAAGAGCTGAAGCAGATGGACAAGAAATTAAAGCACAGATTTGGGAAGAGATGAAACCGAAGTAGTTCTCCCTGAATTTGAACTGTTTATCTTGTAACTTTTAGCTTGTTTTACTTAACGATCTTTTTCAGTCGCCACTACGTTTGTAGTTCGTGACTTTTAAAAACTTTTTGAGTTTTATTACCACCGATTTAATCCAGACAATTTTTTGAAATTTTGAAGGAACTAAAAACGTATTGTTTCACCCATGCTGCTTTTAAAACATGGACTTCGAATACTAGAAATTGTTCTGAACCTATGATCATACAAGATGCATCTTTCCACATTTTAACTGATGTTTGTGAATGAGCTTTCCCAATGAGCTTTCGGAAAAACGTATTCCGACGTGAAATTTTGCTAACTTTTTAAAAATATTGAGTGCGTATATGCAAAAAATTTTCTTTCCTTGCACTTCATGAAGTAACTATGTTAACTCAATGTATCAGATTTTAGTATTTGGATGCAACAATGTTTTCCAAATTACTTGTTAATTCTAAAATAAATTTCCCGTGAGATTTTAATACATACTCTTTGTAATTGACAAAAGTGTATTCAAGCAGATTAGCAAGACCATTTATTTCGAACAGGTTTTTATTACCTAAATTAAAATTCAAAACTTTTAAATTGGACGCAAGGTAAATTTACGTCCTACTGGTTATGTGTTATTGGCGTTGATCCGACATAAATCTCAAGAAAAGATTCTATCTAAATTGTAAATGAACTGTTTGAAGTAAAATGGGTCATGAAATAATTTTATCAAAAGTGTTTAGATTTTCCTGGTCGTAAGCAGATCAGATTCAACAAAATTGAGGATACAAAACAAGCAAACTCACATGTCTATATAAATAAAATTGGAGTGTGTACATTGAATATTTTTGATCCATTTCAAATTTATCCATTTTGGACCCTTATACAAAATCCGTGTCTTGCAAGTTTGGTGTCTGCCTGTATGTGTGCAAATACTAAGTCCAAACGCATGAATATATTTTCATGAAACTTTGCAATTTATGAATACTTACATTCATTTAGTCATTGAATTTAATTGGGTTAATCATACATAAACTTTATTCCATATATTTTAATACAATGTCCTTTATTTTATACATATCTTAATTTTTTAAATACATTATCTAAATTTTCTTTAATATATATTTAAATGAGTTGCACAATAAAACATCTTAAATAAACCATAATTTGGTAGTTTTGGAGAAGTTGGAATCAACATATTTTTAAAATTAGCTTGAGTAATTTAATCAATCGCCGCTAAATCGTTAAACTATCGTATCCTCTGAATTTGTATCATAAGACAAGTATTTTTCGCAATATCTTTCAAACGCTATCCATGAACTGAGTAAATTCAGCAGATTGCTTCAATTTCGTTATTGAATCACTCATCACATTGCACGTTTTGGTGCGTCTCCAACGCCGTTTTTGTAAAAACGTACAGCGTATGATGAAACAACGCAGGATGTCATTAGGTCCGCAGGGTCGTATTCAGATTCCATTAAGTACTTAAGCAAGCATTTGGCTGTGTCACCAAAGGACCACAATGAGATTTTGCCTTCCTTCCTGATTATATCAAACATCGCACCCACAAACGCTATTTTCAGACCACGTCTGGTGTGCCGCTATACCTTCTCAGTAAAAAACGTTTGTATTTCATTCGGGATGAACACAACCGGTTTCCATCTAGTTTACTGCAACACCATGATCTTCCAGACAAAATCAATTGTAATCGTATATTCAAATTCTAAATCATCTGAAACACCGGATGCAAAATCTTAATTTAGAGCAATACGCAGTTCCTGTCTTTTCAGTTTATCCATGGGTTTTTAACGACTCAATGGATGTTATTAAGATCCCGTCTTTAATCAGACGCAAATATAAGATAAATTAAAGCAATAGGCAGTGCTGTATATTGTGTGATTACGTGTGGCTTCTTCTAAACAGCCTTCAAGTAAATTAAAATACTTGGCTGTTGATATATACAAACAGTGCAATTTTCATTCGCAATGGGAACACAATGAATCATGGGTAATATTGTTATCACAAAATGTTATATGACCATGGTTCAAAGTTAAGAGTCATTGTTCTTGGAAATTTCCCGTGGAGATTGATCGCGAAAAGACGTAAATAGAACTTTGTTTTGCTCCAGTGAGAGTGATTCAAAATTACGTGTTGTCCTCGGCTATTTCCCTAAGGGAATGATCCCGGCCGTTAAAAAATAGCCCATTGTGTTGCTTAGAATTACACCACATAATTTTCAACCACGTTCAAATGACGAGGTCATCAAATGATCTGACCAACCCACTCCAAATTTCCACCCCACCTTCGTGAGGGCATTTGAGGCCACGAAAATTTAAACGTGCTTCATCCCCGTGTACAGAACGAACTTTGCTTGGACCTAGTTTCGAAATAGCAAACTTTTTGCTATTCCGATATTGTCCTCGTGGTTAAAATAGGATCTTTTCCTTTGGGATTGATCCCGGACCGTCACCAATAACCCGTTGTGTTGCTCAGGTGCGAAATTAAATAAAATACCTACCTACCGTGGTTCAAAATTGCGAGGCGTTGTCCTTGGAACTTTCCATACGGGATTCATCCTGCACCGTCACCAATTGCCCCATGTGTTGCTTCAGTGAAACGTTAATTAACTAAGTACATACTGATCTTGTCCTCACTAATATTGAATTGTATTTCTTTTTTATTGATATATTCATGATGCTCTAGCTAGAAGCATGTATTGACTGGTCGAGTACTTTTCCTGTGCTGTAGGTATATATTTTAATAAACGTCGTTTAGAATCGACCCAGGAGCGTCACCCAGTTGAAAGTCTAACGGTTTAGCAACCGGAGGATTGCGAGTTCGAATCCTACCATGTACAAAGGTGGCTGGCGCATGTTAAACCTGTCGTGGCCTCATATGTCCTCACTTTAGCTTGGAAGTTCGAAGAGTGGGGTGCCAGCATTGATGAGACTTCGTCATCTGGCCTTGGTTCAAATCTACTTGGTGTTTTCCCTTTAACTTTCCCTTCGGGTTCAATCCCGAAGGATCCCTCGTCATCAATAGCCCGTTGGGTTGAAGCAGTGCGATGTTAATTAAATACATATCTCCCAGGAACTTCGCGAATAGCCCGTCCTGTTGTTCCATTGCGCCGTAATTATCTACCTATTATAAAGTATTTGTCCGCTTTCTTGAAACATGTTTCGTTAATAATCAGTTAATAATACCTATACAATTCGTTAATAATACCTATACAAATAAGAGTAAATTATTACCAGGGGACTCATTTTAGTTGAACAGGTTTTATAGGGCATCGTCTTTATTATTTTGATGTTTAGAATTCTACTGACAAAACCGATCAGAAAGTAAACCATCTATTCATTGTATTTGGCAGAATTCTGTGTTTTGGAATGATTAAAATTTCGAAAACGCACAAAAATTTAAGTATCCGAGAAAATTTAACACAAACTGCAAGGAAATAAAACCAAATAGTAATTTTCTGTTAGTCTTGAAGAGGTGCTGCTTTCATATCTTCACCAGCTGCTTCAATTGTTTTCTAGGAATCGTCGGTGAATTCACCTCTCCTGAGCCAAGATAAATGGACTCTTATGTGTTATATGACAATGTTCGATGTAATGTAGATTCCTCGGTTAAAGGCCAGTGCAGCATTGTTTCAAAGGACCAAACACATCCATATGATGGCTTTTCGGCAAAAATAGCGTCTTGCGAAACAAAAAACACATTCGCCTGACATAATTTCAATTGTACTATTTGACAGTGAAGATAAACTTGTTGCAAATGTAACGAACATTTGTATCTCTTTATTGCGCATCATATCACAATATGATTCTATCAGGGCTGGGGTTAAATGTGAATTGGTAAATGGAATGACAATGAAAGGTATTTTCTCCGGTCTCTGAGAGAAAAGAAAGAAAGTTACAGAATAGGTACAAGAAAAGTACAAACATAAAATCCAAGTCCAAGTTATCAATAAACGTGTTAGAGATTTTTTACCTATCTCCAAGTTACCACTTGACATGCTAGAACTTTCCTTTTCCTGCTCCAAGTTACCAGTTGACATGTTATAAGATTCTTTGTCCATCTCCAAGTTGGCAGTTGACATGCTAGAGCTTTCTTTGTCCATCTCATAGCTACCAGTTGACTTGAAGAGCTTTCCTTTTCCATCTCCAAGTAATCAATTGACATACTAGAGCTTTGTCTATCCCCAAGCTTTTAGTTGGAGAGCTATAACTTTCTTTGTCCATCAGCAAGTATCCAGAGTTTCGTCACTTTAATTCAACTACTAATGCTGGTAGGTAGTTGAATATACTTCGCACTAGACCAACAGATCCAGCTTTTGTAGGACCTGCTAGAAATAATAAACTTATTTCTTTTTCTACTGTCCAAGTTGTAAACAGCGTAGATTTTTTTAGATTAAAGTGGTGAGAAATTAAAAAAAATGAGTAATCCCTTTCAATAAGGAAGTTAAGTGATGAAACCTTAAATATGTCAAAGCGAACCTTTGCAAGATGGACGTAAAAAGCTGTGATATACCAACTGGAACCTTTAAAATGAATGAAGAAAACTGATATGTAAACTGGAATCTTTGACATCAATAAAAAACTTTGTAATATGTTATATGGGACCTTTGAGATGGGCGAAGAAAAATGTAATGTTCCAACTGAAACCGTTGAGATGGGCGAAGAAAATTGTAATGTTCCCACTGAAATCTGGGGCCGAGGTGGCCCGGTTGGAAGAGTAACGGAGTAGCAACCGGAGGGTTGCAAGTTTGAATCCAGCCAAACACCGTCGTGTACGAAGGGGGCTGGTGCAAGTTAAATCTGTCGTGTCCTAGAATGTTCTCACGTTGGTGTGGAAGTTTGGAGAGTAGGTTGCCAGCTCAGGAGTTGCCTCGTCATCGGACATTGGTTCAAATTTAAGTGGTGGTGTTCTCGGATTTTTCCCTTTGGGATTTATCCTGGACCGTCACCAATAGCCCATTGTGTTGCTCCAGTATGACGTTAATTAAAATACCTAATTACCCACTGAAACCTTTGAGATAAGCGCAGAAAGATGTAATGTTCCCATTGAAACCCTTGAGGTAGGCGAAGATAGTTGTAATGTTCCAACTGAAACCTTTAAGCTGGATATATTTATACAAGACCTTTACCTTTTATATCAAAGACGCTGATTGGAAAAAACTAAATACTTCGCTTTAGATTCACCTTCAAATTCACCTTTAACCCTTTCCCTGCGGGAGGTTTGCTATGATGAACAGGCAAGAAATAGAAATATTTTATATTCATGCATGAAACAAGTGTCTCCACTGGACGCGAAAGTATATTTACTAGTTTCATTATAAAATCTATATTTGCTCTCAAATATCGCCCGTTTTGTCCCAAAGCATTTCTGTGGATGTGTTTGCTGCTTAATAATCACTCAGCACTTGCTTTTAACAGGTGTCTACGCAGCAGGGCACATCGTCATGAATATTATACTGGTCTATCTGAAGTAGCTTAGAAACAATGGAAATTTGCCCGACCATTTCTGAAGAGTTGGAGCAGCTGTACAAGAAACAATTGCATATTTGGGGAGATGAAACCGAAGTTCTCCCTGAATTAGATCTCTTTATCTTGTAATTTTTAACTGGTTTTACTTAACGATCATTTTCAGTCGCGGCTTCATTTTATGGTTCGTGATATTTAAAACCTTTTTCAAAGTTTCACCAATTTTAATGAAACTGAAAACCTATTCTTTCACACGCTTTTAATACAAGGACTTCGAATGCTAGAAATTGTTCTGAACCTAGATCGTTCAAGATGCATATTTCCACGTTTTAACTAATGTTTGTGAATCAGTCTCCCTATAATTTTTTTCTCTGACAAATACTGTGTGACGTAGAATTATTCTAACTTTTTAAAAATATTGTGTGCTTATGTGCACTGAATCTTTTTATTTCCTTGCACTTCATGAAGTATGTTAACTCAATGTATCAGATTTTTATATCTGAATACGTTTTCCAAACTACTTGATTCTAAAATAAATTTCACGTGATATTTTAATACATACTGTGTAATTTACAAAACTGGAGTCAGACTAATTTATTTAGTTTTATTTTCAAACAGATTTTTATCTTAAAATTTCAAATCTTTAAATTGGTTGGAAGTTAAATTTACGTCCTACTGGAACACAAATTATTGGCGAGTCCTACATAAATCCCATAAGAAAGAATTATATCTAAGTTCTAAATTAACTGTTTGTAGTAAAATGGGAAATGAAATATTTTTATCGAAAATGTTTAGATTTTCCTGGTAGTAAGCAGATTAGGATTCAACAAAATTGAGGATTGAAAAGAAACAAAATCACATCTACGTATATAAATAAAATTGGAGTGTGTACATTGAATATATATTTTCGACCCATTTCAAGTTATTTATTTTTGCAGCTTCTAACTCAAAATCCGTGTCCTGCTCGTTTGGTGTCTCTGTGCCCATACTGTGTCCAAACTCTTGGATATATTTTAATGAAACTTCAAACTCTGAATACTTGCATTCATTTAGTCACTGAACTTGGGTTAATCAAACATAGCCTTTATTCCATATTTTAATACCAATGACCTTTATTTAATACGTCATATTTTAATTTAGTGAATACATTATCTATATTTTCTTTGCCTATACATTTAAATATGTTTCATGCTAAAACATCTAACACTACTGAAATCGACCATTTAGTTTTAGAGGAGCTGGAATCACAATATTTGTAAAACTAGTTTGTGTAATTTAATCAATCGCCCCTACATCGTAAATTATCGTATCATCTGAATTTGTATTATAAGACGTATTTTTCGCAATATCTTTGAAGCTCCATCCACGAACTGAAAGTAAATTTAGTAGATTGCTTCAATTCCGTCATTGAATCACACATCAATCTCATTGCACGTTTTGGGGTGTCAGCAACGCCGTTCTTGTAAAAAAGTGCAGCGTATGATGAAATAACGCAACATCTCATTAACACCGCTGGGTCGTATTCAGATTCCATTAAGCTCTTGAACACGAATTTATGTGTCATCAAAGGCCCACAATGAGATTACACCTGATTACATCAAACATCTCACCCACAAACGTTCTGTTTTCAGACCACATCTTGTGTACCGCTAGTGCCATCTTCTCAGTAAAAAAGTACATATTTCTTTCGGGATGTACACATCTGGTTTCCATCCAGTTTTGTGCAACCACATGATCTTCCAGGCAAAAGCAATTGAAAGCGTTTTTTTTCAAATTCTAAAGTATCCATCTGAAACACCGGAAAACAAATCTCAATTTAAAGCAATACGCAGTTACTGTCTTTTTAGCTTATCGATTGCTCTTTCCAGACAATAGATGTTATTGAGATCGTCTTCTGTAATCACTAAGTATAAGATAAACTAAAGCAAGAGGCGGTGCTGTATATTCCGTGTTTCCTTTGGCTCTTTGTAAACAGGCTTCAAGTATGTTATTGTAATACAAGGCTGTTGATACGTACAAGCAGTGTGCAATTTTCATTCTTAGTCGGGAACCCAATGAATCATGGGTAATACCTACATACCAAATGCCTACATTGTCCTTGGATCTTTCCATTACTTGATATTGTTTGTATCTGGCGCAGCATGACCAAATATGGCCCTTGCGCCATAAAACCCCGAAAATCAACCAACCAACCTTGGATCTTTCCCGTGGGAATTGATCCCGAAACGTCATAAATAGAACGTTGTTTTATTCCAGTGAGAATGGTTCAAAATTACGTGGTATTGTCCTTGGATATTTCCCTAAGGGAATGATCCCGGCCGTTAAAAAATAGCCCATTGTGTTGCTTAGAATTACACCACGTAATTTTCAACCACGTTCAAATGACGAGGTCATCAAATGATCTGACCAACCCACTCCAAATTTCCACCCCACACCTTCGTGAGGACATTTGAGGCCACAAAAATTTAAACGTGCATCATCCCCATGTACAGAACGGACTTTGCATGGACCTAGTTCGAAAAGCAATTATTTTGCTAATCCGATATTGTCCTTGTGGTTCAAATCGGATCTTTCCCTTTAGGATTGATCCCGCATCAATAACCCGTTGTGTTGCTCAGGTGTGAAATTAAATAAAATACCTACCTACCGTGGTTCAAAATTGCGAGGCATTGTCTTTGGAACTTTCCATACGGGATTGATCCTGCACCGTCACCAATTGCCCTATACTTTGCTTCAGTGAAACGTTATTTAAGTACATACTGATATTGTCCTCACGGATATTGAATTGTATTTTATCCTTATTGATATATTCATGGGGGGCCGCGGTGGCCCGGTTGGAAGAGTAACGGACTTGCAACCGAAGGATTGCGAGTTCGAATCCAGCCAAACACCGTCGTGTACAAAGGGGGCTGGTGCACGTTAAATCTGTCGTGGCCTCAAATGTCCTCACGTTGGCGTGGTGTGGAAGTTTGGAGAGTGGGGTGCCAGCTCAGGTGTTGCCTCGTCATCTGACCGTGGTTCAAAATTACGTGGTGTTGTCCTCGGATCTTTCCCTTTGGGATTGATCCCGGACCGTCACCAATAGCCCATTGTGTAGCTCTAGTGTGACGTTAATGGAAATAAATAAATAAATAAATAGATATATTCATGATGCTCTAGCTAGTAGCATGTATTGACTGGCCGAGTACTTTTCTTGTGCTGTAGGCATATATTTTAATTAACGTCACACTGGAACAACACAACGGGCTATTGGTGACGGTCCGGGATGAATCCTAAAGGGAATGATCCCGTGGACATCAACACGTATTCCTGAATAGCTCTCAAACGACAAGGCAAACCTGAGTTGGTGCCCCACTTTCCAAACAACAACACCACGACAACGTGGGGACATTTGAGGCCACGATAGATTTAACGTGCAGCAGCCTCCTGTGTACACGACGGTATTTGGTTGGATTAGAACTCGCAACCTTCGGTTGGTAATCCGTTACTTTTCCAACCGCTGCTAATGCACTCCATTTTCCAGTGCTAAGGTACCACGTTAAATTTTAATAAAAGCATGACGAAATTGAATTCGAGTAATGAACCGAGTGACGTTTGAAGTTACGAAAGAGGTAACCAGCACTATCATCGTCATGCAGACGGAATTTGATTGATTGCGCATACAGATAATTCAACTTGTGTGCTTGATCTGATTATCACTTACAAATAGCCATGAAATGAAAATACAAGAAAAGTTTTACTGACACAGAAGAGAGGAACACACAGGGTAAGTTGCAGGAATCGACCCTGCGATGCCTACAACTCGAAGACAGATGTAAGTCAGTGAGTTCTCTGAGCTTACACCCTGGAACCTTCTTGCGGAGGTCTTTTCAACGGTTGGATTAATTGAATTTGCGTCGCGATGGAACAATACAACGGAATATTGGCGACGATCCAAGATCAATCCCAAAGGAAAAGATTCCAGAAGAACAACTCGTAATTTTGAACAATGATCAGATGACCATGTCAACGGGAGAAAATCTGAAGCCACGACACATTTAATTTTGCACCAGCCCCCTTGTACACGACGGTCTTTGGCTGAACCCAGTTTTGATTGTATAGGTAGGTATAGTAATTAACGTCACACTGGAGCAACACAACGGGCTATTGGCGATGTTCGGATCAATTCCCCAAAGGAAAGATTCGAGGACAACACCGCGTAATTTTGAAAAACGGTCAGATGAAGAGGTCACACCTGAGCTGACACCCCACTCTCCAAACTTGCATACCACTTCAATAGAACAATCTTTATGATAATGGTAATTAATTAACGTCAAACTGGAGCAATATAACGGAATATTGAAAATCCTTATGAGAGGTATTTTTCGGCACAGCTAAATATAGGTAGCTGTAATGTTTCTTCCGAGGAACGAGTATCCAGCAAATTTACCTGGTATTATCCTCAGGTCTTCTTTCCCTTTGGAATTAATCCCGGTCCGTCACCAATTGTTTGGCGTGGTGTGGAAGTTTGGAGAGTGGGGTGCCAGCTCAGGTGTTGCCTCGTCATCTGACCGTGGTTCAAAATTACGTGGTGTTGTCCTCGGATCTTTCCCTTAGGGATTGATCCCGGACCGTCACCAATAGCCCACTGTGTAGCTCTAGTGTGACGTTAATGGAAATACACCCCCCGTCACCAATTGCCCGTTGTGTTGCTCCAGTGTGACGTTAATTAAAATACTTACCTACCATGTATATTGTTAGAACTAAACAATATGTAAGTAGGTAGTTTTTACGTCGCACTGGAGCAGAACTAAACGATAGCGGTGCTTTTGGAAGGTATATCTACAAGTGTAAGACGTCTGCTCAAATGTAATACTTTATGTTAACTGCAATTTTTTTCAAAGTAATCATGTACACGATTTTTTATCTTTAAATGTGGCAACAATATTCTCTTCTTTGGCAGTTGGCAACCAAATATTTTGTTTTGCGTAAAGTGGTCACGTAAGACACGCAAGAGATATTGAGATAGTGGTTGCTGCCTATTTGACTTGAAACATGGCATCAAATCGCAATGTGGATAACAAAAGCATTGATATGCCAATTGAGACATTGGAGATGTTAGAAAACTCTAATAACCCAATTAGAAATTTTGAGATGGACGATGAAAGCTTTAGCATGTCAACTGATAGTTTCGAGATGGACGAAGGAAGTGCTAGAATGTCTACTAGTAAGTTGGATATGGACAGAGGAAGCTCTAGCATGTCAACTGGTAACTTGGAGATGGACAAAGAGAACTCTAACATGTCAACTGGTAACTTGGAGATGGATAAAGAAAGCTCTAACTCGTTAATTGGTGACTTGGATACTATGTTTGTACAAGACCTTTTCTTTCTTGTGTATCAGAGACGTAGACCGGAAAAGAAAATACCTTTCATGCTTAATCCACTTACAAATTCACCATTAACCCCAGCTCTCATAGACTCGTGTCGTGTTATGATGAGCAACAAAGAGATAGAAATGTTCGTTTTATTTGCTGTTCAAACAAGTTTATCTTCACTTTCAAGTAGTACAGTAGAAATTATGTCAGACGAATGCATTTCTAAATTCGCAAGACGCTATTTTTGCCCTAAAGCCTTCTTGTGGATGTGTTTGATCCTCTTTAACAATGCTGCACTGGCCTTTAACCGAGGCATCTACATTGCACCGAACATTGCCATGAACCACATTAGAATCCTTTTGTCTTGGCTCAGAAGGAGAGGTGAATTCACCGACGATTCGTGGAAAACAATTGAAGTAGCTGGTGAAGAAATAAAAGTAGAACTTATGAATTCACTGCCTCTTCAAGACTAACAACCTGCGAGTTATAGGCAGTGCAGGTTCTATTCCCCTCTGGGTGTCCTTTAAACTTCCCTTGTTTGTGTATCACCGTCTACTTGACGTTGCCTGCCTTAGATTTGCCCCAACTTGCCCAAATATGGCCCATACAACATATAATCAAAATCAGCCTCTTGAAGATGATTTTATGTATGTTCAATTTTTTCGTTGAATTGTAAATGTACATGTCTTACAATGCGTGATGTTTTAATGCTTGGAAACTTTTCATCGCCGATAGTTTGGATAAAACTGATGAAAACCTATGCCGAATTGGTAAGAATAAATTCAAACTTTCAAAACAAAGACTAATAAATAATTAGAACAGAAAAAGGTAGATGTCGAATCGGGGGCATGTTTGTCGCCAAATCAAGATGGTGTCCAAAGCCTTTTGCATAGGGTTGCCATAAAACTGGATGAAAACACCAAGTTACCATGTTTGGCGATAAATCGCTAGTGCCCCGGATTCGACATCGCTACCAGTGCAAGTTTAAATATTTTAGTTAAACGCCTTTTATATTTAACGCCTTTCCTCTTTCGATATACTTCTCTCCTGATGATGGACATCTAGTTTCACACCAATGAAAATTGACGAAGTTTTTTGAAAATTTGCATTTTTCTAGTGTTTGAAAGCCGCAAAGGCTCATCAAATTCCAAGCACTCAAAAGCACCCATGCTATTTTTAAAACTCATTTTAAATACTGGCAATTGGTTTTTAGTGCGATCATGCATTGGCATCCTTTTGATACTCTTCACTCTTAAAGCTTTCACTAATGTATGTCATGAGTACTTTTCTATTCAATAAATGACTGACATGAGATGGTGACTTATTTAAAATATGCTGGAATCAGAGAGATACTATTTGTGCATTTATTACCTTACAGTTTGTGTATAAATGTTCTCGGATACTCAATTTTTTGTACAATGTTTTCGAAATTTTAATCATTGATTAACACAAAATCATATCAATAGTAAATAGATGGTTTAGTTTCAGACAGGTTTTATTAGCAGAATTCATTCTACTAATAAAGACGTTACCCTATAAAAGCGGTTCAACTAAAATGTGTCTCCAGGTAATAATTTACTCTTATTTGTATAGGTAGAGCAGATTTTATACGGAGATGTTGCAAATGGACAAATGTTTTATGGTAGGTAGTTAATTAACATCGCGCTGGAGCAGCAAATTGGTGACAGTCCGGGATCATCCCCCGAAAGGAAAGATCCGAGGACAACACGTAATTTTGAATCATGGTCAGATGACGAGGTCACGCATGAACTGGCAGCCCACTCCAATCTTCCACAAAACACCAACGTGAGTACATTTGAGGTTACGACATATTTAACGTTCGTCAGCCCCCTGTTTACACGACGGTATCTGGTTCGACTCGAACTCGCAACACCCTGTTGGTAAACCGTTACTCCTCCAATCGGGCTACCCCGGCGACGCTTCTGGATCAATCCCAAAGGGAATGATGCAAGGTCAGCACCTCGTAATTTTGAACCATTGTCAGATGGCCCACTCTCCAAACTGATAAAACACCAAATATATGTTACTGTGAAAGACCGATATTTGGCAAATGTCGACATTCACATAATTGCTTGGTGTATGTCCGAAATATTTGTTTAATATTATTTCTCATTTACACCGGCAAATGTCGACATTCAGCACGAACTAATGGTGAATGGTGAATAAAAATATTTTTGTTACGTTAAGACAAAAATGCAACTTTTTAGATCATACTTTATTATTAAAACATGATATATGTCAAAATAGGAGAAAGCTTAAGTAACAGCACATGCAAATAAACTTGAACCTAAAACGAAAAGTGCATTCTAAATGAGAAAATAAAATAAACTCACACATAAATTGTGATTAACGTTATAAAATCGTATTTATTGCAACAACTTAAACTGAAGGCGGAGAGGCCTCTGTCTGTGGCCTCTCCGCCTTCTCGTTTCGACCCCCACCAGAACTTATCTGTGCTTGTCAACATACACCGGGCGATGTTCCGAATTTATAAGAATATAACCAATTATTTGGTCTTTCATCGGCGTATTTGGAATGTGTGTCGACATTCATCGGAGAATATTGACATTCTCTAATTTCGGACTTTCACGGTAACATATATATACAGGGTGAGTCTAAATTTTTTTTACAAAATAAGAGCGGTGATAGTACCCATCCAGACGAGCAATAATTATCATAGAACACAGGGTCGCATTCCACTCTGAGAGGCAAAAAAGAGTAAAATTAGAATTTCAACATGAACTTACAAGTGTTGGGGGGGGGGTATTTCAATTAACGTCACACTGGAGCTACACAATGGGCTATTGGTGACGGTCCGGGATCAATCCCAAAGGGAAAGATCCGAGGACAACACCACGTAATTTTGAACCACGGTCAGATGACGAGGCAACACCTGAGCTGGCACCCCACTCTCCAAACTTCCACACCACGCCAACGTGAGGACATTTGAGGCCACGACAGATTTAACGTGCACCAGCCCCCTTTGTACACGACGGTGTTTGGTTGGATTCGAACTCGCAACCCTTCGGTTGCTAGTCCGTTACTCTTCCAACCGGGCCACCGCGGCCCTACAAGTGTTGGGAAAGCGAATGAACGATACCAAAAGTTGCATAATCTGATTTATTGATCAGAGAAAAACTCCCGCACGATGGATCGGACGTGGCGGACCTGTGGCTTGGCCTCCTCTCTCACCGGACCTCAACCCACGACTTTTTATTCTGGGAACACATGAGATCTTTAGTGTACCAGATCTCGTAGCGAGAATTGGTGTTACCGCAGACAAAAGTAACACAACACCAGGAATCTTCGAGAGGGTGCGCCATTCATTCCTTCGCCGGTGTGAACTGTGCGACGACACGCGTGGCTGCCACTTTGAGCACTTACTGTGTTTTACTCTGATAAATAAATCAGATTGTGCAACTTTTGGTATCGTTCATTCGCTTTCCTAACATTGTTGTAAGTTTATATTGAAATTCTAATTTTACTCTTTTCTGCCTCTCAGAGTGGAATGCGACCCCATGTTCCATGGTAATTATTGCTCGTCTGGATGGATATTATCACCCCTCTTATTTTGTAAAAACGATTTAGACTCACCCTGTATATATATTATATTCGCATAATATATTACCTCGGGTAGAAAAGGTACTATGTAATTAAGTTATATCAGGATTTCTTTCCAATTCCAGAAAATAGACCTTGTGTTGCTCTAGTGCGTAGTTAATTAAATGCCTACCAATTCCAGGCCAAATGATTGGTGAGGTGTGGGAGTTTGGAGATTGGGGTGCCAGCTCAGGTGTTGACCTCGTCATCTGACTTCCGTACAAAATTACAAAATGCTATCATCGGATCTTTCCCGTAGGGCGGGTTTCATCCCGGACCGTCGCCAATCGCCGAATGTGTTGCTCCAGTCCGACGTTAACTACTTACCTTCCCGGCTAATCGACAGGTGACTTCGTTCACTAACCGTGTTTCGAAATTCCGAGGTGTCCTTAGATCTTTTCCTTCGGAATTGATCGCGGACCGTTGTCAATAGCACGCTGTGTTGCTCCAGAGCGACGTTAATTCAACTGCCTACCTACATACCCGGCAAATTGAACATTCGTCTTCATGGCACTACAAAGTAGGTAGGTATTTAATTAACGTCGCACTGGATCAACAAAACATGCTATTGGCGGTGGACCACGATCAAACCCAAGGGAAAGATCCGAACACAGCACCAAGTAATTTTGAACTGTCGGATGACGAGGTCACACCTGAGCTGGTACCCCACTCTCCAAACTTCCACACCACGCCATCGGCAGTCTTTGGCTGCATTGAGTTCACTTTGGGGGGGGGTTTCAATTAACGTCACACTGGAGCTACACAATGGGCTATTGGTGACGGTCCGGGATCAATCCCAAAGGGAAAGATCCGAGGACAACACCACGTAATTTTGAACCACGGTCAGATGACGAGGCAACACCTGAGCTGGCACCCCACTCTCGAGTTCACGTTGGAGTGGTGTGGTAGTTCGAAGAGTGGGGTGCATCATAGGTGTTGGCCTTGTCATGTTGACCATGGTTCGAAATCACGAGGTGATGTATTTTTCCCTTCGTGATTCGGGGCTGCGGTGGCCCGGTTGGAAGGTTAACGGACTAGCAACCGAAGGGTTGCGGGTTCGAATCCAGCCAAAACACCGTCGTGTACAAAGGGGGCTGGTGCACGTTAAATCTGTCGTGGCCTCAAATGTCCTCACGTTGGCGTGGTGTGGAAGTTTGGAGAGTGGGGTGCCAGCTCAGGTGTTGCCTCGTCATCTGACCATGGTTCAAAATTACGTGGTGTTTTCCTCGGATCTTTCCCTTTGGGATTGATCCCGGACCGTCACCAATAGCCCGTTGTGTTGCTCCAGTGTGACGTTAATTGAAATACCCCCCTTCGTGATTCATTCCGGACCTTTGCCCACTGTGTTTCTTCAGTGTTGCATCACTTTAATTTAATTACAATTGTTCAACCACTGCTTGTAGGTAGGTACTTGGATTTACGTCGCACTGGATAAACAGAACGTGGGGTTTTTTTGGTTTGGTTGATTTCCTTGAGACCTATAGCTGCAGAATCAGGCTTTTGTCTCCATTCTTCCTAATTACAATATCCAATAAACGACACAGTACAATAACAAGTAATTGACACACACACACAGTGAAAACTTTACTGACACAGAAGAGAGAAATACACCCAGGGAGGAATGCACCTGGCAGGAATCGAACCTGTGCCACCTACAACTCGAAGGGGGGGGGTATTTCAATTAACGTCACACTGGAGCAACACAATGGGCTATTGGTGACGGTCCGGGATCAATCCCAAAGGGAAAGATCCGAGGACAACACCACGTAATTTTGAACCACGGTCAGATGACGAGGCAACACCTGAGCTGGCACCCCACTCTCCAAACTTCCACACCACGCCAACGTGAGGACATTTGAGGCCACGACAGATTTAACGTGCACCAGCCCCCTTTGTACACGACGGTGTTTTGGCTGGATTCGAACTCGCAACCCTTCGGCTGCTAGTTCGTTACTCTTCCAACCGGGCCACCGCGGCCCGCTGTGTCTGCTGGAAATAATGATAAAGTTACTTCTTTTCTACTGTGCAAGTTGGCAACAACTTAGATGTTTTTAGAGTAAAGTGGTAAGCAATTTAAAAGAATTCAGTAATCCTTTCAACTAAAATGTTATCAGTAAGCAGCGTGAATGATAAAAGCTCAAATTTGTCAACAGGAAACTGATATGCCAACTAGAACATTTGAAATGGGTGAAGAGAACTGTGATATGCAAACTGGAATCTTTGAGATAGATCAAAAACTTTGTAATATGTCATCTGCGACCTTTGAGCTGGGTGAAGAAATCTGTAACGTTCCCACTGAAACCTCCGAGATGGGCGAAGGAAATTGTAATGTTCCAACTGAAACCTTCAAGATGGGCGAAGGAAGTTGTAATGTTCCAACTGAAACCTCCGAGATGGGCGAAGGAAGTTGTAATGTTCCAACTGAAACCTCCGAGATGGGCGAAGGAAGTTGTAATGTTCCAATTGAAACCTTCAAGATGGGCGAAGGAAATTGTAATGTTCCAACTGAAACCTTCAAAATGGGCGAAGGAAGTTGTAATGTTCCAACTGAAACCTCCGAGATGGGCGAAGCAAGTTGTAATTTGCCAACTGGGACCTTTAATCTGGACGACATGTTTGTACAAGACCTGTTCCTTCTTGTATATAAAAGACGCAGATTGGAAAAAACTAAATATTGTACTTTAAATTCACTTCCAAATTCACCTTTAACCCTTTCCCTTCAGGAGGCTTGTCGTGTTATGATGAGCAGGCGAGAAATAGAAATGTATTTTCTATTCATTCATGAAACAAGTATGTCTCCACTGGACCAAAGCACATTTGCTTCTTTCATTACAAATTCTATACATTCTCTGGAAGTTCGCCCTTTTTGTCCCAAGGCATTTTTGTGGATGTGTTTGCTGCTTAATAATCACGCAGCACTTGCTTTTAACAGAGGTGTCTACATAGCAGGGCAGATCGTCATGAATATGATACTGGTCTATCTGAAGTGGCTTAGAAACAATGGAAATTTCCCCGACGATTTCTGGAGAATTGTTGAAGCAGCTGGACAAGAAATTAAAGCACAGATTTGGGAAGAGATGAAACCGAAGTAGTTCTCCCTGAATTTGAACTGTTTATCTTGTAACTTTTAACTTGTCTTACTTCACGATCTTTTTCAGTCACGACTACACGTTTTATAGTTCGTGACATTTAAAAACTTTTTGAAAGTTTCATTACCAACGATTTTATCCAGACAATTTTCTGAATTTTTAAAGAAACTAAAAACGTATTGTTACCCGTGCTGCTTTTAAAACATGGACTTCGAATGCTAGAAATTGTGCTGAACCTATTATACGAGATGAATATTTCCACGTTTTAACTGATGTTTGTGAATGAGTTTTCCGATAAATGTTTTTTCGGAGAAGCGTAATTCGACGTGAAATTTTGTTAACTTTTTAAAAATATTGAGTGCGTATATGCTGAACATTTTTTTCCTTGCATTTCATGAAGTTACTATGTTAACTCAATGTATCAGGTTTTAATATTTGGATGCAACAATGTTTTCCAAACATCTTGTTAATTCTAAAATAAATACGTAAGATTTTAATACGTACTGGTGTATAATTTACAAAACTAGGGTCAAGCAGAATAACTAGATGATTTACTTAGAACAGGTTTCTATTGCCTGAATTAAAGTACAAAACCTCTTTAAATTGGTTGGAAGTTAAATTTTCGTCCTTCTGGTGTAACACGAGTTATTGGCGATGATCCGACATAAATCCTTCAGGAAAAGATTCTATCTATAAATTGTAAAGTACTATTTGTAGTAAAATGGGTGAAGAAATCTTATCGAAAGTTTAGATTTTCCTATTCGTAAGCAGATCAGAGATTTACGAAAATTGAGAATAGAAAAGTAGCATAATCTCACATTTATGTAATTAAAAATGGAGTTTTCATACATTGAGTATTTTTGACCCATTTCATAGCTATCCGTTTTGGGCCCTTTTAATGCAAAATCCGTGTCTTGCGTGTTGGTGTTTGTCTATGCGTGCCCATACTACGTCCAAACGGTCGAATATATTTTCATGAAACTTTGCCTACTGTGAGTACTCGCATTCATTTAATGTCTGAACTTAGTTGTGTTAATCTATCCATCTTCCCGTTCTGTCCTATTTTGTCTGTACACAAGTACACGTAGATTTTATTCCATACATTTTAATACAATGTCCTTTATTTTATACATCATGTCTTAATTTAATGAATACATTATCTACATTTTCTTTGTTTATATATTTAAATAAGTTGCATGCTAAAACATTTAACTACTTAAATCAACCATAATTTGGTAGTTTTGAAGAAGCTGGTATCAAAATATTTTAAAAATAGCTGTTTTTAATTAACTTTTCTTAAAATTGTAATTAATGGTGTGGCCTCTTGATTATCCGATATTGATTGTTCTGCTTTTAATCCCCATAGGCAATACTTTTAAACCTCTCCATTTTAAACTTTCAAGTTTTGATTGGGCAAAACTCCATTTTTTCACGCCATTAAATTTTCTATTGCCTTCTAGTATTTTTATCTTTCATGCCTTTTAAACACCAAATCTTAAAATTTTGCAAGTATCATTAGATACTTTTTATATTGCCGTTTACGATAATCTTATATTTTACTTTTACGTGTTTTTTATTTATTTTTATGTTCTATATAATACATGGAAATATTTCAAAGAACGCATGCTTTTTAATTTTAATTTGTTTTAAATAGGATATAAAGTTTGGTATTAGAGAATTTTTATTGGGCTGTATTTTATCTTGCATTTGGACCACACCATAAAACCTAATCCAACAAAATCGTAGTAGCTTCGTAATTCAACTCTGAAATTAAAAAAAAATTCGTCTGAAAATTTTTATTTTAAGAGCTAACAGTTTTCTAGTAATGTCAGTGCCAGACTCATGTTAATTATATTTCACTATAGATGTATAAACTGATAGTGAATCAAAACGGTATTATAACGCTAAGAAATTTCTATATTGCAATTTAAAAAATTTCATTTTTCATTAAATAAAATGCTTTCTTCTATACAGTATTGGACCTTGCGCCTTAAAACCTCAACGTTCAATCCTTCCATGCAATATCTTAGGACTAATCAACTTCTAAGCATAAAATTAAAAGTGATATATACGTATAAAGGAATTTGAAATTTATAACATGCTTAAATGAAAATTTAAGTCAAAAAATATTGAGGCCCTCTAATTTAATGAGTTTAAAAAATATTCATATTGGAATACAGAAATCCATTTATGACATTGGGAAAATCTAAACAAAGTAATAAAAAGCAAACAAGGAAACAAGCACAACACATGAAAAATCAAATACAAATAAAATATCAATTTTTAAGAATGATAAACTTCGAAATTGTAAAATAGAAATGTCCAGGCTCCATAATAAACTATTTGATCATAATTTTAAAAATTGGTTAAAGTTTTAAGTACTCTTGATATAAAATGTTTCTTGGGTTATTTTAACGTGTTTTATATAAAGGAACATGAATGTTTTTTCCTCATTATGAAGTCTAGCATTTAGGTTGGTGGAAAAGAAATTATAAAATTTAAATATAAAGGACGATTTGTTTTCCAGAAGGCATTTTATTATCTCTAATGTGGAAGTAAATATTCATGATTACGTCGGGATTTGAAAGAAATGTTACCTATTTTTTCAGATTAAAGTTAAGATACATTTGTACAATGGACTCGAGACTATAGAACCATATTCTGAACTAGATCAGACCGTGGTTCAAAATTGCGAGGTGTTCTAGGATCTTCCCCTTCAGGTTTGTCTGGACTCGCCAATAGCCCGTTATGGTGCTCCAGTGTGATCTATCTGAACAAGATCAAAGAATTACAAAATACAGAAGTGCAGTCGTCATTATTATCTTTGCACATTCTTTTCAAACAGATCTAATTCCATGAAAAAATGAACGAAAAAGATAGAATCAAAATTCACTATTTCTACTGAAAAATAATTGATACAACACGAATAAAAAAAATGGGACTGATCCCGAACCGTCACCAATAGCCTGTTGTGTTGCTTCAGTATGACGTTAATTAAAATACCTACCAAACGTACCAACAATTCAACTAGTTCAACATTTCAAACTCCCATACGTTGAGGCGACGTTAATTAATAACCATTACCCATACGTTTAGACATTTCAAAATTGTAGGATCATTCACAAACAAGTAGGTTTTTATTAGTTGCCAAATATAATAACCGTTGTGTTCCAGTTTGACGTTAATTAAATACCTACCTAGTTGCCAAATACAATAAAATGCAGAGGGACTTAAACCAGGTACCTGAGGTATTCTAAAAGTACTGTAAAATCAAAAGGGTAGCCCTTGAAGTTCATCTGACCGTGGTTCAAAATTACGTGTTGTCTTCGATCTTTCCCTTTGGGATTGATCCCGGACCGTCACCAATAGCCCGTTGAGTTGCTCCAGTGTGACGTTAATTCAAATATCTATCTACATACCTACCCATGAAGTACACCCACAATTATTACAGTGGTGCAGTGGGCATACCCACTGCGCTTGCAACCTTCGAGTTGTAGGCGGCGCAGGTTAGATTCCTGTCAGATGCATTCCTCCCTGGGTGTATTTCTCTCTTGTGTCAGTGGTAATGGTAATTAACGTCAGTACTAGAGCAACACAACGGGCTATTGACGACCTCTTCGTCAGTAAAGCTCATTGTGTCTGTTACTTGATATTGTGTCTAGAGCAGTATGGTCAAACAGCCCTTGCACCACACAAAACCTCAACAAACCATCCCCCAATTATTACCAGTCGCATGAGGTAATATATTTTTGAGGTTATTCTCTATAAAATATCCATGAGGTGTATACTTATTAGACTCGAATGTATTATAGTCGGGCTCTGAAAAGTTAGTATTTGAGGTACATGATTTAGGACGATTATTCACTAACTCTCCAAGTCGTCTTGACGAGATATCTCATCCATCACGACCAAATCAATTTGTTGATGACGAGATATCGTTCAAGATATTACCGATTTTTCGATGATCACGAGATCACGGTCTCATCAGTTTTCTTCCAATGACGGTATGGGCCGCTGAAGCCCAGTTGGAAGAACAGCGGGTTGAATGGAAGAGTAGCGTAGAAGCATATGGGCCAGAAGCCCTCAATATTCAGGTGGTATGATATTTAGCATAACGGTATTTTATTTGCAGAACGCTAAATTTTCTTAATAGAACGGGGTTAGCAACTGAAGGGTAACGCGTACGAAATTCTCTCCAAAGACCATCGAGTACAAAGGGGCTGAGCCCATGCGTTCTCGTCCTCTGGCAATGATTTAAAATTGCGAGGTGTTGTCCTTGATTTTTTCCCTGGGGTTTGATCCCGGACCGCCGCCAATAACCCTTTGTGTTGCTCTATAGCGATGTTAATAAAAATACCTTTACACGCTAGAGTTTAAATTTCCTCGTCATATGTCCGTGGTTCCACAATTACGTGGTGTTGTACTCGGGGGGGTGGGGGGTATTTCAATTAACGTCACACTGGAGCAACACAATGGGCTATTGGTGACGGTCCGGGATCAATCCCAAAGGGAAAGATCCGAGGACAACACCACGTAATTTTGAACCACGGTCAGATGACGAGGCAACACCTGAGCTGGCACCCCACTCTCCAAACTTCCACACCACGCCAACGTGAGGACATTTGAGGCCACGACAGATTTAACGTGCACCAGCCCCCTTTGTACACGACGGTGTTTGGCTGGATTCGAACTCGCAACCCTTCGGTTGCTAGTCCGTTACTCTTCCTTGTGTTGCTCCAGTGTGACGTTAATTGAAATACCCCCCCCCGTTACTCTTCCAACCGGGCCACCGCGGCCCTTGTTGTACTCGGATTTGTCCGTTCTCCTTATCCCAGTTGGGGGTATTTTAATTAACGTCACACTGGAGCAACACAACGGGCTATTGGTGACGGTCCGGGATCAATCCCAAAGGGAAAGATCCGAAGACAACAGCACGTAATTTTGAACCACGGTCAGATGACGAGGCAACACCTAGGATGGCACCCCACTCTCCAAACTTCCACACCACGCCAACGTGATTATCCCGGTTGGAAAAGTAACGGATTAGCAACTGGAGGTTTGTGAGTTGGAATCCAACCAAAGACCGTCACAAAGGGGGCTCGTGCACGTTAAATCTATTGTGGCCTCAAATGTCCTCACGTTGGTGTGGCGTGGAAGTTTAGGGAATGGGGCGCCAGATCAGGTGTTGCCCCGTTATATGAACGTGATTCAAAATTACGTACTGTTGTCCTCAGGGATTGAACCCGGAACGTCACCAATAGCCCGTTGTGTTTTTCCAGTGCGACGTTAATTAAAATATCTTCCTACAGCACAAGAAAAGTACTCGATGTGTATACCAATCAATAAATGGTACCGGCTAGGGCATCATGGTATTTGGTATTTTTGGTATTTTCAATTAACGTCACACTGGAGCAACACAACGGGCTATTGGTGACTGTCCGGGATGAATCCCAAAGGGAAAGATCCGAGGAAAACACCACGTAATTTTGAACCACGGTCAGATGACGAGGCAACACCTGAGCTGGCACCCCACTCTCCAAACTTCCACACCACGCCAACGTGAGGACATTTGAGGCCACGACAGATTTAACGTGCACCAGCCCCCTTTGTACAGGACGGTGTTTGGCTGGATTCGAAATCGCAACCCTTCTGTTGCTAGTCCGTTACTCTTCCAACCGGGCCACCGCGGCCCTAATAAAGAAAGGATATTTACTATCAAGGACAATATCGGTAGGTATTTAATTAACGTCGCACTGAAGCAACACAAAGGGCAATTGGCGACGGGATAAATCGCGTAGGGGAAGTTCCAAGAACAACGCCTCGCAATTTTGAACCACGAGGCCAATATCGGATTAGCAACCGAAGGGTTGCGAGTTCGAAACTGGTCCAAAGCAAACATCATTGTGTAAACTGGGGCTGATGCACGTTAAAATTTTCCTCAAATTTCCTCACGTTGTCGTGGTGTGGTAAGTAGGTATGTATTTTAATTAACGTCACACTGAGCAGCAACACATCGAGTTATTAGTGACGGTCCAGGGGGGGTATTTCAATTAACGTCACACTGGAGCAACACAATGGGCTATTGGTGACGGTCCAGGATCAATCCCTAAGGGAAGAATCCGAGGACAATACCACGTAATTTTGAACCACTTGGCGTAGCTTGGAGAGTGGGATGCCATCTCAGGTGTGACCACGTCATCCGACCCTGATTCAAAATTACATGGTGTTGTCGTCGCATCATTCCCTTTGTGTTTGGCCCCGGATCGTCGCCAATCCTGTAGTGCGACGTTAATTAAAAATACCTACCATACCGGATCTTTCTGTTGGGGATTGATCACGCACCGTCAATAGCCCGTTTTGTTGCTCCAGTGAACGTTAATTAGCTAAATTTAGAAATTGACAGTCGAGGTCAATTGTCAGAGTAATAGAATAGCAACCTGTGTTGAAACTCGATCGAACCAAAAATCGTCGTGTTCGTGGGGTTGATACTCGTTTAATATATCGTTGCCTCAAATGTTCTCAAGGTGGCATGGTAGTAAGTTTCAAATGTCAGGAATGGGGCCGCGGTGGCCCGGTTGGAAGAGTAACGGACTAGCAACCGATGGGTTGCGAGTTCGAATCCAGCCAAACACCGTCGTGTACAAAGGGGGCTGGTGCACGTTAAATCTGTCGTGGCCTCAAATGTCCTCACGTTGGCGTGGTGTGGAAGTTTGGAGAGTGGGGTGCCAGCTCAGGTGTTGCCTCGTCATCTGACCGTGGTTCAAAATTACGTGGTGTTGTCCTCGGATCTTTCCCTTTGGGATTGATCCCGGACCGTCACCAATAGCCCGTTGTGTTGCTCCAGTGTGACGTTAATTGAAATAAATAAATAAATAAATAACAAATGTCAGGTTCGAGCTCAGGTGTTGATCTCGCATGACCATGGTTCAAAATTACGAGGTGTGACTAATTAACTTGTCTAAATTATGTTATTAATGGTGAGCAGTCGGGTGGATTCAGGAGTGTGTCCGGGTCGCTTGTGCTGTCAGGGACAATGAAGTGAATCATTGTTTGCATACAGGCTGCTTAAATCAGTTATACATATTTCTTCCTCCCTTAATTCGTTGTGTTGCTCCAGTTCATCGTTTATCTGCCTATCTCTAATTATCTCTAATACCCGATTTGCAGAGTTAACGGATTAGCAACCGGAGGGTTGCCAACCAAAGATCGTTCAATCTGTCGTGGCTCCTCAATTTCCTTTGGCGTGGTGTGGAAGTTTGGAGAGTGGGGTGCCAGCTCAGGTGTTGCCTCGTCATCTGACCGTGGTTCAAAATTACGTGGTGTTGTCCTCGGATCTTTCCCTTTGGGATTGATCCCGGACCGTCACCAATAGCCCGTTGTGTTGCTCCAGTGTGACGTTAATTGAAATACCCCCCCCTCAATTTCCTCCTTTGGGATTGATCCCGGACCGTCACCAATAGCCCTGTGTGTTGCTCTAGTGTGGCATTAATTGAAATACCCCCTCAATTTCCTCACGTTGGCGAGGTGAGGTTGTTTGGAGAGTGGGTGCCAGCTCAGCTTTGACCTCGTCATCTCACCGTGGTTCAAAATTACGTGGTGGTGATCTCGATCTTTCCCTTTGGGGGTTGGTCCCGGACCGTCGCCAATAGCCCGTTGTGTTGCTCCAGTGAGACGTTAATTAAGATACCTACCATCTCTTAATATATATCTTTTCTCGCCTAAATCACTTATTGATTGCATATAGTCTATTCCAATTTTATCGCTATATATGCTTCTTAACAATGTAGGCCGCCGTAGCTTGGGTGGATGTTAGGTGGGTATTTAATTAACGTCGCACTTGAGCAACAGAACGGGCTATTAGCAACCGGAAGGTTGCGAGCCCGAAACTCGGTTCAGTCGAAGACCGTCGTGTACACGTGGGGTGGTGCACGTTAAATCTGGCCTCAAATGTCCCGACGTCGGCATGGTGTGGACGTTTGGGAAGTGGTATGTCCGCTCAGGTGTTGTTCTCATCATCTGACAGCGGTTCACAATCACGGTCCGCTGTCCTCGGATCTTTTCCTTCGTGAATGATCTAAGGACGGGGCCGCGGTGGCCCGGTTGGAAGAGTACCGGATTAGTAACCGAAGGGTTACGAGTTCGAATCCAACCAAAAGACCGTCGTGTACAAAGCGTGCTGGTGCATGTGTAATCCGCGGTGGCCTCAAATGTCTTCACGTTGGCGTGGTGTGGATGTTTTATGGAGTGAGGTGCCAGCTCAGGTGTTTCCTCGTCATCTGACCTAGATTCAAAATTATGTGATGTTGTCCTCGATCTCTCCCTTTGGGATCGATCCCGGACCGTCTCCAATATCCCGTTGAGTTGCTCCAGTGTGACGTTAATTTAAATACCCACCTACCTAAGACCGTCGCCAATGGCCGGTTGTGTTGCATCAATACGACGTTAATTAAACTATCTACCGTCTTAAGGTTGCTAGAGCATTCATCACAGGCTCCCCTGAGTTTGGTTAAGTAGGTAGAAAGGTTGGTGGGATCCATTAACGTCACACAAGAGCTATACGGCCGCATATAGGCGACGGTCCGCGATCAATCCTTAAGTAAAGAGCATGACCATTTGTGGCCATTGCGCCTAAAATTCCCGAAACAACCAAACCGAAGTAATGACCCGAGGATAACACCTCGCATTTTTGAATCGTGGCCAGAAGACGAGTTCAACGTCTCAGCTGGCAACCACTCTCCCAACTTTCACCATCGGATCTTTCCCTTTGGGATTGATCCCGGACCGTCACCAATAGCCCGTTGTATTGCTCTAGTGTGACGTTAATTGAAATACCCCCCCCAAACTTTCACACCACTCCAAAGTGAGGACGTTTGAGGTGCCGACAGATTTAACTTGCACTTGACCCCACGTACACGGCAGTCTTCGGTAGGATGGAGTTTCGAACGCGCAACTCTCTGGTGGTAACCTACCAACTACAACGGCCCAAATACGAAGGTAGGTATTTTAATTAACGTCACTCTGGAGAAACACAACGGGCTATTTTTGACGGTCCGGGATCAATCGGAAATAGTTACGAAGGATGACGAGTAATTGAAATAACTGATTTGAAAGTGACTCAACCAGATCATAGTTTACTGAATCAGCTATTTGTTTTGGAGTCAAATCAAAGTTAGCACACGAAGTCAAATCGTTGACAACTAATAGACTACAATTCCCAATCAACATGTTAAAACTTTCATGATAGAAATGCTCAAAACTCGACACAGGTCGGCAAATATAGTTTACTAAATCAACTCATAGTTAATAGTTGTAGTTGGTATGGTATTTTAATTAGTGTCGTATGGTGTGGTGTTTAATTAACCTTCTAATGAAATAGACGGTAGGTAGGTCGCTAATTAAAGTCGCACTGGAGCAGTACGGAGGGCTATTTTCAACGGTCCGTGATCAGTCCCAAAGGGGAAGATCTGTCGATGGTAGGTAGGTTTCTAATTGGCGTCGCACTGGAGCAACATAACGGGCTATTGAAATATCTTAGGACAGCACCTCGTAGTTTAGAATCATGGTCAGATGACGAGGTCAACATCTCAGCGGGCACCCCATTCCAAACTTCTACGCCACACCAACGTGAGGACATTTGCGGCCAAGACAGATTTAACGTGCACCATCCCCTGAAATAGACGGAGTGTATGCGCGCATGTTCATTATATTTCTTCTGGTCGCTGAGCTTGAAAATCTTTTACATGTTTAGGGGGGGTATTTCAATTAACGTCACACTGGAGCAACACAACGGGCTATTGGTGACGGTTCGGGATCAATCCCAAAGGGAAAGATCGAGGACAACACCACGTAATTTTGAACCACGGTCAGATGACGAGGAGCCCGGTTGGAAGAGTAACGGACTAGCAACCGAAGGGTTGCGAGTTCGAATCCAGCCAAACACCGTCGTGTACAAAGGGGGCTGGTGCACGTTAAATCTGTCGTGGCCTCAAATGTCCTCACGTTGGCGTGGTGTGGAAGTTTGGAGAGTGGGGTGCCAGCTCAGGTGTTGCCTCGTCATCTGACCGTGGTTCAAAATTACGTGGTGTTGTCCTCGGATCTTTCCCTTTGGGATTGATCCCGGACCGTCACCAATAGCCCGTTGTGTTGCTCCAGTGTGACGTTAATTGAAATAACAATAACAAAATAACAATAACAGATGACGAGGCAACACCTGAGCTGGCACCCCACTCTCCAAACTTCCACACCACGCCAATTGCATGTTTAGGGAAGAAGCATGAATCCTAGAGTGGGACAAATTATTTATTGGTTAAAGTGATTATTCAGGGGGATTAAAACACTAGACGGCCCTTCGATAGCAAATCGGCCCAAGTCGTTTCGTAGTCTCATGTGACTTACCTATCTGAAAGGTAGGTAGTTAATTAACGTCGCACTGGAGCAACACAACAACCTATTTGAGAGAGATAAACATTCATGTGCAAAACTGGATTGCTTTTGTGATGCTACAGAAAACCTTTACTTTGTGACTTGGTGTCTCTTTATCCATCTACATAGCTAAATAAATAACTAGAACGTCTAAATTATGAATATAAGTTGTCGCAATTAAAAAAAATTGAGTGAATATAGTTTGAGCATTTTCACCTATCACATGGAGGGCGGTTCAAAATTCGTCACATATACGATATATAATCACAAGGAATGTTTAAAACAAAGCCCACACTGGGGATTAGGCTAATGATTGAAACCTGTTGGTCAATGGACCAAGAGCGAAACATACTTGTCTGGTAATTGTGATCCTAATAAACGAATATTGTTATTTAGTGATTTCAAGTGAAAGATGATTTGCAGAAAATGTTTGTCCAACTGAGTTAAAAGTAAAGCGCTAACGTATTTGGATAAAATAACAAGCATCTTCTTCATAGCTATTTTATTTCAAATATTATAAAACTCAATAAGGAAAGTTGGGGCCACGGTAGCCTGGTTGGAAGAGTAACGGATAAGCAGTAGGAGGGTTGCGAGTTCGAAATTTGGTCCAATTAAAGACCGTCGTATAAACGGAGGCTGGTGAACGTTAAATCTGTCGTGACCTCAAAGGTCCTAATGTTGGTATGGTGTGGAAGTTCGGAGAGTGGGGTGCAGCTCAGGTGCTGACCTCGTCATCTGACCGTGGTTCAATGTTACATCCGGTTCTCGTATCTTTCTCTTGGGGATTGATCCCGGACCATCGTCAATTTCTTAATCCAGTGTGACATTAATTAATTACCATTACCATTTTAAATTTTGATTTAAATAGTTTATTTTTAATAAAAACCACTTAATTTAAATCTAGCTGATTTAAATCGGTATACCCAGTCGCTAGGTGCACCAAGGTAACGCAAAGTGGTTCACAGTTCCACCCATAAGTAATCTTCAATTCGCTTGGCATGTTGAAAAAAAACGCATCAAATATAGCTTATGACCAAATATGGCCTTGCGCCATAAAACACCAAAATCAGCCAACCAAAAATAGCTTAACTACAGCTATTTCTGACCGTGATTCAAAATTACGTGGTGTTGTCCTCGGACCTTTCCCTTCGGGTTTGATCCCTGACCATCATCAATTGCCCGTTGTGTTGTCCGCTGCAATGTTACTTATCTAACGGTAATTTAATTAACGGTACCTGTGAAATAATATACGCGAAGGTATTTGTCTTTTCAAAACACATTCAAAATTTGGGAAGTAAGCATTTTCATGACTAGAGCGAGACTGGAAATTTAACTACATTGATTACTTGGTACCGAAGTCAACCTTAAGGTTCATTCGAAATCTTCCACAATGAGGTTTTGGTCAATTTGTGGAAGTCTGCAAAGTTACAGGTAGATAGTTACTTAACATCAACTGGAGCAAACGGGATATTGGCAACGGTACGGGTTCAATCCCAATTGGAAAGATCCAAGGACAATTTCGAACCACGGTAAGGTAACGAGGTCAAACCTTAGCTGGCAGTCCAAACTTTCACACCACGCCAACGTGAGGGCATTTAAGGCCACGACAGATTTAAAGTGCATCACACCCCATGCACACAGTGGTTTTTGTTTGAACGAGTTTCGAGCTTAAAACCCTCTGGATGTTAATACGCTACTTTCCAAACGGGGTACCATGGCCTTTCACCTGTGCTGAAGAATGTTGCTTGTATCTACTCATTATTACATTTCATACGTAAATGAATTTTAGATTTAGTTAAAATCAATCACACTATACCTGTATTGTAAGAAATTTCTTTTCTGCTGGTAAAATCGGATCTTTCACTTTGGGATTGCTCCCGGACAGTCACCAATAGCCCGCTGTGTTGCTCCAGTGTGACTTTAATTAAATTAGATGACGTTATTAATTAGTGTGACGTTATTTAAATTAATTAAATTTGACTACCTACCAGCTAGTCAAATTTATTTAAAACCAATGATTTTTGAAAACAGTTTTTCATAATTTGGTGAAGAATTATTGACACTTAAATTACTGCACACATACAACTGGAATTTTATGTGTAAATCCTATTAGAAACGGCAAGCCATGCTCCAAAACAAAATAATAGGTAAAATATTTGGTATTTTGGTATTTTCAATTAACGTCACACTGGAGCAACACAACGGGCTATTGGTGACGGTCCGGGATCAATCCCAGAGGGAAAGATCCGAGGACAGCACCACGTAATTTTGAACCACGGTCAGATGACGAGGCAACACCTGAGCTGGCACCCCACTCTCCAAACTTCCACACCACGCCAACGTGAGGACATTTGAGGCCACGACAGATTTAACGTGCACCAGCCCCCTTTGTACACGACGGTGTTTGGCTGGATTCGAACTCGCAACCCTTCGGTTGCAAGTCCGTTACTCTTCCAACCGGGCCACCGCGGCCCAATAGGTAAAATAAGCGTTAAAGGAAAGTTTACAGGTAGATATATTACTTAACGTCACACTGGAGCAACACAACGGGCTATTAACGATGGTACGGAATTAAACCCAATACGAAGACAACACCACGTAATTTTGGACCACGGTCAGATGACGAGGCAACACCTGAGCTGGCACCCCACTCTCCAAACTTCACCACCACGCTAACGTGAGGACATTTGTGGACACGGCCGATTTAACGTGCACCGGCACCCTTTGTACACGACGATCTTTGGTTGGATTCGAACTCACAAACCTCCGGTTGAAATTCCTTACTCTTCCAACCGAGGCACCGAGGCCCATAGGTAAATTTATAATAAATAGTCGCATAATATTTGAGTTTAATCCATTTTTCTACGAAATACTCATTTATAAAAGTATCAATAATTGTTTAATTTTTGCATTCCATACTTCAGGGCCGCGGTGGCCCGGTTGGAAGAGTAACGAACTAGCAACCGAAGGGTTGCGAGTTCGAATCCAGCTAAACACCGTCGTGTACAAAGGGGGCTGGTGCACGTTAAATCTGTCGTGGCCTCAAATGTCCTCACGTTGGCGTGGTGTGGAAATTTGGAGAGTGGGGTGCCAGCTCAGGTGTTGCCTCGTCATCTGACCGTGGTTCAAAATTACGTGGTGTTGTCCTCGGATCTTTCCCTTTGGGATTGATCCCGGACCGTCACCAATAGCCCGTTGTGTTGCTCCAGTGTGACGTTAATTGAAATAACAAATAACAAATAACAAATAACTTTCCTGTCGGGTTTGCCAACGTGGCCCCACACCAACGTGAGGGCATTTGTGGCCGCGATAGATTTAACCAGCACACCAGCCCCCGTTTACACGATCTTGGGCAGGACTGAGTTTCGGATTCACAACCTTCAGGTTTCGACTCAGATGCTGACCTCGCCATCTGACCGTGGATCAAAGTTACGATTCGTAGTGCTTGATCTCTTTCCATTAGGGATTGATCCCGGACCGCCGCCAATTGCCCGTTGTGTTGCTCTAGTGCGATGTTAATCAAACACCTGTCTCCACATCGGGGGGGGGGGTATTTCAATTAACGTCACACTGGAGCAACACAACGGGCTATTGGTGACGGTCCGGGATCAATCCCAAAGGGAAAGATCCGAGGACAACACCACGTAATTTTGAACCACGTCAGATGACGAGGCAACACCTGAGCTGGCACCCCACTCTCCAAACTTCCACACCACGCCAACGTGAGGACATTTGAGGCCACGACAGATTTAACGTGCACCAGCCCCCTTTGTACACGACGGTGTTTGGCTGGATTCGAACTCGTAACCCTTCGGCTGCAAGTCCGTTACTCTTCCAACCGGGCCACCGCGGCCCCTTCAGTAGAACGATGAGCTTGGTTCGTAACCAGTGTCAGACCCGAGAGGGTTTCGAGAAGAGTCCTGTGCGCTGGGTTGAAATGAAATATAGGATGGATTCTGGGTGTAAACAAAAGAACCTGGTGGAAATTTGAGATTTTACTTCACGACACAAAGATTCTCTCACGATACATATCGGGATTACCTTCAAATGGAGTTTACAGCCGCTTTGGCGGTTGATCTGATTTTATTAGCCCAATGAAACGTACATCAATTCGGAATTCATTACTCGGAATTGGCGGAAATCGTATTAGAAAAACGCCAATTGTCGCCACATCCGAAATACGTAGAGGAAGCCCGTTCCACCTCATGAAAACTACCACCTTGATAGGTAGGTAGTTAATTAACGTCGAGCTGGAGCAACGCAACGGGGTATTGCCGACGGTCAGGGATCAATCCCGAAGGGAAAGAACAAAGACAACACCTCGTAAGTGTGAATCACGGTCAGATTACGAGAAAAACACTGGAGCTGGCACCACACTCTCCAAACGTCCACACCACGCCAACGTGAGGACATTTGAGGCCACGACAGATTTAACATGCACCAGCCCCCTTTGTACACGACGGTGTTTGGTAGGATTCGAACTCGCAACCCTCCGGTTGCTAATCCGTTACTCTTCCAACCGGGCCACCGTGGTCCTAGCTTTACAGAAAAAGCCTCTTATATATATGAAACGATACCTAAAAATAAACCCCTAAGTACAATTTTCACTACAGATCACCCCTTAGCGGTTCCCTTTTATCCCAGTCTTTGTCTCCCTATCTAAGTGGTCAGTATCTTGCCTTTCACCTTTCAACTCAAGCCGTCTCGTTAACTGGACCTCCCACGGACCTTGTGACTCCCTTTCACCTTTGAACTCAAGCCGCCTCGTTAGCTTAGACCTCCCAAGGACTCTCCTGCTTTCAAATCGCATATGTAAGATCACATTCCCCCTTCGTAAAACCACCGACTTCTACCAATGAAATTTGTTGTTAAATCCCCTGGTCCAATAATATTTTTCTTAATCCTAATCCCTCTAGCGAAATCTTTGTAAACTATTTATTCTTTCACGAGCCTCTTGGGCTAAGGAGCCCTCAGATCCGTTCCAAACTCCAAACCCTCAACAACCTCATGATGTAATTACTTGTCTACTGAAATAATAAAGAATTGTTGTGGAATCTGCATTACACTCAATATCAATGGATTATTCTCTCCGGTTGCCTTACACCACTCTTGCCACTCTCGTCACGACTGCAGGCTTATAGGATCTGTTATTATGACATATATATAGACGAATTTCTTACTGATGGGAGTATCGTTATAATTTCACGTTCTGGTGTATTCAAAGCTTCATGAGTTGCTATGCCAACTGTGATTATTCTACTAATTTAAAGCTCCATCACTACCATTAGAGGACCTAATGAGCATAGTCACTAAGCCAATTCACTGTACTCAAACGGAATGCATTGTCATGGTTGAACTGATTCCACATGAATTGCTTATTGAACTGCAACTGTCGATAACTCATCGTAAACGTAACTTATTGTGATGTTTCCGTGTCTGAAAACTAGGGCTATACGTTTATTGACTGTGGCCATCTTGCGGCCCGCACGTTGTTGCATGTTATTTTTTTGCGGCTCGTTGAGTCAAATAACGCCAAGATTCAAGTAAAGTGTGATTGGAAGGAAAATTATTTCTGAAAGACGTAATTGAGACGTAGTAAACGTAATTGAACCATTCAAAACAAAATTTTAAAGTTTTTGTTTTTATACTTGCTTTCAAACAATTATTCTTCTGATTAAATCCTTTTGTATTATATTGTTTTCGCCTTTCGTTCCACTTCCTTACGTTAAGCTCCAATCCTCTCGTTTGAATATTATACTCTTGGTAATAATTGTCCCGTCTCCATTATCAAATAGGGACCTGATTTCGAACCTATACTACAGATATTTTGTCAGACTTCCGTCCTGGTTGTAACAGAGAGTGGATTCAACTTTCCTATGTTTGAGCCACAACTGCATAACTAATTTCTGTTACCCTCCAAGTAGTTTCTCCTACAGCCTCCATTGTCTTTTACAGTCGGTGATAAATGCCCAGTCTTCATTGTCAAAAAAGGCCCCGATTTCGAATGCTTACTACAAATACTTTGCCAGGCTCTCTTCATTAATACCCTCAGCCCCATAGACATATGGTTTCTCCTAGTCTCCATACATACTCTCTCTCGGCGATAATTGTTCCGTCTCCACTGTCAAATAAGGTCCCGATTTCGCTTGCTTACTACAAATGCTTTACCAATCTCTACAATAACCACCCTCAGCCCATAGACATATGTAAAAGCATATCCTTTACTGACGTGATCACCATTATGCGAGGAGTACCAAGACGAGCTGGTTGCTGTAACGGGGAGTGGACCCATCTTTCCTATGTTTGAGCCACGACTGCATAATTAATTTCTTAAACTCTCCAAGTGGTTTCGACGAGACATCTCATCCGTCAAGACATGATCAATTTTGCTGATGACGAAATATCTCGTCAAGATTTTGCCGATTTTTGATGATGACGAGATCAAGATCAGGTCAGTTTTCTTCTAATGACAAGGTATCTCGTTCATCGATATCTGGTCAGTTTTGCTAATAACGAGATGCCTCGTCGAGACCACCATGAGGAGGGTTTAAAATAAAAAAGGATGAAGGAATTACTCATGTCTTAGGTCTTTAAGCATGCATATATATGCTCCATTTGAGTAACATTCCAATTTAAGCTACAAGTTGCAAGGTTACCAAAACACTAGCACTCCCTTTATTTTGCTTTACATAAAAACCTCTCAGAGTATTTAGCTAAATGCATGAAATATTTCAGAGATGAACTGTACAGGGAATACTACGCTTGAATACTACAATGTCTGTTTTAGTAATATGTTCAAGAACAGTGTTGCTGTTTGGGCCTCAACATGGGAGGGAGGATTGGCGGTTGCATGATACCAAGGTTTGAAACCAAGAAATGTTTTGTACATGCGAAGTGTGTTTTTAAATTTGAAAGTTATAAATATCTTCATTTCGACGAGACATCTCATCCATCAAGACATGATCAATTTTGCTGATGACGAAATATGTCGTCAAGATTTTGCCGATTTTTGATGATGACGAGATCAAGATCAGGTCAGTTTTCTTCTAATGACAAGGTATCTCGTTCATCGAGATCTGGTTAATTTTGCTAATGACGAGATGCCTCGTCGAGACCACCATGAGGAGGGTTTAAAATAAAAAAGGATGAAGGAATTACTCATGTCTTAGGTCTTTAAGCATGCATATATATGCTCCATTTGAGTAACATTCCAATTTAGCCTACAAGTTGCATGGTTACCAAAACACTAGCACTCCCTGTATTTTGCTTTACAGAAAAACCTCTCAGAGTATTTAGGTAAATGCATGAAATATTTCAGAGATGAACTGTACAGAGATTACTACGCTTGAATACTACAATGTCTGTTTTAGTAATATGTTCAAGAACAGTGTTGCTGTTTGGGACTCAACATGGGAGGAGAGGATTGGCGGTTGCATGATACCAGGGTTTGAAAGCAAGAAATGTTTTGTACATGCGAAGTGTGTTTTTAAATTTGAAAGTTATAAATATCTTCATTTCGACGAGACATCTCATCCGTCAAGACATGATCAATTTTGCTGATGACGAAATATCTCGTCAAGATTTTGCCGATTTTTCTCCTGCCAACATGGGAGGAGAGGATTGGCGGTTGCATGATACCAGGGTTTGAAAGCAAGAAATGTTTTGTACATGCGAAGTGTGTTTTTAAATTTGAAAGTTATAAATATCTTCATTTCGACGAGACATCTCATCCGTCAAGACATGATCAATTTTGGTGATGACGAAATATCTCGTCAAGATTTTGCCGATTTTTCTCCTGCCAACATGGGAGGAGAGGATTGGCGGTTGCATGATACCAGGGTTTGAAAGCAAGAATTGTTTTGTACATGCGAAGTGTGTTTTTAAATTTGAAAGTTATAAATATCTTCATTTTGTATTTGTAGAGAACTGACTACAATTGTGCGTAGGAAGAAAAGTGAAATATATTTAAGTTTGTACTAGTTAAACATTGAGAATATGGGATACATAATGATGTTCATATGCGGGATCCGACATAATATAACCTAATACTAGGGCCTATCATAAAACTGGGTACTGGAGTCATGAAATTTGTTAAAGATTGATTCGGAAAGGTTATACGATTTAATATTTTTAAGTATGGCATAGAGACGTGTAAGTAGTAGGAAAATGCGGGTTCTAAAACAGTGGTGGAGGAGGAGGAGAAATCGAGTGGAGTTGAGTTGTACCGGAAGTGACGTCATAACCGGAAGTGGAGTTGAGTTGTACCGGAAGTGACGTCATAACCGGAAGTGGAGTTGAGTTGTACCGGAAGTGACGTCATACCTAGAGGAGTTGAGTTGGTAGTTTCGTTTTCAATTTTGAGTTGAGTTTAGTTGTTTTCTTCCTGCTTGGAGTGGAGTTGAGTTGTTAGTTTCGGTTTCGCGGATTTCGCCGAATAACACGTGGGAGTTGAGTTGTTAGTTTCGTTTTCAATTTTGAGTTGGGTTGAGTTGTTTTCTTCCTGCTTGGAGTGGAGTTGAGTTGTTAGTTTCGGTTTCTCGGATTTCGCCGAATAACACGTGTTTACGTTTTGGACTTGCGAATTTCAGAGGGATTGGATTTAAGGCGAATTTCAGAGGGGTTGGATTTAAGAGCTGATTTTTCTGTAACTCGTAGCGCCATCTATTAGTACTTTTTTGAGTAAAAATAATAAAATCTTTAAAACATATTTTTAAAAAACTAAAAGATGTGATATTTTTTGCTGGGATCGAACTGACTACCAAAAAGTACTCGTAATCGAGTGTTAGTTGGATGAGATTATAACCACTCGGCCACGAATACCTGGTTACTTACCGAAATATAATCAATTTAAATCGGAATACATTAAGTGCGTAATTGGCTGTTAAAATAGTATAGATTGCTCCACCACATCGATTGCTCCACCACATCAATAAGTTCGATCAGTTTTTATCTGCGTTTCTGACATAGAAAGGTGAATGTGGTGGAGAATGACGTCATTCTAACGTGTTCAAACGTGGTGGAGAATGACGTCATTCTAACGTGTTCAAACGTGGTGGAGAATGTGGTGGAGAATGACGTCATTCTAACGTGTTCAAACGTGGAATCAAACACGTGGTGGGGATGGAGAATGACGTCATTCTAACGTGTTCAAACGCGAAATCAAACACATGTGGTAGGCAATGAAGTCACTCGAGAGTAGAGTAGAGTTGAGTAGTAAGTTTACCTCCGCGTTTCTGACATGAAAACGTGAATGTGGAGAAGAAAAGTTTTAGTACCGAATCTGGCAATGGTATGTAATAAGGTTATTTGTGGACTCGCAGAATGTCAACACCTGGACCCATTCTAACAGGTCTGACCAGTAAGATTCTTTTGACTGCAAAATATCCCAGAGGAGGTCGTGTCGCTGCCCTGAAATCTTGGAAGTGATATCACTTGTATCTTCAAACGTGTTCATTCCTGTTCCTTAGTGATTTTAGTGGAAAAACATGAAGCGATCATTTCCTTTTGGATATACTTTACCCTTTACAGATAAAAAAGTGAATATGCATTCTGGGGTCGATGTACTTTCATCTCAAGTATCTGATTCATCAATGAATGAACTAGGTCCAAATAGCTTCCATTTGGGTGATACCAAATTTGCTGTTGTCTCTTGCTTCAAGGGAATTATCCGCGTGCATATTCGTCATTATTACAGAGATCAGCAGGGAGTGCTGCAGCCTTCCAGAGAGGGAGTTTCTTTGCTTCCTAAAGTCTGGAAAGCCTTCTACGAAGCAATTCCTAGCTTTCGCTCAAAGAACGCTAGCGATGTTATTATCGTTTCAAGAAGCCTTTTACTCTCCAAAGAAATTCGGGGAGACGAGAAATGTGTGAGTTTTCAAAATATGTTTCAAAAGAAAGACTGTGCTTTTCAACTAACTGCAACGCGCATTCTTCTCTCTGTGAAACAATTGGATCGACTGGAAGCTGTATCGGAGGAAATTACTGAAGCCATTAATGAAGGATTTGTTAATGAATCCCTCGATTATTTTGTGAAAGAAGAATTCGTGAAACGTGGAGCAGGAACCGATGAGAAATATTACGGCGATCCTGATAGATCTGAGAAAGTGAGCGAACTTACCGACAGAGTGGCTAAACATCTAAAAGTACTCATTTCGGAAAAAATAAAGAAAATGATGAATTGTTTTGGATGTGAAAACAACTTTGAAAATCAACTTGGGCATGAATGTATGACTATGAGTTTAAGTGAACGTTACGATCGGTATTTCCTAAACGCTTTATATGAAATCGACTGGAATAGATTCGGAGAAACTTTAACTTCGGAGAATATGTCCTTGAGGTATTTATTCTTTGATTTTGACGTTCTACGTTTTGTAAATACAACAACTCTGTACGAAACAGTACGGAGGCTTTATGTTAATGATAAATCTGATAGTTTTACATGTTAAAGAATATAAATATGTTTTGTATATATATATATATGTATAATCAATAAATTCTTTGTTTATCTTTTTCAAATGTGTCTCTCTTTATTTTAAAATGTATAAGTACTTATTTTATTACTTTTCTTTTTTTTGTATTTGTATACATACTTTTACTTACTGCAGTGTCATTTGACACATTTAGAATTGTATATTATACAGTTTGTTATTAGAACTAAAAAAATGACAAACAAGTAACATATTTCTGTAAAAGACAAGTTTATTCAAACACAGACATGTACACAAAATAAACATTCCCTTACAAGCTTCCGTGTATTGAACATTTAACAGATTGCAAGTTCACAAATTGAATAGATTTGTAACATTGACATTTTTTTCTCTTTCAAAGATTTTCTGAAAACTTTCTAGAGATCTTTGACGCGGCTGTTTCTGTTTTGGAGAATGAATTGTAATTTTTCTTTCTCCAGGTAGATGTAATTCCATTGTATCATTACACATATTTAAAGAGTAATCATCTATGATTCCATCACTATCACAAATTGTTATATAACCTTTATCGAGTATCATTGTAAGGCCAAATATGAATGCTGAGATTCCCATGAAAATAAGAACAGAAAATGCTCTTCTCTGGATGAGTTCCATTGCTTGAAATGAGACATAGACCTTGATTATAATCAATATATACTGCTTGAAACTTGAAAGCCTCATCTACTTATGGATTTTTATAGCGGGGAAATAACTGATGATTTACAGAGGAAGCCAATTACAGACTCGTTTTGGGGTTGGGGTAGGCATCACTTCTTTCATTACCCTCACTGCCTTACCGAGTTGTTGAGGTATAGCAAATTTATTTTTTACAAAGGAACTGGGGAAGTTAATTTCCTTAAGTGCATCTTTAAACTGTTCTTGTCCATTCACGTACTTATCCATCTTTCTTTTTCGCACTAAACGGTCTATCAGGTCAACAATATTAGAACTTTTCACTATTTTACCTTTATACACAAATTCTCCATTAGGCATCCAAGAAACAACCTCTTTATTGCGTTTTAAATAAAGAATAATATTTGTAGTTAATCCAATTAAGTTTTTGGGAACGGTCTTGAGCACCATCTCCTCCACATTTAACGTTCTTTCTTTCTCATTCGCAATATCTGTTTCCTTCTCTGGATTATCTGACAGTTCTGAATTAATTGTTACAGATGGTGGATTCAATACATTCACGTTAATCCTCCTCTGCAATACTTGATTGTATAACTTAATTTTTTCATCATCATCCATTTTATTAACTAAAATACTTTTCATCTCACGATCTAATTCACTCAGCTGGTCGTCTGAAGGTATATATCTCTCCTCTGGAGGTCTTGATAATCTCTCCTCTGGAACTAAAATCATTTTCTTTGCATATTGCATTTTTTTACTTGTTAATTAGAGTAGTCAAGACAGTGAGTGCTGCGGGTATTAAGATATTTAAAAACCCTCCTTTTTGAATAATAATTTTTCGCTTTTTAGTGAGGGTTACTTTTTTATCTGCTAGGTCTCTAAGCGTATGCTTATGACGAGAAAGTTTTTTCTTCTGTTCATCTGTTAAAGGAACATTCCCTTTTAAAGTGTTCAAACAACATTCAGCTATGCAATGGATGCTAGATTTCGGAAGATTTTTTAAAAAGGCTTTCCGACATTTTGTGGGGCATACAGTTAAAAGTCTCATCCGTTGCACGTCTCCTTCTGTTAAAGGCATGATGAACAATGAATTATTTGCAAGTTGTGAGTTTATTTTAACTGATAAACACAAGTTTCTTCTCCTGGAAGAATTTTTGTACGCAGTCGCATATTCTCTTCAGCCTCAGATTTCAAATCTACAAGTAAATAGCTGAAAGGCTTTTTCGTGGCGTCCTCAAACACTTCAAGAAAAAAAATTAAATTTCGAGGGTAGAGTTGTCGACCGAGGTGTGTAATTTGACTTACATCGCGTCGCGATTTAAATAAAAACATGTAATGACAGTTTAATGAAATTTCTCTGAATTCTTTTCCTTTATGAAACAAATTTTGCGTTACAGTCATCACAGATAAATTCATATGATGAGATCCTTTTGTATACAAGTTTGTTATTCTTTTATCACTGCCACATTCAGAAATTAAATCGTCATATATAAAAAGTGTATTATATCCTAAATATTGCTTAAAGTTTTCGGGTATTCCTTCTACAAAGATGATATTCGACATCTCATCGTATAACTTTTGATAGATTCCATATAACCACACTATTTTATCAATGGTAGGATGAATCATATCTGTGTGGCTGTTTATCAATTTTTTCAAAAAATGCGACTTGCCTGATGATGTAGGTCCGCAGACAAGAGCAGTGAAAGGATGCTTTAAAGCTAATGAATTCATGGTTACAAATGACAGAAGTAAAGACTAGGGTAGTTATTTATACTTTTCTTTATTGAAATAAAGGTACATGTATATTCGAAATTTTTTTCACAAAGTTATACACTCGTATATCATTATTTGTAGATTGTCTATCAAATAATTTAACAGTAAATTCCATAGATCTACTTCTAGATCTTTGATACAAAAAGTATACACAATATTGTCCACACACAGCAGTTTTAACACTTTGAAGAGGTATGTCGTTGTAGACCACGTGCGGAAACTTTTTGAAATAGTCATGTATGTAGCCCAAAAAATACGAAGGTGGTTGACCGAACGAATCGAAAAACTCTACACTTGTTGGTGATTTCACATAAACAGCTAACCAATGAGTCCCTGGTTTGTGATGAGGATCGGTGTTTAAAATAAATGCAGCCGGAAAACTCCTAAAATTCTTGGGAATTCGATCACTTGGGAAAACTTCAACAAAATATAAACGCGTGTATGCATCACTTTGTAAAATGTTATTCAATTGTACCACATTCATATCGAAAAATCACACAAAATATTTCTAGACTTCGTAATTTCGATCACGTTTTGAAATTCTGCATATACCAGCACTGAAACAGTTTTCGGTAAAGCGTTTGCAAACTTTATTTCAATGCGAAGATTTCCTTGATGAATTAAATTTAAATGGCTGCCATCACCCAAGTCTGGTGTTAAGTCAAAGGCATATAGCGTGTACCCTTCGGAAAACTCATCTCTGTTAATATAGATACCTTTATTGGATGAGAGTTTTTCACTTCCTAGGAGCAAACTATTGTAAGCACGAATAAATTGGCCGTCGGCATAATTAGGATCCAAGGGCTTGTAGCTGATAGGATTTCCATCTACGTAAACGCCTATGAAATTTACATGGTTATGCTTGAGGTAAAATGGGTTTGTTGGGTAAGTTTCACTAAATGAATCATGATCGACACATGTTACGACCATGCGTTTCGGGAGTTGTCCAGAAAATATGTTATCCTGTGAAAATGAGAAAGAACCTTTCGATACTGAATATAGCTTACACAGAACTCGATCCATTGGATATTTTGCAGATGATTTTTCTAAGGCTTTGGCATGTCCAATTAAAACACCTGGACTGACTTTCACTTTCCGGATGAAAAGGGATGCATGTTCAATAACAACGTCATAATTTGCTTTTTGAGGAGCAATGAGACAAAACTCCGGTTTGCTGCGTATTAACTTTAACTTTAAGTCTACCAAGTTGAGTAATAGACGGTCTTGATAAAACAAGTCGCAGTGTAAATTTCCAATCATATCTAAAACTTTACTCTTTTCAATCATAGAAGCCCGTTTCTTCAACCCTGCATTTTCATTTGAAGGATCGGTTTCACCAAAGTGTCCTGCTGTATCTTTGTAGAAGCATTCTGAAGTAAGGAAGCTTTTCTTATAATCAGAGCCGTAATTGAGCAAAGTCTCAATGTAAGCTCGGTAAGGGTAAGTGTTACTGGATGATGAAATTAGACGCTCATTCAAACTCACATCGACTTGGGAAAATAACGAGTGAAGAAATAAGTTACATGGAGCAACTTTTTCATTTTCTGGTAAAACTGCATTGTCCTTTACAACTTTAACTTTTACATAGAGTTGGGTTGCTGATAAATCGATGTATTCCTCACCACTGCCAGATATGTAGAATTCGATAGGTCCACCATCACGAATATTAGCTATAGGATAAAATTCAGACCACTGCCCTTTTTCAATAGCTGTTTGAGTCGGTGGCATAAGAAATAAGTCAAGTTCAGATTTCACAGAGGGTAGGGAATCATTTCGTATTAAGGCCATGCTAAAGATTATGAGAATATGTCAGGTACACACAGCTTGCGATACTTCTTTCGAATGATGCGTTTCTTATTTGTGCGTTTCCTTTTATTTCCTCCAACCATTGATTTCACTCGATTGGATACTTTATCGGTTAAAGTTTTCGTTGCTTCTTTAGCTCGGTCTTTGATAGCTGACTTTACATCTTTACCTTGCAAGTAATCATTTGCAATATCCACGCCATATCGAAGTGCTTGCTTTCCTAGTGCTTTTGCACCCGATTTAAATAAAGGAAAAACCATCCTAAACATGCTTCGAAAAATTCCCCCCAAGCCACTTCCTTTCTGCAGAGAGATGCCTTTGTAATATGACAAGCCATTACCTGCTTGCTGAGTATAATAGTCTTCAAATGTTTTGGTGCAACAACGATAAGGTTGATACATTTTGATCTAGAGATTACAAATGTCTCAAGCGAAAATGTAGTTTCACTATCAACTTCCCGCGTTCAAATGAGACGTAACGACCAGTGTGTGTCCTTATAACGATTTCAATCGAGTCAAAATTTTTTCTGGAAACTGGTAAATAATGAGGTCTCTCAAATTGTTCCTGAATCATGTCACCATCTCTTCCCTTCACTGTCAGAGTTCGTAAAAGAGGAGCTAAGATCCCACCAACAAATTCAGGCTGAATGATATCGGTGTAAACGTACAGCAAATGTAAATCAACATTAGGATCCGCAACAAAAGGACTCTCAGTGATTACTGTATCTATGCCTCCATTTCCTGGAATAATATTTTCTCCAATCACTTTATTAGGATCGAACCCTAAGTTTTCAGCTAATCCCTTGGATAATCGCAGCTTTGCTCCGTTAGTGAGCTGCAGCACCACCTTTTTGTGTGTTTGTTATATTTCATTTGAATTTTTATGTGCTTCGGAAATGCATGTAAAATGTCATTCGGAGAATCATAAAAACCACTCGCTATTTTTCCATTCGTTTTTACTCCGTTTCCTAAATCATATTCGAAAGAATTTTCACCATCAATGATATTATTCCACATTCTGGGATAAATTATTTCAACTAATCCAACTTCCCATTCACCTGAGAGTTCTAGACGTTTGGGGAGTTTCGTGTAGAAGTGAGACATTGTGTTGCCAGGATAAAACTCGATAGAGCTATCACTGGGAAGTGTGACATAGAAACTCATTGTGGGTGATGGGTGGGAAACAAATTTTATGGGCAATCTCAATTTTTCGAAAATAAGACTTTGGAATGAATCCACGTATTAAATTTGCGAGGATAACCTCTAAACTTGACAAAGTATTCCAAACGTTTCTTAACTACTCTCTTTAAAATTTTCTCCACAGGAAAAGTATCTGATTTTTTAACTTTCTGCAATTCTTCTGAGTAAAATGTACCAGTGATTATTTCTCCCATTAAATCTTTTATCTTATATACTGGTAGCTTTCTACGTATACAACGCTGAATCGTAAATATTTCCTCTGACCAATTATTTTCATACCCTTTCTCAAATGTTAATTTAGTCTTTGCAACCCTAACGAAGTCTCCAACCCGAAATTTGAATGGAATCTCCTTAACATTAGTTTTATTTACATCTCCATATAAGGTATTCCACACTTGTTTTTGATTTTCAGCTGTTACATTAATAGGTTCTTTTTTAATACTGCGATGGAGTGTATGGTTATAACTGTATACAAGTTTGTCTAAAACCTCAATAAATTTGTAAGTATTTTTACGGATAAAGTATTTCCACATTTTAGTCTTCAATGTACGATTAAATCTTTCAACAACACTAGCTTTGGTTTCATTATTTGTCGTGAAAAACTTTACTTGGACAGATTTTAAATAAGATTGAAATGATTTATTTGTAAATTCAGTTCCTTGATCTGTTTGTAATTTTTTCGGTTTTCTTTCCTTGAAAATTGATTTAAATGCATTTACTATGTTTGCCCCATTTTTCTGCTTCAAAGGTATGACCCATGCATATTTAGAAAAAATATCAATACATGTTAATAAATATCGAAAACCATCATTGTATTTCACAACACTTTGCATGTCTACCAAATCAGCCTGCCATTGCATATCTATTCCTCCAACAATTACTCTGTTTCGAAGAAAGTTGCGACGAACAGTTTTATGCAGAGTGTATGCATTTTGTCTCTCTAACCATTTTTGAATAGTTCTTTTCGAAACTTTACCCTTCATTGCCTGATACAAGGCATTTATTCCACCAAAGCTCCCTGGTAAGCTAGGATCTTCATAAAATGGAGCTAATTCGTTTTGTTCCATACCTCTGACTTACACTTTAGTTACTGAGGTGATCGAATGGGGAACATAATATAAATATACACATGCTTAATCTATAAGAAAATGGATGGATAAAATATCACTTGTTACAATTTCAAATAGTTAAATAAAAAGGATTTTTTCTTAATTCGTTAAATTGTGATTATAACAACAAAAAAGAACTACTGTTTTAAAGATGAAATGCAACTTTATTTACAATTTTAATATGCTTTGGAAATACATTCAAAATTTTACACTCAGTTTCATAAAAACCATGTTTTTTTTTTCTCCTGGTCACAATTTGATTCATCATATTTAACAATTTTACTTAAATTATGCAGTCATTATTTTTTTCACATTAACAAATGTTATAATATGTATATATATATATATATATATATAATCATGCAATGATATAATTACTCATCAAAAAAAAATCACAACACATCAATTTAACTTGAAATGGAATAGTGGCCATATGGTAACGTATGGATACCATCAGATAGAACATGTCTTTTAGAATCAGAAGAGCAGAGAGCTAGTTTATTTTGAGTAATTGAATACAATGTATGCTGTTTAGATCTAATTAAGTTCATATTTGCATATGTTGATTGTTTATTTTTAAGACAGTTGAAGTAATCTTCGAACTGAATATGTTCATTTACAGTTTGCTTTTTTATACCTTTAAGCTTTTTGACATCTTTTCGTCCTTCCACTTTATAAGTATACATTTTAGAACGTAACCCAATGAAATCTGTCATAATTGAACCGCCATTTTCATCTTTCATTTTACCCACAATTTTCTTATTTACTTTGGGGATATTGTACTGATTGAATTCTTGAAAATCCGATGTATCGTACAAATCTAAATGTTTTTTCATATCCTCAAAGAAATCCTCTGTGAACACGTGGTAAATAAAAGAGTCAGTATCGGTGTATAAAAGTCTCACTTTATCATCATATTCCTTTTTCATCACATTATAATGGAATTCTACCATTAAAGTTTTGGATATGTCCAGTATTGACATGCCTATACAAATGGGTTTGTTAAAAACCATTTTTGTTTTCTGCATATGAACTGCTGTTAAATTTTCAGAGAAAATGGTCCTATGACCAAAATTAGGTTTAGATATTAATTTTGTTAACGATTTAGCGTTTGTACATAAACGAATATCAACTCTTCTTCGTATATTTTCTATCGTTTTACCGAATATCGAATTATTCATTAATTTAAAGAAATCTTTTTCAAAACTATTTTGAGCCCTGGCCCTCATATGTGTGCTTAATTCTATGTAGCTTTTAAGCCAATCTGTTTCAATAAATTTTATGGCTCGATGTATTTTGATCAATTTTAAACCCAAATTCAAAAAATGTAATAATGATTTGTGATGAATTACGTATCTTTTTTTATCTCTTAGTGTTAACAATAGCCTACTTTCTTTATAACCAGGAGGAATGGCATTTTCAGCAGCCAAAGGAAAATCGCTATGGGAATCGTGAAGCGTATCCGGATATTCTAGATCTACATCTAAAATGTAGCCGAAATCATTAGACTCGTTTAAAGAATCGACATCCTGGATGTCACACCATTCAAACCCTTTTAAAGGTAGTTTTTCTGACATAGCCCATCCATATAAGTTATTCGCATCCAAATACATCAAGTAACTGGATGGTTTCGATACGTCGAATTCAGCCATGTATTTATTATTTGCCCTTGCATGCCGATGTGAACATTGCGATACTCCTCCCCTGATTCCCTGTTCTACGAACAACAACATATCATAATCCGTCAGAAGCTCAATACTAACCCCCGTGCATTTAAGCATAGCATCCCATGACAGACCTGGAGCGGTATAATACCAAGCAGGATCTAAGTGATACGATTGCATGCAGAGTGATCGAAAGTTTTCAAACACATCACAAAGTAATAGAACATCAGTTTTTACATAAAGATCGGAGTAGTCTCCTAGGGTTTTTACATCGAAAGCTTTCCACACATTTTGTACATGCTTGTAATCTTCGTCTGAAATGTTCGAATCATTTAACTGACTATAGAAGCTAGCTTTGCACGGGAGTTGTGTTTCTTCAAATTTCTCCACACTATCCATATAGTCATATGGGTAAACTCCTTTTCTAATTAAGAGCTCCCAGCAGCATGAAGAAAAGTGATTACGAATATGATTGAAATCTTTTTTTTCTAAATTATTGGAAAGAGTTTCCAAACTGCTAGCCATAAACTTCAGGGTATCTAAAAATCGCAAATGAATGTTTTTTCCCACCCTTTTTGTGATAGATATGTATTTTTCTTCGGTGTTTGGAATGATAGTTATATTTTTATTATTACATGCAAGATCGCGAATGAATAAATGAGAGTCGTATCCAGAAAAATTATGAAAAAATACCGGTACAAAATTTGGTACCTTGTAATTTAAATTACATTTAGAATGAGCAGGTCCTCTGTAAAGACCAGTGAAATGATCGTGATCGTAAACTTTTGGATCTCCTCCATTTATAAAAGGTTTTTCACACATATAACAAGTATGTGATTCTTCATGCCTCTGCTGCTCTTCCCCAGTTAATAGCTTCATCGGGATAGGATTGAATATTTTATTTTCAATTTCCAAAGCTTCTCTCTCAAGAGATTCAACGAATTTTAGAGAATCATCTTCCCCTCTGTAAACAACAGGGGTTTTCATTTCTCCGTTGCGTCCTACCACGTAATAACAGAAACTTACTGCCTTATGTTTTTGATACACATTTGTGTAGGAACAATCATCTAAGGGGATACACGTAGAAACTTTCTCTGTCAACGTTTCAAAATCTGCATATATTACGTATGGCACATATTCTGAATGTTTATGGTTTTTAAAAGACAACCACTTTTTGTCTTCAGAAGGCATTTCTACTCTACATGGAATATTTCGATTACATAATTCGCTGTGATTATGCAAATCAACTACAGAATTGAAAAAACTCAAACATCGTCTACAAATGATATGAGAACGTTTCCCTTTTGTCAATTGACTAGAAATCAATCTGGATAAGCTTTTTATGGTACAATAATGAATGTTTTCGTTCTTTTTTATTAATAACAGATCTATGTGATTATTCCTAATTTCAGAGGTAATCACTAATGGAAAAATAAACATATCCTTCTCAGTAAATGAGTAAATATTTACAGATATATCACTGTTGTTTTTTCAAAAATTTTAACCTCCCCTGGACTTGTGGGGAAACTGATTCCAGTAAAATTAAGATCATCTTTATGAATTATATAATTAGATATACGAGAGGGGTTGTGTTCTGCAGGAAACAATGCAGCTAAAATACTCCAACGAAAACATTCATTATCATAATTTTTAACATTTATAACTGCATGTTTAGCTTTAATAATGTCGGGTAAATCTATATAACTAGTTCCTCGTAGAGGCACATATTTGTTACTTCTTACTTCTAATTTATCAATGGATTTAAGCATCCATCCGGAATCCTTTAGTTCAAATTCTTCACTTTCTTTTAATATTTTTTCTGAAGCGTTAGTGAAAGCGTTGTCAATATCATTTGTAGATAATATTGTTACATTTTTAGTTTTAAATGAACACTCTTTTAATATTACACTTTCGGAGAAACGTTCATAAATACATAAAAGGTGAAAATTTACCTTTACGGCAGTTTGCTGTCGAACAATTTTTGCGACGAGGTCTACTGCTTCTTCTTTCTTTTGCTCCATAAACTCGGATATATCTAATATTCCTTCTGGGTTGGGAATAGTCCAAGTAGAGAGACGGTTTTCAAAGGCACTCTCTTTCTGTCGCACAGTTCTAGAAGATGCTCCACTCGTTGATGTTGATGGTCCTGCTGCGTCTGTCAAAGTTGTAGGCAAATTTCCTCCACGTCTGGGTCGCTTGTTTTGCTCACATGACTCGGATGATTTTCTTTTGGGATGTCGTTGATGAAGTTTTTTATGACGCGTAAGTGCGTCAAGTCTTGAAAATGCCTTATTGCACACATCACAACGGAATTCATTGTTTTCGTGTACACTGGCTACGTGTCGCTGAAGGGTTGATTTTCTATTAAAGTTTCGCTCACATAATATGCACGGAAATGACTCCTCGTTATGCGCGGAAGAAACATGACGTTCCAAATTAAACTTGGAGCTGTAGGAGTTGCTGCAAAGTCCACAAACGTGTGTATTCATTACATATGGTATATTGGCTTGCAAAGTTCTATAAGAAAAATGAGAATGCGTCCCTCTCTCACACACAGGTTAAGTATAAGAGGCAGGAAAATGAGAAAGCGCTACTCACGCTCACAGGATAGAATGAGAATGCGAAACGACTACACGTACTATCTTGAAATACAGGTAAGGGCCAATCCCTTGGAATGCAGGACAAGTACGTACAATGCTTTGGAATGCAGGAGGGTAGATAACAAAAGGCTAGTTTCTGACATGAAAGAGGGGTGTACTCAATGCCTTGGAGTTCAGAAGGGTAGATGACAAAAGGACTGGTTTCAGGACGAATCGGCCTCAGAAAGCATATCCACTTTTTTATCTGTAAAGGGTAAAGTATATCCAAAAGGAAATGATCGCTTCATGTTTTTCCACTAAAAGCACTAAGGAACAGGAATGAACACGTTTGAAGATACAAGTGATATCACTTCCAAGATTTCAGGGCAGCGACACGTCCTCCTCTGGGATATTTTGCAGTCAAAAGAATCTTACTGGTCAGACCTGTTAGAATGGGTCCAGGTGTTGCCATTCTGCGAGTCCACAAATAACCTTATTACATACCATTGCCAGATTCGGTACTAAAACTTTTCTTCTCCACATTCACGTTTTCATGTCAGAAACGCGGAGGTAAACTTACTACTCAACTCTACTCTACTCTCGAGTGACTTCATTGCCTACCACATGTGTTTGATTTCGCGTTTGAACACGTTAGAATGACGTCATTCTCCACCACGTGTTTGATTCCACGTTTGAACACGTTAGAATGACGTCATTCTCCACCACGTGTTTGATTCCACGTTTGAACACGTTAGAATGACGTCATTCTCCACCACATTCTCCACCACGTTTGAACACGTTAGAATGACGTCATTCTCCACCACGTTTGAACACGTTAGAATGACGTCATTCTCCACCACATTCACCTTTCTATGTCAGAAACGCAGATAAAAACTGATCGAACTTATTGATGTGGTGGAGCAATCGATGTGGTGGAGCAATCTATACTATTTTAACAGCCAATTACGCACTTAATATATTCCGATTTAAATTGATTATATTTCGGTAAGTAACCAGGTATTCGTGGCCGAGTGGTTATAATCTCATCCAACTAACACTCGATTACGAGTACTTTTTGGTAGTCAGTTCGATCCCAGCAAAAAATATCACATCTTTTAGTTTTTTAAAAATATGTTTTAAAGATTTTATTATTTTTACTCAAAAAAGTACTAATAGATGGCGCTACGAGTTACAGAAAAATCAGCTCTTAAATCCAACCCCTCTGAAATTCGCCTTAAATCCAATCCCTCTGAAATTCGCAAGTCCAAAACGTAAACACGTGTTATTCGGCGAAATCCGAGAAACCGAAACTAACAACTCAACTCCACTCCAAGCAGGAAGAAAACAACTAAACTCAACTCAAAATTGAAAACGAAACTATCAACTCAGCTCCGCTGGGTATGACGTCACTTCCGGTACAACTCAACTCCACTTCCGGTTATGATGTCACTTCCGGTCATGACGTCACTTCCGGTGCAACTCGACTCAACTCGATTTCTCCTCCTCCTCCACCACTGTTTTAGAACCCGCATTTTCCTACTACTCGTGTAAGAGAAAACTGTTGATGGTCAGTGATCCAACATGGGATGGGGTTAGTGGTATTATCGTTCTAGAGCCCGAAAAGTTTGGAAGGTTTTGTATTGTAATGTACATTATGTTCATATGCGGGATCCGACATAATATAACCTAATACTAGGGCCTATCATAAAACTGGGTACTGGAGTCATGAAATTTGTTAAAGATGGATTCGGAGAGGTTATACGATTTAATATTGTTAAGTATGGCATAGAGCGTGTAAGAGAAAACGGTTGATGGTCAGTGATTCAACATGGGATGGGGTTAGTGGTATTATCGTTCTAGAGCCCGAAAAGTGTGGAAGGTTTTGTATTGTAATGTACATAGCGCGTTTTCTAAATTAAAAAATTAAAATTACCATAATCGTATTTATGAAGATGTGGCTGAACATAGGAAAAGAAGTTAAACATGTTTATACATGTGATTGTCAACCAAGATTTCGAATACATAATTTTTATGTGGAACTCGCATAACCGAGTACTGGGCGTATCACGTAACTTGGTACTGGAGACCGGAGTGCATATATGACGAACTTGGGTACTAAACGCTTCATGTCTCTGAGACAATGTAACATCTATTTTTACGAACATGGAAATGAGCCATTGATGAAAAGTTTTTCAAGTGCTACAAAACAATACAGCTCGTATCTAAAGTAAGAATGAAATGCACGCGACATTTGTTGTAACACATCTTAAATTAATGTTACTCATTCTGAGAATGTGCCCTGTGTAACGCATGTGGGGTTGATTTCACATCGTTTATTACACATTAATTTGTTGTCCAGAAAACTATTTAAACAATGGGGAAATCCCCCATCTAAATCTGAATTCTTACAGAATATAAAACTTTTAAGTTTTGCTGTTTTGCTAGAATTGTGTTTTTATCATTCATACCCTTTTACATCATCTATCATTTTAATAAGATATTTACTATTTTAAATCAATATCTATCGAAAAGTTAATTCAACAATGTTTCTAAATTATGTTGATCGACATATTTTAATCTCGTTTACTGTTTTAACTCTATTGATCAAAGCCTCTTTATTTATTCATTGTTTTGATAACTTACTTTTATAGTGAAATTAAACCCATACGGATTTGCAGTTACTTTATGCTAATTCAGTTTTTATATTTTATTTGATGCTTGCGTTCATCGCAGCTGTCCTATTTTCGACCTTCACCATAAAACCTGAATAAACCAACCAACCTAGTCGAATTAAAGTTATTACACTAGCAGAATTTTTTCCTCACTTTGCAGACCTTTATTCGAATAAATATCCCACACAGAAATCCCGAAAAGGCATAGATAAATATATAGAAAAACTGTACTTAGAATCCGTAATTAATTCTCCTTTTCACCATCCACACTAAATGAAATACAGGAAATTCGAGTTCCACAACCGAATCTTTCAATCCTTGGGGTTAACGTTATTATTAACCGTGCGCTTGATTGCGCCCCTAATTACTAATTAATTCACCTTATTAACTTCAGTTCGAGTTAAAAAGAAAGGTGAATCATAAATTGTTCCTAAAGAATCCTCAGCGAGGAGGAATAAAAGCACTTAATGGACGGAAGTAAAATTCACTGCCCCATGACATCGGAGATAAAGTTTAATTGAATCGAGAAAAGTAGGTTTTGTTCCCCAGCTTTGCCTCAATTTTTTGTTTCCTGAAAAGGTAAGAGAAACTAATCTAAATTAAGCTTTCTCTCTGAGAGTGCGTGGAAGAGACTACAACTTTTGTTTTGTAGAAACAGAACCATTAATTTTTAAATGCGTGCTATGGCGTTTGCGAAATGTTTGTCGGAAGTGTGAAGAATTGCTCAAGGGCCGCACTGAGTGAACTGTGGAGGGCTTTTGCATTATTAAAGACTTGTGTTTCTTTTTTTATGCTAGTAAACCTACCGTGACTAAGTTAATCAATGTAATCTATAGATGCAGAGAGCATATGAGACTATCAGAGCAAGAGTGGCCTAACCCACAAAGGCCCGAAAATGCCAAAATAATTATTTTTGGCACCTACAGCTTAATGCTTGCACAGCTTGGCTTAAATGCACTCTCTTGTCATTTAAGGCGCTTCCAATATAGATTTTAACCCTCCTCATCATATTGTGGATAAATAAAAATATATAAAAATAGTGCCAAGAAAATCGCATTTATCTCCATTGGGTATGTTGGTGGGTTAGGTCACTCTTGCTGTGATAGCCTCATATTTATTTTGGATCAAGGCTACCTCGCGCATACCTTCAAAAGTGTGGCCTAGTTCTAATGCTGTATCCGTTATTTTTCGTAAGCGTGTTTGAAAACTGAAGAAATTGGGCTGGAGATAAAGAACGATATGGGGATAAACTTTTCTAATTACTCGTTCCACTGAAGCGTCAACCTTTTTCGTAGTTAGTCTCTGTTATTTACAAATAGGCGCCTCAAGGTTACGAATTACCCAAATTTGCTATGAACGTTTAATGCGATCAACGCACCAAAAGCTATTTCTCACTTCAGTTTAGGCTGTCTTCGGTTTGTTGACGGCTAAAGTTGAATCCAAACTAAAACCAGAACAAATCCCAACTCCTAAAACCCCAGGACATTTGTCCACAAAACAAAATAAAATGGAAAAAGTGACCATAGCATTTGGATAACGGAGTGGACATGACATCCATATGATATAATCCATATATATAATAAATCACATAGAGAAGGAGTAACTTTAGGTTTGGTAACTTGTTACCCAACTCTGTCATTACAGTAACTTTTCATATGATCAACACATCAAATGCATTTTTCCATTTCAGCTTAGGCTAGGTCTTTGGTTTGTTGACGGTTAAATTTGAATGCAAACTAAAACCAGCACTTATCCCGACACCTAAAACCCCAGGAAATGTGGCCACAAAATAAAGTAAAGTAGAAAATGCGACCTTAGCATTTGGATGTTGGAGTGACCTTCTTATGGTACATATTTAGAAATAATGAATCATATCAACAACCCCTTAACCTTCCAAGTGGTTGAGACGAGATATCTCGTTCATCAGGATCTGATTAATTTTTGCTGACAAGATACCTTGTAGGAGGAGTTAAGGAGCAATCAACCTCTGGTGAGTTGGGTAGCGTTGGTCACGTATTTAGTATGTAACAGTTAAACGCCGAGTTCAACAGTGCGAGTTATAAATACACTGAACATTAAATAGCAGTATTTACATAAGAGATGATTGAGTGGCAATAATACTTAAAACGCATTAATTGAGTGATAATACTGCTAGCTAGGTACGAGTATATTATTACTCAAGACTTGGTTGAACGATAAGCTCACAAGTAAATAGCAGTATTATCACTCAATCAACAGTTGATTGAGTGATGCCTCTTGTTAGTAACAAGTTAATCATAATGCCTCTTGTTAGTAACAAGTTAATCATAATGCCTCTTGTTAGTAATCAGAAACATGTATCCGCAGCCTGCAAGGAATTTAAAACACATCCACATGGTAGGTAATTAATTAACGTCACACCGGAGCAACACAATGGGCTATTGGAGACGGTTGGTTGGTTGATTGGTTTGGGGTTTATGGCGTAAGGGCCATATTTGGCCATGCTGCGCCAGACACAAGACATACAATATCAAGTAATAGACAGACACACATAATGAAAGTTTTACACACACAGAAGAGAGAAATACATCCAGGGAGGAATGCACCCTATTGGAGACGGTCCGGGTTCAATCCCGAAGGAAAATATCAAAGGATAACCCCTTCTAATTTTGAACCACGGTCAGATGACGAGAACCTCACCTGAGCTGGCACCTCACTCTCCAAATTTCCACATCACTCCAACTTGAAGACATTTGATACCATGGTAGATTTAATGTGCACCAGCCCCCGTGTACACAACGTTCTTTGGCTGGACCGAGTTTCGAACTCGCAACCCTCCGTATTACTATGTCTTTTCGTGCTTAATGACATTTGAGTAGGAGCTTCAGGTCTCCCACCTTCCTCACTTAACCCTACTAAGTTTCTGTAATAATGTTTCCTCGGTTATTGTGTCGAACATATTCCGTTACTGCAATTAAGTCTAGTGAGTTTATTGAGGGGTGACTAGTAATTAGTTTATTGAGTTACACGAGTCCGGAGCTATTAGCTCCGACATTAAGGTGTCTACTATACAATCTAAAAGCGATGGTCATCAAATAACATCTAGAAAAAGCAGCAACTATCGACTGGGAGGTAATCTTGTCAAATGTCATCTAAAAGAGTTTTCTCTGGTACAGAAAAATAAGATATAGTCCTCAAATGGCCCCTCTTCGGTCAAACAAGGCAATTACTCGAGTCTATAAAATGAAACTATTAAGTTCGGATATTCCTTCCCGCATGACTCATGCGATGATTCCTCGGGCAAGTAATGAGTACTGATGGTACTTCCGGTATGAAAACCGTGCGAATAGACTCGAGTCATATATATAAACGATTTTGATCAGTGTTGAACTTTTTGTCAAGCATGTAGCATCGTGGTGTGCTGTTATGTGATGTTTCAATAAATGTGTGTCGTGCTCTAAAGAAATAGCCCTTCCATCGATTTTACGAACCCCAAACATTTTACAGAATCCTAAACAGATATATTTGAGTAACAATGTCATTCATTGCCTGTCGTAGTTTGGCCACAGATGGTCTTTAAACCATAATTAACCCAAGAAACCAGTCAATGTGATTCAATCTGGTCCAGGCTACAAAAGTGGCAATTGACCATCTTAAGGTATACAAGATCATTATGTTCCTTATGCGTTAAGTTGTCCTCCGAACAGAATTCAGCATGAGCAATGACAACCCGAGTGGGGTTCCCCGCCCTTCCCTTTATTTGGGCTCGAAACCTTGCGGTGAGCCGGTAGGGCGTGGGTCGTGAACACGAGTGGGGTTGTCATTGCACATGCTCAATTCTGTCAGGGTCCTCCGGGCTGTCAGAGATTGGTCTGTTAAGGGATACTCTAGTGACATGCACACAAGGAAAGTTATATTAACCCTAAGGATGGTTGTATTTACTAGGTATCTTGTCATTAGTAAAACTGACCAGATCTTGATGTACGAGGTATCTTGTCATTAGAAGATAAAACTTACCAGATCTTGATCTCGTCATCATAAAAAATCAGCATTTCTCTCTTCTGAGTCAGCAAACCTTCCCTTGTTTGTGTGTATGTCCATTTACTATGTCTATGCTTGTCTCTCGAATGGCCGATGCGAAGACGAGTAATAAGTACAATACATCGATCAGTCTAGATGGTATCGACAAGAGGGAAATGGATTGAAATATATTGAAGCTTATTATTTGTCTTTTCACTCCAGTCTTCGCGCCATTTGTTCTATAGACTGTCCCGTACAAATAACGGAATTCATCGGATGGAACGTCTTCAGAGGACAAGGCGGTGCTTAATAAGCTACTTAGATGTATTTCTCGCAGTATACGCGAGTTACATTCAAAGAAGTAATGGATAATTGTAAGATCTGTTAATGTTTAATACCTCTACAGTCCATCACATGAGAACCATTTAGTGAATCCTTGAGATCAGGCACAGTAGTCGGAACATATATACACAATCACCCAATCAAGGATTCGCTTATAGATGGACATACACATGCACAATGAAAGTTTTTGACTGACTACAAAATACATTCATGTACTCAACAGGAACATCTGACCGTGATTCAAAATTACGAGGTGTTCTCGGATCCTTACATTCGGGATTGATCCCGGATAGTCCCCGATAGCCCTTAGTGTTGCTACAGTGGACGTTAGTGTTTACCTTATCAGACAAAGAGAATGAACCCTAATCAAAACAAAGTAATTATTTATCAGAACAAAGAAAATGAACCCTCCTGGTGGTTGTCTCGACGAGGTATCTCGTCCTTAGCGAGACAGAGTTCTTGATGGACGAGATATCTCGTCATTAGCAAGACTGACCAGTTCTTGATGGACGATATAACTCGTCATTAGAAAAACTGACCTGATCTTGATCTTGTCATCATCAAAAACAGCAACATGTTCATCATTCGGAATTCAATCGATCGGTATTCTTGATGACGAGATATCTCGCCATTACAAAATTGGTCAGGTCTTGACTCCGTTAGCAAACTTGGTCAGATCTTGATGGATGAGATATCTCGTCGAAACCAATCGGATGGTTAAGCATACATGAAAATAAGAAAATATTTATTGAAAAGAAGATCGAAATAATCTCAAATGCATGGAAGTCTAAGATCGTTTACATCCCCAATCCAAAGGAGTTAACAGCATTCACCTCTCGTCTAATCCTTTTGAATGGAAACCAAGGTCCACAGCAGCCTAAAGCTCATCTACTCGAAATTAACTCATTCCGATCACACAAAGGCTTCTAATCGAGTCACGCTGAGCCAAACTCACTAGATTAGCACATCGTAACAGTTCAACTTTCCATTTTATTATGGAAATAAACATTCCGAATGGCGGGAAGAGAAGATTAGTTCTGCAGATCAGACAATGGAGAGAACAGACAAGAGTCCAGGCACAATGCTTGACCCAGCCCTTTCTTGGTTCACCCCGTCCGCTCGATGCCGAACTAGAATGAGAATGCATCAATTTTGGGACGGAGGATAATGGAGGAACCACTTTTCTGGTGGCAGATGGTCTGGAAGGTTAGAGGTTGAGGACCGTGATGATCCCAACACTGTGACATTGATGTCGTTCATCATGTACCGTTATTATTTTTGCGGATCTTGTGCCAATGGTTCTGCTAATGGATAAAAAGCTTTTGCAATAGAGTAGTTATTACAAAACTATATTCAATAAAACCGTTTCCATCTTTTGAGAGTTCCGTGACAAAAATAGTTTTCAAAGGTATAATATTATTATGTAGTTTTAGCACTATTATTTTAAAACTAATGGCATTCTTGCACCAGAGATGCAACATTTCCGAATTACGTCATTAACTCTCCTGGTCGTTGTCTCGGCAAGGTATCTTCGTCATTAGCAAAACTGATTAGAACTTGATGGACGAGATATCTCGTCATTAGAAGAAAACTGAGATCTTGATCAAGTCAACATAAAAATTATAATATCTCGATAACGAGATATATAGTCATTGGCAAAATTGTTCAGATGAGAGACGAGATATCTCGTCGAAACTATTCGGAGGGGAAAGTGAAGGATGACATTAATTTGATATGGTATTCATGACCAATATTTTAAGCAAATGTGTATTTTTGTTCAAAATTACACTTAGTGCACGCTCAATTGCAAAATGTTTGTTTTAAAATCAAATGCCTTCAGTACAAAGCAAAGGTAATCGCTTACCATTCCTCAAAAAATGGTATGTCGATTTGATAGAATTCTTATAAAAAGGAAATCACTGTTTTCAACATTTTAACAGATATAAGTGATTTAACAGATTAAATATAGCTTCAACTCGCAAGTAGGCAGCCTCGTACTTCTCTCACAAAAACAAAGAATATTCAATATTTCAAAAATTCTCGTTCGGATATTTTCTAACATTAATATTCTACCAATATCGATAAAGTTCCATTTAAAATTTGCTGTACTCTATAACATTGAGATTAAATTTAAAATCGAATCCTTCAATCTTTTGTTTTCTTTCAATTTAGTAATTCATTGAAACATTTAATAACAGTGAATGGATTTTGTTTTTACCCTGAACGCTCTCCTTTTAATAATTTCCTTCCCAATTAAAGTGAAAGGCTGTATAAACTTACATTTTCAGGAAAGTGTATGAATAGAACTTTATAAATAATACATATATGTCTCTATAATCTCATGATTTTTTAAATACTCCCCTGTCCTTACACTGACACCACTGATTGAACTTTTTGAAACTTCAATGAAACATTTAATAACGGAGAATGGATTTCTTTTATACACTGAAAACTCTTTTGAATCATTTCCTTCCCAATTAAAGTGAACGTCTCTAGAAACTTACATTTACAATCATTTATAAGAAAGTAGAAATAGAACATTATAAATAACACATATCTATCTCTATAATCACTTGATTTATTTCTAAAATACTACCATGTCCTTACGCTGACACCGCTGAATCTTTTAAAATTTCTGTGAAACATTTAATAACAGAGAATGAATATTTCATTTTTACACTGAAAACTCCTTTCAATCATTTCCTTCCCAATTAAAGTGAACGGCTGCAGAAGCTTACATTTACAATCATTTATAAGAGTGTAGGAATGGAACTTTATAAATAACACATATCTATCTCTATAATCACTTGATTTATTTTTAAAATACTCCCCTGTACTTTCACCGACACCGCTGAACTTTATGAAATTTCAATGAAACATTTAATAACAGAGAATGAATATTTCCTTTTTACACTGAAAACTCCTTTCAATCATTTCCTTCCCATTTAAAGTGAACGTCTCTAGAAACTTAACTTCCCAAAAAACAATTTTCCTGAGCTCCCATAATTGCACGCATTCCATCTATGCCTGGTAAATGGGATTACGCAAAGGTTATAAACATGCTATACTTGTGAAAAATGGTAGTTATTTTCAAAATTCTCACAAACAGAAAAGAGTTCAGCTTCTGCACATAATTCCACGAGGATATGTTCAATAGATTCAATTTTTTCCGTTCATAAATAATTCATGCATCCGATAGAATTTACGGCCTCTTCTATGCGCGGTAAGAAAAGACAGAAATGTTCGTAATTGATTTGCTCTTTAGCACTAGTTTGAGTTTTTATTCAGTTTTCTTCCTTTTCATTCAAAAACAGGGAACTTTGGTCTTCGAGCGCTTTAATTATGTTAAGATATAAATTGATTAGAGTATTCAAATGCTGCTCATGAATTTATTTTTATCACATGCTCTTTTATTAACCTTTTGGTGTATCTTAATGATGTTAAAGGGGGCAGCTGCTTGAATCCTTTTAAGTGGTTTTGATGATTCAAATACAATTGATTTCTGTTTTTCATTCTGAATAATTTCATAACCACCTTTCATAAACAATATACTAAATTATGGACTCCGTATGACATTGGTAAAAATCTTAGATTTGCATGCATCTGATAGTTTGTTTTAATTATGGTTGTTGAAATTAACAGGGCAGGCTTTTTCTTTCAAGCTAAATGTAAGTGGTGTATTGTTTTTGCTACGAAACATGATTCTGGTGCATATCCAAAAGTGACGTCACTTGGCGTGTTTCTCGAATACGATATCAGCACATCTATATATGGGCAATTCCATGTGACTCACATTACAATCAGACGTCAATTTTCAATATTAAATTTAATGTAAATAAAGAATGGATAAAGATTACTAAACAAAAATTGATTTATAAACTCATTGCTATGTTCCTAAAGCATTTATGCATTATTTAGAACTTTTGTGTAAATTTAGTTCCTTAATGGCAACATTTCGGACTGTGATTCACGTTACAAAAAAAGGACATAAATTTTTTAGACTTTCAAAAATAAGTTTTTTCTTCTTCTAAAGGGGTCCCTAGACGGTCAATAATACTGTCAATAGTATTGTCAATGATGCTCATTGAGGCAACCAATTGATCGTGTAGGAGGCGATTGACGCGATTGTCCATGGATGAACGGACATTGATAGAAATTTTGATTGAAGGATATTGACGGGCGACCATTGACTGAGCCGATTGATCGTGTAAAATGCGCAATTGTCAATCGTTCGAGCAATTTCACTCAAGACAGCAAACATGACGGGTGCATCGAGCCCCACGACAACGATTTTGTCGGGGAACGGGAGTTTGGGACGCTTTTAATTACTTTGTATCGTAATTATCCTAAGTTGTGGAAAGTAAAGTCAAATGAATATTTAAACAAAAACAAAAGAAGTATTGCTTTGCAAAAAATGGTTAATGTGTTAAAACAATACAAATCAGATTACACTGAGGAAAATTAAAACAAAAAATTAATATTCTGCGTACGAATGTTAACAAATAATTCACCAAGATAGACAAAAAGAAGCGTTCAGGTGCATCAGTGGATGACATCCAGGAACCCACGTTGTGGTACTACAGTGATCTTTTCATCAGGGAACAAGTTGAGATCGTAGAAACTGAAAGTTCGGAGGTGAGTAAAAAACTTTTCCATTCAAGTATTTATTTATTCATTCTACATTTTCATTTCAAGACACAACTGTGTGGACTTATTAGCTAACTACAAAGTCGACTCAAACTTGACTAATAAAGTAAACTACGAGTACAAACTTTAGTTTATACTAATTCAAGTAATTGTTTTGCCACGGAACTGAACCAGAGGTGTTGAAATACTCGCAAAAATCATCCCTTATTTTCTTTGCTTCAACTGATGTATTGCTTCTGGTTCTTTTAAGATTTGTCAACTGTTGTGTTCCCTGTCTCCATGAACCTTCTTCGATTGTGCAAGTAGCTGTATTTTCGTAACCAACATCACCGAGTTGAATATAATATCCAATATTTTGTGTTGACAAGTAGTTATGTAAGTGACAACAAGCCATTACTATTTTTCGAGCTTTATGTGGTGCAAATTTAATGTCTGTTTGAAGTATTTTAAACCTTGATGTTAAAATTCCAAACGCGTTTTCAACGATCCTACGTGCTCGGGACAATCTGTAGTTGAAAATTCGTTTTTCATTTGTCCAAAGAGCTCTATTGTAGGGTTTTATAAAATGTGGCATTAGTTGGAAAGCTTCATCTCTAACCAACACGTGAGGAAACTTTTTATTTGTGCTTGTTAATTCACGGTGGATCAGGAATGTTTAGTTGGTTCTGAGGTAACTTATCCCAAAATATAGTGTTCTTCATAACTCCACCATCTGATACTCGTCCATTGGCTCCAACATCAATCATCATGAATTGATAATTTGCATTAACAGTAGCCATGAGCACAATACTGAAAGTGCCTTTATAGTTGTAATAGTAAGAACCAGAGTTCTTCAAACTCCTGCGCCCCTTGTTTCCATTCCTCTGCACTTTTTGGTATCTGAAAAAAAATGTGTTTCGTGCTATTTTGTTTTTATTTTATAATTCATAACAGTTAAAAATGATTATAAATGTATAAGCCATGTATAACTTCACTTTTATAACTTATTCTATCCATTTTAATTTTTTGTTTCAGCAACCGACTCAACAACCGGAGACACTATCTGGTTACCAGCTTGGCCCACCTCCTCAAAACAGAAAGAAACAAACTCCAAAGGATACGACAGAGGAACTCGTGGGCTTAGCGGCAGCATATTTCAAAAGACCTGAAAGTGAATCGGACGTACAAGCTAAGGGGTGGGCTATCAAATTAAGCAGATTCAAATTAAGCTATCAAATTAAGCAATTAGCTCCAGACCAGAGACGGTATGCAGAAAAAATTATTAATGATACACTGTTTGAAGCTGAAATGGGAACTTTAATACGGAATGGAGTGCGTTTTTTAACGTCGTTACAATCCATGTTGTCATCTTCGCCTTCCTTGTCACCTGCATACTCTACTCCAGCACAGAGCCCTACCCCTGAGACATACAGATTATTACCTCAGCCATACTTTTCTTCTGAACGTCAGAGGACAAGTCAGTCCATGGGTTTGGGCCAAATACAAGGATACTCCATCACCACCATCGGTCAGGACTCTGAAGACATTAATGAAGGGCGAAGTGTGGCAGAATACTTTACAAAACTTTCTTCATTTTAAGTGAATGATTAATTACCTCCGTTCATTCCAGTTTTATTGTATTTACTTCACTCTTACTTTTACTTTACTTAGTTACCTTACTTCCTTCATTCTTGTATTTATTTCGTACTTGCTAACCTACAAATAATAGAACTATATACCTGAATATTGCATTTCATTCTCTAGATTATTGCCTCGCAGGTTTCCATAATATCTTCCAACGTCTGAGGCGCAATAGCACACATGAACTTCAAGTCTTCCAAATCCATTCCAGACGCTAGGTATCTCAATGTTATAGAAAGTCTCTGACTAGCAAGGATTGCTTCACGCATTAGTGTCTTGTTTTTTAATTTTTGGCTGAATTAGCTGTAGTAAAATATCAAAACCTTCTTGGTCCATTCTTAGAAAATTTTTGTACTCCTCTGGCTCAGTATCTCGCAGAATGTTTAGTAAATGTTCGTGAGGAGTAAAGTGACTTCTCAGTTTATACCACTCTTTGGACCAGCGTCTTTTCTCTTCTTTTCTTTCTCCCGATAGCAAACAGCCAAACTCAAGGCAAGAAAGTCCAAATCTGAATTTAAAACCATTTTGAAATTCAAAAATGAAATACGTCACGCCCTTTCGAAAAATACTGATTGAATGAGATTGAAGCTATATTGAAACACCTATCAATCGAAACCGTCAATAATATTGACCGTCTAGAGACCGTTTAACAGAAGTTAATCGGAAAAATAATTCGGATGCTTCACTAAGAGTAGTTAGGTCATGTTAAACCTAAGAAAAATGAAATTACTGTTTTAATAAAATAAATTGACATTTTTATGTGACTCACGTTTTAGACTTTTGTGACTCACGTTACATTTGTGAATTCTGAGAACTGGATGTTTAATAATAACGTTTTTGAAATTTTAATCGGTGCAAAAATTAACTTTTTATATATATATTTGAGAATAATTGCTTATTGATGAAAGGAATTGCAATTTTTAAAAATTACATAATGTCCTATAAACATATTTATGTGCAGTAAAAATGAGAAGTAAATTATCACTTTGATTGAAAATTGTGTTTAGATCTGAATTTTGCTATTTCTTTTTTTGTATCAAAAACATTAATCTTCACTACTTTTTAGCAGCTTTTACGAATTCGTGCACATTATTTACTAAATACTTCCTTTTTTTTATACTTGGTCGAAAACATGTCGTTTCACACTGTCTCAAATTCCGTTTACTGGACCCTTACCATGTGATTTTGCAAAATAGTTCCACGTAATGGATACTTTGTACCTTTGTTCCAGCCATCAAATGAAGCAGCTCTTCACTAATAAAGTCGACGTATCACGCACAAATACTATTTATGGAATAAACATTAAATTTAAATTATAATTCTTGAATTCTGAAACAGGGTTGACCAATGTTGCTACTATCGAGACATATAAAAAGAGACGAAAAAAGAAACGAATTCAAAATTAATTTAAGGGTAGGTAATTAGGTAGTATTTAACGTTGCACTGGAGCAACACAATCGGCTTTTGTCGACGGTCCGGAATCAATCTCGAAGGACAACGCTTCTTCATTATGAACAACGGTCAGATGACAAGAGCGGCACCTGAACTGCCAACCCAATCTCCAAATCTCCACACAACACCAACGTGAATGCATCTGAACATATTTAACGTGCACCAGTTCCTGTGTACACAACGGTCTTTGGCTGGAAATAGCTTTAAACTCCAAACCCGACGGTTGGTAATCCGTTTCTCTTTCAGCTCGGCTACCACGGCTCATTAATTTAAGGGTAGGTATTTATGTAGTAAATTAAGGTCGCACTGGACAAACACTACGGGCTATTGTGTCAGTCCAGGATAAAACCAGAATGGAAAGATCCGAGAACATCACGTAATTTTGAACCACCCTGAGATGGCGAGGTCACACCCCTGAGGAATCACCCGACTCTCCAGACTTCCACACCAACCAATGAATGCTGGACACTACAAGAGGGTTATTTCAGAACCCCATTATAACAGTTCAAATTACTCAAATTAATGAACGGTAACTCTTATCTCAAAAATTTACGTGTAGCAAATTTGCGATCGACAGAGACGAATTTTAAATTAATGCCTAAGAAATAACTAATTTAGCAATTTCGTTATATCCCGATAACGTGACTGAATCTTTTAGGACTATCCTTGTTTGTCTCCGAGTCTGATGTTGAATCAAAAGTCATTGGTGGGCTGTGGTAGCTCGGTTGGAAGAGTTACGGATTAGCAACTGCGAGTTCGAATCCAACGCAAGACCTTGGGTACAATTAGATAAAATGTCCTCACGTTGGTAATGTGGAAATTCAGACAGTGGAATGCAAGCTCTGGTGCGACCTCGTCATCTAACCATGGACTAAAATTACGTGCTGTTGTCCTCGGATCTTTCCCCTCGGGATAATCCCTTCAGGTCAATAGGGCATTCGGGTCAATTAAGATCCCTTCGAACGATAATCCGTGTTCTATCCCGGATTATCACCAATAGCCCATTGTGTTGCGCCAGTGCGACGTAAATAATACTACCTACCTTAAAATACAACTCAACCAATAAAACTAATGGATGTGTATAGTATGGTCATTTGGGTTTTTATTGCATGCCATGCACAAGACAGAAAACGTCAATTAATGGACATGCAATAAAAATTAAATTTTGACTGACACAGTTAAAAGTTGAAATACACCCAGAAAGGAATCGTAACTGTGTAGCTTACAAATAGGTTGTTTGTTGGTTGATCAGTTGGCCGTTTATGGCGTCGTTTTCAGTCGTTTTATGGCGCAAGGGCCATATTTGGCAATGCTGCATCACACAAGACATACAATACCATATAATAGACATACACAATGAAAATTTTACTGTCATGAGAGAAATACACCCAGCGATGCGCACATCAAGGATCCAGTTATGGGTTGTTATGGAGGTTTTATGGCGCAATATCCATATTTGTCCATGCTGCGCCACACAAGACATACAATATCGTATAATAGACATACACAATGACAGTTTTACTGACAGGAGAGAAATACACCCAGGGATGCGCACATGAAGGATACAGTTATGGGTTGTTATGGAGGTTTTATGGCGCAAGAGCCATATTTGGCTATGCTGCACCACACAAGATATACAATATCTTATAATAGACATACACAATGAAAGTTTTACTGACAGGAGAGAAATACACCCAGGGATGCGCACATGAAGGATCCAGTTATGGGTTGTTATGGAGGTTTTATGGCGCAAGAGCCATATTTGGCTATGCTGCACCACACAGGATATACAATATCATATAATAGACATACACAATGAAAGTTTTACTGTCATGAGAGAAATACACCCAGGGATGCACACATCAAGGATCCAGTTATGGGTTGTTATGGAGGTTTTATGGCGCAAGAGCCATATTTGGCTATGCTGCACCACACAAGATATACAATATCATATAATAGACATACACAATGAAAGTTTTACTGACAGGAGAGAAATACACCCAGGGATGCACACATCAAGGATCCAGTTATGGGTTGTTATGGAGGTTTTATGGCGCAAGGGCCATATTTGGCTATGCTGCACCACACAAGATATACAATATCATATAATAGACATACACAATGAAAGTTTTACTGACAGGAGAGAAATACACCCAGGGATGCGCAATGAAGGATACAGTTATGGGTTGTGAGGTGCGTCCTCGTCATCTGACCGTATTTCAAAATTTCGCGGTGTTTTCCTCGGAACTTTCACTTCGGGTTTGATCCCGGACCGTCGCCAATAGCCAGTTGTGTTTTTCCAGTGCGACGTTAATTAAAATACCTACTGGCGTTGCTTGAACTGGAAAGACGCACCTACGGCAAATGGTCTTGCAGAAGTTTTCCTATCAATTTTTGACTTCCGATATTCTTGCATCAGAGTTGAGATTCTTCCTAATTTCACCTTCATTAGCAAATGGACAACAAATTAATTTGGTACGATATTCATGATTAGTTTCTTTTAAATTGAATAAACATGACAGTTCCATTCACTGGCACTTGAAATTGCAAACAGCTTGTTTTAAAATTAAATGTCATCCGTATGAGAGGCTATTGAAATAAAGCTAAATGTATAGAAGGTGCTAATGGTTTTGTGAAAAAACGTGTTTCATGTACGTATTTCGCAGTGGCTGACCCGATGTAAAATCTCTTTCGGTGGTTTGTTTGCTTAAACTGAAAATTTCTCTTGTTTTTCCTGTGGTTTGTTTACGTGTAAATCCCTCTCACAGATAAAGCAAAGTCAATTTGTTCAGAAGAAAATTAAGAATTCCGTTCATGATTAATGTCGAGGCCCACCAAAGAAGCAAAGAAGTGGACTGTGTTTAAACTAACAATTTATTCAAATTTAACAAGATCGACAATATGGGCAAGGTGGTTCCCGAAAGGAACGCTTGCGATCTCCTAATCGCATCAAAATCAGCAGTAGCCTATCTACCGCTTGAGAAGTTCCGACTGAAAACTTGGGCTTCCTCTTTCCAACTGCTCAGTTCAGAGCCATTTGGCGCTCGCCAATCACAAGCGATGACGCCAAGAAACTTGAGTCGGCAAAGGCACGAACAATTAATACACGTGAAAAAGTTTAATGGTAATGAAAAAGTGAGGTTAATTATAACACTATTGTTTTACTTTCAAATTATGCCACAAGTGCAGGTACATCTTAAAAACTCATCCCAATGTAACGTTCTAGAGTCTAGTCTTCCGAGCTATGTAACGTAATAATCTCAAGTCTAATGTGCTAATGTCTTGGAGATTCCTGTCTGCTGAGTGTCGAAGCTTGTACCTGTCTGTCTGATGTCTGATGATTTGAAGGAAGTTGGTCAAAATACACACACATACCATCAATAAATGAATTAACGTCGTTGCATGTTATTGGGCATAAAATAAATAATTGATAAGATCTCACTCTTATATAATTTATTTACGGCGTATGAACTAGAGACCCTATATAGATATATATAGGCTCTCTAGTATAAACTATTGGAACACAAATGCAGCAATAGCAGCTTAACAAACCGAAACGAAATTTCGGTCATTGAAAAAATGTTGAATTCTGAAAACCGAAAAATGTGAGCAAACTTATTGGATTGTAACCGCAAATTTACTCAGGAGTACCCAAATTACTCTGACTAAGATAAGTATCTTAGTTAAGCATAAACGTGTTAAAACTTAGTGTTAAAGCATAAACTATTTATTTATAATAAAACACATATTCATTATAGCAAAAAGTCGTAAAATATGGACGCATTTTGTAGTCTTAACTCATGCATAAACTCAGAATTATAATTTAAATTAAAAATAGAACATATTGATTGTTTACTCTTCTTATTAAATAAAGATTCGTTTCCTACAAAAATGTTAAAATAGTAATTGTAGAAAAATTTAATCTTTAAAATCAATTTCTCATTACTTAAATTTTCAAAATTAAATATTTTTAATTATTTTCATATAATTTCTGAATATTTCAAATATTCAGAAATTGTTCATAATTGGAAAGAAAAAATAAGTTAAAATATAAAGAATTAGGATATAGATTCTGTAAAAATGATTATTGAAAATAAATTGGCTTCTCCAGCAATGCTGGTAAAGAATTTTAGTTTGATATCTCGAGCGAAACTTCTTTTCGAAGACCAACTTTCACCAAAAGGCATTCGTTTTTCAGGATTTTCACTTCTTTTCCTATCTAATACTCACAAATTCAAAAATCAAGGCCCAAGGTGCATAAGCTATATTTTTGTAGAATTTCAGGTTTCTATGCTACGTAGATTCTCTAAAATGCGAATGACAAGCACCACACAACTGTCTTAACACTTCGTCTTCCCAATACCAACTTCGTCAACCTTTACCTTACTAGTTTGTCTTGACATGTTTTAAAAGTTTCGTAATTCTAAGTATCGTACTTCTTTTTTAAACAAACGTTAGGTTGCAAACACAAAGTCTTTTAGGGAAAGTTGATCGAAATAAAAAGGTTTATAAAGCCAATTTCCGTGAGAACAGAACGAAATTTTCAACAAAATATAATTAATCGTCTTTTAATTTACTAGTTTGCTTGCAAAGAGGGTCGGAGAACAGCGCTCCAAGTAATCAATTTAGTAACTACAGCCCTTAACTGCACGACCATAGACAACGAAAATTCTACTAGCCACTACTAGAAGTTTATCATCAATCCAGTTAGCGGTGCTTTAAATTAAGAATTTCAACCAATGTAATGTGTCTATTTCTGAGTCAAATGTCGCCGTGTGCATTTTGCTCAGCTTTGGGGATATCGATTATTTCCTCATTATAAAGCTGTTTTTCAAGATGTTAATCGATGATTTGAAGAGCTGCTACTATTGCAAGTGAATAAAGTAGCACTAACTCTTCTGGTGGTTATCGCGACGAGGCATCTCGTCATTAGCAAAACTGACCAGATCTTAAAGGACGAGATAACTCGTCATTAAAACAAACCCCGCCAAGTCTTGATCTAGTCGTCATAAAGAAATCGGCAATATCTTGATGACGAGGTATCTCTTCATTATCAAAATTCTTCAGATTTTGATGGACGAGATATCTCGTTGAAACCCCTTGGAGAGTTAATCGAATTCATTCTTTGACTCTTCATTGGTCGACGTTGCCACGTTAGTTTCCTTGAAATCAGTTTACTTCGTTTAGGTTGCATGGCTCAAGGGCCACACTTGGCCATGCTGCGCCAAACGCAAGCCATACAATATCAAGTAACAGACATAAACACAATGACAGTTTTACTGATACAGAAGAGATAAATGCATCCAGGGTAGGTAGGTAGGTATTTCAACTAACGTTGCATTGGGGCAACGGTCTATTTGCGACGGTCCTGGATAAACCCCAAATTGAAAGATCTGAGGACAACAACACGTAATTTTGAACCTCGGTCAGATAACGAGGCAACACCTGAGCTGGCAACCCACTCTCCAAACTTCTGGGGTCGTGGTAGAGGGTTGCGTAAACCTAAGACAAGTGCGGAGAGATCTAGAGCTTACCGAAGACGCAAGGAGCACGCCGAACAGGCGCGCGTACGCTGCGACGTCGCTGGACCATCTAACGAGATGCCACCACGCTTGGAAACACCACCATCGACCTTACCTTTGTTAGGCACATCAGCATCGACACCATGCCGTTTGTCTCGTACTTTATCTATCACAGTCCCATCATCCATAAGGTCGCCATAGAATACTAATCATTGCCCACACTCTAACACCACTGTTATGTATCCTCCAAAACTATCTAAATAAATAAATGTCAAACAAATACCCACCGTCTTCATTTCACCATCGACCCACTTATTTATTATTCCGCCCATAAGTATTCACGAACCAACCTTACGGTACAGTGGGGACTGTGACTACCCGCTGTTTTTAATTTTAAAAATGTCCTAGTGCTGGCATTTTTTAACATTAATAATCTACCGAAACCGGAAAAATTTCATTTAAATTTTTCTAAATTTCAACTGACATGCAGGTTTAAATCGCAATATTGTAGCACTTTTTTCAATTCAGATTCGATTCCTGAATAAAAATCCCTCACCTTATCAGAATTATACATGCAGTTACATTACTGCTGAGTGCATGTTTCAGTAAGACTATAACTTAATTTAAGTCGTTTTAAAAGTAAAATTCTTATCTCCCGATATTACGTGTCTTTGCACTGAAAATCCCTCTCATTGACAAAACATGAGTAATGGATAAAATTTTAAAGAAAACATTGGTCGTTTGACAGCATTTTCTTTGTAATAAATGCTCTTTTCTGCAACCAACGTACACAAAAAGACATTATATTTTCAGGTTTTTTAAATTCTTTTCATACCTAAAACTAACAAATTTGAAAAGCCCGAGGTGCATGTCCTTGGTATACCAGCTACCTAAGTGCAAAATGTAGGTTTCTACTTAGCGTAGTTTATCTGTAAAGCGAATCTGTCATCACGCACATATACTTCGTTTTATTAATATACGTAGATTAAAGATGTTTCCCGTTTGTGACTTATTACAGAGACTTCAGACAAAAATTAACAAGACCAATAAGCCCAAATTCTCTCACTGTTGAAGTCTTTAAAGTTCGAAACAAGCATATTCCAAAAAGAAGAGCACTCGAAAAATGTTTGATGGGTCTACAGATGTCAGCTTAAAGAAAAAATCGTACCGCTATGCTTTATCTAACTAAAAGACCATTCCATGTATGTTTAGAGTGGGGCGCCAGCTCAGGTGTTGACCTCGTCATCTGACCATGCTTCAAAATGGCAAGGCGTTGTCCTTGGATCTTTCGCTTTGGGATTGATCCCGGACTGTCGCCAATAACCCGTTGTGCTGCTCCAGGGCGACGTTAATTAACTACCTAATCTAACCCATTCCATACATAGAAAAAAATAATGTCAATGCCGGGCATCACCTGTAGCAAAAGACGCAAGAACCTCTTTCCAATTCCAATTCCTTTAAAAATTACTATGAGAAAGTTTGCAGTTTGTATATTTGCCATTTATTTTATTGAATATACAACAAATTTCTCTTAAAAGAGAATAAAATACCGTATTCATAAAATTTCAAAATTATAACTATTAAAAGATGTAAACTTTTAGCAAGTTGTTTCAAGACATTTTCTACTAAAAGCTTTTTCCAGTTATTAAAAAAAGGTTTTGAGATCTTTTTTTTCATGTGCAAATGCTTCGTCGGGCATGGAGTTTCAAAACGTGACGAACTTCAAAATAACTAAATTAACTCAAAATAACTACATGTATCGATTTTAAAATAATTAGATTTCAAATTGTCCATGGTGTTAAATAGTTTTTTGCAAAAATTCAAGTTTGTTGTATGGTCCACGATAAAATATGTTTTAATATAATTCCATTGTAAAAGCAGGAAACCACGATTTAAATACTTTGGAAATCTAAGAAATTTTGATATTAGTTTTGTGTTTTTACAAGAAAATATTTTTTAATTTCTTAATAAAAGTTAGATTTTTTAAGATCAACATTTTTAGTATGAAGATTATTACAGAGAATCATATGTGTGAGAAACTGAAATGTGCTTTGTAACTCCTTATAGTTTATTTGAAGTAGTATTAGTTTACTAAAGAAAATTATTTATTACGAGTGACTTTATTATATTGATCGTTACATTTAATTTAGAAGAACATGGGTGTTACATTAAACCTTACGACATTTCCCAAATGAAATTGTATCAATACATTTCCAATCTTTAAACAAATGAATTTTGTACACTTCATGTATATATATAAAAAAACATTTTATCACATTTAACTTATACCGTTTTACAAATCCGTATACTTAATAATGTTTCTGGGCACGTAAATGAAGCCTGATATGTTAAAAATGTAATAATATTTGCAAAGCTGAGAATTTACTAACAAAACTGGCTATGGACATTAAATTGGATCAGGCTACATTGAAATATCGGAAGCATTGTAGGAGATGTTAAATACGACGAGCGAATTGGAGTCCATTCTGGTCTCTCCCGCCTTCTTTCTAGTTTATAAAATTTGGTTTAGGAATTCCTAGGAATTGACAAATTTTTATTTGTCGACAAAACATCCCCTATAATGCATTGATACGAAAAACTCATACATGTAATGCTCGTCAATAAAACAACTCAACATTTGAAAATTTCTGTTATTTGAACTATATATTACGATTCATAAAATATCTAAAAAAGAAGCAAAAGCTAAAAGCATTGATACACAAATTAATAGCAAAATTGAACAATTTGAAACGTCACCATTTATCATAAGCTATAATTTCTTCTGCAATGTTTTCTATCTCTTTCCACGAATCATCATTAAGATCCATATTTGAGTAGAAATACTCCATGGTATCCGCGATGACATCCACTGCGAGGTAAGGCGCTATCCTGACACCGTGTAAAAGAGTTCTTGTAGCCATTTTTGCGACGTGGATGCAGTAAGTTAGAAATTCTCTTTCACTATAGCCCTCAGAAAAAACAGCATGGAACAAAATATTCGAAAGATGTTGAAACCTCTGTTCTTCTGTGTCCCCACTGGACATATAAGCGTTGTAATCAAAGTTTGTCACATTCGGCACTATGAGCCTTACAGCTTGACAAATGCGAGGAGAAAAACGCCTTTTAATATTTTGACTGTGAGTATTAACCAACTCTACAGGAGAGAATTGTAGAGAGTATCGTTTCGTGACACAGTGCATAAGTTCTAAGGCAAACATACGATTTTCGATATGGTTGTTCATGTTTGATTTATGTCGATTGCAGCACAAAATTACGTAAATATTTTAAATGAATGTTATTCTCGTTTATGATATTAGTAAAATAATTGCCACGAGATATTACGAAAAATTAAATTATTATTTGCAGCGTTTAACATTTTCCCAAGAAACGCAGACGTATATTTTCGCTACCACGGGAAATTTGTTTCACTAAAATTTATAATTTTAATAAAATTTGTATTAATTTAAGGAGAAAGTATTAAGTATTTGCAAGTATAAAAAAATACTTGCAAATGAAAAATATATTCTTCGATTCCAATCCATTGTAAATTAATTTTCATGATATAAAATTTTTAAGCATCTAGAACTTCAGCTTTAAAAAATTTTGTTATCATATTTAGAAAGGTTATTACTAAAGTGTAAGATAAATACTTAGAAAAAGAAGATTTATATTAAATATTTTTATTAGAAACATGTTTACATACATATAAAATAAATACAAGGTGTAATTTTAAAAGAAGTGGGTCCACATTTGTGAGACCACAAATTCCTACCTCCGATACTAATTGCTTTCTTTAGGTAGCAGTGGATAATCCCATCTAATCAATCCTAGAGAACCAGTACTAGTCTACTCAGCAACGACCATTTCTCTCACGCGGCTGATCAGTTCTTAATTGCAGTGTCAAATGATTTAACCATTATATACAGAGCTAGTAGTTTTCAAACAAGAGTTATTTTCAAGTTAAAAGAATTCTATCAGAGATATTTTCAGTGTAAATAAACAAATCACAGAAGTCGAGAATTTTACTTCCGGTTATCGAATGTTCTCGCTCAGTAGATAAGGTTGGTTTGGTTTGTTGGGGTTTGATGGCGCAAGGGCCATGTTTGGCCATGCTGTGCTGCGCAGACACAAGACACACAATATCAAGTAATAGACCCACACATAATGAAAGTTTTACTAACACAGAGGAGAGAAATACACCAAGGGAGGAATGCACCTGACAGGAACCGAACATGCGCCGCCTACAACTCGAAGGTTGCTATCGCAGTGGGTATACTCACGGAGCCACGACGGCTCCGTTCAGTAGATGAGAGTTACATTAAAATGTTGCCAACGCTTCTTTCCGGAATAAGTTCTGAAAACACTTCTCATCACAAAAACACTGGCGCCAACTACATTTCGTTCCACAGATGGTGGTAATAGTAACGAGGAACATAACTCGTTTCACAGAAAACGCCTTTAACATTTAACTTCTGGCACACAAGGGCAGATTGGGCAGGGGTGATAAGACCGTTACGGATGATGGTGTCAATTTTTTAAGATGGTGGTCATTCGTTTATATTTTGGGTGGAGGAACAAGATGACGTCATGTTATTGACATGTTGCCATGGAGATGAATGACTGGTAGCGTCATCTAGTGATAATAGGAACAACCCTATTCTTTTTAATTAAAAAGAAATTTCTTGGATTCGAACCGTGACCACAGGTTCCAAAGTCATGTACGCTAGCCGCTAGGTTGTAGGGACTTAGATGCTAGTGGTGAATTAATGTAGTGTCCACTTTTTCTCTCTCGGACGTTCTTAATACTAGAATGCGCTATTTTTAGAAAATGGTTTGAATAATTGTATGGGGTTTTAATAAAGGCTTTTACAAAATGACTGGTATCGCTATCTAGTGGTTTTAAAGGTAATTAATCTAAGGGACGAATTGATTTCTTAATTTTTAATTTATTCATATAGATTAAAAGTTCTTGCATAAATGTTCTATTTTGTTAAGTGACTGGTACCGCCATCTAGGGGTTTATTTTGAAACAAATGTATTTTATATTTATATAATAGCATCAAAATTTTTTGCATAAGTTAACGTTTTATTTTCTAAATTCATTTTTCAAAATAACTGGCACCGCGATGTAGTGATGGAATGAATTAGCAACAGAATAATTTAGCTTTATTTTTTTATCTTTAATTTAGCTTTTTTAATACGATGCGAGACTATATGTATGAAAACACTTGGAATAAAATTAAGGATTATCTTAATACTCTAACGTCGGAACTCGGAAAACATAAGTAATTGTGGCCAACCGATAGTATGCGAAGGATTTTAATCGTTTGAACACTAGATGGAATTTATATAATTCGGAAAACTTCTTTTTTTAAATCATATTTTAATGAATTTATATACGACATGTTCTTGAAGAAAGGGTGCATATATATGCTAATATATTCCACCACTACATGGCGGTACCAGTCGTTTTGAAAATGAATTTAGAAAATAAAACGTTAACCTATGCAAAAAGTTTTGATACTATTATATAAATATAAAATACATTCGTTTCAAAATAAACCCCTAGATGGCGGTACCGTCTAGGTTTTTTTTTGGCAGTAACAAAAATAGAACGTTTATGCAAGAACCTTTAATCTATATGAATAAATTAAAAATTAAGAAATCAATTCGTCCCTTAGATTAATTACCTTTAAAACCACTAGATGGCGATACCAGTCATTTTGTAAAAGCCTTTATTAAAACCCCATACAATTACTCAAACCATTTTCTAAAAATAGCACATTCTAGTATTAAAAAAGTCCGAGAGAGAGAAAGTGTATACTACATTAATTCACCACTAGCATCTAAGTCCCTACAACCTAGCGGCTAGCGTACATGACTTTGGAACCTGTGGTCCCGGTTCGAACCCAAGAAATTTCCTTTAATTAAAAATAATAGGTTTGTTCCTATTGTCACTAGATGGCGCTACCAGACATTCATCACCATGGCAACATATCAATAACATGACGTCATCTTGTTCCTCCACCCAAAATGTAAACGAATGACCGCCATCTTAAGAAATTGACATCAGCACCCGAAATGGTCTTATCACCCCTGCCGAATCTGCTCTTGTGCGCCAGAACTCTCATTTTCTATCTACTGTGGCACGGTATATCCCGGTTGGAAGAGTAACTGATTACCAACCGGAGTGTTGCGAGTTCGAAACTCGGTCCAGTCAATGACCGTCGTGTACACGGGGGCTGATGTCTGTTGTGTTGCTCCAGTGCTAAGTAACAACCTACCAATAATGTTATCACAGTTCGATGAATTTCATTAGCATTAAATTGTATAGATCAGCTAATTTGTGCGTTTTGTCAATTATATTTTGCATGTTTTACGGTTCATTAGATAATTCGTTGGTTTGATCTCAAGACGCAAGAGCCATGCTTTGCCAAACTCCACCAAACAACGTCAAATAAATGAACACCGCACAGATGTAGGCAGTATTTAATTAACGTAGCACTGGAGAAACACAAAGGGCTATGAACCACGGTCCGGGATCTATCCCTAAGGGAAAAATCCAATCACACAGGCAGAGATCGCATGATCAGGGAAGAAACAAACCAAAGAAACCTACAACTTAAAGTTCAGTAGACAGGTATTTAATTAACGTCGCACTGGAGCAACACAACGAGCTATTGGCCACGATCCGGGATCAATCCCCGAAGGGGAAGATCATATATTAGGTAATTTTGAACCACGGTCAGATAACGACTTGCAGTTTGGATCCTTAGAAGTATGATGCATTGAATTCGTTCATCGAAAATTGGTGAAACTGAATTTTTGAATTTCTTTGACTTGTTACCGTTTACTACACTGACATTAAAAAAAATTTGGGTTAGGTTTTGGTTTGTTTCTCTGTGCCAATTTTTGGACTTTTCCCTTCGGGTTTGATCCCGGACAGCCCGTTGTGTTGCTCCAAGTCCAATGTTAAATAAAATATCTACCTATGTGCCAAGTTGACATCGTGTGGAACTGTAAGATTAGTAGGTATTAATTGTAGGAAATTGAATTTACTACGCACTGGAGCAACACAACGGGCTCTTTGCGACGGTCTAGGATCAAACCCGAAAGGAAAGATCCGAGGAAAACAGCACGTAATTTTGAATCACGATCAGAAGACGAGGTCAACACCAAGTAATTTTGAATCACACCAGAGGTGGCACCCCACGCCAACGTGATGGCATTTAGGGCCACGATAGATTTAAAGAGCACCAGGCCCCGTTTACACGACCTTTGGCAGGACTGAGTTTCGAATTCGCAACCTTCAGGTTCCGGCTCAGATGCTGGCCTCGTGATCGTGGATCAAAGTTACGATTCGTTGTCCTTGATCTTTCCATTAGGGATTGATCCCGGAGCGTCGCCAATTGCCCGTTGTGTTGCTCCACAGTGCGAAGTTAATTAACTTCTACCTAGTCCACATTTGAAAGGTTTTGTGGATCCGCATATAGCGTGCACGCGTTTTTGTAAACTGCGCATAACATCTGGCATAACTTAGCCTTTCACTCAAATGACATTTCAGTGTTATCTATACTTAAAATTAAGGCCATATATTACTAAAACAGGCGATAAATAAAAATAGTTCTGAATCAGAAATATTTTTTGGTTTTCTTTACACTGAAGTCTAGCACGAGCTTGAGAGGTCGTAGTGAGAAATCACATCAATAGAAAGGATTGCGATTATATTTAATTATATATAATTGCGATATATATATATAATTGTTTGGGGTATATATTTTCAAGTTTTCAAATGTATTACGTATGTATGGCAATTTTGATGTGCCTGTTAATTAAAATTGGTAATTTATAAATTTACTTTTGAAAAGTAGATAAAAGGTATTACTTAAAGACAATCATTCAACTTGTGCCCATAAAACGCCTTTTATTTTGAGAAATATCCCTTAACTGAACACTGATGAATTTCAGTGTTCAGGTATTGTTTTATTAAAAGTGAATATTTGCAAAATTTGCAATAAAAATTATCGCGTTGAGCTTTTAAATAATGTTATAATAAATGTTATAGTTTTCCTCGCAATTGGAATTTCATTAATAATTTTAGTCATTTTAAATAACTGCGAACAAAAATTATTTAACGAATTTGGCAGATAATATTTAATACAAGTAGACAATTTTGAAAGCAACAAAATGATGATAAAAACCCCGCTGTAATGCTGATTAGGTTTGAAATTCTCAGTATTGGTTTATACTGATATTTTCTACAGGACTGGCTTCTATAAAGGAAGACGTTCGTTAGATAATACAATTTAAAATATCCTTGTCAAATTTAAAATATCCATATTTCTATTTCGATAACTATTAATCAAATTTCAAAACTGCTACTTCAACACCAGTTCCCAAATCTTACATGAGATTCGAACTTAAGCATATATGTATACGTCCTTTAAATATGCGTAAAGATTTTAATATTTTTACTCAAGGTGTAAATAAAAATAAATTTCAAGCAGATATTATTTTATTAATGAGGTACTCGTCATTAAATTTACAACTAAAATTATTTATATTTTATACTACTTATTACAAAGAAATTTTACAATCACCAAAGATATTGATTTAAAATTCAAATTTCTTTACCTTCCCTAAGACTCATTAAGAAAGCGTGAGAATTTGCATTTACACCTTCCCAGAAGTCGATTGGAAAGTTTCCAGTCATCTTTGATTCACAGATTAGAAAGCGTATAGCCATGACGGCCAAATGTGGAGCTTTTTTAAGTCCTTTAGAATAAGCGATTGCACAAATACAGGATATGAACGTAGAGTAATAAAGTAAAGAGCTTCCTGCAAGCAAGGAATTATTCATACTTTCGTTCATTACATATCTCAGTCGCTCCTCGACTCGATCATAAGTAGTTTCTTCTGGTTTTTCTGCAGATATAAGAGAGAGAGCCATCAATGGCAGATGAATAACACGTTTGTACAAACACTAGACATTTAGTTGAATGTTTATCGTCAAGGGCGAGTCAGGAGGTATATCTATGCAAGAAGCGTAGGCAGATGTTTTAATTTCATGACTTCCGATACTAATTCTGCTGCAAACACAAGCTCTTTCGAGTAATAATTGCTATACCTAGGTATAGATTGCTTCTTCATCAGAGAAATCACATTTTCTTCTGTAAAAAGGAAAGCCATCTCTTCTAATCACATGCCAGCTCAAAGCGGATGTCTGAACTGATAAACGGTAATTGGATTGGCTAAAACCATCTTCAGTCACTAACCAAAAAATCGGTCTTTAACAGTTGGGCGAATTTCACTTCTGCTACGAATCGCTGATCAATGAAAACACTTTATATTTTCGCCAAATAGGTATTTAATTAACGTCGCACTGGAGCAACACGACGTACAATTGGCAACAGTCCGGGATCAAACCCAAAGGGAAAGAACCGAGGGAAATGCACGTAATTTTGAACCACGGTCGGTCAGACGACGAGGTCACACGTGACCTGACACCCACTCTCGATTCAACTACCAACCAACAATAATTTCGGGACGAGATCAAATATCGAGGTCGAAACCTGAGCTAGCATCCCTTCCTCCAAAATATCCACGCTAACGTAAAGTCGGTGTTTTAATTAACGTCACACTGAGCAACGCAACGGGCTATTGGTGACAATCCAGAGGGAAAGATCCGATGCCAACGTAAGGACTACGACAAAATTAATCTGCAACAGCTCCCTCGTATGTTGGGGCGTGGTGTTGTCTTCGTATCACTTTCTTCTGGAATGACTCTGGACCGTCACCAATAGCCCTTTATGTTGCTCCAGTGGGACATTAATTTGAATCCCGACCTACAGTCGTATGTGACGGTCTTTAATTGGATAGTTTCAAATTCGCAACCCTCCGGTTCCTCATTCGTGACTCTTCAAAACCGGTTGGTAGGTATTTTAATTAACGTCACAATGCCGCCACACAACGGGCTATTAGTGATGGTTCGGGATCAATCCCAAAGGGAAAGATCCATGGATGACACCGCGTAATTTTGAATCACGGTCAGATGACGAGGCAACACCTGAGCTGGCACCCCACTATCCAAACTTTTACACCACGTCAACGTGAGGACATTTCAGGCCACGAGATATTTAGCGTGCACCAGCCCCTTTTGTACACGAAGGTCTTTAGCTTGGAATAGAACTCGGAACCCTCCGGTTAAGTCCGTTAGTCTTCCAACTGGGCTACGGCCGGAACGGGTATGTAGAGACAGGTGGAGGTGGTCCGGAATCAAACCCGAAGTTGAGAGGTAGGAATTTTAATTAACGTCACACTGGGAGCAACACAGCGAGCTATTGGTGGCGTTCCGGGATCAATCCCAAAGGGAAAGATCGAGGACAACACCACGTAATTTTGAATCTTAGTCAGAAGACGAGGTAACACCTGAGCTGGCACCCGTCTCCAAATTTCCACATTTTTCATGTTTGGTCCACGGGACGGGAGGAGACGCCCATCCACTGAATCATGTGATTGGTCCGTTGATTCATTATCTGATACTAGTGGACTTCGACTTGCAACTTTAGTAGTAAAGCTTTTGTTGCTTGGCTTGTGAAATCGACGACCTCGTTGTCATATTATGTTACATCGCCAAACGAGGAGATAACATGCCAAATAGGCCAACCAAGCGAATTTTTCACATAGCAATCACGTGACTTTTAGTCGACATTTTGGTCACACTTTTTGATGCGACTCTCAGCAGTAATGCTCGGTCTACTTATATTTCACATCTATTGGGGCAACTCAACGGGCTATGTACAAAAGTCCCGGATGAACCGCGAAGGGAAAGATCCGGGAACATTCCGTAATTGGGAATCACGGTCTGATGACTAGGTCAGAACTGAGTTGGCACCCCTCTCTAAACCTCCACACCGCGCCAACGAGATTTAACGTGCACCAGTTCCCCCGACGATCTCGGGTTGGATTTGAAATTGCAGCACTCCCGTTACTCTTCCAACCGGGACACCGCGGCCCGGATTAGCAACCGGACGGTTGCAAGTTTGAAACTCTTATTTAGCAAAAGACCGTCGTGTACACGGAGGCTGGTGCATGTTAAATTAGTCGTGGCCCGAAATGGTGGTAGTGTGTGGTGTGGAAGTTTTGAGAGTGCGGTTCCTTCTCAGGTTCTCTCATCTGACCTGGATCAAAATTACAAGGCGTTCCCATTGAACCTTTCCCTTCGGGATTGATCCCGGACCGTCACCAATAGCCAGTTGTGTTGCGCCAGTGCGACATTAATCTACCTATCTACCCACATTTGAAGTCAGGTGTTGACCTCGTCATCTGACAGTGGATCAAAATTACGTGTGGTGACCTTGGTCTTTCCCTTCGGGATTGATCGGAGCCGCGGTGGCAGGGTTTGTAGGTATTTTAATTAACGTCACACAGGAGCAACACAGTGGTGTGAAGTTAATTAAAATACCTACCTATCAGGATTGATCCCGGATCTCTGTAATAAGCTAATTAGCTACTACGTTAATTAACTACTTAACTACTTAGCGTACGGACTAGGTAAGTAGCTAACTAACGTCACACTGTTGCTCCAGTGTGACGTTACAAGACAAACAATATCAAGTAATAGACAAACACGATGAAAGTTTTACTGATGCAGAAGATAGAAATACACCCAGGGAGAAATGCACCTGACAGGAATCGAACCTGCGCTGCCTACGACTCGAAGGTTGCTAGAGCAGTGGGCATATCCACTGAGCTACGACGGCCACTGAAGGAAATAGCTCATCTTGTAGTGTCAATAAAACGAAGTAAAAGGTATTTATCTTGATAAATATCCCTTTAACCGAAAATTAGTGAAATTCAGTGTTCAGGAATTGCTTTATTAAAAGGAATATTTGCAAAATTTTCAATAAAAACTATCGCGTTGATGTTTGTTTGCTTTTAAATAATGTTATAATAAATGTTATATAATTTTCCTCGCAATTGGAATTCCATTAATAATTTTAGTCATTTAAATTGAGGCGTGTCGCTGCAAAAGGGCCTATATCCATTTTCTGTTGAAAATTAGTTCAACGCTGTTTAACAGCTGTGCAACTCGGTGCATATACTGGTAATTGTGGATGCGTCAAAGAGCGTTTTATCCCGTGGAAAAATACAATCAAACATCGGGTGTCGCGGCAGAAGGCTCCCTATTTACAAACATGAACGCATCAAACAGGCCTATATTCAACAAACTAATCAGATCTCGAAATCCTGCGCGGAGAGCAAGCTTCGTCAGTGTTGACTCATTAGGTATGGTTTTATTATGTCATTATGTGTAATGATTGCTTGCGTTTAGCAACAGGTGTCTTTCTATCCTCATTTTAGTCTTACAAAGTGTTGGAGGTACTTACGTATTAACCGCATGCCAGCGATTAATCGCCAAATCTGTACTTATTAACCGCATGCCAACGATTAATCACCAAATATGTTGAAAGGGGTATAAGAAAGAAGAACTGGAACCATCTGGTTATATGCACTACCAAGTGAACCACAAATACAATTTCATTGATTCTGATTGTTTTGCAAAACTTTTTTTAGAACCAGTTCAGTGCGTAGTTGCATTAGATACTCGTGTTCTATTTTATGTTTTTACGTCGAAGTAAATTTTTACGTAACGCTTGATCGTTATGAAATAATGCTAAAATATTCCCATCCCAATGGATATTTGGGGACATTTATCGCGAAACAAGAGAAACATTGTTGTTATGGTCCCCGATCGTAGTCTACCACATTAATGAACGAAATAAAAAAAACATTAAAGATGGATCAACCATTTTTTCCGACTGTTGGAAGGGGTATAAGACGGAAGAACTGGAACGATCTGGTTATATTCACTGCTAAGTGAACCACAAATACAATTTCATTGATTCTGAAACTGGCACGCACACAGAATATATAACGCATCTGGGGAAGTGCAAAATGGCGAAAAATAAAGAAACATCGAGTCCCTATCCGCAGAGTTTATAATGATATGTTTGATGCCATCCTAAGGGCAATTGCTAAACATTTTCTGCCCGTAACAAAACTTGGCTGATATTCGCCAATGGCATGCGGTTAATACGTAAGTACCGTGTTGGATTATAATAATATTTCTTTGGTTTAGTGAGTGAACGATAGTATTACCCCATCGGAACTGGGAAAAGCTAGACAGACGCCTGGAGATCGTAGTAAATGGAAAAGGAACGTTGCAAAATACAAAAGGTACATTATCACATTACGTTAGTGAACTTACATTGTTTCAGTTTTATCGTTGTGTCGTATTTGATTTATTGTTCCATATTGTTGACGTTCAACATTATTGCCGACAATATTGTTATTTAATAAATATTATTGACATTTTATTGCAAACTATCAGGCTGTTTTGCTGTTGCAGATATGATCCCCAAGTTCACCAGTATACCCTCGTTGCGACCACTTCAACAAGTCTTACAAGTGCAGGAAGTTAACAATGAGGGACCATTTGGGAATTCCACCAGAACTTTTATTCGACGCGCGAAGAAAATCTCTAGGATGGGTTTATCATCAAACACGTGAAGGCAACAGCTGCAAAAAGACCACGACCTACAAAAAAGTTAGTACGAACTTCAACATTCGAGTTTCCGGTACCGACAAATTTTGTCTACGTGTGTCAGCAAACCTTTGTCAATGTCCTCCAAATATCACGCAAGAGAGTTCAGTCTTAGGTTAGAAAATTTCTGACTACTGGTAGACATGCCTATTGACAGAAGAGGTGGAGCGAGGCCAAATCCCGTCTACGAAAAGAGAAAACCTGCTATCAAAGCATTCATAGGAAAATTGAAATGCTGTGAAAGCCACTACTCTCGAGGGAGTCCATTCAACGGCGTTATTTACTAGGAAATTTAAGTATTAACAAACTACATCGCATGTACAACGAACAGACTAACGAATCACTGAAATCGAGGGAAACATTTTTTCAAAAAAAATTTACCACTCAGTACCAAATTTGGATTTGAAATTCACCACGGATGCCTGATGTATAGAAATTAAAGCTAAGATCAAGAAAGAGATGAATCCTCCTGGTAAAAATAAGTTGATAACTGAACTTGCATTTCATAGAATGTGATACAAAGCATTTTTCAGAAAACTCCAAGAAAAAAAGGGAAGATCTAACACAGGTTTGACTGTCAAAAGAACCTGGTTCTGCCAAAGGTTCAAGATCAGGCTGCCTATTATAGTAGGCAAATTTACATACATAATTTATCTATTGTAAAGGGAGCTCGAAAGACTGCTCGGCTCCGGAGAATGTATATTGTTATTCTTGGATGGTGCATGAACACAAGAAGGGTGCGAATGAAATTATGTCAGCGGTGTTTCAACTATTGTCACTTCTTGATTTGACATTCTACGCAACGATTAGGTTGTGCGCTGATGACTGCGGTGGTCAGACCCGTAATTCAATTATGGTTGGGATGCTGAGTTACTTCTTGACACGAATCGCCGCCTTCTAACCTTTAAGAAATACAAATAATTTTCCCAATCACTGGACACTCGTTTTTGCCAGCTGACCGGGTGTTTGCTTCCATAGAGAAAAAACTGCCTAAGCTACCTGTAATAATACAACCAACAGAATATGAAACCGATTTTTCAGAGCACTCCACTATTTTTAAAATGGGCTTTGACTGGTAGGTTTACGACTGGAAAACTTAAGTAGAAACTTACAAAAAAACTACATCTTGGCACTTTAAATTTAATGAGGCAAAACGCCGTTTCATTCTCACCAAATCTAAACAAAATACCTTGGTTAGAGGCGAAACATGTTAAAACAGTAGTTACCAATGGTAAATTGATTGCTAAAAAAAGGTCGATCACATTACCAGATGAAGTACCATTGGGAGACACGTTGAAAGCAGCCAAGATTGATGTTAAGAACCTTTTGGAAGCACTTCGACGAAACCTGGGACACAATAGCAGAATGCTCTTCCTATAAAAAATGTGGTCTTGGGAAACATGGCCGAGATGTCAGCCGACGACATGGAAGACCTCTTAGTAGATGAGTTTTGAGAAGGGCATGCAGATGAGCGACTTGCTGAACGAGTAATATTTTCAGAACCTGTTTTCTAAAATGTACGTTGTTGATTTTTGAGTTTTAGTTCAATTTTTGAAGGCAAGTAATTTCAGAAAATAAAGGTTAGCTAGTTCATTGTGTCTGAGTATGTTATAGTGTCAAAGCAGCCTATATCCTCATGTTGGCGCAAGTTCCTTTATCCATTTGGTTACAATAGGTGCCATATCCAAATTTTGAAGCTACGTTATATCTTATACATTTTGCGTTTACTTTCTTTGTTCATTTTGATATTATGAGTTAGTAAGAATAATTCAAGAGTTTTGTAGCTATTACCACTTATAATTTATTTTCAACAGTTTCTCGCAAATACTGGAAAATTACTGGAGTGGATATAGTCCCTTTTGCGGTGACACGCCTCATTAACTAAACAAATTGTTCAACGAATTTAGCGGATAGTATTTCAGAATACTAGTATACAATTTCGAAAAAAAAAATTTCAATCATCAAATTAGGTTTTTTTATGTAACATGGATTTCGTCTCAGCAAAATTATAAGAAAACCCGCTGTGTATTGCTGATTAGGTTTGAAATTATCAGTAATGGTTTTTACTGATATTTTCTATAGGACTGGCTTCTATAAAGGTAGACTTTCGTTAGATGATAAAATTTAAAATAAACTTGTCAAAATTAAAATATCGATATTTCTATTTCGATAATTTAATCAAATTTCAAAACTGCTACTTCAACACCAGTTCCCAAATCTTACATGAGATTCGAACTTAAGCATATATGTATACGTCCTTTAAATATGCGTAAAGATTTTAATATTTTTACTCAAGGTGTAAATAAAAATAAATTTCAAGCAGATATTATTTTATTAATGAGGTACTCGTCATTAAATTTACAACTAAAATTATTTATATTTTAAACTACTTATTACAAAGAAATCTTACAAACACAAAAATATTGATTTAAAAATGCAATTTAAGTTATTTCTTCCGTTAAAACACGCGTTAAGAAATCGTAAGCATTTGCATTTACACGTTCCCAGGTGTCATTCGAAAAGTTTCCAGTCATCATTGATTCACAGATTAGAAAGCGTATAGCCATGACGGCCAAATGTGGAGCTTTTCTAAGTCCTTTAGAATAAGCTATTGCGCAAATACAGGACATGAACGTAGAGTAAAAAAGTAGAGAGCTTCCAGCAAGCGAGGAATTATTCATACTTTCGTTCATCACGTACCTTAATCGCCGCTCAACTCGATCATAAGTAATTTCTTCTGGTTTTTCTGCAGATATAAGAGCCATCAATGGCTGCCGCATAATAAGTATGTCCAAACATACGACACATTCTTGCACGTTATGCGTTAAGGGAGAGTCAGGAGGCACACTCATGCAAGAAGCGTAAGCAGCTGATATGAAAGGCAGATGTTTTAATTTCATGACTTCCGATACTAATTCTGCTGCAAACACAAGCTCTTTCGAGTAATAATTGCTATACCTAGGTATAGATTGCTTCTTCATCAGAGAAATCACATTTTCTTCTGTAAAAAGGAAAGCCATCTCTTCTAATCACATGCCAGCTCAAAGCGGATGTCTGAACTGATAAACGGTAATTGGATTGGCTAAAACCATCTTCAGTCACTAACCAAAAAATCGGTCTTTAACAGTTTGGCGAGTTTCACTTCTGTCACGAATCGCTCAGCAGCGAAAGCACTTAATATTTTTGCCAATCAAAGAATGTTGAACATGAAAACTTTTATTTGAATGCGTTATACAAGTATTCATGATATCGGAATTCTTAAAACGTTGACGTGGTGTGGTTGGGTATATGGTATTTTAATTAACGTCATACTGGAGCAACACAGCGGGCTATTGGAATACCTGAGCTGGCACCCCACTCCCAACAACGCCAAGATGAGGACATTTGAGGCCGCGATATATTAGCATGCACCAGTCCCATTTGTACACTTGTCTTTTGGTTGGAATAGAACTCGCAACCTTCCTAGTCTTACTCTTCCAACCGGCCGTCATCTGACCGTTGTTCAAAATTACGTATTGTCCTCGGATCTTTCAAATAGCCTGTTGTTTTGCTCCAGTGTGACTAAAATACCTAGTAATTAAAATACCTACCTATCTCTTCCAACCGAACCACTGCGTCTCATGTTCCGTCTGGCCCATCATGTTCAAATATGACCCGTGCCCCATAAAACCCCAAATCAACCATCAAACCCGGTTGGGGGTATTTCGTCTAGTGGCCTTGCTTTAATCGTGATCGCTAATTTTAAAATCTAGTTATATTAACTAGACTTTATTAAACGCGTAGGGTAGGAGTTTTGAATTTACTTCACACTGCAGCAATTAAAAATCCCAAGCGTTGACCTCGTCATCCAACCGAGGCTCAAAATAACGGTAGGTAGACAATTAACGTCAAACTGGAGCAACACAAGCAATTGGCAACATTCCGGGATCAATTCTGAAACTAAAGATCTAAGCATAACGCCTCGCAATTGTGAAGGTCCGCGTAAGCCCAGTTGGAAGAGCAACGGATTGGCAACCCGATGGTTACGAGTTCGTCCAGCCAAAAACAGTGGTGTACTGGGGGCTGGTACACGTTAAATCTGTCGCGGCCTCAAATGTCCTCCCGTTGTGGCGGTGTGAAAGCTTGAAGAGTAGGGTGCCACACATCTAAGGTGTTGACCTCATCATCTGACCGTGGTTCAAAATTACGAGGCATTGTCCTTGGATCTTTCCCGACGGGACTGATCCCGGATCGTCGAAAATAGCCCGAAGTGTTGCTCCAGTGCGACGTTAATTAACTACCTACCTACCGTTACTTTGAGCCACGGTTGGATGATGCAAGTTCGGATCAAAACAAATACTGTTGTATAGAAAGAGAGCTGGTGCATGTTAAATTTGTAGTGGCCTTAAATGTCCCCCAGTAGGGATGGTATGGAAGTTTAAAGAGTGGGGTTATTTTTTCACCAATCCTGGTAAAACAAACGGAGTTGCTTAAAGGTAATCGCTTTACACTCAATGTTATTCTTATGGCGATTTCGAATTGTTTTAGCCCCCTTTGTAAAACCGAACGGGGTTAATATGTAGCCTACGTTACCCGAAGGGTTCTAAAGAATATGTGTACCAAATTTGGGTGTGGATTGGTCAAACGGTGTAGATTTGTATAGAGAGAACAGACACAAACGCCAACTCTCCTTTATATACTACTAGCTGAATTACCGGCGTTACTCGGGTTGAAATGGTTAAATGTTGCTTGAAAAGTGAATTAGAATAATCACTTTTCTTTCACAGAAAAATTCAATCATTTAAGTTGTACGGAAAATACGTTTTAACTTTTTCATAGCTTCTACAATATACTTCGGACGCAAATATATACATTTAATTCCTGAATATATTGCAATATGTAAAATATTAAGATATAAATACAAACAGAAACGAAATTCCGACGAAAAAATGCAGAATTCTAAAAACGAAAGATGCGCAGTATCGAATTTCGACTGCCTGAGTGTATTCTGAAATAGAGCAATTCGAAAAAAGACATTTGAAAAACATTGATAAAGTTGATAATGATTTATGAAATTTAGTAATGCTCAAATGACTGCAACATTTCGCTGTGTTAACTCAAATAGACACACGGGATTCTAAATCAAATTTATAAAATAAAACATTAATTCTGGTTTGCCAAATCTAAAATAACAAAATTACGCTTTTATGATTAATGAGGTGAAATTTTTCGTGTTCCATTACAAAATGTAAATTACGAAAAATGAAATATTTTAAATATCCTCTTTTTATCAATCAAATATTCATAATATTCATGTAAAAATATAAAACTCATCATAGAAATAAAATAATAATGAACTTTAATTCATTAATGCACATTACACCTGACGAATAAAGTAGGAAATACTTATACAATCAATTAAAAGTTAGATTTAGTAATGTTCAAACATGACCGAAACATAGCTTTGCCTGGGTATTTATCCCAATCTTCTATTGGACAGGAAAAGGAATGAAATCAATGTATAGTGTAAAATCAAAGTAATTACATTAACAGGCTTTTTTAAAAGTATAAAGACAGTACACACATCATGAAGTAAAATATTTTACAAAATCACTGTAATATAAATGTAACACAAAACTTGATTATACACAATATTTTTAGTTTCACCTCCAGGTGCAAGAATAACAAAATGCACATTACACCTGTCAAATAAAGTAGGAAATACTTATACAATCAACTAAAAGTTAGATTTAGTAATCCTCAAACATGACCGCAACATAGCTTTGCCCGGGCATTTATCCCAATCTTCTATTGGACAGGAAAAGGAATGAAATCAATGTATAGTGCAAAATCAAAGTAATTACATTAACAGGTTTTTTTTAAGCATAAGTACAGTACACGCATTATAAAGTAAAATATTTTACAAATTCACTGCAATATAAATTTAACACAAAACTTAATTATACACAACATTTTTAGTTTCACCTCCGGGAGCAAGAATAAATAAATTCTTGGGTGAACCCACCCTAAAGCAACCAACATAAAGTTGTTCGTGGGAGAAACACGGCGATCTCAAATCCACTCCGCAGTACTTGATAGACTGCCCCTGCGACTTGTTGATCGTGATCGAGAACGCAAGTCTCACTGGAAACTGCAATCTCTTAAAGTCGAAAGGGAGATCCGTCGGAATGAGTGGTATCCGTGGGATAAAAACTGTTGCACCCTCTCCCTTTCCTGTCAAGATAGTCACTTCCATTACATTGCCCAGCAGCTTCTTGACACACAGCCTCGTGCCGTTGCAAAGTTTTGGCGGGTCGAGGTTCCGCAGTAAAATAACTGGAGATCCCACTTTAAGTAAAAGACGATGTGGTGGCAATCCAGCCGGATCAAGCGAAACTCTGGCGGGAAATTGACGACCTCATCGTCATCTACTACGGTATCGATGGACTTGTATTCAGTGACCACGCCTGGTAACATGACAAGTATTTGATTGTTTATGTCGTGGACGTCTTCACTTTTAGCAGAAAGAATAGCCCTCTCTCGCAACCAGTTCAAATCGTGATAGGTTTGGGAAACAGACGGATAGACTGCATCTATCAGCTCTGGGACGGACGACACCAGATTACAAAAATCGGATGGGAATTTAATCTTGCCAGAATACTCGACTGCCAATCTGCCTTCTCCGATCTCCAGTAGTTTGTCTGAGAAAATTTGAGCACTCTCATCCCCCAGATGTACTCTCATGTTTTGCTTCAAAGTTATCTTTCGCACATGTCTCCACAAAAACGAATGTTTCAAACATGCGTGGATCTCATCGGCCGGAGTCGACTTCGGGATGACGGGCAGAGTTTGACGAAAGTCTCCACAGAGGAGTACCAGAGCTCCTCCCATCAGGTTGTCGTTTCCTCTCAGATCTCTCAGGGTGACGTCGAGGGCCTCGAGAGATTTCTTGTGAGCCATGGTGCATTCGTCCCACACGATTAATTTGCAAGTCTCGAGGACCTGCGCCGGACCACTTGCCTTGCTTATGTTGCAGGTAGGATTTTCCTGCCTGGCGATGTCAAGTGGCAACTTAAGTGCAGAATCGGCCTTCTTCCCTCCTTCCATTAACGTCGCCGCAATTCCCGAAGAGGCGATGGCAAGAGCAACTTCTCCCCGAGTCCTGATTTCGGCCAGTATTATACTAATCTAGAATGTTTTCCCTGTGCCCCCAGAAGCATCGAGAAAAATGATACCTCCTTGTTGTTTTGCTGCCTGATCCATGATAATTTGGTATGCGTTTTTCTGATTTCGATTCAGAAGTGGCTTCTTGTCCGCGACGTGTACACTCAGCTCTTCGACGTCGTAGTTCGTTTCTCGCACGTAATCCGCGCGAAGTATGTTTCGTCGATCTCGTACTGGTGCAGGCAGGCCCAATTGCAGTAATGTTTTATTTGTCATGGCCACACATTTGTCCTCAAGAATAACCAAAGCCTCGTTGAAAATGTCCGGACCAAACGCGATTTCTAATGTCGGGGTTTCCCTCCGGACTTTGGCGAGTATATCCTCACTCAGGGCCTCCTTATACTTTCCCCATAAAGTGTTTGGATTCGATGGACTGCATGTAGTCAATATTATAGCAAACAGGTTTCTGATTTGCTTTGGTAGGGAGATCAATTCGGCTTCTCGTAACGTGTCATCCCAGTGCTGGTCTCCTTCCAGCAAACCTAACTTCTGACAGGTCTCTCTAAATGTCTGGCATACTTCGTCGTTTACCGTTCTCTGATCTCGTACCGAGTGAAGAAGCATCCTAAGGAAATAGCATTCGGCGTTGTTGGGGTGAACAGTGTACACTCGACCCAAGGCGTCACTCGCGACTGCATCATGTCCAGGGACGGAATGGCCAACTTTTCTTCTACAGAAAACTTTCCTCAATGCATTCCACGTGTAATATTGAGGTATCTCAGGATACAACAAAGTCCTCGCAAAAGGATCCTGCTGACACAGTTGAAAGAATGCCGTCAAAGTCGTGTTTGGTGGCTGAACAATCACTCTAGGGGCGCTCTCTGTTGTGAAATAAACTCTCTGACCATTTTCTAAATGGACGCTGAGGTGAACAACAGTAGGGTGTCTTTCGTGAATCGAAAAACCCAGTATTCGCCAAACTGCCTCGTTACTGCTGAGGTATCTTCCCAACTGATACCGCGTCACTTCATCGTTCGATCTCTCGTCGCTGATGCCGAAAACAGCCATATCACTACATTTGTTGACATACTTGCACCCATATTTAATCGATTTCACACTGTTGCAGTACTCCACGTTGATGTGTGCCCGAAACATTTTCGACAGCAGCGGCGAAAAGGGCACAGCCCACCTATTGTCGATTTCTATTTCCGTGTTGCTGCGTATCGTTAGTTTCGCCGTGAACCCTCCATCTTCCGGAGCCCGCCGTCTGTACAGGGGATAGCCGTCATTTCCGGTTTGTGTCTCTTTAATCAATTTTCTAGGGTATTTCTTGGTACGCTTTCCGTCCTTCATACACGGAGAGATGGGATTGAGATTTCCACACGGTCCGTGGATCATGTTTTTCGTTACCACTGCAAAAAGTTTTGGATCTTGTTCCGGGTCAGGCAACTCGGCAGATATAACGTCATCGATTTGAGTGGGCTGAATTTTGTCCGCTAACCAGATCGAATTGTGCGAGTGTGGTAGCCCTCGCTTCTGCCATTCAATCGTGTACATCCAGCATCTCGGCACTCCAAATGCATGGCCCTTTGTTATAACGTCAATCAGTTTCAACTGCTTCTGTTTAAATACTCTCGCAATCAAGTCGTGGCGCTCACTGGGTAATTGACCATTGGTAAGAACCTTCTTGATTTTCGTCCAAGTGGGATTGCAGGTGAAGGTGATAAATAAGTCTGGTCTCCCGTATGTCCTCATGTACGTCAGAGCATCTTGCGTGTATTCGTGCATGTGTCTGGTACTGCCTGTAAATGTAGCTGGTAGTGTGACTAAGGCACCGAGGTTTTCAACGTTCCCATCATTTGTTAAAGCATCTCTCAGGTGAATATATTCGTCAACTCTCAGTTTACGTTGATTTAGGCGAATGTAAAGGAAACGCTCACTCGACTTTTGCGTACATATCGACGATGAAACAATTGCCTGCAGTTCAATACGTGGTTCTGCTCAGTATCTCGAACCATTAATCTGTACGCATAGAAATCCATCGCTGAAACTTTCTTGCTGGTTGTTTCACCTGTTCTTGGGTTGATCTGCCTCAGATTAAAATTATATCCATCTTCTCCATGGGGGAATAGACTGCAGAGCATCATAAGATCGATGTGTTTCCGAAATGCGCTGCAATCATTCACCTCGTCGTTGAATAATCATATCCCGTTGATGAAACTCATCGCCTGATATAACCACCGCGACTTCATCTGCTTGAGGAGAATTAAAGCGCCGCTCATATTCGTCTGCTGGTCTTCGGTCTGCTCTTATGACTACTTTATATTCATCTGTTCGCATACGTTCCAATGCTGTTTCAAACGTTTTAATAAGATTATTGTGCTCATGAAACATCCTATGTAAGTTTAACACAATCTGACGTCTTGTTCCCGAGATGTAGGCACACCTCTGATCAGTTTCTATTTGTTCGTTTTGAATAAAATATAGTTGTAGAAATTTTGGTGGTTGATATGGCAGCGGAAGCAACGATCCCGCTCTATAGTAAATCTGCCCTTTCACCTTGAATGTCGACGGAAATCCGGGCTGTCCAACAACTGATGTGGCGCCGAATGATGTCATTTGGAAACATGAGTTGTATTTTCTGATGTTACTAAGAAAATGCTTCGACTCTGACGTATCTCCTGATGTGTAAGTCAAAAGTTCTTGTGCTGGTGGTTCCATTTGGCAGAGTTTAACTTTTCCATTTTTGCAGGAAATACCAGTAGACTCTGATTTAAACTTTTTGGCTTGACAGTAACTACAAAACATTTCCATTTTCCCGATGGTAACACTTGCATGCATCTAGTAATCTTTATGTGAATCGTAGTGGAATCCTTCCAATGCTAAGCTAAAATGGTTCGCAGTCCGTGATCGTTTGGCTCTATCTCTCTTATCCTGTAGTTGGGCCTCACGCTGCTGTGCCGTCTCTGTTGCTCTAGATGTAATAGCTCTCTCTCTCTCTCTCTCTCGCAATCGCAAGTCTTCTATTCCTCTCCTCGGAAGTTTCTTGACTACGCTCATCTTTCATCATCTTAGCCGTTGACTGCACTTGGCCGATCGCCTTCCGCTTCCTTGGAGGCATTGCTACAGCAAAGAAATCTGTAAAAGAATAAAAAGAAAAGCTATTTCATAAAATAAGCAAAAGGACACTCTCACTGAGCAATGGAATCTATTATAGAATACAATAAAAAGCTATTTCATAAAATAAGCAAAAGGCACACTCTCACTGAGAAATTAAATCTATTATAGAATACAATAAAAAGCTAATATAAACTGAATGGTAAAACAAATTTAAAATTGTGAAGTAATTACATCAGTTTAGAAATATCAAACTTTTAACACAAATAAAAAATATTAATGCCTTACTTAAAAGTTGTCAATCAAAATACTCAAACACAGAATTCTAAATCATACTAAAAATTAAACTTTTATTCTGGTGAAAAAACAGCATTAATTCTGATCCCCCATTATTATACTTATTTAAAAAATTAAGCAAAAGGCACACTCTCATTGAGCAATGAAATCTATTTTAGAATACAATAAAAAGCTAAAATTAACGAAAAAACAAATTTAAAATTATGTAGTACTCACATCAGTTTAGAAATATAAATCCAAAATGTACACTATCACTATCGAATAAAGTAGTACAATCAACTAAAAGATCGAAATAAAACTGCCAGATTCACTGAAAGGTGATAAATTGGAAAACTTACCGAGTTAGCTTCCTTTAAATACGACCAGCTAAGAATCGAGTGGGTGCTGGAATGTTCTCCATCATGAGTCCAAGGAAGTTTCCGTTTCCCAACTTTCTAGAAAGTTCTACAAAGTTATAAAACTTTGTAGAACTTTCAAGAAAAAAGTAAACATTAATTCTGGTGCTGCCAGATATCGAGTAGCAAAATTACGCTTTTATGATCAATGAGTTTTTCGTTTGTGCTTTTCGGAATAACGGTGCTTGGGTTAGAAATAAATGTAATCGGTGTAGATAAATTAAACTGAATAGATAAAAGTTTTTCAAAAAGCAGAAGGTCGATTTTACGGAATTTTTAAGAAAGAAAATCACTGCTTTCAACGGAGGATTCACGTGTATCTATTCCGGACATTTTAAAATAAGTTATACGCCTTACCTAAAAAGCTTATGGAAACAGAATTCTACAAATCATTACGTATTCAATAAATTATTTAAGGAAAGTTGGTCGAAATATACGCCAACTTTCCTTGAAAATCATCCTTGAACTCCTGAAAACCTTTCCTTGAATTTCCTTGCCAAAAATAAATATTTTAAAATATTCTTTCTTCTTCAATAAAATATCTATAATTTATTTACATCATGGGAAGAACTAAAAGTTCAGTTCAAACATAAATATTGTAATTTAATTTGTTTCTGAAAAAATTGCTTTTCGATCAACACTGGTAAAGCAACCATAGCTGCGTAAAGCAATCAATCTATGCTCAATGTTATTTCTATGGCGATTTCGAATAGTTTTTAGGCCCCTATGGCCAATAGAACGGGGTTAAGAGTTAGCCTATGCTGACCGCAGTGTTCTAAAGTATAAGTGTACCAAATTTGGTGTGGATTGGTCAAACGGGGTAGATTTGTTCAGAAAATATACATATATACATACACACACATCCCACTTTATATATAGCAGAATTATCCAGCGATGCTCGGGTTGAATTGGTTAAATGGTGATTCTAATAGAAAAATGCAAGCATCATTTAAGTGTACAGAAAATATGTTTTAACATTTTCATGGCTTCTACAATTTACTTCAGACGTAAATATGTATACATAATAAATCCATCCATATAATCCATTTCATATTCATCACACTCTTATAAGACAAACTAGAAAAAAATTTTCTGAGATGACTACTTCAGAAGTGAATTTTGAGTTTGAGTAATTACGAATGCCAATTAAGCTCATTTTTAGTAAAAACTAGGAACTTTCAGGGTAGTGTTGCATTCAGTTTTCCAATCAATATTTATTATTTGCGGTACCCTTGCACCATGGATTCGATGTTTTCGAATTACATTACCATTGTGAGAGGATGGTAAATTAAACTGTTACGGGCATTCGTGGTTAATTTATTTTGAAGCACACACTTTTTTTTCAAAATTATATTCAGCCGCACGTGGAATAACGGAGCTTGTTTTTAAAACAGGTGTCATCAACGTAGACAAAGCAAACTCAATCGATTACACTTTTTACAAAATCACTGCATTCAATGAATGTTTCACAGGTACCTAAGTTGTATAAGAACAGTTTCAACTTCAACGACCTTCTGCCACTTAAGACAAAAAATTTCTGTTTCTCAACAGTCCTAGTTTACTTACTTCTTTACTATGATATTCTTTCATGATCAGCAAAATTTTATTTATAGTTCGATTTCCTCCAACAGAAAAATTTAGTTTTAAATCGAATCCTTAAGGTACTTTTTTAATTGAGACTCAGTTTCTATATGGAAACCACGTACCTATTTTGAATGACAGATGTAGTTACTTGACTATGGAGTACAGTTTTCCTTAATACCCGTGAAACATGAAAAACAAATGTAAATTAAATTGATTTTAATCGTCTTGTAATGAAAATATATCAAAATTTAGAAATATCTTTGAACTACGAAGTATGGCTACCCGTTTTGATTTAACGTAACATATCTTATCGTAGAATAACTTTATTTTAACTTTACCGGTCAATTTAAAATAAGAAGTTCTACACCTTACTTAGAAAGGTTTCCATTTATGAAACAGAATTCTACAAACTATGCGTATTTAACCAGACTTAAGGAAAGTTGTCTAAATATACATATACAACCAAGAAATTACCCATGTCTAGTGGTATTTGGCAGAAAATAAAAATAATTCATTTCAATATATCTGTAATATGAAAAGTAATGGAACACATTAATACAAATAGAAACGAAATTCAGGTCATTGAAAAATGTCGAATTTTGAAAAACAAGCGTGTCGAAATTCGACGTCATGAGAATATTCTGAAATAGATAAATTCGAAGACGCATGAAAAAATATTGATACACAATAATGAATTATTTCCATAAAGAACACAAATTTACAAAACTTAAAAATGCTCAAATACGACCGCAACATTTCTGTCTTAGCTCAAATGCACAAACACAGAATTCTAAATCTAATTTATAAAATAAAATATTAATTCTGGCGTTGCCAGATACGGAATTGCAAAATTACGCTTTTATCATCAATGAGTTTTTTTGTTGTGGCTTTTCGTGTTTCATTACAAAATGCAAGTTGTGTAAAATTAAGTATTTTAAATAACCATTTTTCATCATTCAAATATTCCTAAATTATTTATATTGTGGAAAGATAAAAATACAGGTCAAACATAATTAGAATTTTAAATTGTTCAAATATAACGTTTCTGGAAAAAATATTTTTCGAGCAATACTGGTAAAATAATTTTATTAGAAAATTTGATTTCGATCAATACTGGTAAAACAAACTGAGTTGCGTACCGCAATCGTTTTATGCTCAATGTTTTTCCTGTGGCTATTTCGAATTAGAGATGGTACAAAGAGTGATTTCACAGTAACAGTTCTAACTGTGACTGCTACTGAAGATTATCTGTGATTCTAAACTGTGATTGTGATTCTAAACGGGAACTGAATCTGATTGGGGTTGATTGTAAAGTATCTCTTAGCCACTCGTAGCAACGGAATGCTCGTATTGATTTTTAAAATCCTTTAGTAGATACCTCAGTAAGCGTAATGCACAGCTCAGTTAGTAGTGTCGCGGCTTACAACGTCAGGGAACCCAGTTCGAACCTAGGTCTTTCTTTTCGTCCAGAACAAATGAAATATCGTTTAATTTTTTAAAATAGAATCAAACGCAATACCACTCAATAAACCTACAATTTAAATTAAATAAAACATTTTCCGCCGATGAGCCGTATTTTATATTAAGCCCGTTATTTCTTTCTCTAAAGATACTGTTTCCCCTCAATAAACTATTTCAGACATTTTTTTCTCTTCCTGACAATGATGGATCGTCATTTTGAGCTATTATGCGCAGGTAACTTAGAAGCTCCTTGCTCATAACTGGTTTGTGCAGATTAAAATATATCGATATTTTTATTTTATATAAATTAAATTAAGTTTCATATAATTAATCAAACATTAAAATCAAGATATATGCATTAGAATACTTGATGAATTTGCTTCTAATTGAATGTAAATTATTGAATTTTAATTATTAAATAATTCTCATACCTATATTTTTCTTTTAAAAACATTTAAATTAATCACTCTTATCTAAAATAGTGGTTAGTTGAAAAAAATGTTTTTACACCGTATGTGTAACAAGACAATTTCCTTACATTTGATAATCTGAAGGTACTGAAATATTCACACACACAAGGAGTAACTGTTTCAAAACATTAAGTAATTTTTCTAAATCTCTGGTAGCATCCGAATCCATTTGTTTATAAAACACAAATCTAAAATTAACTATTTTCTTTTGCCAAAGCAAATATTGTTTTCTATAAATTTTATAAATTCATATGCATAAAATATGTATAAGGGATTGTCTTCATATTAAATTGTATACAAATACCCAATTTTTGTGAAAAATTTAGAATTTATATCAAAATTTAACCTCGAATGCCACATTTCAAGTCATTTAATTTATATTTAAAATTTTAAAATTATTATGATTGCATTTCAATCATATTACTTTCACACACTTTTAAAACTCTTTCTTCCCTTTGTTAATACCCATAATTCATCTTTGAATTCTAAAGTATGGTTGCATGTAGGTAAAACTGAAGAGAGTGAAATTGTCTTACAGAATAAAAGAAATTTCTCAGTGTAAAAAATCAGCATGCAGCCATGTTCTTATTCTATTCACTAGCGAAATCAAATAATCATCTTCTGCCCCCCTGATTTGGACTCATTCAATGTATAAAGTCTTTCAGAAGAAACTACTTTTACACACATTATTCATTTTTTTAGAATTAAAAACAATTTACAAGAGATTGAAAAGAAAATTTTTATGTTTTAACAAAACCACAAAAATAGAAAAAAATTCTAGCTCATGTGTTCTTTATAAAAATACAACTTAATAAATAATCAGAGAAAGCTGAAGAACAATAATTAATTTGCCATTTAAAATAGCGAATTTTAAAAACGCTTTCTTCTAAACTTTCCTTTAATCTGTGGAGCTTATTTATGTAGCCAAATGCGCGGTAACCTGGTTTGTCATAAATCCTAATCCTCTAAAGAAACCCGAATCCGTCACAAAGCGCTACCCCACGGCCCACACTCCATCGAGGGAATCACCGATGAACCAGCTGTCACGCCTACCAAATTACCGATACTCAGTCACAGTTTTCACTGATTCCGAATCACAGATCTCGGTCGCAGTCGCAGTATCGATGTCAGCCATGATATCAGCTTAGTTATCAGCCAAGCGATATCAGCTCAATCACTGCTACCGAATCACCAATACTCTCAATCACTGTTCCTAAATCACTGCTACCAAATCACTGTTATTTTGATATTCCAGTAACAGGTAAGAACTGTGATTCAAAAATAGCTGTGATTGAGTAGCAGTTCTGTGATCCGCTTAACATCCCTATTTCGAATTGATTTAGCCTCCTCTGCACACCTAGGTAAAAGAGAACGGGAGGTTAATATGTAGCTTGCGTTAGTCGCAGGGTTCCAAATTATAAGTGTATCAAATTTGGTGTGGATTGGTCAAACGGTATGGATTTGTATAGAGAACATGCAGATAGACGCCAACTCTGCTTTATATGTAGATGTAGACTAACAGATCGGGTGGAATTAAGTATTCTACTCAATTCATCTTCATTACGTAATGACTTTGTTTATCAGTCACACGTTCCATCAAAACTGTATAGTGCATCGATTTCATGTTTCTTCAGATTGGAAACCGAAGTTCGGTATGAAAATTTCTGTCTGCAAATATTGCATGATGCTGTATGCGGTTTCACTTTATCAGCAGTGAAAAAATTCCAAACTGGACTCCGTTTGGTTCTGCTTGTATTTTCAAGTGAAAACATTTTTGCAACAAAAATTAATATGAATCTGTTAGCATAAACAAGCAGTCAATTATGAATTGGGTGACAAAGATTCGCAGAAGAAAAAAAAAGCTGTCTGCAAAATCGAAGGCTCAACCGCGTAGAGTACTGTCACTGGCTCAAGATATTTTTCGTTTTGTTCCCAAGCTTGGTTTTTTTTTTCTCACGATATTAACAGAACACACACAAGTTAAGATCATTTGTAGGAGAGTGATCAATCACTCTGTAGGGGTGACAAGTTAAAACAAGTTCTCTAACAGGAGAAATCAGTGTTTTCTACACGATTCACACCTCTTAGGGTTTGTAATTAAAGATCTGCATTTCACAATTGCTCAAAAATCAATACTTGAAAAGTGTATTGATTCACAAATGAGACAGAACATATCAGTTACTTAAACTGCAATTTCAAAATCTAAAGCATTCCGGTTTCTGTTCATTATAAATTGAAGGGGTTTTGGAAGAACCAAAAGTATGAAAATTATGCTAAATCTAGAGAGCAAATTTACTCTTTTTATTTATGCCTTACTCGTAATTTCTTTAATAAGTTGAATAAACACCTCCGCAATGAGGCTAATGTAAAAGTTGTCATAATATTTTATTCGCTAATTTCCATTTTATATATTTTCAGATATTTCCTTACTTTATGCTGTTTCATGTTCCTCTGTTTCATTAATTTGTGCATGGCCATGGCCGACGAACATATTTACTATTATAAATGGCTAACGAGACCTTTTGATAAAAAATACATTTCGACGGAATAGCAAAAACTTTTGAGGAAGGCAAAATACCATTTTTATCTTTTTACTATTTCATTTATTTTTTCAACTGCTGGGGACAGGAAGACGGGCACAAATATCATGGGTTCCACTGTTACGAATGATGACGTCATAGCGTGTGCAAGCCCTAATAAAATGGAGAATTTGGATAGTATTTGTTTTCGTTGACCTATATTGTTTATCCAGCATCAAATCGAAAAACTATAAAAGGACGTGTTACTAGAATAGGTGCGCCAAAACCGTATTTTGTTTTCAATATTCATAAGAATGTGATTGACTCTGGTGTTTGAAGGTTGATGTATTAAGTTTAAATATTAAAAGTTGTATTGAAATTCTCAAAACCCGAAAATATTGTGGTTAAATAAACATTTTTCATGTTCCAGCAAGATAAAAATGTTTCTTTTCAAATTTTACTTTTACTGGGAATTAGTTCAGTCGCTTTTGCTAGAAATTAGATTATAGCAATGGCATCGTTAGTTCCTTTTTCCGCAAGAGTTTTCCCACAGATCCCACACTGAGGAAAATCATTAAGCGAGAAACAAGGCGGCCACGGCTATTTAAATAAAAGGAAGCCGAGTCCAGATGGTCCAGACCGTTGTCTCCGATAGGACAATTTTTCTGGGAATTCTTCGCTACCCGTCATCTCTATAGTGAAGGTTCTAATGAGATTCTTGATGTATTGATTCTTCCAGCTGAAAACTGCTCCCCTCAAAATTTTCAGGGGTTAAGGAGGGCAAAAATGGAAATGTCTTCTTTCTCAATGAGTCATATTGATGATCATTTTACTGTCAAATGTTCAGAAGATTCCTAGTCCCAACCTTGTCTGGGAATCGGTTTCACAGCAATCATCAATAATCAATTAAGGTATTTTGTGCTCTGAGAAAAAAAAGTATTTGCTCCTTTATGTTTCCCTCCTCGGTAAGGGCATAACCCAGGTCTCCCCCTCTTCTACAAAAATTTATATTAAATTTTAAAAAATTACGCAGTGTCATAGCTTAAATAACCGGCATTTTTGTTCATGAAATAAAATTTTGAAATCTTCCCCTTCTCTTGAAAATTTATAAAAGAGTACCCTTTTGCATTTCAATCCGTACTAATGAGCTCTCTGTACAACAGCGAGAAGTACATCCGTAAATATTTCTATCGATGTTATAAGTTGAGTCCTTTCCAATTCTGTGACTGGCAAAAAAGTGAGAAATGTATCGTTCTCTTCGTCATAGGAACTCCACATTTTCACTCATAATTCAGAAACGAATGGGTTAAATGACTTGAAATGTGGCATTCGAGGTTAAATTTTGATATAAATTCTATATTTTACACAAAAATTGGTGTTTGTATGCAGTTTAATATGAAGACAATCCCAAAAACAAATTTTACGCATATGAATTTATAAAGGTTATAGAAAACAATATTAGCTTTGGCAAAAGAAAATAGTTAACTTTTGATTTGAGTGTTATAAACACAAATGGATTCGGATGTTACCAGAGATTTAGAAAAATTACTTACTGTTTTGAAACAGGTACTCCTTGAATATTTCAGTACCTCCAGATTATCAAATGTAAGGAAATTGTCTTGTTACGCATACGGTGTAAAAACATTTTCTTCAACTAACCAATATTTTAGATCAGAATAATTAATTTAAATGACGTTTTAAGAGAAAATTATAGGTATGCGAATTATTTAATAATTAAAATTCAATAATTTACATTCAATTAGAAGCAAATTCATCAAGTATTCTAATGCATATCTCTTGATTTTAATGTTTGATTCATTATGAAATTTAATTTATATGAAATAAAAATATCGTTATATTTTAATCTGCAAAAACCAGTTATGAGCAAGGGGGTTATAAGTTACCCGAGCATTATAGCTCAAAATGACGATCCACCAGTCACGAAGAGAAAAAATGTTGTCTGAATTAGTTTATTGAGGGGAAAAAGTATCTTTAGAGAAAGAAATAACGGCCTTAACATAAAAAACTGCTCATCGGCGGAAAATGTTTTATTACGTTTAAATTGTAGGTTTATTGAGTGGTATTGTGTTTGATTAAATTTTTAAAAATTAAACCATATTTCAATTTGTTCTCGATGAAAAGAAAAACCTAGGTTCGAACTGGGTTCCCTGGCGTTGTAGGCCGCGACGCTAACTCAGCTATGCATTACGGTTACTAAGACAAGCGGATGCACACAGCAAGAATCCTAATGTTAAAACTTAGACGAAATTTCGAAGGTTAGCGCATGCGCATTAGTTGTGATTTTGTATGGGGAAAATTACTTGAAGGAATGATATTCGTGAAAATGGGGAAAATCTCGGCATGCATAAGTTTAATATTAGGATTCTTGCTGTCTAATCTGGGTTCCACAATTCCATTAGTTTCTTGGATTTTTCGGTATCACGTTCCATTACTAGGCGATTCTAAACATATTTTCTTAATCGTTTTACTTTGATCCGTTTTAAATAGTCTTCATCTGTGTTTTTCTACTTTGTTTCATTACGAAGTTTTATTACATTAGGATTCCTGCTCTGGCTAATCTCGCGCGGTATTTAGTTTATTTTTCATCACATTCATTCGAGTATTTCAGCATTCTTTGGTTCATAATTTTGCATTTTAAATGTCATTTCTTTTGTACTTTGCTCTTACCTTGATTTTTATAACATTACATTGCGTTTTGCATTTCCTGTTCCCATATATTTTCTTCTTCGCGAATCAACAAATCCGTAAATACTACTAAGTGATCCACTAAAGGATTTTAAAACATCAATACGAGCAATCCGTTGTTACGAGTGGCTAAGAGATACTTTACAATCAACCAATCAGATTCAGTCAGTTTAGAATCAGATATTCTTCAATAGTAGTCAGTTAGAATTGTTACTGTGAAATCACTCTTTGTAACATCTCTAAAATTGACTTCACAAATGTAGGTAGCAATTTGAGCGTCTCTCCGGAAATGAGTCACTAACAGGACCTCAGAAAAACGCCAAAGAAAACTTGCCAATTTTCGTACTAGTTCAAGATAGCTGGATAGTTTAAGCGATGGCGAACCAGAGTGGATCAACTGCGATGACAACCTAGTGAAAGCTGAAATACCAGCGCCCCCTATATATAAGGCCAAAGTACCGGTTTCGTGACGTAGCCCAACTTGGGCCATGTAGAATCCCATATAATTTTCCAATACACTCCCAACTGTAAATGAAGACTACACTTCTCCAAATTACTTTAAAAAAAGGGGGTTTTTTAGCCCAATCTATAAAAAAAGTACACTAAAATCTATAGCAGGGAATTTTTTTTTTTGTATTTTAGGATACAAGAGTTCCTTAGTTAATTTTTTATATGTTTAAACCCCTTACATTAAAACAAATATTAATAGCTCAGTAAATTTGACTTAGTGTCAACAGCTGATTAAAGAGCAAAGTATATTTAATTTTTGATAACACTTCAAACGTTAAATTTCGGCAAGTTTCAATCTGTGTTTTGGAAACTTAGATCAACATTATATATATTTGATAATAGTGTCGTTTTAGTGAATTTTAACTAAAACGAAAATTTTTCTATTTTAATCAGCATGGAATAGAAAAATCTGATACTTAAATACAAAGCAACTTTTAAAAAAATAAGTAACTTAATATGAAAACACTAACAGTTCCAAAATAAATTGTTTATTGGTTTTTACACAAGTAAAATATAAAGTACAGAAACTGCATTACAAATCAATTGCTGTAACATTTAAATAATGTTTCATAGAAGAATACAAATAATTTATATAAAAGGACTAAATGATTATATATATATATATATATATATACACACACATGCAGATCTTTATATACACATATACACCCTTCAGGAAAAGTATCAAAATAGTGTCATGAGGTTAAACATGGAATGAATTGAATTATCATAAAATGAAAATATGTTTATATTTAATTGTGTTTTAAAGACATTTTAAGACTGAAAAGGCATTAGAATGGTCTTTAAATTATCTTTCAATTAATTACATCATTGTGAAATAAGAATATGTTTATATATAACAATGTCCATGTAATACATATATAATAATTTATAAATACATATTTATAATTCAAAATGATTTGATTGGGAAATTGATGGATTATTTTTGCAACGTTTGAAGTTTGCGCTTTTTCCTCAAAAAAGTTTCATCTTTTTGTTTAATCATGTTATGGTTTTTATTTTTGCAGAAAATTTTTAATATATTTTTGTGCAGTATATGACAAAAAATTGCAATCAGATTGCTCGGTTTTAGGATTGGCATTATATTTTGCCAATGTTGATGAATGGGGAACAGTAATTATGCCAGAATGTCGTAAAAACCTATAACAATGTAGAGATATGGAATAGACTAAACAGCATAATATTGAAAACTCATGAGAATATTTCCGACGATTTTTATGTTATGTTAACAGATGTAGTTGCTAATAGAAAATTTATCACATTTTTCTGTTCATCATATGCTAAATGTTATAACTCTTGAAACAATTCATTTAAGGCCACTTACCTTATACTGAAAATTCTAATTCAGGTGGTAAAATAGTTAACCACTCTACAATATTACATATTTTATGCATATATTTCACTGTGAATGGCAAAGCCTTGATATTATCAACATGTATTTTTTATGAACACTGATAATAAATTTTCGTCAATTTTCATCGATGAAATCATTTTAGACACAGGATCTGGTCAATATTCACAATAAGCACTTGATTGTCTTTTTGAATAATATTCCAAAAAGGCGGTAGGCTTGTATTCTTGAATGTGTTCAAAAGTTCATCAAGATCATTAAAAAGAAACTGTTTATCATAATCTTGTGATGTTTTAACACTCTGCAATAGCAGTCTGCGTGTGGTCATTTTCTAACCTCAAATACTTCTCTCAAGGACTTTCACGAACACATTTTTAAGACAAATATTCTGGACAGTTGGGGAAGATTGTCGGCACAGAGCATTTTCTTGTAAACGAAGTTGCTTCCATGGCACTTCAATTTTTTTCCAGAGGAAGGATCATAACACGAACTAACCCGAGATGTATGAAAGCTTCTTGAAAATGTACTTCACAAACCTAGAAATATGATTTTTTAAATTTCAGGATTTAAAAATTGTTTTATTGCTTAAATATAAAAGGAATTAATAACAGAAAAGCATTAATTTTTTAACTTAAGTATACATATATTCTGCAAATGTGTACTCAGCTAAACATTTTATTTATAAATTATTTTATGTGCTAAAACTCTCTTCTCAGCTTTTGAATAATTTGAATACATATATGTATATTACTGTATACATGATATGTATATCTTTATACTTATCATATATCTTCCAATTTCTTAATAATATTATTACTCTCATTAAAATAATTTTGTTTATGCTAATCTTATTTATGTAAACTCTTATATTTCAAATTATATTTATGACAACATGTTATATATTTTAGCATGTACATATCAATTTCATATACCTTCCAGCTTACTTTTTTGTTTACGCAAATCATATTTTTTGACAGTGAAAATAACCTTGCAAGATAAAGCAACATTTTATTTTTTCCGGAGATCAAAAATTGATTGCATCGAACAATGAAAAAAATATATTTTAAACTTAATTACAAATTTACTTTTAACTAAGTGATACTTGCAAAATTATCACGATACAAATGATTTTCGTATGATTATTTTCCAAAAGAAATAAAGCTAACTACTTACTTTTGAATTTTCAGTAACTTGGAAATCCCTAGGAATTGCAGCTAACCATTGTGACCGAAGATCTTCATTCTTTGGAAATCCAAATACCAAAATGCATGCCAATATAATTTCCATGGCACTTGGGTATACAACACTTGTTCACCATAACTCAAGTTGCTTTAATATAAATTACAAGTGAAAAAATGAAACAAATATAAATCATGTGTCAGAACGGATGTGATAAGGCTTAGCTTCCTTCATGCATATAAGGGACGCTGGCACAGGTGGCGAGTATCGCGATGGCCCAAGTTGTGTGATGTCAGAACCTGTTCTACAGCTGGTTGATGGGCCTTGTTTAAAGGAGGTTTTAGAAATACTACCATGTCCACTATGATGTCACACACTCTATCCCCAAAAAAGTTTTACTACGATGTTTAAGTCCCCAAGGTTGGTAAGGTAGCTGTTGGCGAGAAATTATTGCTTAGGGGTTTTTCGGTCGTTACAATAAGGAAATTTCTCAACCAATCACAAAAGGTTGACGATTTGCAGATGTGGCACGCAGACGCTAGTGACAAAAACTACTTTTCCGACAGGATGAAAACTCGCTGGAACAAGCGTGTAGTCCTCAAAGGTTGGTTGGTTTGGGGATTTTATGGTGCAAGGGCCATATTTGGCCATGCACCATATAAGACATAATATCAAGTAATACGCATACAATGAAAGCTTTACTGACAGACGAGAGAAATACACCCAGGGAGGAATGCACTTGACAGGAATCCAACCTGCTCCGCCACAACTCAAAGATTGCTAGCACAGTGGGCAGACCCACTGAGCCATGATGGCCTGTCCTCAAAGTTGACTGTTGAAAATAAAAAACTCCCCCCCCCCCCAAAAAAAATGTTGAACTTCCTTCTTTTACAAATTATCAAACGACCTTCCAATATACACATATCCTTTGCAATTCTATAAGAACTTTAAAATTAAGACTATTTTTGCATAGGAAAATATTTTTTAAATTCAGAATTCATGAGAGGGTCGATCCCCTAGAGCTCTTTTTGATTACACCACTGCTCAGAACTACAATAACGAATAATTTTGAAAGTGGTAATATTTCAAAAACAATATATATTCCAGTTCTTCAAAGCATTGCCAACAAGGATCCACATACTATGAATATCCATGCTATGATTAAGATTCAAACAGAGACTGTATAGAGTACTGTATCCAACTTTTCCAGGGAGAATATAAACCAAAAACAATTTGACTGGCCTCGTGTATAAAATTAGCCTCTGCTAATTAACAGATTTGAGTGACATTTGTTTTCAGAGCAAAAAGAAATATTTGTTGGTCAGTTGTCATCCCAATACAAGCATCTCAACTATAGGATTGAAACCTTTGTGTCCCCCTGCCAAACAGGAAGGGTTAATATTTTTATTGAGAAACCAAACAAGTTTAAAAAACAAGCATGCCCAACCTCCTTGGATTCCTTTAAAATTTTTATGGTAGGCCCAGGGCCCCTAAGCATAAGGGATAAGTATGAGTATTACAAGTAACCAAACATGCAGTGATTCGATCTCTCATATTAGGTCACTTTATCAGAAGGGCCAGAGTTCTAGGGATCAAAACTTCCTGGGTCCCAATATTTTTATGAATGTGACAAAGCCCTCCTCCAACAAAATCAATAAGTATTGCTAACGTAACATATATTTAAGATAAGAAAGGATAGTATAGTATAGTGATTTAAACTACTAATGATTCAAAATATATAAATGGGGAAATCATATTGTTGATAAGTGAAAAGAAATGTTTGATTATAAAATATCTCAGGAAAAATTTGAGAAATAATTCACAAAATTGTTAGTAGTTGTTAAAGACATTATTTCCTTAATGAATATAAAAGTTGGGATACATCCACTTTCTGATGTGATTACCTCCACCCAAAAAACGCTTCCTCTGGATTTCATATTAAATTTATAAAAATTAAAATTAAAGACATCTCTTTTGATTGAGTGAAAAATTAAGAATATGTGTTCAAAATAAAATGTGTATGGAAAACTCTTTAAAATCTGCTTTCAATTTTGACTGTCTCTCAACAATTTACTTAAAAGATTCCTATCAGTTTTACAAATTGAGGCAGTCATTTTTGTTTTAAAGAAAGTAGCAATCTTTAAGAAACTGATATTTTTGTGTAACAGGAGAAATGTTTCTCCTTAAAGTTACAACAGGATTGACATAACTAAAGCATGTGCAAAATAGTAGAATAGACTCCTCCAAAGTATTTTAGTTCATATGCAACTGAATCAGTTACAAAGTGAGCTAATTTAGTATGAAACAAGTGTTGGTTGGTTGGTTTTGGGATTTAGGAGCGAGGGCCATATTTGGCCAAGCTGCGCCCAACACAAGACAAGGTAGGGAGCAAAGGCAAAAAGTAGAAGGGTAGGCCAGAGTAAAACAAAAGGATGGACAGATCACTCGGGTACTTCGGGGTTGTGATGCCGTACACAATAAAGATTTACCCCTGAAGGCGAAATGGGCATTGGAGAATTCACCAGAAGCATAAGTGACATTTTCAAAACTGGAGTTTTCTTAGGATGAAAACTGAATTTACTACATCAGAACTGGCAATGGCAATTCCAACTTAAAAATCGATAATATTGTAAATAAATGCTTTAAATAGTACAATTCCAACATCTATTCTAAAGAATATCCTTTAGATTCCACACTGATTCAAGTAGAATTTCAAAATAATATTTCAGATTTAAAAGTAGTAAGTCACAAATTACACAAAATTGTGCCAAATAAGTTTTCATGAATGCAATCCTACTTGCTGTTGTTGTAAGATTGGCTGTTAAAACAGTATAAAGGTAGCAAAAATTGCACTACAGAAAGAAGTTTATAGAAGTAGAAGCAACCCTAGTTCCACCATTCTTTTCTGATTGGCTTCAGTCTGATATTTAATGCAAATTGGCACCAAACATTAACAAATATTTGAAATTATTAAAGCTACAATTTAAATTTGCACTTTTGATTAATTAAAAAATCAACCTTTCATCAGATTTTTATGATTAGCACAGAATTAACTCACCTGCAATTTCCAACAAATAAGGCATCTAGTAAATTTTTGAATTGTTAATTGAAGCATACATTCAGAGATTAAATGAATATTAAAACCACCCCTCATGTGAAATAAGTGCTTTTTTGTTTATACCGGCCTGTATTTTTTCGACTAGTTATGAACCACTGATATAATTATACATCTTTACCACTTCCTTTCTTTCAATTAGTCTACCAGAATAGAGATTATCGGAGGCTACATTATTTTCAAATCCAGGATTTAATGGTAAAAAATGTATCACTACAACAGAAAATGAACATACAATTCAAATTACATTGAACCAAATATACTGAAACAAATGAACTTATGAATGGTAAATTCAATTGTGGAATGAAAATGCATTATATACATGACAAAACGTTACATACGTATAAGATGGAACTGTTCAGTTGACTTAAAAAGTACTCAAAAAAATTATATTTCTTACGTACAAATTAATATAATTCTAAGTAACTTATAAAAGAAAACATGAACTTGAGACAATAAGAAAATACATTAGACTGAAGCTTACCAATAAATGTTCCAAGATCTCATAACATGGTTGTCTTAACCAAATATTGACTGTATTAAAGACTAAAAAAATTACAAGCCATATTGATGACTGGGAATATACCTTCTTGTAGCAACCTTGATTACTTCATTCTCAGAGAAATATTTCCAAGAGTATACAAATACCACTCACTTAATTGATAAATCCGGAGTTTGATGTCTTACTTTACACATATTAAAATTCTATTTACAATTATACATTGATCCCTAGGACTTCTTTACACTGCTAGCAATTCCTTATTCATGGAATTGAAATGTACAAGTTAATTTACCCATCTGATAATTATGTTGACAAAATAGATTATGGATTGAAGCGGAAATCGATTTTAATGATTATGATTGCAATGAATTTTTTATTGAAAGCTCAAAATTCCACGGCATTGGTATTACATTTGTTCTATAATGTTCATAGAGAAAAGCACTTTTTTGTTTTATATGTAAACCCATTTTGTGTGCTTTGAATATACCTATAAAATACTTGTCAATGCTCAGAGAATTTGAAAAATAGGCATTGTTGATTTCAATTTATATATTTTCATGTCTTGTCTCATTTTTTACTGTTAACTTACAAAAAATAACATTTTTTTTCCTAATAATCTATTTTTGAAAGCTAAAAATTAATGAGAAGTAGGAATTTTTTCAAGATGTAAGTTCCTTTTATTTTATTTTCTATTGGTGACATGATTTTTCTCAAAGGCAGGTCTTGAACCAATTAATTATTTTATATCAAAATCATTGAAGTTGCAAAAAAATTCTGAAATTTGTATGATTGAAAAAAAAATCATAACATAGTGTAAATGGAATATGGCAACCTTATTTATCTGGATCCAAAAAATTCATGTCATTGGTTTATGGGTTAAACTCAAAGTAATCTAAACCACTTGAGAACCAGATGGAAAAACATTGCTCATCTTGGCATTTGAGCTCTATCTACTCTATCATGTAATTTACTTTGCTAATTCCTATGTAGTTTTAATCTTAAAAAATGGCTATATATCTTAATACATTAATGTTTTACAAAAAATATTAATGTTTAAATAAATCAAAACTATCTAGAAACTACACTGTAATTTGCGTGCCCCATGTCTAACAAATTTAAACTTGTACAGGCAAGGAATTAATTAAAATCATAAAACTTCGATTTAAATCAAGTCTGATTTAAACAAATAAATCCTATGGGTTTTTTTAAATCATGATTTTTTCATACCTTGAAATAAAAGGAACTTGCAATAAAATTCATGAAAAAATGTCTACTTCTCAAAAATGTTTATCTAGCAAAAAGTACTTATTTGTAAAAAATGTTTACCATAAGGAAAAAATTAAAAAATGAGATAAAACATGAAAATATACATAAATTGAAATCAAATGCCTTTTTTCAAATTTTCTGAGCATTGATAAGTATTTCAAAGTGATATTCCAAGCACATAAAAAGGGTTTATACATAATATACAAGAAAATGAAGCTATTCTCTGGACACGTCAATTGAGTGAAATTTTGTGAGTGTGCAATAAAAAATCATCTTTCCACTTCAATCCATAATCTATATTGTTAACACAATTATCAGATTGTAAACATCTAATTGTAAACATAATTATCATATGGACGAATTAACTTTTACATTCCAAACTTCAATTCCATAAATACAGAATAATTATGCTAGCAATGTAAAGAATTCCTTGGGATCAATGCCTAAAATTTCACAATTAAATAAAAATAAAAATTAACCAACATATTTCACAAAAAATGAAAATATTAAAATTCAAAATTAAAGATTTATGTGCAAAATTGAATGCTTTCTGACACTGCAGAAAACTTTTTCATTGTGACTAAGTGCCATTATTTTCATAAACACAAATAACATGTATTAAACAAAACAGCATGTATCTTGGTCAGTAATTTCATTTTCAATATTTATAAACTTAATACATAAAAGTAGGTATTTTAATTAACATCACACTGGAGCAACACAACGGGCTATTAATACAGAAAGGAAAATGAAATTAAAAATTGATTTAAATCAATGATTTTTTTAATATAATAATCACTTGATTTAAATATGCATACCCTGAAATAGAGTATTTAAATAGTCCATCTCATTTTAAGTATTTAAGTTTCTAGTTTTTGCATAAAATTGATAGGTGTTAAGGAAAGCCCAAATTACTAAACCAAGAGAATCAATACAAATTCTTTACAAAGGGCCATTAAAGTATAAATCCTTAGAATTTCAAGTTCGTCATTTTATTTATACCAGTAGTATATTTAGCCTTCACAAGGTATAACAGCATTTTTACAGTAGCAACCTGATACATTCTCAACGTTTTGCTTCACTCACCATTGTACATCCTTATTATAGTGACCTAGGTGAAATTGCTTAGGCGATAGAGATGAGGGATTAAGCATGTTATGTACATTGTATTATGCATGTTTTTATAACAAATTATGAAATTAATGCAATAAAAATTTATTTGTTGCATGCATTTTTGCATATACTTTCAGGTGCAAGTTGTCGCCATTTCCGCATACGGTACGTTACTTTTAACATCTTAAGCAGGATCTGATTTTATTTTCACAAAATAAACAGTGATTCAGTCTAATCTTTGAAGTTTCCAGACAGCACAGGACAATCACAAAAGTAATATAAAAAGGATTGGGGCCAAATTTATCTACAATAGTTTTCGATAATTTTGCTTTTAAATTCAATAAGGCAAAAATTGGACTGATTTTGTAACATTCTGTATTTATGAAAATGTATGATAAAAATTTTTTATTCTTAAACATTATGCTTGCTATTATTCTTTAGCGAGAACACATACAAAAATAAAGGTACATGTAGAAGGGGACTGTATTTCTCTACGATCATGCCATAAATACTTCTCTGATGAAGTAATCTTTGAAGGAAATTTCGGTTCTTTCAATCATATCAAAACTTCACACCATGACACAACTATCATAGGACCCTTATTGTCACTTCTCGCAATCTCGATTTCTTCTTTGATCACATGCTGTTCATAACTTAAACTTCTCAGGAAGACAAAAATACTTTACAATATATAAAAGTCTTGGCATTTTTAACTCATTTAAGAAAACTCTATCTGATAAAGGAATGTTTTTATGATTTTATGGTTATACAAATTACAGGTGGGATATTAATGTAAGATCATAGGTTATGAATAATAATTTATTAATTACCAATATTAAAGAATATTTATAGTTTTTATTTAAACGGGATGAAAAATTGACATTTCTATTAAAACAATGGGACAGACTGACATAAGAAGCAAACAATACTGTTTCATTAAAAAAAATGGTACTTATGGTCAGCTTCCAGTTTCTCTCCAAAACAAATTTTATTGTGAATCAGTCTATTTATTGTGAAACTTACCGACATCAACTTGAAAATACAAAGACAACACAGGACTACCACAATGTTAATGAAAAAGATTAATAACTTAGGAATTGGATTTAAAGCCCAAAAAAACCCAATTTTTCTCCAAAGTAGCACCAATACCTGTAGATTTCTCTTCAAATACAGCAGGGAAAAGCCTTATTAAATTCTCAACATATCTAGTAGCAACAGAAGCATCGAATCTTACCAAATAGGAACAAATGTAGTCAATGTGCGCTCCAAATGGATGAAGGTTAAGGAATACACATGTCAAAGCAATTAAAAGAACATCCCTTCCAGAAACTTTAAAAGTACCAGATGGAGTTCTATAAGGGACCCAGGGTAAGACGGCTCTTGAATTGCTTGAATCAGAATTATTTTCACAAACTGGAATGGTTTTATTTTTAGCAATTCCTGATTTAGCAGCCCACAGTGCTCGATATTTATCTACTTCTTTTTGAGATTTGATTAAATTCTTTGAAGCCATTTGGAAATTTTTGTGCAAAGATTCCAGTATTTTATTTTTCTCAGTTTTGGCTTTCTCTACTTCTAGCTGTGAAGCAGCTAACAGTTTTTGTAAATCTTCCCTTTTCTCACGTAATTCCTTAACCTTTTCATCATTCCTCTTTGGAGAATCCTTAGTAGACTCAGTATCTTCTCCATCGCTCAAATCCATTTCATCTTCAATGCGTTCATCAATCAATTCCTCTGAATTTGCCTTCTTTATCTCAGAAGTATGTTTCTTCCAAAGTTCTATATTTTTCCTCTGAGCTTTAGCAAAATGATCCCACACTTTTGGATATTTTGCAGTTTCAAACACTTTCTCTATATCATTTAATTGCAAAGATATTCCAAGCATCTTCTTTCGAAGGATTAATTTTGATTTGTTTAATTCATCTTCATACTTGGACTTGTCATTGACAAGTTTCCTAACATGACAATTTAAGCTTTGAATTATAGTGAAAAAGGTGCCACTATTCCTTTTGCTAACCTCTCCTTTCTCCAACCACGATACTAAAACTTGTACTTCACCCTTAAAATTGGCAGTACGAAACTGATTTAAAAGATCCTGCAGTTCTACTTCAGAAAACAGAGGGATAGCAGGTGCACTTGTTTCTTTTGTTTCTAATTCCCCTATTGCCTTATGACGAGCTATTTTCTGAGCAACGTGCCTAGCACACTCATGTTCATGCTGATCATCACGTGCAATAGCATAATCAACATGCAGCCTTCCTGAGTAGGATGCCTCATCTTTATTTTCAATTTTCATTCTGTATCCAGACAAATACAGAGCTTTTTCAACATGCTCTTCAAGACCAAACCTTATGTGACAGAAATTACATTTGCTCATTCGAATAGTAGTTATTTCACCATATTGCTCAAATGCTTCTCTTACAATTTCTTCAGTTATCTTTTCTGGAAGGCCTCCAACAAAAACAGTTCTGCAACCATCAGGTCTGGGACGAAGGGTTGGAACTGGAGCATTAGGATTAGGGGCATACAAAACACTTTTCGTAAGGTTTATTGTCTCTTTCTGCACTGGCGGCATTGCTAAAGAAAGATTTTCTTGACTATTGATATATGGTAACGCACAGAAATTCCCCATTCCCCCCATCATTCCATACAATGATGGATCAGCAGGCATATTCATCATATAGGGAGGTAAGCTATTCATGATGGTGCTAGTAGCAGATGACATGTCCATACCATTAGAGACAGGAATAGCAGATGCAGGATTAAGAGCCATATTGTTGGAAGACATACCCTCCATAGGATTAACCCATTGATTCATCGGATACAAACTGTATTGTGGCATCATAGGATAAGACCTCCGGCTAGGATCAGCATTGAAATGGTCAGCATTCCCATAATAATTCGGGAAAGATGCTGGAGTTGCCATTGTCTGTAACGGTTGTAATACTTGTACTTGCCATTGATGTGGCAAAGTTCGAAGGTATTGATTTTCTATATACATATCCTTACCTTCTTCCTCTTGTCCAGTTTGCTCTCGTTTGGAAAGGTCTGGTCTTTCATGTGTCTTTTCTTTGGGATCAGAGTGTTTGCGTTTTGTACCATTTTTACGATCTCGACCTTTGTCTTGGAATTGACTATTAGAAGTAGATGCTCCAGATCGTAAAGTACTTTCATTGCTAGATAAGCTGGGGTTGTATTCATATTCAGAAGAATCGCAACTATTTGCCTCCATTGCAAAGAAAATAATTAAAGTAGATTAATTAATCCGTTGTATGGAAAGAATTTAATTTGGAGATTGCGATATGAAAGATTGAAAATGCTGATATCAAAGTTTAAAAATGCGCTTATCCTTACTTAGCTTTAAAATGAATATCGTCAAGCAAACAAACGAATGTTCGAAAGTGTGGACTTAACGTAATGAATTTGCACATGTCCCCATCACTTGATTCGATTCAAGATTGTTGAGTGCTTTGAGGTTTATGGTTGCGACGTTGTTGACCTTCACCTCTATTGCTCGAGTCTCTGATTTTGTTTATTGGTAATAAGAGGGGGAGGGGGAATTTCAATTAACGTCACACTGGAGCAACACAATGGGCTATTGGTGACGGTCCGGGATCAATCCCAAAGGGAAAGATCCGAGGACAACACCACGTAATTTTGAACCACGGTCAGATGACGAGGCAACACCTGAGCTGGCACCCCACTCTCTGGCACGGATAACACGTTTTTACGTATTCTTCTGCATCCTTAATGCAGTTTGGCCAAAAATAATATCTTAACAACTTATCTTTGGTTTTTGTCGAGCCTAAATGGGCGGCGACTTCTTCGTGACATAACCTTAAAATTTCGTTCCTCATTTTTGCGGGAATTACTAATTGTTTCCTTTCCTCACCTCTGTGATCTGCGGTTATCCTAAACAACAAATTTTTATCAACCCTATATTCTTGAGTTCGCTTTCCTTCCACTTTTTCCCACAGCGCGCTCAATTCAGAGCAATTCCTCTGCGCGTTAGAAATTCCTCTGGGGTTACCTTCAAAATCGAAGTTGCACTCTCTTCAGCTGGGGGCAATTGCATCGTGTTGTCATCGCACTCCTGACTGTTTGATTGATGGGGTGGTTCTTCGCTATCACTGCTGCGTGGTTTGAGTTTTTCCCCTATCTCTGTTCCTTTTTGACTACGCGTCACAACGGCTTTCACTAAATGTGGGTTTCTCTTTGCTTCCTCGAGCAATTCTTAGATCGAGTTTCCCAGAAGATAATGATTCAATTCTACCGTTTTATCTACTACCGCTGCTTTAGTGATTATCTTTCCGAATTTTTCACTTTCTAAACTTATTTTTCCTACCGGTAAACATCGGAAATGATTTTATAGAGCCTGTTTCAACCAAACGTTTTCTCCGGTGTAGTCTTCCGATCTTACTAAGTGGTTGGGAGATACATCCAAACTGGTTCCACTATCTCTCAATATCACGGTATCTATCTCATTTATTTTAGCCACACTCAGATAAGGGGCAAACGAGGGTGTGAAGTTCTCCTCAATCTTTAAATGATTCACGCGTTCATTCTAGGTTCCTCGTGAATCGTGGTTCGTCCAGAGGTCATCCTGACCTGGTTTTTGTGTGCTATACAATTAGAACGGGAGAGTAGTGGGACCGCTGCTGGTCTAGTGTTACTCTCTCTGTGAAGATTATTGAGAACCAAGTCTCTGACCCAAGATCATCAGATCGAGTTTTAGCACCCGAGTGTTTGCGGTTGGAGAAGGAGTTCCAGCCGACCTACCCCGATTGAGACCCACCTGTGGTCCTTCTTGTGGACAGTTGTGCCGAAGTGAAGTGGCCAATCTGACCGGTTGAAAGAGCCAGAAATAGTCATTACGAAGGTTAGTGCCATTTCCTTATTTTGTTATTGTGACTCAAATTTTGAAAAGGATTTTTAGACCTCTAAGTAATGTTAATTATAAGTGTAGTCACTCTAAGGAAAATTTATTCTTAATTAAGTACCTCTAATCAAAATTGTGTATTTTAAGAATTATTGGGCAAAACAGAAAATAACCATGTATTTTCATAATGTCGTACCTAACAAAGGGAAAGAAACAAGACTTAAGAGAATTAGCTGAAGAGCTAGGAAGAACTGTTACTCCAGGTTTAATAGTAGGGCAACTTAGGGAGTTAATAATCACGGCCGATTCCTACGATGAGGAATTCACAAAGGGGCTGTTGGAACGTATTATAGAGGAAAGGCAGGATAAAGAAAGAGAACGGGAACAGGAAAGAACGGGAAAGGCAGGATAGAGAACGGGAAAGGCAGGATAGAAAACGGGAAAGGCAGGATAGAGAACGGGAAAGGCAAGATAGAGAACGGGAAAGGCAGGATAGAGAACGAGAAAGGCAGAATAATTTCGAACTGGAAAAATTACGGATTGAGGCATCCTTACGAGAACCCTTCGAGATCCCCAACTTGTCAAATTCCAGAGGGAAATTACAAATAGATATCTTAAAATTGATTCCAAAATTCGATTCCGACCAGACAGATATTAGTCTGTATTTGATAATGTTTGGTTTGGTTGGTTGATTTCCTTGAGACTTATAGCTGCAGAATCAGGCTTTTGTCTCCATTCTTCCTAATTACAATATCCAATAAACGACACAATACAATAACAAGTAATTGACACACACAGTGAAAGCTTTACTGACACAGAGGAGAGAAATACACCCAGGGAGGAATGCACCTGGCAGGAATCGAACCTGCGCCGCCTACAACTCGAAGGTTGCTAGCGCAATGGGCATACCCACTGAGCCACGACGGCCCCTTTGATAATGTTTGAGCGGCAGGCAAAAAGAGACAACATTGAACAGAAAGATTGGGTCTATTGTTTACAACGAGTATTGCTCCTGGAAATCGTGCAAATCATCGCACGCGAGCCAGACGAGCTAGCAGAAAATTATGACCATGTAAAACGACTTCTGCTAAAACGATATAAGCTGAGTCCCGAAACGTTTAGGCAAAAATTCATGCAGCATTCACGAAAGCCTGAAGGCACTTGGAAAGATTTCATTTTCGAAACCCGAAATTATCTTGAGGAGTGGATTAGGAGGGTTGGAAGTGACTGATTTTGAATCGCTAAAAGATCTAATGATAGCAGACCAAGTCAAAAGACGGGTCTCTTTCGAAGTCAGGGAACACTTTATCGACGATTGGGCAAAAATTAAGGACCCCCGCAAATTAGCCGAACTATTAGACTCCTATGAAGACCTGCGGAAACCAAAAAAGAGAGAGAGAGAGAAATCGTTCGAAAAACCAACTAAAAATGCACACTACTCATCGAAAGTGAGGGAGGGGATATACGGATCGACCCCCGCTCGAGAAGGAAACTCCGATTCTAACCCTCCAAGTTCCCGCGAAAGGAAATTCGATACATTTGAAAGGAGACGCACTCCCCGTTGTTATGAGTGTAACTCGAGCAACCACTTACGTCCTAATTGTCAAAAGTTGGAGAAAAGGGCTTCGGTAGAGCCTGTAAATAGACTGCAAGGGGTTATCGAACATGAATTTTTGATGCCGTATATCCAAAAGGTATTTGTAAACGCGCAAGAAGTAAACATACTTCGAGATTCGGGATCAACACTGGATTTAGTACACAGAAAGTACGTGGACCCTAAATCCTACACGGGAGAGACAGTTTGGATTCAGCAACCGCTGGACGCCTATCAGATTTCGTTACCTTTAGCTGAGGTAAAAATAGAAGGAGGTTTCGGGTTAATTACAACCAAGGCAGCTGTGTATTCAAACACTGCCGATATGTTAGACGGTACATCCTTGGGAACCGAAAAGCTCAGATGATTCGAAAGTTAATGGGGTACGAATTCTCGGAATCAGAGCAGGTTAATGCTGTTCAAACCCGCTTGCAGAAGAGGCAGTCAGAAGCAAATATTTTGAGAGGGGGAGAGAAAATTCCCCAAGTAGTGGCGCTTTCGCCCCTGACGGAGGAAAATGAAACCGATACAAAGTTGCGGTCGGACGAGCCGATTATGATTCCAATGGCAGAGGCTAGCGGCACGGAGTTGGAACTCCTGGAAGTGAAGAGAGATGGTTTTAGGGAAGCGCAGGAAATTTGCCTTAGTTTAAAGGATATCCTAGAGATGGCGTCCGATCCAAAAAGATCTCAGGGAAATAAAGCATATTCCTTTGAGAAGGGAATCATTGTGAAAGGTCGAGAGGACCGAATGGGACACCCTAAAAAATTGATAGTAGTGCCGAAAGAGTTGAGGTAAAAACTTTTGGCGTTATGTCACGAAGGGACATCCGCGCATTTGGGGGCATGAAATCGAAGGATAAGTTAGCGCGGTATTTTTATTGGCCCAGGTGTTTTCAGGAGATGAAAGATTATGTACGGACGTGTGATCCTTGTCAAAGAGCGAGGAGGCCAAATGACATAAAAAGGCTTCGATGAAATTGGTTCAGATTATTCGAGGTGTTTTCGAAATTGAATTTAGACGCCAGTGGGCCGTTTCAACCCTCGCCGAGTGGTAATCGCTTCCTAATTACCGTAATTTGCATGTCTTCAAAATATCCTGAAGCTATTCCCGTACCAGATATACGATCGGTCACTGTCACCGACGCGTTGTCGACCGTTTCCGGTCGCATAGGATTTCCCCAAGAAACTCAGTGTGACCAGGGTACATCTTTCACCAGCGAGCTAACTTCGGAATTCTTCAAGCGTTTCGGAATAAAAGTCAGACACAGTTCCGTTGCGCACCCGCAATCGAATCCAGTTGAGAGTTTCCATCGAACTTTTTAACGATTACTGCGCGCGTTGTCTCGAAGCCGGATCAGATTGGGAAAAGCACCTTCCACTGGCACTGTTAGCGCTTCGCACGGTAGTGTACGAGAGCCATGGTTACGCCCCGACAGAATTAGTGCACGGAAAGAATTTAAGGGCCCCCGAAACCTTACTGTACGAACAATGGTTAGGTCCCAACGAGGAGGACAATGCCGTCACAGAATATGTGTTTACCTTGATAAACCGACTAAAACGATGGCAGGAAGTTGCGATATCCCGAATGGAAGTGTCACAAGTTAAAAGGAAAACTTGGTATGACCGAAACGCAGTTAAGCGGGAATTTAAAAATGGGGATTTAGTGCTGACCCTAGCGACGCATAGGCCAAACAAATTTTCCATCCAATGGGTAGGACTTGGGACGATTAAGAGTAAGCTTTCGGACACAAATTACATCGTGGAGTTAACGGGAAAACGGGAAAGATCGCAGATTTACCACGTCAATATGTTAAAACCGTATTATAAAAGACCGGAATGCGTGAACTTATTGACTTTGGAAACCGCTGACGAGTCTCTTGCGGATCACGGAATTTATTTCCCGTGTTTGGAGAAAGATCCGAACGTTTACGATTTCCAGGACATTACTCAGTCCAGTCAGCTAAATGACCTTCTTGAACCCGGACAAATAGAACAATTACGGAGATTGTTAGATAAGCATGCTAATAGTTTTTCAAATAACCCTGGATTAACGGACCTTGTAATTCATGATATCGAGTTGATCGGAAATAAACCAGTAAGAGCAAAGCCGTATCGTACCTCACATAGGCAGAATGAAATTTTAAAAGGGGAAATTCAACGTATGTTGGATCTAGATATTATCGAGATAGGAGAGAGCGATTTCACATCACCCATGATCCTCGTAGAAGCCCCTGGGAAAGACCCCAGACCCTATGTTGATTACAGGAAGTTAAACGAAAGGATTCGAACGGAATATTTTCCACTACCGCACATCGAGGAGCGAATCGAACTTGTTAGCTCCGCTTCATTCATAACGGTTTTAGACTTTGCAAAGGGATATTGGCAAATACCATTAAGCCCTAAGGCACAGCGATTGGCGGCATTTTGCACAAACTTTGGAACTTATCGACCCCGGCGAATGAGCTTTGGACTAAAGAACGCACCTTATTTCTTTTCTCGTCTTATGGCAGAATTACTAAAGGGATGCGAGTCGTTTGCAGTGCCGTATTTGGACGATATCGCGATTTTTTCCGATTCATGGGAACAGCACTTGGAACACCTCGAAAGCGTGCTTCAGCGCATATCAAAGGCAAAACTCCCGATCAAACCTTCAAAATGTAGGTTCGCGCAAAATCATGTGAAGTACTTGGGACACATTGTTGGACGAGGATTCCGATCGCCGGCAGACGCCAAAATCAGAAGCGTACAAGACTTTCCAACCCCTAAAACAAAAACTCACATTCGCGCGTTCCTAGGTTTTGCCGGGTATTACAGTAGATACATCCCTATGTACTCCGTTGTCGCGGCACCGTTAACTGATGCCCTAAAAAGGAAAGCAAAAAAGGGAGAAATCGTTTGGACCAAGGAATGCGAAACAGCATTCCAGGAATTAAAGAATAATTTGACGAGCGAACCAGTGTTATTTGCACCAGATTTCGAACGCGGGTTTATTGTACAGTGTGATTCTTCTGACCTCGGGATGGGTATTGTACTCACGCAGTTGAATGTTAAGGGAGAAGAACATCCCATTCTATACCTGAGTAGAACATTTTCCAAAGCAGAGAAAAATTACTGCACCACCGAAAAAGAATGCACTGCCATTATTTTTGCAATAAAAAAATTGCACTATTATCTCGATGGGAAAAAGTTCGTCGTCGTCACTGACCACAACCCACTTGTCTGGTTGCGAACCAACGCCAATTCGAATCCCAGATTAATGCGATGGGCACTGGCACTCCAACCGTATAATTTCGAGATTGTCCACCGATCTGGGAAAAAACACCAGAACGCCGACAGTCTTAGTCGCGCTTTCCATGAAAGTTCAGAGAGCATTTTATGAAACATTCTTTTCTGTAGACGTCAAATTTAAAATTGCGAATCATGTTTTTGTGTATCGAGTATAATTGATAGTTTTGCATATATAGTAGTCCACTTAATTATTTCACTATGTGTAGTGTATATATTTCTTTTTTAATCGGTACTTGTGTAGTTCTTTGAGTGACTATGCTGTATGGGAGTAGAAAACTACTCCGTTTTATAAATTTAAAATGGAGTAACTTAACCTATTGCATTGTGTATATTCTTGAGTCACGGTTTCAAGATATGGTGATGGTAAGTGATGTTTTTTTATCTGGTGTTTGGGTGTTGTGTATTGGACACTCAACGATGACCAGTGGTGATAAGTACGTCTGCGTATATATGTGCACCAAAACTTTTCATCTTTGAAAAAGTTTTTCTCAAGGGGGGAGAAGTTGTACCGTTTCGGTCTGGCATTCCCACATCTGGAATTCAGATCTCCCCCGACTGCAAAACAAGTTGTCAACTAAATTATCTTGGGCCCTCCATGAGAGGAATTCAGACGGCCACCCCCAGGAAAACACGTGTTTACAGTTCTGTGGAAGCCCAGGCCAGAGAGACATTAAATCTGTCCTCGGGTCGGGAAGTTGTCGAGGTTCTCATGACCTTCCGATACAGGGGCGTGGAAACTCAGGGATTAACATTCCAAGACGGAGACGAACTTCCTCCGCAAGAGAGCAGAGTAGATTGAAACCACGAAGGGAGTAGTCGCATCCTTCAGACTCTCAGATTTTGGCGAGGCTCTGGGCTCCTTGGCAGATGTTAAATGCTGTACCCACCTACCTTTAATTAATCTAATATGTAAATAATCTTTAAATTTCTCTATTCTAAATAAATATTTTATTGTGCTGTAAACAGTCTTATGCTTAATTAAAGACAGGAAACGTTACAGTTCCTCCAATTCGGGCGTTCGCTCTTTTCTGGCTCAAATTTCCTCACTACTGAAGGTTTGTTTTCAGGTTTAGGCTTATCTGGGAAACGTTTTTCTGGGAGCTTTGTAAGAGGTCTCCTAACAGTGCGTCTAGCGGCTTCATATTGATTTAATTTAAACACTAATTCTTCGGGGTCTACTATGGCTGCCCTCTGATCTATGAAATGCTCCTTAATCTCAGGGGAAACTCTCCTTTTAATTTGATCCGTCCACATTAGATTTTTGAGGTCCTCAGAACTTTCCACTTTGATTCAATCTAGCCATCCTTCTAAAGCAACTCCTAGATCTTTCCAGGGCGCTCCTGGTCGTCTCTGATGCTGTCTTAATTTGGTTCGGAATGTTTCCGGATTTAATTTAAATCTATTTAGGAAGATAGGAAATTAATTTAGGAGGATACTTTTAACATGATCATAATCTTCTGATTTTTCATGGGACTCTCTCGTGATAATTTCGGCAATATCCATCGGGAGTAAGTAAAGAAGGCGAGTCACCCAATCAATCTCATCTATTCCTATCTTTTTCGCCTGTCTTTCAAATAAGGTGAGAAATATGGCCATGTCTGCTTTTTCCGGGTCAAATTTTTGCATTACAGATTTAAAATTTTTCGTTGGTCTAGAATTATCCGTTTGTGAAGAACTTAAGCTATTTGTTTCAGTTTTTAGCGTAATCCTGAGTTTCTCTAACTCGAACATTCGAATTCGCTCTTCCGCCTCTAGCATTTCTCTCGGCTATCTCTCGTTCCTCTCTAGCCTGTGTGTCAGTTATCTCCCGTTCCTCTACTATAACCTGCAACTGAGCCTTCACACATTCTTCGTAGTACTGTGGGTGCTCCGATATCTTTGTGGTTATATCTAATATCCTATCATTCGGTCCTAGGTTGATAGCTAAATCATAAGCGAGTTTCTGCAAATCTGCCTTACGTTACCTTGCTAAAAACGCCATTTTAAATTTCTCCTGTTTCTTACACACAATAATATACTAATATGAGTGACCAATACAAAATGCAACACTATAAAACAATGCACCCTAAATTTCAAAACCAATCTTAACTCAAATTTCACAAAATATACTAAGCATAACTCCACGCAGAATACTTCGGTAATTTTTAGATTACAACAGTACTTAATTTCAACAATCGACTTTTACTCTAATTTCAAAGGAAAGATTTCCTGAATGGTAATACAAAGTTTTCTAATTTTTCAAATCAAGCACTTTCTAAATTAAGATTATCCAGCTTCCCTATCTGCCTTTAATCGGCTTCTTCGGTGGTAGTTCCTTTCGGCGTTTGATGCCGGCAAGATTGTCCAGTTTCCTTAGCCGCAGTTACAATATCTATGTTCCGGTGGTCTGGTATCCAAAATAAAGTTATGTTGATTGATTTTAATTGTGATTTAACTAATTTATTTCTTAAGGTGTATGTATACACTAGAAATCACGAAAATTGACCAAAATATTGATATATTTTTAATAATTCAAAATATTGTCCAACCCCTTAGCTTTCAAACGATACCAAGATCTTGTAAATATTCGAAATAGTTTTCAAGTTACAAGGGTTTGGGTTAGATACTGTCACCACTTCAAACATGTTTCCAAAACTTCAAACTCACTTTCTGAAGAACTGTGTTTTCCAATAGGATGCTTCTTTCAAACAGTGATAACTGAACAATGAATTGATCTACTATAATTACTTTTGTGTCATTATAATCTATATAATACAGTGGATGTTTTGACCCTCAATCAAAGTTATTGGTTAAGAAATGAATTTTTAGTTGATTTTTTTAAATGTCGAAATTCCTGAAAAAATCTTGATTTTTTAGACTTCCTTCGTGAAAAAAATTGTAAAAAACGTATTCTCTCTAGCAACTTGGTGGAGTGTCAAAACATGAAGAATACTATTGGGAATAATTGCCAACAGGAATTCTTTCTGAACACATTAGAATTTGAGATATCACTGTTAAAAAAACATGCTAATTAGCTAATTATATCTAAATTAGATAATTAATGAGTAGCTTAATTAGAATTTTTCACACTGAAATGAGTTTAAGCATAAACCAATGACCTATTGTGAAAAAACTGGATTTTTAAAGTCAAAATTTAAAAGTTCTAGTGTATACTTACACCTTAAGCGAAGAATAACTTTGGGAGATTTAATGCTAATGTTGGTCAACGCTGTTAGAACAGATTTACTATCAGAGAAAATCGCGTATTTTTTGTTCGGGGTTAAGTCGTCTATTGCTTGACAAATTGCTAAAGCTTCTGCTGTGAAAATGGTATTAATGTTATTAATTCTGAAACAAAAGGAACTTTCTTCTGACCAACCAGCAATTGAAGTGAATGCAACCGATTTTGAAGCATCCGTGGCAATTATATGGTAATCATTAAGTGTTCTGTCTCTGAATTCTTGAAAAATGGATTGATTGTTTCGGGAATAGGATTTTTATTATGGAAATCATAATCTGGAGATTTTAATCTGGATATCGTAGTATTCAAGATTAGTTGGAAAAATAAATTCTATGATGTTATCGGGATTAATGGCAAGATTTTTAAATGTTTCTACTGTGCTGAAAATAAGGGTCATTTTAATCTTTTGTTTGTTCGTTTTTGAATTTTGCGATGGTGGTATTAAGAGGAGAAATTTCATTGTTACTGATATGTCGGATCCAAAAGTTGACATTCAATCTAGTGATTCTTTTTGAAAAGTTTGATTCATTTGATATTTTCCTGAGAGCGAGTAAAGGAGTTCATCTTGGTAAACCAATAGCGATTCTTAAAGCTGAATTGTAAGCTACTTCTAAAATTTGTTTTTGGTATTTGCTGGCGAGGGTAGTGAGTGCTAATGTTTCCGTAGTCAAAAAGGCTTCGTATGCAAGATTGAACCAATTGATGTAGATGTTTGGATTTTGCTCCATAACTGTTGTTAGAAAGCGCTTTTAATAAATTAATTATTTTGAAGACTTTAGAACGAATGTAATTGGTGTGGTTCGAATTTTCCTGTTTTAGAGAATATAATACCAAGAAATTTCAGTTGATTTGTCCAAGGAATGTGTTTGCTTCCGATTGTTAAGAAATACATAGTTTGGTATCTCTCTTTTACGAGAAAGGTTCATAGCATGACATTTGTCCGGTCGGATTTCTAATTTCCAATAATTGCACTATTTAGAAATTTTGTCAAGTGTGTTTTGGAGTTTGATGTAAATATTTTTAAGGTTGGATCCGGTACAAATAATAAAAATGTCGTCTGCATAAATGAAAATTTTCAGTCCGTGAAGATTGGTTTCGTATAAATCTTTCATATATATCGTAAAAAGAAAAACGGATATAACGCCACCTTGTACTAAACCTTGTCGCAAGGAGTGGGCTGTGGAAATTGAATTTCTCCACTTGACTTTTATATTTGTTTCTTTAAGAAAATTATGGATCCATTAAGCTGCTAGACCTTTGATGTTATTTTTAAGACATTTTTCAGAGACCGTCGATCCAAATAGAATCATATGCTTGTGAATATCTAATGATATTCCTATAGTAAATTCTTTTTTATCGATTGCTTTCTGAATTTCTTCATGAACTTGAAAAATAGCTGACTGAGTGTATCAGAAGGGTAAGAATCCGAGATGAGAATTTTCAAGTGGTTCTTTAAGGATTGTGTTTTCAATAAGGCGTTGTAGTAGCATGTTTTCGAAATTTTTGCGGGAACTGAAGATAGACCAATTGGTCGGTATGATTTAATTTCTTTAGGTTTATTAGTTTTGTTAATAGGGACGACGATAGTTGTTTTCCAACTGTCCGGGGATTTCGTTGGTTTGCCAGATATGATTGAAACTATTTAATAATTTGGAAAGAAATATTTCACTCAAATTATTAAAAGGATTGCAGAAATTTTGTCTTCTGGGGTTGAAATTTTTGCTTTTCTAATCGATTTTTTTAGTTCGTCGAGAGAGAAATCGCGATTCATTTTCGTATTTCCTTGTCCTCCGTAATCAAGAGGGATTGGTTCTCGTGATTGATTGTGCATGGCTGAAAAATTTTGCAAATGTTTCACTTTGTTCGTTTGGTTGCGTAATAGCTTTGTTGTCAAGACTAAATAAATTTTGTGAGGTTTGCATTGTAAACGATATATTTGAAATATTTTTAAATATTTTAAAAAGCAGTTTTGAATCGGTTTGAGTTTGTGAACAGGTGTTATTCCAATATTGTCTTGATTCATTTTTCATTTCCATTTTAAGTTTAGCAGATGATCTTTTATATTGAATCCAGTGTTCTTTTGAAATGTATTCTTTTGCTTGCTTGTGATGATATTTTCTTTTGCAAAGAGCACACATTTGGAAGTCCACCAAATCGAGAAATCTTAGTGGAAAATGTTGAACTTTTTTATTTTGAAAGATTGATTGTTCCCAGATCTTTTGGAAGATTTGGTAAGTTAGGTTTTCAATTTTCTGGATTTTATCATTGACTTCTTTGGAAATTAAGTCCCATCTGTATCTTAATCTAGTTTGGTAATTTGTATTGGTTTTTCCAATTGTGATGATAATCGGGTAGCTTCCAAAAGTATCTGCTGCTACTTCATATTTAATTTGAGGGAAGACATCTGGTGAGCATAGCGAAAGTCGATAAGAGAGGTGGATCCATTGGAAGAGAAAATTCAAAACCTCAAAAAACAAACTGTTCATATTTGGAAATGGCTTGGTCTTTATCCAGACCTAGAAATTTTAATGAATGGAACCACCATACCTATAGTATCAGCGACTTAGTTTTTGGGAATCTTACTTGATGCGAAACTGACTTTTCGATCTCATATTCTAAATCTGAAACTAAAATGCAACAAACCGTTGACTATTTTAAAAGTTTTATCAAGCACAAAGTGGGGAGCTAATTGCTTTTCACTCATAAAATTGCTTAAAGCTTTAGTTTTGTCTAAGTTGGAATACTGTTGCATGTTATGTGAATCTGCAGCTCTATCGACCGTGCAGACCCTGGACCCATCCATCATCAAGGCCTTCGCATATCATCTGGAGCATTCAGGACATCTCCCACCCAAAGTCTTTATGTAATTTCAAACGAGCCTTGTCTACAAATAAAACGAGAGGGACTAGCTCTTAAATAGTTTTATAAAATCAAATGCAACAAACATCATCCGATGCATGACAGAGTCGTGAATCCCATATCTTTGGCACTTTTTACTCATCTAAACCACCATACATTCCTTCATTTGGACATAGGATTTGTTCCTTATTAGATTTTTACAATATTGACAATATGAAAATATTAGCAAATATAAGTGAACATCCATTTTGGATGGACACAGCTATACCTATTTTAGATGATTTCAGCAGATCTCCACTGGTCTAGTTACGAGTATTTTATTTTCGTAGATAACTTCCATACTGCTTTCACAGATGGTTCTAAAAATGGAGAACATGTCGGTTCTGCTGTAGTTTTTAATGAATCAATTGTATCTGAGAAATTACACAAATACCGCTGTTTTTATCTCTGAAATTAATGCTGTTTATGACTTTAAAGAAATTTGCTGATTTACAGAAGAAAAATTGGATTATTTAGACTCTAGAAGTTCTACCGAGGGACTTATGCTTCAAGACAGAACTACCCATTGGTGCTGAGTTCAATTAAACTATATTTTAAATTGGCTGACCGAGGATTCAATATTTTACTGAACTGGATTCCAGGCCATGTGGGTACATCAGGAAACGAAACAGCTAATAAAGCAGCCCAAACGGCTGATACCATGAGAAGACCATCCGTCCGATTCCAAGGCATGGATAATATTATCAAAAAATCCATCAAAAATTCCTGGCAAAATAAATGGGATACACAAATTCAAAATAAATTATATTCCATTTAATCATGTAGAGTTTTAAATCCAATAATTTTAATAGAAGACATAAAGTAAAACTGTCAAGACTACGAATAAGTCACACATATTTAACTCAAAGGCATTTGCTACATTCAGAACCACCTCTGACATATCCGACGATACTATTAGACACATTTTAAGTGAATGTCTTGATTTTAATACTATTCGACTCAACCACTGGTGCTACTAACCCTAGTGTTAATGATTTATTAAGTGATCCTCCTCATCCAAATCTGTTTTTATTTATATCAGACATAGTTTTTATAATTAAAAAAAATTGATTTGAAATGTATCTTTATACTATTTTATCTTTGTTAAATTTTGATTATTAGTTTTAAATTTATGAATAATCACGATAAAATTTATTTAAAACTACCGTTAGTTTGGCGCAGCTTGGCCAAACCTGGCCCTTGTGCCATAACAATTCAATCAATATCACATTCCAAGTCAATATCCATCGGTTGGGCCAACGTTGACGCGCTCGCCTTTCTTACGCTCTTAATACGATCTGTATCGTTCGACATTAGTCAATTTGGGTTTTTCTGATTCTTATTGAACTCTTTTTTCCGAAGGGCCGCGGTGGCCCGGTTGTGGAAGAGTAACGGACTTGCAACCGAAGGGTTGCGAGTTCGAATCCAGCCAAACACCGTCGTGTACAAAGGGGGCTGGTGCACGTTAAATCTGTCGTGGCCTCAAATGTCCTCACGTTGGCGTGGTGTGGAAGTTTGGAGAGTGGGGTGCCAGCTCAGGTGTTGCCTCGTCATCTGACCGTGGTTCAAAATTACGTGGTGCTGTCCTCGGATCTTTCCCTCTGGGATTGATCCCGGACCGTCACCAATAGCCCGTTGTGTTGCTCCAGTGTGACGTTAATTGAAAATACCAAAAATACCAATACCTTTTTTCCGATGATTTACGCTTCTCGCATTTCAGTTCGTATTTCATTTGCAGTTTTTTCTACTTCACAAATACTCACTTCACAAATTTTATTTGATCTATTTCGAATGCTAAATACTAATGTAGATCCTGTTATTCTCTACCTAACTGCGCCAATTTCAATGTGCTAAAGTATTTGCCATAGATTTGTCAATTTTACAAATTGAGGTATTTGTAAAGCAATAAATAAAGCTATAGAAGTTATCTATTTTTTTAGAAGAGCTGCCAGTTGGGTAGTAGCCCCATTTTAGAAATGAACCGGGCTTCTATTAAAGTCGTCAATGAAATTAAATATTTAGGTATCATTATTGATAATAAACTACCTTGGTCTCTTCACATATATTCTATTTAAGACATATGCCTCAAGATGCACCAGAGATTCAGAAGGTTTGGTACTGACTGGGGACCTAATAAAAATATATTAAGGTCTAGTATAATTCCACCATAGAGAAAATCATCACTTATCGTGCTGGTTTCTGGGGTGGGAAACTCTTCAGAGAACAATCTAGCAAGCTTAACTTGATTCGAAGTATTTAGCTATTACGTATTCCTGGCACTTACAGGACCACTACGATGGCAGCACTTAATGCACTCCTGGATAGATCACGATCAAGAGAAATTTAATTTCGGAAAGAATCAGAGAGGAACCTAGCCTCCGCTGACAATTTGTTTACAATACTATCCTTAACGTTATTAATCTCCCAGATAGAGCTAAAAAAATTTCACAAATTTCAAGCCCAAAGTACTTTTATCCCGGAGGTTAAAAAATCTATAAAGAAAACTTGTTTTCCTGATTGCATCCTTCATATCGATTACTCTACGCGTAATATACTGCGTTATAGATTGGAGGAACTATACTCCGTTTTCCAGGTCGAAATTTCTGCCATAAACCAAGTAACCCTGTGGTTGCACAGTCACGCAACAATTGGGAACACTTACTCTGACAATCTAAACACATCTTCTGACAATCAACACATCTAAAAACATCCAGGCTTCATAAAAATTTAACAATCAATCCGATTTTATAAATAACAGTAGGTTGGTTGTTTTCCAGTTGTATGGCGCAAGGGCCATATTTGGTCTAGCTACACCAAACAAGACAGACAACTTCAAGTAAAAACTATCGTAAGAAGGGAAAAAATGGGATTGAGGAATAGAACAATAGGATGACAGTAGAAAAAGATAGCTTGGGTATCTCGGGTGCGCGATACCAGCGTTTACTAAAGACAGTAAACCCCATGGGAAAAGAAAGGATCACTATAGTACCTCGGGTCTGGGAAGCTCGTATACACCTAAAGTAGATGTCCCCCTGAGGGTAAGGCCTTCAGAAACATTCTAAATTCTTGTGGTAAGATGAGTCAAGGTCACGTTCGGGATCACGGCAACGATCTCACGGACCAAGAGACAGCTTCAAGTCAGCTGTTAATAATGTAAAGAAGGTGCAGTAGCCTCTCACGCTGTATCTAATCACCCGAACTATTAAAATCCATATAATATCTATCCATAGAAATCCTGTTGGGAACAAGGTACCACAGAAAGGGAAACTTATCATTCATTAAAATCCCCAATCTCAACTTCTGTCTCTCAAATAATTAATTAATTTCTTCTCAAGCAGATCACGGTCCATCCTTATCGTATTTAAACAGATATAAAATTAAACAAGACACCCTCTGTCTCACAACACTATTTTTTCGCCTGTAGACTCTCAAAAGAATTCTACCTTACTCAACCGATCTCCGAAAACTAATGAACTTGGTTAAATGTTATTAATGACAAGCAGTCTGGTGGATTCAGGATTGTGTCCGGGTCGCTTGCTCCATCGCTGACAGTGAAGCATACTGGCATCTGGCTACTTAACTACAGATTCCTTCCCTTTATATATTTTTTGTAAATCGCTTATTGATTGTACATAATATATTTTAAATTAATATAGCATAAGCTTCTTAATAATGTGGTTTATTCAAATGTATGTCGATTGTTTGAATACTTTAAATTTTGCCTTGGCATTTATGCTCCTCTTTATTGCAATTCAAAATAGTTGTTTGTATGTATTGAAATTCAAAGTTGTCGTTTGTATGTATTGCAATTCAAAATTGCTGTTTGTATGTACTTCAATTCTTTAATTAAGTTTTGGCATTTGGCTCCGTTTTCATTCCCCCTTTAGTACGGGCTTCACGAACCCGAGTGATCTATTATTTTCACAGTACCCTAGTGATCTATTATTTTCCTATGGAGTTTACAGGCCTCTGTTAAACATGGGATCGCTACCCCATGATGCCGAAGCTTCCTCAATTTCTCCTCTCCATCCTTTCTTTTCAAATTACTCGACAGTGTCTTGTGTTTGGCGCAGCTTTGCCAAATATGGCCCTTCCGCCATAAAAGCTAAAAACAATTAACCGTCTCTATTAAAAAATGTTGCTTGTGTTATTTAGAAAGAAGTCTGTTTTCTGTTTCAGGACTACTTCTTTAGGACCATCCGCTACAAGCTTATAAGCCTTCACGAGTACTTCTATACACTTATAAAACATTGTATTCGTTAAATAAATACTTCTGATTCATTAAATTTATAAATGGTGATTATTAAATAATTTACTTTTATTAATGATGATACAGGGATGCGAATCCTGAGACTATGGCAATCTAATGAAGTGTTTCGTTTCAGTCGCAGTCATTAATTAATCAGGAGAGCATATACTGATAAAAGATACACAAAATATTAAATTGTTTTAATTAAATTTAGTGATTGCGATCTAAAAAATATGTCCCCTTTCAGATTTTTCTTTACTTTTAGGTACATGTTTATACTCCTAAATCCATATATACACTTGCGGAAAAAAACTCTCCACTTTGTGGCCATGTGTCATTCATTCATAGAACTAATTTAAATGACGCCTTCTATAAATTTATATGCATGAAATGTGCTTAAAGGTTCATCTTCATCACAAATTGTGCACAAATGTGCTCAAACTTTCAAATGGCGACACCCAACTTTCACACACCAAATTTCAAATCTATATCAAAATTTAGCCTCGGCTTCTAATTTTCAAGTCATTACTGTTTCGTTTCTGACATTAACTGTTTCACGTTGGTCTTATTGTTCCTGGACTGTGATTACGAAGACATTGGACACCTAATGTTAAATTAGTTTCTCGAATTTCATTCGCATCTTTCTAGCGTGAAGAGTTTTTTAACATGTTACTTTTAAAGAACTCAAACAAAACCTATGAAATAGACTCTTATTTAAGTTTTAAAATACAATATGAAAAACGAAATTAGCATCCGCAAAATCACGAATATAAACTTCAGAAATTTTAATCGAAATTGATGTAGGATCTTGCACAACCATGCAAATTTTAGCTCTTTTCTCTCAATAATTTTTCGGTTTGATTAATTTAATATTCAAAATTATTATCCATCTTTTGAAAATATGAATGACTAACTTCTAGGTGAAATACTGAATTTTAGCAGCTCGTATGAAATCCTTCTGACTTTTTATTTGATTTCATTCCTATCATCAGTATCCGCGCTCATCTCCACGAAATAGGACTTGTTGATTCCCCAGACTGTAATTTGTACGACCGTGGTAAGCCTTGTCTGGGGAACATTTGGGTAACTGCCCTACACTAGTGGTTTTTAATTGTACTTTAAAAAGAACTGAAGAGCAAGTGGTTGACGGCCTAGCGGCCAAGCGATCGGCAATTACCACATTACCAAATTAGAGGTTCAAAATTTCCTATTTATCCCTCTTATCCCAAAACGAGTTGACCAAACAAACTTAAAACTTCGTATTAGATGTATAGCTTTCAAATTTTGGCTCAAAAATGTGTTAATGGAAAATATAAAATTTATGCTAAATTTAATGTAATAAATATTAAATTAATTTATTATAATATAAATAATTGTAATAAGTTTAAAATAATATATAATAAATCTATAAATATTATTTATTAAATTGAGTATGATAAATTTAAAGTATTTCTACACACTAGAATAATTTTTTAATTTTGGCTTCGGAAATCCATCTTTTACAATAGGTCATTGGTTGATGCTTAAAATAATTTCAGTGTGAAAAAATCAGATTAAGCTAATCATTAATTTAGATATAATTAAATAAGCATATTTTTTGAATAGTGGTATCTAAAATTCTAATTTGTTCAGAAAGACAATTCCTGTTGAAATTATTCGTAATTCTTCATGTTTTGACCCTCAATCGAGTTGCTAGAGGAATAGAATTTTGTTACAATTTTTTCGACAAGGACGCATAAAAAATAAAGATTTTTTCAGGAATTCTAACATTTATAAAAATTCACTTAAAATTTATTTCTTAACTAATAACTGATTGAAGGCAAACAATCCACTGTATTATATAGATTATAATGATACAAAAATAAAAATAATAGATCAATATTCATTGTTGAGTTATCACCGTTTGAACAAAGCATTATATTGCAAAATTGTTCTTCAGAAATTGAGTTTAAAGTTTTGGAAACATGTTTGTACATGTTGACAGTACCTAAAGAAAAACTCTTGTAACTAGAAAAACATTCCGAATATTTACAAGATCTTGGTATTGTTTGAAAGCTAAGGAGTTGGAAAATATTTTGGAGCAATAAAAATACGATATTCTGGTCACACAATTTTCATTAGTTCTAGTGTATACATACACCTTAAACAATTCTTATGCATATGAATTTGTTGAAAATGTATTTCCGATTTCACGGTACCCTTACATTTGTTCTACTATGAACGACACACGAATAAAATGGGATGATTCAATTTCCCCTCGTAATTGTGCATAAGAACGAATTTATACCCAAATTACCTTTTTCTCGATACTTGTTTGAAAAAGAAACTTACAGCTGAGTGTCATAAGCTTTTCTACGTGCCATACCGAAGGGGCGACTGTCAAACTTTCGCTTGCTCTTGAAGGATATATATTAAAGGACATTCTTTCAAGGCACGCTTTGAACATAACATTGCTCCAGCTACTTCATACGTGGTAACAAAAATCATTACCTTAAATATTAGATTCGAGACACTCCAATATTACCAAACGTGCCTCATATGAGAGCAGAAAATCACCATTAACTGGATTTGTCGATGTAAAATAAAATTCAAACCCCATAACATGGAAAAATCCTCCCAAATTTCAGAATTAGGAGTTTTTACTATATCTTCATATCGTCGATGTTCTTTGAAGGGCTAAAAGAAGCACGAAATTGCCATCCAGAACATTCAGTGGTTCCCAAAAGTGTTCGTACACTTTAAAAATTTGTAGAAAAAGCGCTGTAGTCTGGAATTGAATTCGAATATAAAGTCCAATATTTTTTCATATCATCTCCATGTGATTCTGAATAAAACCTAACATTCTTTAAAAAAATATTGACTCATTTTCTTTTTATAAAAATGAAAATGCAAGGAAGCAGAGAAGGAACACGTCACAAAAGTGATCGTACACCGAAACATTTTGGGATAAATTCGTAAATAAAATTATCATTTATCGCTTTTTTATTTTTGCATTGTGGTGATATTTAAAAAATCGTTTGTCTTTACTTGCTTACTTCGTATTATTCCATTTATTATTTAAAAATGGCTCGTAGTCGTAAGGAAACAAATAACGAACAGCATTCGAAAATTGTTCCTTTTTCATCATAGTAGTGGTAAATCAATTCGGAATATCTAAATTAGTAAATTTATCCCATTCTATGGTGCAGTATGTGATAAAACGCTTCAAAGAAGAAAATCGGATCGAAAACAAGGTAAGTAAAGGTCGTCAGGCAAAGTTAACTCAACATGATTAGAGATTTATAGTTAGACAATTTGTGAAAAATCCACGTTTGAGTGATGTAAAAATTTCTACAGAATTTGAAAAATTTTCTACTTCAATTTCATCTAAAACTGTTCGACGACTGCTAAAATCAGCTGGATTAAATGGGCGTTCTGCCCGAAGAAAATGTTTTGTAAGTGCGAAAAATAGAAAGCTTAGGCTTTTCTGCGCAAAATCAATGATAAATAAGCCCGAAACGTATTGGAATCATGTCTTATTTGCAGATGAAAGCAAATTTAACATGTTTGGTTCCGATGGGCGTATAATTGTATGGAGAAGAAAAAATGAGGAACTTAATTCCAAGAACTTAGTTGGAACAGTAAAGCATGACGGTGGAGATGTCCTTGTGTGGGGCTGCCTGTCAGCATCAGGACTAGGTAATTTGATATTTATTGATGGCATAATGAATCATGCTCTTTATTTAAATATTTTAAAAGACAATTTAAAATTATCAGCCCAAAATTTGGGTATTGGAAACAACTTTGTTTTTTACAAAGATAACGATCCTAAGCACACGGCTCAACGTTCGCCTCTGGTGTCTGTAATTGTCCACAAGTTCTGAAAACACCACCTCACTCGCCGGATTTAAACCCAATAGAACAAATTTGGAGAGAACTGGAGTTTATATAGAGTACGAAGACACGACATTAAAACGAAAAGTGAACTAGAAACAGTAATGATTGAAGAATGGAGGAACATTGATGCAGAAATTACAAAAAACTAGTAAACTCTATTCCCAGACGTTTAAAAGCTGTTGTGGATGATATAGGATATCCTACTAAGTACTAATTTACCGAAATATTACAATATTTACTAATATGTAGATATTCTTTTAAAGTGTACGAAGACTTTTGTGAGGTAACTTTTTTGTTACTTTTTGATTATGGATTTTCCAAAAAAAAGTTTTACTATGTTAATATTTTATGCAGTTTTGTTAAGAATAAGTTATAGATGTTATTAAAAAATTCCCATTCTGAAATATTAATTTTTTATTAATGGATAGAGCAGTATTTCATTGAAATTCGTAAGTGTACGAACACTTTTGGGAACCACTGTACATATTTTTTAAACTTACAAAACATGGTAATGGGGCAAAAAAGCAAACGTTTTACATCATAGAAGGAAAACATTTTTTTTCGACATGGATGATGTGGAACATAAATTCTCAAACCTTGTAGCATGTGTGAAGGATATTTTATCGCCTGTGACCTGCAAAGATGATGGTCTATGTGGGGACTCTTAAATTGCTCGCTTTAAAATGAGAACATTTTTTCGACTGTTAAAATATGTTGACCGAATTGTTTCTTTTATCAACGAGAAGCTTGTTTGTTGCAAAAATAAAGAAATTACTTTTTAGACCCACACCTCACCGACTCAACTGAAGGTGTAGTCATAGTCGAAGAGGTGGGGAAAACGACTTCCAGCACAAAGGGGCCCAACAGGGGGCCCATCCAGTCGCACAAGGAGAGCAGCTCTTCTCCCCTTGAGGGCGCGTGCAGCATTTATTGAAAATTAAATAGGATTACAGATTATACTTCATTACAATGGTTTACAACATGTACAAAAATGGGACAGTATATGTCCAAACATCAGTAATAGTACAAGGACAGAATTTTGAGATACAATAAAAGAAAAGACAAAATTTTGAAACATACATAATATAAGACAAAATACAAGACAGAATTTTGAGTTACAGTAGAAGAAAAGACAAATTTTTTTTTGAAATATACATAATATAAGACACAAAAAGACAGAATTTTCAAAAATATAAAGCATGATACAACCTAAAAATATAAAACAATATAATAAAACATAATGTAGTAGAGATATTGTAAAGTGAAGTAAAATACACAGTACTCATATATTACAATCTGATAAAAGTTCAGAGATATGATGAAAAGTTTGAGATGGAGAGATTAGTAAAATTTGAGTTGAAGATTTTAAAAGGAAGATTTTAAAGCATTGTAAAGGCCGTTTCGGGCCGGTTTCAGTAAGTTGCCCGTAAAGCCATAACCAAAGAAGGAAACGATATTCTGCCCCGTCGTATGCAGTGGGTAAAATCGTCACACTCCCAGAATTATTGAAAAACTTTTAGTTGTATCTTGCTGGATATTTAACTTCCTTGTTGTGGCTCGAATTTCCCTTGAGTAGCAGGGATTTAATTAACATCACACTTGTCCAACACAACGGGCTATTGGTGACGGTCCGGGACTAATCCAAACGGAAGGATCCGAGGACAACCCCACGTAAATTTGAACCACGGTCAGATGACAAGGCAACGCCAAAGCTGGCAACCCAATCTCCAAACTTACACAGCACGCCAACGAGAGGACATTTGAGGATGACAGAATTAACGTGCACCAAATCCCTTTGTTCACGACGGTCATTGGTTGGATTCGAACTCGCAATTCACTAGTTGCCAGTCCGTTACTCTTCCAACCGGGCTACCGCAGTCCCCCTTGAGTAACAGAGCAGAAAACACCCCCCACTTTCGTGATCTGGCCATCGCTCAAAGGTATAGATAGGTAGTTAACTAAGATCGCACTGGAGCAACACAACGGGCTACTGGCAACGGTCCAATCCCGAAGGAAATGATCCGAAGCGACACCACATAATTCTGAACCACGGTCAGATGACGAGGCAGCCTCAGAGCTGGCACCCCACTTACCAAACTTACACACCAAGCCAACGTGTTAAAGTTGAATGAGAAAATTTTTACATCAATCAGTAGTACAATTACTATTGAAATCTAAATTTCCTGGATCGTTCATTGGGATTGATCACCAATAGCCCGTTGTGTTGGTCCAATGAGACGTTAATTAAAGTACCTAATTACCTACTGGATATATATCAGGCCAGAGGTAGGTATTTCAATTAACGTCACAATGCAGAACGGACTATTGGTGACGGTTCGGGATCAAATCCGAAGGGTAAGGATCTGAGGACATCACGTAATTTTGAATTTTGGTCAGATGGCGACCTCAAATAAATGAACATACACACATAACTATTTAATATTCATAGAAAACTAATACACCCAGGGTAGATACTTGGATCTTTACCCAGGTAGGTACAGAGATGGAACGTGCCCTGCATACAGCTCAGATCAGCTTACGAATAATCTACTGAGACATTCACACAAGATGTTTTAGATGCTTAAGATAAATGCAGGTTTTTAGAATCACACAGAAATAGAATCTGCATCTCGTAGGTAAGTAGGTGATAGCTCTTGTACTCGTAGGAATGTTATATTGCACAGAGCAACACAACCGGCTATTGGCAAAGGTCCGAGATCAACCCCGAAGTTAAAGATCCAAGGACAACGCCTCGTAATTTTGAACCACGGTCATTACGAGGTCAACACTTGAGCCGGCACCATGCTCTTCAAACTCATACTCCTAAATTAGGACATTTGAGGCCACGAAATTCACCAGATTATGTAACATGAACACGACAGTCTTTGACTGGAGTGAGTTTCGAACTCGCAGACCTCACGTTGCTCTTCCAACTTGGCTACAGCGGCCCGAAAACATAGTTCCTAGTTCTCGTAATTTTGAACCACGATTGGACAGGTTATCCCATTGCAATATTAATGGAATATTTCGAAGCAGTATCAAGCTTACTTGTGTTACAGAAATGTCGTTTCAGTGTGGCTTATAGTGCGCCAAGCCCTTAATAGGCTGGTTGGTTTGGAATGTGGCGAAGTCCTCTGCTGCACCAAACACAAAATATACAAATATCAAGCAAGGAAAATGCCTGACAAAGATAGAAATACACAGGTTAGGAATTGACCCCGCGCCACCTATAATTATCAGTGCAGGAGGCAAACCCATAAACTAGAAATCTCAGTACACTGAGTAGTGTTATTGAGAGGAACTTTAATAAAAAGAGAGCGACCAATATGTCGACTAGTAATCACATGATTGCTCTGTGAAAAATTGACTTTTTTGATCGATTTAGTATCTTATCTTTGGTATCAGATCATAAAGTATAAAAGTAAAGTGAGCACTGGTATCCTTTTTATGTGCCCAGGATCATGACCCAAACTAGTAGTAACGGGACACTTAAACTACTTTCTTCTGCAGGGTGGATACGAACATTCATATAATTGGTAAACGAGAAGGAAGACGCCCATCCATTGATTCATCACCTGAATAGTCCAACAAAGTAGACTGGGATTTAACCATTTCTGTAACCACTCTAGAAATGCTATTTCACATATCTACCGTCAGAAGACGTTATGTCGTCAAACGAGGCGATAAAATGCCAAATCGGTCAACCAAGTCAATTTTTCAAAGCCTTAATGTGACTAGTCGTCATAGGGCCACACTTCTTGAAGCTCCTCAATAGGTAGGTATTTCAATTAACGTCACACTGGAGCAACACAACGGGCTATTCCTCTCAATAGGAACACTCAGTCTACTTACTTTAAATGCTTATGGGTCAGATGGACGAGGAATTCGTTAAGCATTAAGCTTCAAGTGTTTTCTCTTCGCGTATAAAGCGTTTCAAGTAGGACATACGTATAAAACTTTTTCAAGTAAATTTATTCGAAACATGAACTTTTATCAGATCACTGTTTGTATTATGTATATTTTTTACAAATTTTCATGGATTGGATGGTGAATTTTTAGGGCGCAAAGCTAGATCTGGCAAAGCTTCGCCAAACATCGTGTATAATTAATAAACCAAACCGTCCAGAATAATCCCAAGATTATCCCCGAAAAATGCTACTTCATTTTAAAGAAATTTCGATATTTGCATTTTAATAGTTTGGGTATTTTCTGGATGCGCTTTTCCCAGGCTTTCATGCATTTGATGTAGTCTGCGTTAATGCTAGTAATTTGGTAAGTTCTAATACTGAAAAACATTCAGAGCATGCATAAAACACGTCATTTTATTCCACTTTTAAAATGCACAATTCTCGATCCTAAAAGCTATCCAATAGCAAAGTCCGTTAATCTTTTAGAAACACGAGGTTCTAGAACAATTGAATGCATTTTTAAAATTCGGTTCTATTACTAGCGACAAAACAATGCGTTGTCAAGTTTTGAAAATCAATAGACCTTTCAGAAATCATTCGGTTTCAACGTAATCTGCAGCAGCTCTTTCCAGATCAGCCCATGCGTTGATAGGAAAAGCGTTGTTCGTCTTGTACATTCGCACCAAGTGGCACAAGGCAACAACAGTGAAGTTCGGTGCATTCCGTACTCCCCGAGCATAGGCAAGGGCAGCTATATGCGTCAACATCCCGCAGAAGGACAGGAAACCGATTCCGTCGAATTCGTCTAGATCGACGAACTTCACAGCAATCATGGCGTACAGTTTGAAGTCGTCATATGAAGATTCGCCAAGCTTCACATAAATCTTCTTGATTTCCGCATCATTCGAGTCGATTATGGCATCTAAGGCTTTTTCTATGGTTTCAGTGAAGGGTGAGCGGGGTGGTACGCCCAGGCACGACGCGTACACGGCTGGTATGAAAGGCTGATGTACCTTCATCATGACAAAGGACATCAGGTCGACGGTAAACACAAGTTCGTGCGAGTACCGACGCGTGTAGAGTTCAGTGTAGAATCCTTCCATTTCGTCATCTACGAAACCGTCGAACTGGGTACTTGGAACTGGAAATACCTTGGAGACACTCAGCTGGTGACTTGGCATCTTGATTAAAATGAGTACGCTATGACAGAAACGCGCAAATCTAATGAACCAGCTGGTATTTAAAAACGCACTGAACAAAGTGTTGCCAATTCTGTATTAATATCAAGTCACTTTCCCCTTTTAAATTTGAGACTCTCCTCCCAACTCACCGATAGGTTTAGAGTTTTTCGTGGGAGGAGGGAGATAGATTCCCACTGCGCACGAAAGAAGATTCCCACTGCGCATCCCTTTTAAATTGGAATAGCCCGTTGTGTTGCTCCAGTGTGACGTTAATTGAAAATACCAATACCAATACCTTTTAAATTGGAACCATCGGCAACAGCCCGTTGTGTTGCTCCAGTGTGACGTTAATTAAAATACCACACCATACATGAACCACCACTCTTCCAACCCGGCTACCGAGGCCTTTTAAATATAACTGATATGCGGGTATGAGAGACGCTTTCTCTGGACTGGACATATCACTTTCGGAGTCCCTGCTGCGAAGCATCTCATCTCGTCTTCGAAAAGGGAAAAAATCAGGTATTGGTATTGGTATTTTCAATTAACGTCACACTGGAGCAACACAATGGGCTATTGGTGACGGTCCGGGATCAATCCCAGAGGGAAAGATCCGAGGACAACACCACGTAATTTTGAACCACGGTCAGATGAATGGAAAAAATCAGGAAAGAAATTTCTTCAATGAAACTATTTTTAAATAAAAATAAAGGTGGAAGGGGCTAGATAATTAATCAGCGGAGCCAAAATTGTTAGGCCCATCCCAGGCGTAAGCCAGCACTCAAGTGATCGCCCTCCCAAGTGCTGGTCAGCCTTCGAGTAGTAACCGGTGCATGTTCGATTCCTGTCAGGTGCATTCCTCCCTGGGTGTATTTCTCTCTTCTGTGTCAGTAAAAAACTTTCATTGTGTATCTATTACTTGATATTGTATGTCTTGTATCTGGCGCAGCTTGGCCAAATATGGCCAATAAACCCCAACCCACCAACCCAAGTGCTGGTCACTACCGAAGGTGCTCAACTTTGGTGGTTAGAGGCATTTTCTATCAAGCTGTATGTATTTGGCGGTTATGTTTCTGCGGGAAACGCATTTCCTGTACACAATCCGAAAGTAACGTAACTTCTTTAACGAATACGATTTCAGCATGTTATTAATGGAAATTTCAAAGATGATATGGTAATTAATTAACGTCGTACTAGAGCAACACAACGAGGAAATTTCAAAGAATCAATTGCGAATTATGGTGGGGTCGTGGTAGCCCGGATGGAAGAGTAGAGGATTAGGATTAGGAGGGTCGTGAGTTTGAAACTCAACCCATCCAAAGACTACCGTGTACATGGAGACTGGCAGACGATCAGTCGTGTCCTAACGTTGACTCTGGTGTGGAAGCTTGGAGAGTGGGGTATCACCTCAGGTGTAACCAAGTCATCTAACTGGTTCAAATATAAGAGGTGCTGTCCTCGGATCTTTTCGTCCGGGATTGATCCTGGACCGTCACCAATAGTACGATGCTCCGGTGTGACGTTAACTACCTACATACATACCGAATCGATGTGCATAATTTATTCGTCAACACCAATTGCACCAAATGTCACCAAGACGGCAATAAACTAGTTTTAGGTAATCCAAATATGCATTATGCTGGAGCATTTAGTAGGTATGTATTTGATTAACGTCGCAACAAAGCGGGCTATTGGCGACTGTCCGGGATCAATCCCAAAGGGAAAGATCAAGGACAACGCTTCGTAATTTTGAATCATGGTCAGACGACGAGTATACCTGATCTGGCACGACACTCTCCATGGAGCATTTGCACAACGGTATTAAAATCTTCGCAGATCGCCTGATTTGTTTGTTCACGCTGCAAATCCCTTACATTGAATAACAATAATATATAAGTTGTTTATTTTGAATGTGGGAAAGTTAGTTTGGTTGGTCTTTATGACGCAAGGATAATTCCTTGACGATTTATCGTCATATGACTGTGATTCAAAATTACGTGTCATTGATCTTTTCCTTCGGGATTGTTCCCCAACCGTCGTCAATAGCCCGTTGTGTCGCTCTAGTACGACGTTAATTAAATACCATTACCTTACTAAGAGTAGAGAAATACAACTGGGGGATGATTTAGGTACGACGTTAATTAATTAGCATTACCTTACTGAGAGTAGAGAAATACATCAGGGGTGAGGATTTAGGTACGACGTTAATTAATTACCATTACCTTACTGAAAGTAGAGAAATACATCTGGGGTGAGGATTTAGGTACGACGTTAATTAATTACCATTACCTTACTGAGAGTAGAGAAATACATCAGGGGTGAGGATTTAGGTACGACGTTAATTAATTACCATTACCTTACTGAAAGTAGAGAAATACATCTGGGGTGAGGATTTAGGTACGACGTTAATTAATTACCATTACCTTACTGAAAGTAGAGAAATACATCTGGGGTGAGGATTTAGGTACGACGTTAATTAATTACCATTACCTTACTGAAAGTAGAGAAATACATCTGGGGTGAGGATTTAGGTACGACGTTAATTAATTACCATTACCTTACTGAGAGTAGAGAAATACATCAGGGGTGAGGATTTAGGTACGACGTTAATTAATTACCATTACCTTACTGAAAGTAGAGAAATACATCTGGGGTGAGGATTTAGGTACGACGTTAATTAATTACCATTACCTTACTGAAAGTAGAGAAATACATCTGGGGTGAGGATTTAGGTACGACGTTAATTAATTACCATTACCTTACTGAGAGTAGAGAAATACAACCGGGGTGAGGATTTAGGGTAACCTAAGGCCCTAGGTAAGGTAGCAAAAGTATTTCTCACTGGTTTCTTACAATTGTCTTAATTGGTCCATCAGTAGTTGTGATAATCGATGCCATTTTGGTATAACCTGTGTATTCGTATTCTTTATTTAACGCCACACTGGCGCAACATAACGGGCTATTGGTGACTGTCCTGGATGGATCCGAGGACACGTAAATTTGAATCACGGTCGGATGATGAGAGAACACCTAGGGAGCTGGTACCCCTCTCCACACCAAGTCAACGTGAGGAAATTTGAGGCTACGACGGATTTAACGTGCACCAGCCCCCTTTGTACACGACGGTCTTTTGTTGGATCCGAACTCGCAACCCTCCGTTTGCTAATCCGTTATTCGTCTAACCTGTGAGGAGAGCATGTAGAAGCTATAAAGCTATAAGAACTTAATGTGTGGAGATTGGAAAGCTACGAGTTTTAAAAGCAATTTGGTATTCGCTCCGCCTTACAATTTGTTTACTTTCTAGAAGAAAATTAAGCATGGCACATTATTACGATTGTTCATGTTGACAACGTTTTAACGTATTTGTCACATCTATTTACGAAAAGTACGCCAAAAAACGTGCCAAAATAGTTGCCACAAAATGTCTTTATATCAAAGCTGTACCAAATTAATTTTCAGAGCATTCATTGCTTTGAGTGAGCAATTTTCTACACAAAATAAACGAAAGTAACGTCTTCTAAATAGAAACGGACCTGCAGTTAAATTTAGTGAGTTTTTAGGTGATAAATTGCGAGATGAGAAAAAATGTATAAAATTTATAAATAAAAAATATATTCAGGTTATATAACATTGATTTTGAAATCTGAGTGGACATCGTTAAATATTTTGTTCCCGGATTCGATATCTCTACCAATGTTTGATTTTAATTAGAATAAGTTCGATCTGGTGAAACTATCTATCGCCTCCTCTGTGGTGACAACAACCTTGGCGCACTTTTTTTTTATGTCGCAAAGGAAAGAAATCTTAGAAATTTTTTTATCTTTATAAATATAACATCTTCATAAATCTTTCCGCTTGCCGAGGTTGCCATAAAAACGAAATAACCCTAATAAAGATGGGTTACCTTCACATGCCAAACTCGCTAGTAAAAGTGCTCCAAAAAATGCACCAAGACTGTTGCCACCAGACGAGGGGCTAGATACAATTGTACCTTCGATTTAATGAAAAATACGAAACAATATTATTTGAACTTGCTCCGAAAAACAGATTACCACGTAAGAGAATAGGTGGCATGAGCACAATAATGTTCAAATTGATTCTTTTAATATTTTCATTATTGTATTTCAACAGCCAAATAGAACAGGAGCCATTGTAACCAACATAAACAAAAATCATTAATTGTGGACGATAACAAATGTTACATAGCAATTTCGTTTACTATATTTTATAAAAATTTCATATTTTCCCCTGAATTTTTTCTAATCCAATAATGTAAAATCTCCATAAAACCTGCATTAAACAACTAGTTACAAAACAGTTATTTAATTTATCTAAAATGTCTTATACAAAGTCTTGCAAATTAAGTGGGCGCAGCTTGTCCGTTTTTGGACCTTCCGCCATAAAAACAAATCAACCAAATTAAGTGACAGTTACGTATATAGATTTATGAAGTACAAAACAAACTTAGGCGTTTAAAAGTTTATTAGAATAAATAAAATTTAAACTGTAAACATCAAAATAATGACAGGTTATTCAATAAAATATGGATTTTAAAATTACAGGATACACAAGTACGTACTTTATTTACATATTTTCTACTTTAAACTGTAAATTGAGATTAGTGGTCAATTCATCTTAAAAATAAAAGTTCGTCTAAAACCAGATATCTAACTAAGAGAAATGATGGAGAATGCACATCCAGACTTAGCTTATCGTTCACGCAGCTTAAGGGGTCATGAGCTTATACCAGCAATTTCACTGACGTCAAAAATAAAAGGATCTTAAAGATTGAACTCTAAGTTTTCGATTTCTGCAGCGAATTCTTCCAGATTATCCCAAGTTCCATATGGAAAGTGCCCTTGCTTCTTGTAATCTCCGACTATCTCGACGATGACTTCCACTGCAATGTTCGGAGCCTCATATACACGTGCGTTTTGCAAGTGAAGAGCCAGCATGCAAACCAAAGTGCAATACTCCAAGAAGGAATAACAGTCGAATTGCGCCATCAGTAAGCTAACAGACATTGACGTGATAAAGACTAAAAAATCCTCGGCTCCATTTCGACCGCAATTCAATTGATTGCAGTACAGGAACTGGGATTTCTCATTCAGTATTGGTATAAGGAATTTAACTGCTTTCCGGATATTCTTCTTGAAGGGAGTATCAGCATACAGTCCAGCACGACACAAGTATCCTGCTGGAAAATATCGCATTGAGACAAATGAGCTTACGCAGGACATAAGATCAACAGCAAAAGTACGTTCAGGCGAATGAGTCTCCATTTCTTGTTTCTTAAACGCCGGTATAAAGATCAGTTTGAATGAAAAATTGTTTATAGCAATAACTTAGTTTTCGTACCATATACCTGTTGCCATACATATTGAACTTCAAAAGCTAATATTATCTTCCATGTAAACAGCATTCACTGGCAAGCACCCTAACGCCATAAAATCCCGAAAAACCAACGGGGGGGGGATTTCAATTAACGTCACACTGGAGCAACACAATGGGCTATTGGTGACGGTCCGGGATCAATCCCAAAGGGAAAGATCCGAGGACAACACCATGTAATTTTGAACCACGGTCAGATGACGATGAAAAACCAACGGAGAGTGAAGTGAGAGCTTAGATGTTGCCTCGTCATCTGACTGTGGTTCAAAATTAGGTGATGTCTTCCTTTGGGATTGATCCCGGTCGGTTTGGTTTGGTTTATTGCGGTTTTATGGCGCAAGGGCCATATTTGGCCATTCCGCGCCAGACGCAAGACATACAATATCAAGTAATAGACAAACACACGCTATGAAAGTTTTACTGTTACAGAAGAGAGAAATACACCCTGTGAGAAATCGAACTTGAGGATTGATCCCGGACCGTCGCCAATATCCCGTTGTGTTGCTCCAGTGTGACGTTAATTAAATACCATACCATACCATCGATTTTTCCCCCATGGGATTGATCCCAATCCGTCGCCTACAGCCCGCTGCGTTGCTCCAGTGCATCCTCAACTACCCCCCCCCCCTACTTTACAAGCTACCTTATCCGGCCATGGTTCAAATTACAAGGTCTTGTCCTCGGATTGTCGCAAATGGCCCGTTGTGTTCAGTGGTATGTCCACTGTGCTAGCAACCTTCGAATTGTAGGCGGCGAAGGTTCGATTCCTGTCAGATGCATTCCTCCCTGGGTGTATTTCTCTCTTCTGTGTCAGTAAAACCTTTCATTGTGTCCAATACTTGATATTGAATATCTTGCGTCTGGCGCAGCTTGGCCAAATATGCGCCATAAAACCCTAAACCTCTCATTGAGTTTCAATATCCCGTTGTGTTGCCTGCCTTGAGACGGTAAATAAAAATACCTACCTCTCATTGAGCAGAGTTCGCTGATTAGTATAGAACCCATTTGCGGTAATTGGATTAATGTTTTCATGTTCATATCAGAGGCAATTTTTATCAAGATAAATGTTGATAACACTTCGGTAGTAGGTAGGTATTTTAATTGAAGTCGCATTGGAGCAATACCACGGGGTATTGGCGGCGGTCCGAGATCAATCCCAAAGGGTTGGTTGGTTTTGGGGGTTTTATGGACTAAGGGACATATTTGGCTATGCTGCTCCCGACACAAGACATACAATTTCAGGTAATAGGTAAGTAGGTATTTTAATTAACGTTACACTGGAGCAGCACATTCCGCCAAGGGAGACCCCGCGCCTATCCTTGTGAGGATTTACCGGTTTAGTAGTCTCCCTTGGGAGTTTATTAGTTTTTTTTTTATTCCAGTCACTGTTTGGTTTTCTTGACGGTCAGCTGGTAGTCATACGGTAACTAAATTTATGTCGTTGCTATGAAATCCTGGCCTCGGGATTGCAGGATATCTATGATTTTACAAATGTTTTCTCTGCATTTCCTATGCTTTAGTGCTAGGTTTAGCCATCCTGAGGTGGGTCTTGGTGATGGGCATCGCAGGTGGAGTGAGCTTGTGAGGGGACATTCCAAGGCATAATGCATTGTAGTTCCCTCTATACCACAGGAGCATTGGTTGGTCTGAGATAAACCGAATCTGTGGAGATAGCTAGGGAATGGGCCATGACCCGTTATAAACTGCAAAAGACGTCTATCTTTGATGCGGGTATCCATGGAGACATTTGGGAAGAGATCGTATGTTGAGCGGCCTATGTCGTCTGTGTTCCATTCTAGCTGCCACTGTTGAAGAATATGGTCTCTAGTGAGACTCTTGAAGTGTGAGGCTGGAAGGGCTATATTTGTTTGTCCTCTGGAGCATCTTTGTTTGTTGCCGCTTCCCTGGCAAGACTGTCTGCTTTTTCGTTACCCTCGTGTCCAACGTGTGCCTTGATCCAACGTAGTTCTAATGCTGGCTTCTTGTGGAGGAGGTTCTGGATTTGTTTGATGAGGGGATTTCTGGATGTTGGGTTACGGAGAGCTTTTAAAACTGATTGGCTGTCTGAAAAGATTGTTGCTTTTTCAGGAGCCAATCTAACTGCTTCTCTGATTGCAACCGACTCCGCTTGGAACACACTGCTGTTAATTTGTAACCTAGTTGACCAGGTTTTTGTTAATGCTCCTTCTTCATAGAGGCAATAAGCTGATCCCACGCCCGACTCCGTCTTGGAACACTGGAGCAACACAACGGGCTAATGGTGATGGTCCGGGATCAATCCCAAAGGGAAAAATCCGTATGCAACACCACGTAATTTTGAACCATGGTCAGTTGACGAGGCAACACCTAAACTGGCACCCCTCTCCAAATATCCACACCACGCCAATGTGAGGATATTTGAGGCCACGAAGATTTAACGTGCACCAGCCCCCTTTGTGCACAACTGTGTTTGGTTGGATTCGAACTCGCAACCCTCCGGTTGATAATCCGTTACTCTTCCAACCGGGCCACCGCGGCATCTCAAGTAATAGAGGAACGCACAATGACAATTTTACTGCCACAGAAGAAATGCACTAAGGGAGGAATGCTTCTGACACCGCCTACAACTCGAATGTTGGTAACGCAGTAGGCATAGCCACTGAACCGACAGCCTCTCAATCCCAAAGGGAAAGAGCCGAGGACAACACCACGTAATGTTGAACCACAATATTTCAGCGCAGATACGTGTTTCCAATATTCCAATCGTGACGCCAGTTGACTTATTTTTCTGATGCGAACCATTCGAGCACTGCAAATAAAAATTTCAATTGAATTCCGACGGTTTATTGTGGTGGTGGAGTGGAAGTTCGGAGAGTGGGATGCCAGCTCAGGTGTTGACCTCGCCATCTGACCCTGATTCAAAATTACGTATCCTCGGATCTTTAACTTCGGTGTTAATCCCTATCGTCGCCAGTCCGACATTAATTAAATACCTAACCTAACCTAACCAACAGTCTATTGGCCTGCACCAGTGGTCGACGTCGACCCCCAGGGGGTCGATGTGACTGTTAGGGGTCGACAGAAAAATCGGATATTAAAAATATCGAATGTAACTTATAAGAACTTGGTGAATTGTCAGTTGATCTTGAAACTAAGTCGCTTTTTAAAAATCGGACTTTTTAGGATTACAGTGAAATTTCGATTAACAGTCAGTTTCTGTTAACCGTCGGTCCGTTTTATTAAAAGTTAATTAATTATTAAAAGTTATTAGTGCGTACACACATACATATACTTCTACGTAAAGTACGGAACATTGCCGCTCAGAAAGCACGATCCTCGAAGAAACAAAGGAAAAAATGACAAACTATTTTAAAATTTAAATATGTATGCACGTCTAGAGCGTAAGTTCATGTAATAATAAGTACATATATACTATACTGTGCTTAATATAAATTGTTTCTGTAAAATACATGTAGTGCATTTTTTATCACTCGTTCATATGCAATGAATGGGGATGGGTTGTTTTAGGTTTTTCTGTTATCCGTCTATACGATTAACTGTCACGGTCATGGTCCCGACTCTGACGGTTATTCAAACTTTCACTGTACTTTTGAATGAATATAAATGTTGCAGAAAAATATCAAAGCTTTCGTGCTACTCCCCTTTTTGCTTGCATTTCGAAGCTCGCATATGGCTGAAGCTGGTATTAGCCATGTTAATTCCATTTTCACAAAATAAAGAAATAAGAAATCGAATTTCATGACTTAGGCTGAAACTTACTAATTTTGAAATCAACATTGCTTATATTGTCAAGCGTCACGAAGTACACCCCTCACATTGACAACGTTAGTAAATTGCATTAAGTCTTACTTTCGTATACACTACCTGACATTGAAAATGCAACACCAAGGAGTTGGCAGAAAGTGATGAAATTTGGCAAACAGAGACAGCAAAGAGCAATAAGTGATCTTTATTGCAACATTATACACCTTGCCACTGAGCAGCAAGAACGTCTGATCAGTAGGTTGTAGGACCACCGCGAGCGGCGATACAGGCAGCAACACGTCTAGGTACAGACGCAATGAGCGTGCGGATGGTGTCCTGAGGGTTGGCTGCCCATTCCCTGTCAACCATTTGCCAGAGTTCGTCTTCTGAACGTGCCGGTGGCAACGCATGCAAGCGACGTCCAATGACGTCCCATAAATGTTCGATAGGTGAGAGATCAGGGGAGACAGCTGGCCAGGAAAGCACCTGGGTATCTTACAGGGCATGTTGGCTGATGCGTGCCGTGTGCGGCCGGGCGTTATCCTGCTGGAAAATGGCATTGGGCACCCCCTGAAGGAAAGGTAGTGTCACCGGCTGCAGCACGTCATCCACGTATCGTTGGGCCTTCATTGTGCCCTGAATACGGACCAGAGGTGACCTGCTATCGTAGGAGATGGCGCCCCAAACCATTATACCGCGTTGTCTCGCGGTATGGCGTACCACAGATGCGGCCGGATTGACCCTGTCACCACGTCGGCGCCAGACTCGTACACGGCAACTGTCATTGCTAAAACAGAAGCGTGACTCGTCTGAGAACACCACCCTGTGCCATTCCGTCGTCCACGTGGCTCTATCCCGACACCATTGCAAACGGAGACGTCTGTGCTGTTGGGTCAATAGTAATCGTCTCAACGGGCGCCATGAGTGCAGGCCGCCAGCGATCAATCGGCGGCTAATGGTCCTGGACGATATGGGAGCATTAAGGATGTCCTGCACATGCTGCAAAAGGGCGACAGACGTGGCTTGCGGGGCCGCCGATGCTTGCCGGCAGATGCGTCGGTCCATGCGTGCTGACGTCACTCTGACTGCACCGGAACCCCTCAAACGTGCCACATTCCCTTGGTCCAACCATCTGTGCCACAACCGGTGCACCGTGGACGCGTGTAGGTGGGTATCTGCTGAGATTTGACGTATGGACCAACCTGCCCTTCTGAGGCCAATCACCATATCCCTCGTGAAGTCGTCTGTTTGCTGGAACTGTCTTGATTGGCGGCGTTCTGGCATTCTCCGCTACTAGACGTTTCCTCTGAGACACAAAAACAAATTGCAACTTGATTTACCTGGCAGACAGAGCGGCGCGAAACTGACCACTTTTGCAGGTTCCTTCCCTGGTTTTTCACTCGCCGTGCGCGGGACAGCTGCGCAGTTTGCATCATTTACATATCTCGGTGAGCTGCGTCTATCCTGTAAATTTCATCCAGTTCTGCGCACTCCTTCTGGGTGTTGCATTTTCAATATCAGGTAGTGTATATCAGGATTGCATTATTGCTATTTTGTTGTCAAAATTAAATTTTATATTTTATATATCCCTCCTATAAAACATGTTAAGAAAGACGTCAAAATCAAAAACATCCCTTTGACATTAAGTCAATATATAATACATACCATATATTGTACAAACACTGAAACTAGAATAAACAATTTAAAAGCTCACATACACGTCTTTTTTGCTTGTCCTATTATAATTACATAATATTAAATTAGAGCGGGTCCTTAAGAAGTCAAACTCTTGAAGGGATCAACAGTCAAAGATTGGCAACCCCTGGTTTATACCAATTAGATTAAACTCCAAGTGTAATCAAAATGGCGATAGACAATATTGTAAGGTAACCTCGATAAGTATTATGCTAGTTGTTTGGGTACAGGTAGTAAAATTGTTACTGATTTGTTTGTTCACACCAAATATCCATAGCACAGGGGGGTATTTCAATTAACGTCACACTGGAGCAACACAATGGGCTATTGGTGACGGTCCGGGATCAATCCCAAAGGGAAAGATCCGAGGACAACACCACGTAATTTTGAACCACGGTCAGATGACGAGGCAACACCTGAGCTGGCACCCCACTCTCCAAACTTCCACACCACGCCAACGTGAGGACATTTGAGGCCACGACAGATTTAACGTGCACCAGCCCCCTTTGTACACGACGGTGTTTGGCTGGATTCGAACTCGCAACCCATCGGTTGCTAGTTCGTTACTCTTCCAACCGGGCCACCGCGGCCCCCATAGCACAGGAAATAGCGGAAATTCAACAGTTAGTAGTATCTCGGTGTATTTTCGTCATCTGACCGTGGTTAAAAATTACGTGGTGTTGTGTCCTCGGTCTTTCCCTTTGGGATTGATCTCGAACTGTCACTAATTGCCCGCTGTGTTGCTCCAGTGTGACGTTAATTCACCTCCCTAACCTTTTGAAATTTTATTTTTAGTGCTGTACTGATGAGACGATTTTTGTGTCTAGTGGATCACATGACGAAAATTGGGGTCTAGTGGATTACTTGAATACTTATTTCAAAATTGCTCGTGAGATCGTCTTTCGTTAAAATGGTAATCTCGCTGGAATGTCAATCATTTCCTCAGATAAGAGCATTGAATTGAGAAGCCATATAAATTAGATTATCTAAATAGTACAAATTATTGATGTTTATTGCATATTTAAATTCTGTGCACAAGTGAAACCCGTTTGAGACATACCACTTAATTTCATCTCCAAATAGAAACTCCCTTTTAAATTTAAATTTTAGAAGATGGCATGATAATTGAAGTGACAACTGTCATTAAGACTGAAAACATCGATCTTCCCTCTAAACCACTCCCGTTGTGTTGCTCCAGTGTGCGTTAATTAAAATACCTACCTACCCTCTAAATCACTAGTAAATTTATTCAGCTCTAATATAAGTTTAATACCAAGTTCTTGCATTGAATTTCGGCAAATCTACAGTAACGTTGATAATTCGAGCTTCGATTAACGAAGTGTCCATGGTATCCGAGCTGAATTTGATACCGAGTTTGTTCTTAAGCTTAAATAAAGCGTCGAGTAGAGTTTACGCACTTTGTCCTTGACTGGTCTAGTTTAGTGAACAGATGGCTAGTTGGTTTGGGTGTTATTGGGTGCAAGATCTAAAAAGTAAGTTGCACCAACGCAAAACAAAATCAAATTCAATAAAAAATGGAATAAAATTTTCAGATTAAGTTGATCAACATTAAAAGCACGTAAAATATTTTAGTAAGCATGAAAACAAAATAAACAAAAGCATTAAAAGTGGATGTATTAAAAATCTCATTGACGCGAAAAAGTAAACTAGTTTAAATGCATTGATGTAAAAGACGAAACGATGTACTGCGAAACTGATCAATCAGGACTTTTTCAAGACTCTTAGAAGATGCGTAACTCTCATGTTCAGATTTATAGTAGTTTACTCACAACATATACTGAGACAAATCTTGCTATAGATTATTCTTTATCCTCGCTTTATGAATATTTCAGTATTATTAAACGTAGTATAATTGTTTTGCATTTTGGAGACTTGTGTTACAACGCGTCCGTATTATTTATTCCAGATCACAGATATCCTCGGTACACATTACCTCGTATAATCAAGGTTCTGCGGTATTTTTCAGATAAAAATGTCAACTTATGTTCCCTAATGCTAATTAATTGTAACGTTAAAATATGTGCATTATAATTCAGAATTAACATATTCTGCCTATGAACTTAAATTTTAAGCATAATTTTCTATTCAACACTTTTAATATCGTTATGGAAGATTTTGCTTAAATTGGAGAGTTTGCAAAAAACAAAATATCAACATTCAATCTCAAATGAAAAAAGCTACATTTTTAAGCGCATTATGAATAGAATAACCATCACTTCCTTTATTGTGACTGTTGATTCGTATTATCAATTAAATCATTCCAATATATATTGTTAATTGGTAACAAGCGCAAACATATCCAATGTTAAAACTACTCTGCATTATAGTACATTGCACCAGTTTTATGTTCCTGCCTTTAATTATGAACAATAAATTTGAAACAATGCAGATTTCTTCCGAAAGCGTAGCAATATTATTTAAGTGGAACATATTTTGAATGAAGCCATAGTAAAAAACATTAAATTCAGCAACATTTTATTAAATATTTATTTCAGACAAATTCTGAAGACATCTAATAAGTGAAATTCGATATTTCGGTTACTATTATATTCGTCTAATATTTTAAAACAAGAGCTGTGTTTCACTTACACAAGCGTTGAAAGGAAATTATCGCACGAATAAGCGATGGTTTGGTGGTTAAAATAATTACCATATATTAATCGTTATCATGATTGTTAAAACATTAAATTTGATAGTTTTGGAACTATCTCATATTAGCATCAAATACTTCAATGATAAATATGCATTCTAACATTAATTTGGATTAGTATGGTAAATGTTGAACACTTGTTCCTCTAAACTCTTAGGAATTTAGACCATATTAGAAATACAGAATACTTAAGTCTTAGAGCATGCCGTAAAACCTCTTACAAAACAAACTTCGAGAATTCAAAGAAGTAGTATTGGACAGATGTATTACCACATGGATTTTAATATACAAACAGAAACAACCTATAAGATATTATTCAATTATATCTAATCGTAATACCTTTGTACATCAAGAATTTTTCTTTAACACTGAATAAATACCAACTTATAGAGTATTCCTTAGTATCAGACGGTTTTAGTACATTTAAAATACTAAAATCTTTTATAACGAAGACGTAAATAGATTGTCAAACAGAAAATCATTCTGTCCCTGCTACAGTACTGTCCAGCGTTGTAGTGTACTTACGTTGAGAACGTATGCGAGTTACATCACCACCATATTCTGGGCGAATAGGTCCAGATCCAACCAGGTCGATTCCGTGAACTGGTTGATGCTTTTGAAGTAACACACTATGTGAGTGATGCAGAATATGCCAAACTGGGGTGCTCCAACGACTCCGTAGATATAGGACAGTGCAGAGAACTCCGCAATCAGAATGCAAACTTCGAGGAACTCCAGGGATTCGTATCCCTGCATGCAAAACTCAATCGTAAGTTGTTTCGTGAAGTCTTCGCAGTTCTTCAGGTTGATGAACTTCCTTTTGAACCAGTAGTCGAAGAGAATGCTGGCACGGTATCCGAGGCGACCGTCCAAGGCCAACTGGACGGCCTTACGAATGTTCGCCGTGAAGCGTGATCTATCCGACGGTGAGCGTGCTAACAGACTAATGGGTTGCCAGTCTGGAAAGTATGTGTGCATAACACAAGACATCAGATCAAAAGCAAAGATGTATTCAGATTTAAAAAGGACCATGGCTAGTTTGGAAGAGTTTCACATTGCAAGAGCTCCTTTCAGACGCATGTAACGATAAATAAAAAGGAATACCAAAACATTTCAAGAGTTATTTGAACTAATTTTTGATAATGATGCTTTTGATCTTCCTGATGCCAAAAACAGAATTAATTTTACTTAGCCGTTGTATTTTTATTTCAATTAATAACCTTCGGATTTGATCCCTGAGCGTCGTCAATAGTTCTGTTGTGCACCAGTACTACGATAATTAAAATACCTACCTTCAATTCATATATGGGGCCGCGGTGGCCCGGTTGGAAGAGTAACGGACTAGCAACCGAAGGGTTGCGAGTTCGAATCCAGCCAAACACCGTCGTGTACAAAGGGGGCTGGTGCACGTTAAATCTGTCGTGGCCTCAAATGTCCTCACGTTGGTGTGGTGTGGAAGTTTGGAGAGTGGGGTGCCAGCTCAGGTGTTGCCTCGTCATCTGACCGTGGTTCAAAATTACGTGGTGTTGTCCTCGGATCTTTCCCTCTGGGAGTGATCCCGGACCGTCACCAATAGCCCATTGTGTTGCTCCAGTGTGACGTTAATTGAAAATACCAAATACCAAATACCAATTCATATATGGCTCGCTGGTTGGGTTGTAGAGATACTTAGGCAGTTAATTAACGTCAGAATGTAGCAACACAACGGGCTATTGGCGACAGTCCGGGATCAATCTCGTCATCTGACCGTGGTTCAAAATTATGCGGTGTTGTCCTCGATCTTTCCCTTTGGGATTGATCCCGGACAGTCGCCAATCGAACGTTGTGTTCCTCCAGTGTGACGTTAATTAAAAATACCTAAAGTACCTGCATACCGGGATCAATCCCAAAGGGAAAGAAATTACGTGGTGTTGTCCTCGGATCTTTCCCTCTGGGATTGATCCCGGACCGTCACCAATAGCCCGTTGTGTTGCTCCAGTGTGACGTTAATTGAAAATACCAATACCAATACCCAAAGGGAAAGATAGAGGACAACACCATGTAATTTTGAACCACGGTCAGATGACTGCTTAACCATTGGAATGCATCCTTGCGATTAAACATGCAAGTTCGGATATACCTGTATGTTCGGGTTTGATCCTGGACCGTTGACAATACCCCGTTGTGTTTCTCAAGTGCGACGTTAGATACCTATCTGTACAAGGGGAAGGTTAGGGGTAGGGTATCTTAATTAATGTCACACTGGAGCAACACAACGGGCTATTGGTGACGGTCCGGGATCAATCCCAAAGGGAAAGATCGTGGACAAGTAATTTTGAACCACGGTCAGATGACGAGGCAACACCTGAGCTGGCACCACACTCTCCAAACTTCCACACCACAGCAACGTGAGGACATTTGAGGCCACGATAGATTTAACTCCGTTCTACACGACGGTGTTTAGTTGGATTCGAACTCGCAACCCTTCGGTTGCTAGTCAGTTACTCTTCCAACCGGGTCACCGCAGCCCATGTAGAAGGGGACGGATATATTTGTAATTAATCCGACACCCTTTGAAATTTAATGCGTTAGGTGAAAGATAATTTGAAACTTCGTGAAGTAATTATGAATTTGAATACCAGCTGTTATACGTTAATTAACGTCGCACTGGAGTAACGACGGTCCGAGATCAGTACCGAAGGGAAATAACCAGAACAACACCATGTAATTTTGAACACGTTCATATGAAGAGAACCCCTGTGCCAACACTCACTCTCAAACTTTCGACACCACGCAAACGTGAGGGCATTTGAGGCCACGACATATTTAACGTGCACCAGCCCCCTTTGTACACGACCGTCTTTGGCTGGGTTCGAACACATAACCCTCCGTTGCTTAACTGCTGCTCTTCAAACCGGGCCACCGCGGGTGATAGTGTACTGGCTATTGGTGACGGTCCGGGATCAACCCCAAAGGGAAAGATCCGAGGACAACACGGGCGATAGTGGGAAGAAATCATTCAACGGGAATACTTACTGTCATAGGACTCCGAAAGCATATTCGATTATTCATATAATTAAACAAGTAATGACGATCAGGTATCTAAACACTAAGACTTTTCCAAACGGATAGATCCTATTTTCAAACCTTCTAATCTTTCCCTTCGGGATTGATCCCGGATCGTCACCAATAGACTGGTGTGTTGCTCCAGTGCGACGTTAATTAAGATACCTATCTATCTAGCGAGGACAACCCCAAGCCATTTTTAATCACGGTCGATTCATCATCGCATTGGGCATTATTTGATCATCATTTCGGTAATTTCACAACTTTTCTTCGCACTCTATAAAAGATGTTCACCTTTCTGACCGTGGTAGGTAGGTAGATATTTGAATTAACGTCACACTGGAGCAACACAACGGGCTATTGGTGATGGTCCGGGATCAATCCCGAAGGGAAATATCCTAGGATACCACGTAATTTTGAACCACGGTCAGCTGACCGTGGTTCAAAATTACGTGGTAGATGAGGTATGAACACCTGAGATGACACTCCACACTCAAGCGTTCTATGACCCCACGTACATGATTGTCTGCTTCGATCGATTTTCGAACGAAAATCGTCCGGTTACTTATACACGATTTTGTTATTTGGGCTACTCCGGTCCGTAGAAATGACACTGCGAAGATTTCACCTTTGCTCTCCAAATTGTGTTACGTTATGCATATCAGGGTCACCTCAAAATGTAGTTTAATTTAATTAATTGCAAAGAATCATTTCGATTTGCAAATTATTTTTTGGAATATTTTTCTGATGAAATCCTATTAAAATATCACAACACATGACATTCACAATAATTACAAGGAAGTAGTTGCAGAAAACTACCCTTACCTAAATTTAGATTTACAATAAGACTATATACTATTTAAGAAGGAAATTTCAGGCATGCGAAAAATTTTTAACATTTTATTTAAGAGATGAGATTTACATGGGCAGGAAAATCGATGTACATTACTTAAATTGATCCCAAAATCATATATATCGTAATCTGTATAGAAACACCTCAAAAAATGAAAATCGCATCAATTCAAGACAAGTGACATCTAAAAAATGAAAGATTTTATAGAGCTAAAGATTTCAAAATTTGTAAGTATTTTTCCTCAAGAGATCTGAACTTTATAGAATTACCTAAATTATTTTCTATTGTGCTATTTTGATAGTAAAATTTTTATAAGCATAGTTCGAATTAAAACGTATGGTCTAATTGAATGAAATCATTTTACATTTTGCTCCTTTTCTCGAGTTGATGCGATGTTGTTTACAGCATATAATTATTTTACTAAATACCACTAGCCAAATATAGCCCTTTCGCCATAAAACCCCCAAAACAACCAACTAAAAATAATAAAACAATTGTTTTGGAAGCACGATAGCGTACGTATAGAAAACATCAAATCTTGTAGATTTTCTCTTGCTTGAAAAATTCATTCCAAACTTCGATTCCTGTGAAATGCGTCTGAAAACATCAATTCAATAAAATCGTATAGTTTAGAATTCTCCAATTTCAACGTTTGTTCGCCGTCATCCAGAGTCAGAAAATCCTGAGCTACTTTGTCCAACTCAAGCCACGAGTGTCCAAAAAACTGCAGGGTTTCTTCGTAGTAAATAATTAGATCGGCGATCACGCTTACTGCATACTCCTGAGCGGCCACTTTGTTCTGATAGTACAAATGAGCACAATATGCAGCAACAAAGCAACAGCAGTGAAGGAACTGAAACGGGTCGAACCCATTTTCTCTGTAGAAAAGAACGAGAGGTTCCAGCAATTTTCTCATCTGACTATATTCTTCCAAACATGCCATGGATAAGCTGCCAGTGTGTTTTCTCTTCACGAAAATCATAAATTTGTCTATGTTTTCCGTATAACGTCGAATCGTGCCAATAATTCTATAAGCACTACGATCTTGCCAATCTGGAGAGAACTCCTTCGTAATGGAGTTGACAAGCTCTTCTGCGAATAAATATTCCACCGTGTATTTGTCCATCACGTACAGTACAACTTCTCTTGTGGAACTCATTTTTATCAGTCCATCTATTACAGTGCTGCCAGTAAAAATGAAAAAGATGTGCAATTTACGTCACACTAGAGCAGATGTAGATAGGGGTAGTATGGTTTATTAATTAACGTTGCACTGGAGCCACACAAGTCTATAAGCGACGGCCCAGATAGGTAGGTAGTTAGTTAAGCACACTGGAGTAACACACGGGGCTACTGGCGACGATCCAATCACAAAGGGAAAAAACCTGAAGACGACGCAAAAAAATTTTGTACCGCGGTCACATAAAGAGGTCAGCACATGACCTAAGTATTTGAATTGACCTTGAATTGGTAGGTAGGTAATTTGATTAACGTCGCACTGGAGAAGTACAACGGGCTATTGGGACCGTCCGGGTTCAAACCCGAAAGGAAAAGATCTGAAGACTACACGTTGTAATTTAGAACCACGCTCAGATACCAAGGTCAAAAGCTGAGTTGGTATCCCACTCTCCACACTTCCACACCAAACTAAGACATTTTAGGCCACGACAGTTTAAACGTTAACCAGATTCCCCGTGCATGATTAGTTGGATCGCGTTTATAATCCTAGCACCACTGTTGCTTATCCTTAACTCTACCAACCATGCTTCATGTTGGCATGATATGGTAGGTAGGTAGTTTAATTAACATCACACTTTAGCAACACAACAGGCTATTGATGACGGTCCGGGATCAATCCCAAAGGGAAAGATCAGAAGCGTGGTGTAGCGCAGTATGGACAAATATGGCCCTTGCGCCAAAAATCTTCAAACCTAACCAAAGCGGCATGACCAAATATAGCCCTTGCGCCACAAAACGCCAAATCAACTAAACCGAAGCGTGGTGTGGAAGTTTGGAGATTTTGGTGCCAGCTCAGGTGTGACCTCGTCATCTGACCGGGGTTCAAAATCACGTGTTGTCCTCGGATCTTTCCCTTCGGGATTGCTACCGGACCGTCGCCAAAAGCGCATTTTGCTCCAGTGTGACGTTAATTAAATTCCTAACCTAACTGGTTGTCCATCCGCGACTCAAGGAACTGGGTTACCACGGCATGTAAAAAGACAGACCATCTGCGAGAAGATTCTACTTTCGTTCTATTGCTCTTGCACTCTACTTATTGGGGTTACCTTAAAATGTAATTTATTGTCGTTTTGGCAACGTTTGGCGTTTGAACTTAAATGTGTATTAACCAATTAACTATTATATATGAACTGGAAATTTCTTTCTTTCTATATATAAAGGCGAAGTCCTAAAATTGATTTTAAAAACATGCCATTTGACGTCACATTCAGAATAAGTACAATAAACTTGAATATATCTCACCGCAGAAACACAACACTAAATTTAGCTGCACAGGAAATGACTCATTTATATTTGCAAGGAAAACTTTCTTATGAATATTAATATTAACACGAAATGTCACAAAAGCAGGATTTTTAAATAGCTTTTATTCAAGAGCCCGGATTTACATGGTCAAGAAGTTACGACAAGGCGCACTACACTGAAATATATCTTGGGAATAAATATATTGTAGGATAAATGTGCTAATAAAAATACATTTAAGTAAAGTTACAACTCAAAAAGGTAGGTCGCATCTTTTCAGAAGTGACAACTCCCAAAAGGAGTACATGTACAAGGGAGTAAAACAATTTTAAATTTCTCATTAATGAGTATTTGCAGATTTTAACATAGAACTCTATTTTTCAAAACATGCAATATTTGTGATATGGCTTCTCTTAAATCTATAATCTTCATTTTGAATTTTGCCACTTTCCTTGAGATGCGATATTGCTATCTACGGCACAAAATTATTTTACTAAAAATTAAAGTGGTTTTGAAATATAATAAATAGACATACGATTAGGGTAAAGCAAATCTCGTCAATTCTCATAAATCGTCGATTGATTCAGATGATTCCTTTTCAAATTTCGAATTAATAAACTTGTATATTTTAGTATCCCGCAGTTTCGATGCTTTCTCATCGCGATTCAGAACCAGAAAATCCTTGGCTTCGACCTCCAAATCCAGCCACGAGTGTCCGAAAAACTGCAGGGTTTCTTCGTAGTAAATAACTAGATCGGCGATCGCACTCACTGCATACTCCTGAGCACCCACAACGCCATTGCAGTATAAATGAGCACAATACGAGGCCACAAAACAACAGCATTGAAGTAACTGAAACGGGACGAAACCTATTTCTCTGTTGAAAAGAATGAAGGGGTCCAGGAATTCCCTCATCCGATTACTGGACGCTTCCACACATACATTGCATAAGAAGCTAACGTGTGTTCTATTCAGGAAAATCATAAATTTGTCTATGTTTTCTGTATAACGTCGAATCGTGCCAATAATTCTGTAAACACTGCGATCCTGCCACACAGGATTGATATCCTTCGTAATGCGGTTAACGATGTCTTCTGCGAATAAGTATTCCTCTGCGTATTTGTCCATCACAGAAAGCACTTGTTTTAAGTAGCTGACACTTCTATTTTATCAGGCGATCTATCCAAGTGACGCCAATCAAAATTGGCTAAGTAGTTAAGATAGATAGTTAATTAACGTGAAACTGGACACACCGAGTAATTGGTGGCCCGGTTGGGGGGTATTTCAATTAACGTCACACTGGAGCAACACAACGGGCTATTGGTAACGGGTGGCCCGGTTGGAAGAGGAACGGATTACGAGGTGGTTACGAGTTCGAATTCAACCAAACACCGTACGACGGTACACGACGGTCGTTGGCTGGATTTAAACTAGCAATCGTCCGATTGCTTGTCCGGTACTCTTCCAACCGCGCTACCAAGGTCCCAGCGAAGGACAGGGATCGATTCCCAAGGGAATGATCCAAAGGTATTGGTATTTTTCAATTAACGTCACACTGGAGCAACACAACGGGTTATTGGTGACGGTCCGGAATCAGGAATGATCCAAAGAGGGGGCGTGGTAGCTTGGTTGGAAGAGTAACGAATTAGCAACACAGGGTTGCGAGTTCGAATGGAATAAAAGACCGTCCTGTGCAATGTGGATGGTCACGTTCCACACGTTCGCGCAGAATGAAATTTCGGAGAGTAGGATGCCAGCTCAGGTGTTGACCTCGTTATCTGACCTTGTTTCAGAATTACGTGCGCTCTCCTCCGATCTTTCCCTTAATTACGTGGTGTTGTCCTCGGATCTTTCCCTTTGGGATTGATCCCGGACCGTCACCAATAGCCCATTGTGTTGATCCAGTGTGACGTTAATTGAAATACCCCCCCCCCCGATCTTTCCCTTGGGGATTGATAACGGACCGCGTAGTAAAAAATTACGAGGCGTTGTCCTTGGTTCTTTCCCTTCGGGATTGATCCCGGACCGTTGCCAATAGCCTTTTTTGTTGCTCTAGTGTGACGTTAATTAACTTCTTACCTACCTGATCCCGGACCGTCACCAATAGCCCTGTTCTGTTGCTCCAGTTCGACGTAAATTAATTACCAATTACCAATCTGCTACCTACGACACACAAGCCGCGTTTGCCCAGGCAGGTGATAGGTAGGTAGGAATTTTAATTAACGTCGCACTAGGAGGAACGCGACGGGCTATTTTTGCCATGGTGGAAGAGTAGTGGATTAGCAACCGGAGAGTTTTGAGTACGAAACTACATCCAACCAAGGTAGTCGTCATCTGACCGTGGTTCAAAATTACATGTTGTCTTCGGATCTTTCCCTTTGGGATTAATCCCGGACCGTCACCAATAGCCCGTTGTGTTGCTCTAGTGTGCGGTTAATTGAAATACCCCCAACCAAGGTAGATAGGTAGTATTTCAATTAACATCGGTTGGAGCAACACAGATGGGGGTATTTCAATTAACGTCCCACTGAAGCAACACAACGGGCTATTGGTGACGGTCCGGGATCAATTCCAAAGTGAAAGATTCGAGGACAACACCACGTAATTTTGAACCACGGTCAGATGACGAAGCAACACCTGAGCTGGCACCCCACTCTCCAAACTTCCACACCACGCCAACGTGAGTACATTTGAGGCCACGACAGATTTAACGTGCACCAGCCCCCTCTGTACACGACGGTGTTCGGCTGGATTCGAACTCGCAACCCTTCGGTTGCTAGTACGCTACTCTTCCAACCGGGCCGCCGCGGCCCGCAACACAGATGGTGACATCGCGACTAGGCTATTGACGATGGGGGGTATTTCAATTAACGTCACACTGGAGCAACACAACGGACTATTGACGATGGTCCGGGATGAATCTCCAAGGGAAAGATCCGAGGACAATACCATGTAATTTTGAACCACGGTCAGATGACGAGGTCCCACCTGAGATGGCACCCCACTCTCCAAGCTAACACCAACGTGAGGACATTTGAGGACATGGCAGATTTAACGTGCACCAGCCCCCTTTATACACGACAGTTTTTTTGGATTCGAACTCGCAACCTTCTGGTTTGTGGGTATTGGGTATTCTTCCAACTGGGCTACCGCGGCCCGGTTTCATGCTAAGATGCAGGAATTAAACCTGAACCTCTTAAACAGTTATTGTAGTATTTTACTGAAAGGAAAATAAATACTGTCATTAATTTACAGGACTTGAACGCTTACCTGCTTCACACAGGTCCGTAATCTAATATTTACTCTGCAGATGAAATAATCTTTGAAGAACAGAAATGAAGAAAATATGCCAAGATTCACAAGTGCTTAAAAGTGAGGTAGAAACGGTGTGCCACGGAGTCAAGTTTTTAGAAAGTCCTTGCCTATGAAAAAGTGTGGCACTCGAGTTAGACTCTAGGGAAATGACCATATCTCGAATTTCGTTCACAGGAGGACAGACACAGCGAGATCCAAGAGTCCCAGGGCAAGGTGCCTCGTCTCTATTGCATGTCTCACGCCGAGTTGCCGCACCTCAAAATGCCCTACAAGGTGCTTCATTTCAACATGTCTCGCAGCAAGGTGCTTCATTTCCAAGTGGCTCGTCTCAAAATGAGACGCCTCCAAATGACTGTCTTCCAAGCGTCTCGCATCATACACCCTTACGTCGATGTACTCGCCAAAATGCTACATATGAGGATGACTCGCCTCCAAGTGACTCGCCTCCAAGGGTCTCGCCTCTAAGTGACTCGCCTCCAATGGTCTCGCCTCTAAGTGACTCGCCTCCAAGGGTCTCGCCTCGTGGTGCCACAGGCCGAGGTACTTCACATCTAGGTCCAAGCGTCACGCTTCCAAGTGTCTCGCATCATAGGTCCTTTCGTCGACGTACTCGCCAAAATGCTACATGTGAGGATGACTCTCCTCTAAGTGACTCGCCTCCAAGGGTCTCGCCTCGTGGTGCCACACGCCGAGGTGCTTCACGTCTGGGTCGACGTCGATGTGACCCACGTCCCACTCCAAGGCAAAGATTAGAATCCAAAGCGCATGTCAAGACCTTGAACCAGGAGTACAAGTTCGCAGTGGATTGCTTGAAGACTCTGTTACGCGGCTTCACTCCACAATGGTGCCCGATCACCAGCGCACCTCTAGCCGACCGATCCAGAGATAAATTGTGCACGGAAAATATCAAGAGGGCCATTCTGCATCTTGTGGGGAACGAGTTGGCAGGTGAAATCGACAGTATTTCAGAGCTGTGGTTCTTCGAATGCGAAGAATCCATGAAGGATATGAGGCTCCAGACATTGCTCCAAATGCTCACGACTGAGTATTGCAACACTCCCTGCTCTACTCGCAAGTTTCTTGAGTTCTGCTGTAAAGTTGCGGAATTTTCGGCAAGGTTGTACATCATGGGGGACAGCTTCGGGCCACCCTACGGAGTGATGTGCATTTTTTACGTCATAATGCATTCGATGGAGAATAATCCGATCGGCGAAGATTTCGATCCGTGGGCAGAATTGGACTATTTAGCTATACGCGTGAACGAAGAATATTCTCATATTTCTAACCCAATGTTAGAAGTGATCAAACACAGGCGACAGGTTTTGTTAATGTTCGATATCAAATATAGGGCCTCTCATTCTTAAAGGTGATCGATGTTCATTAGACAACGTGTAGAGTACCAAGAAGCAATATATACAAACTGAAATCTCGATTTCTACTTAAGAACATTTGGTTCATGCTTATGGAATCGTAAGTTGTTCAGTTGCAGTAGTTTTTAATAATTAAATAGTTAGCACTATTTACTTTATCAATGGTTTCTATAATATTCACCCTTTAAACTAATTTTATTTGAATGATGCATTTCAAATAAAATATTACTCCGAAATAGTGATGTTCAAATGAAATATTGATAAACAAATAAAACATGAACTTTAAAATCTATTGTATAAATTCATTATATCAATGTTTCAATTTCATTTACGTTAACTTGCATTATTTATCAATGGTATTACTAATATTATCTCTAAAATAGTTACATTTATTAAAATGATCTCAAATGAAACATTTTGAAATATGCTTAAACGATATTTCTATAAATTTTAAAAGTTAAATTTTGTTACTTTTTAACACAAATAAGAATATGTAGGAACAAAATAGTGTAATTTTACTTTTAAACAAGTCAAATTTAATATTAGATACGAGGCAGAAATAAATTGATACAATTTTAGTGATGTAATTAAATATTTCAGCTACAACGTATTTTTTAAATTTGGTATCGTCAGTCGTTTTTAACATCACCGATACATTGTAAATTCATTGAAATAAATTTGAAACTAAATGTTTCAGCTGAATTTTAGTGCAATGTTTTCAAATGTGAAAAATTCAATAAACTATTCAAGTTTCGGGAATTTGTTTTTAGCAGAAAATAAAATATGGAAAAATAAACTAAAAAAAATGCTGATAAAAATTATACTGAAAATTGAACTAGAAAATAAATCATTGCTGAATACAAATTATACTGACAAATTAAATTAGAAAAATAAACCATTGAAAAAAGATTTTTATTCTCACAAGTAAAATAAATTTAAATGATTGCTTGAAATGTTTCAGTAGATCTTATTTTAAAAGTTGTGTAAATGTTTTCAGTCATTCATCGAGTTTGGATACTTCTAATGTATCTCTCAATCTATTCAGATTTTTATAGTTAAGAATTAATCCATCGCAATTAGGTATATATTCAGAATTAAATAAAAGCGGCGAAGCAATTGCTACTAAAGCTTGTCAAAGTTACCAGAAAGTTGCCATGCCAAAATACATCCAAAAGGCACATTTCTCAAAAGTAAAGCAATAATTTTTAAATTTTATAAAATTTGGCAAATTTTACATGTCCTTAATCGTAATCAACGGGAAATTTAAAAACGCTCTTTCCATTAGTATGGTCAGGTGATAGATTTCCTTTGGGATACTTCCCGGAGCGTCGCCAATAGCCCGTTGTGTTCCTCCAGTGTGACGTAAATTAAAATACGTACCTACTAAGATATATAAAATCTTATTTATAAAGTAATCGTGATATTCTAAAAATATGCATGATGTACGAATACATCACCACGAAAACGTGCCGCATGTATATTTATGTATAAGTTTCATATACTTCTATTGTAGGTAGAGCAACACATCGGGCTATTAGTAACGGTCCGTTGTTGCACCAGTGTGACGTTAATTGAAATACCATCTTATATTTCTAAGGGATCACGGTAGCCCGGTTGGAAGAGTAACGGACTAGAAACCGGAGGGTTGTGAGCTCAAATCCATCCAAAGACAATCTGTCGTGGCTTCTGTGTCCTGTTGGAGATTGGAGTGCCAGATCAGGTGTTGCCTCGTCATCTGACCGTGGTTCAAAATTACACGATGTTGTACTCGGGTCTTTTCCTTTGGGATACTTCCCAGAGCGTCGCCAATAGCCAGTTGTGTTCCTCAAGTGTGACGTTATTTAAAATATTTACTATTTTAGTCGATTTGACGACGTTTGTCCTTTAATCTGACATTGAATCAGCTGTATCAGTTCGGGTTTCATGATTTGGGATTTCCATGGGGATCCGATAGCCCGGTTGGAGGTAGGTTGGTATTCAATTAACGTCGGCATTGGAGCAATGAAACGGGCTATTGGCGACGGTTCGGGATCAAACCCGAATGGAAAGATTCGACGACACTACGTAATTTCGAACCAAGGTCAGATGACACGGCCTGAGTTTGCACTCCCTTTCCAAAATTCCTAACTTCGCCAACGTGAGGACATTTACGACCACGACAGATTTACCGTGCACGAATACCTTGTATACGATGGTTGGATAAAAACTCGCAATCCTCCGAAAGTCATTGAAGGGCGTGGTAGCCCGCTTGGAAGAGTAACGGGTTAGAAAGGGATGGTTGCTAGTTTGAATCGTTTACAAAGGTGGCTAGTTTTGTTAAGTCCGTCACGTTGGCATGGTGCGGGAGTTTGGAGAGGGTGCCAGATCAGGCGTTGCCTTGTCATTACGTGGTGTTGTCCTCGGTAAGGGCATTGACAGTATTGGGGGTGAGTCTAGAAGGGCCATATTTGGCCATGCTGTGCCCGACACAACACATACAATATCAAGTTATAGACACACAATGAAAGTTTTACTGACACAGAAGAGAGAAATACACCCAGGGAGGAATGCACCTAACAGGAATCGAACATGCGCCGCCTTCAACTCGAAGGTTGCTGCGCAGGGGCATACCCAGTGTGCCACGACGGCCCGGTGTTGTCCTCGAATCTTTCGCTTTGGGGTTGATCCCGGACCGTCACCACGTTTTGTTGCTGCAGTGTAACGTTAATTAAAATACCTACCTACCGATTTTTCCCTTTGGGATAGATCCCGCAAGGTCACTAATAGTCCGTTGTGTTGCTCCTGTGCGAGGTTAATTAACTATCTACCTGCCTACGATTGAAAAAGTGCTGAAATTATATCCAAAAACAAGCTAGGTGACCTCAAGTTCGGTGGTATGTAGGTAGGTATTTTAATTGCCTTCGCACTGGAGGAACACAACCGGCTAATGATCACGGTCCGGGATCAATCCCAAAGGGAAAGACCCGAGGTAATGGTAATCAATTAACGTCGCACCAGAGCAACACAATGGGCGATTGACGATCCAGGATCAATTCCGATAGGATAGATCCAGGACCGTCAACAATTTAGAACCACGGTCAGATGTAGAGGCAACACCTGAGCTGACTCTCCCACTTGAGGTTCAAACATTAAACGTACACCAGCCCCGTTTGGCTGGACCGTATTTCGAACTCTCAACCCTCAGGTTGCTCCTTCGTTGTTCTTCCAATTGGCTAACTCAGCCCCAAGACTACGCTCGGTACAACAGTTATACTGTCACATTCATTGTTCCAGGATAAGTAGCACATAGAAGGTTGCGTTGGAAACTCGATACAACTAAAGACATTTATGTACGTGTTGGTTTGGTACGTTAATTCTGTCGTGGCCTCAATTGTCCTCAGGTTTGCGTTATGTGGAAGTTTCGAGGGTGGTGTGTGAGCTCATAGTGGTGTTGCCTCGTCAATTGACCGATGGTTCAAAATTACACGGTATTGTCCTCGATCTCCCCCTTCGGTACTTATCCTGAACCGTCGTCAATAGCCCGTTGTGTTGCTCTAGTACACGTTAATTAATTACCTTTACCTACCTCAAACAATGCTACTTTTAGAGATTTATGTTGGGTAGGTATTTTAATTAGCGTCGCAGTTGAGCAACATATCGGGCTATTGGTGACGGTCTAAAGGGAAAGATCGAAGTTCAATACTACGTAATTTTGAACTGCGTTCATTGCTCGTCGCCAATAGGTCGTTACGTTGCTCCAGTTTGATGTTGATTAACTACCTACCTACCCGGAATCTCTTTTTTTTTATTATTTTTTTTTTATTATTTCAATTAACGTCACACTGGAGCAACACAATGGGCTATTGGTGACGGTCCGGGATCAATCCCAAAGGGAAAGATCCGAGGACAACACCACGTAATTTTGAACCACGGTCAGATGACGAGGCAACACCTGAGCTGGCACCCCACTCTCCAAACTTCCAAGCACCAATTCGGAGATATCGATTTAAATGGATCCGAAGATGAATTGTGCATGGTAAGTATCAAAAGAGCAATCAGGTACATTGTGGGCAAGGAGATGGTAGGTAGAATCGGTGACCTTCGAGTCGTGGTTCCAAGACAAAAACGACTTCTCGCACGTGACTTTCAAGAAGTTGCTGCAAGCCGTCACGACTGAATTTTGCAGCTCTCCCTATACTGCTCGCAGGTTTCTTGCGTACTGCGGTACCATTGCAGAAATTTCTGCACTGATGTACCTCGCTGGAGACAGCCATGCTCAAGATTACGGGGCAACTCGTATTTATTATGCCACGAAATATTCGATGAAAAACGACCCGATCACTGATTTTGATCACTGGGGAGAATTATACGATTTAGCTAAACAGGTGAATGAGCAGTTGTCTGATACTTCGAGCCCAATGGATGAAGTGCTCAAAAACAGGCGACGGATTTTGTCGGAGTTCAATATTGAATATGATCCTCCAGTTTCTTCATGGTGATCAATTTTCTTTAGCCAGTCATTAAAGTAACGCAACAAATCTGAAACAGTGTATAATAAACTAAAATTAGATATTATATTGCTACTTAAGAAAATTTGATTACTGTGAAATCATAAATTACTTGTACAATAGTTTTAGATTGTGTTTGCATTATTTAATTTGTCCAATGGTTTTTATATTCACTCTTTAACCCTCCAAGTGATTTCGACGAGTTATCTCGTCAACCAAGATTTGACCAATTTTGGTATTGGTGAGATATCTCGTTATCAAGATATTGTCAATTTTTGTTGAGATCAAGATCGGTTCAGTTGGCTAATGACAAGATATCGTTCATCAAGATCTGGTCAAATGAAATATTGACATTGAAATGAAATATTGACATTGAACTGAAATGTTGATATTGAAATGTTGATGCTTTTATATATACAACAGATTTTAATTGAATTTAGATTAATTTGCATTATTTTATCAATGATTTAAGTAATATTAACTCTTTAAAAAAGTAGTTATATTTAGTTGAACGATCTTTCGAAATGGAACATTTCTTTGAAATATACATTATGTCATGTATCATACATTTTTAAAGTTACATTTTTGTTACTTTTAAAGTTTTTAATACGAATTAGACAAATATATGAACTAAGTGCAGTGTTTTTATTATATATTGTGACTTGTTTTAAGTAGCAAAGTTAAATTTAATAAGTATAAGGCAGAAATAAATTATGCTAAAATTTTACAGGTTATTTGAAAATTTAAATATAATGTATTAAATTTGCTTCGTTCATTTTCAACATCATTGTAAATTCATTGAAATAAATTTGGAATTAATGTGTCAGCTGTATTTTGGTATTCAAATCATTAGAAAACATTGCACTAATTCGCAAACTTTAAATATATAAAGTATTAAAGTTAAGTTATCATTAAAGTTAAAGCTGAAATTAAAACGATTACTCGCAATATTCCTTAGTGTGTATTTTAATAAATTTGGAATTATTTTCAATTACTAGCTGTGTTCAGATATTTCCCTAAATTTAATGCACTAGATCTAAACTAATACTGGCCACTATAGCTCGGTTGGTTGAGTAACCGATTAGCAATGATAGAGTTGCGAGTTTGAATCAAACCAAAGACCTTCGTATACAAAGGGGGCTGGTGCACGTTAAATCTGTCGCCTAAAATCTCGCGTTGGCGTGGTATGGAAGTTTGGAGGGGTTCCAGCTCAGGTGTTGCCACGTCATCTGACCGTGATTCTAAAGTACGTGTCCTCGAATCCTTCCATTTGGGATTGATCCCAGACCGTCCCGAATAGCCCGTTGTGTTGCTCCAGTGTGACGTTAATTAAAGTACCTACCACTCACGTCAACGTGAGATTTAACTTGCAGCGTCCCCTTTGTACACGACGGACTGGTCGGATTCGAACTCGCAACCCTCCGGTTGAGAATCCATTACTCTCGCAACCGGGTACCGCGGCCCGTGTACGAAAGGGGCTGGCACACGCTGAATCTGTCGTATCCTCAGATGTCCTCACGTTGGTGTAGTGTGAGTTTGGAGAGTGGGATGCCATCAGCTTGAGTCGTGACATCTGGCCACGACTCAAAATTACGTGTCCTCCGATCTTTCCCTTTGGAATTGATCCCAGACCGTCACCAATAGCCCGTTGTGGTGCTCCAGTGTGACATTAATTAAAATACCTACCAAGCAACCACGGCGAACTTTAAAAGCGGGTGTTGCTATTTGAAATTATTTAATGTGTAGGTATACACTATTTTTTTTTTAATTTTGACTTTAAAAACCAATTTTTCTACAATAGGTCATTGGTTTGTGCTTAAACTGATTTCAGTGTGAAAAATTCAGATTAAGATAATCGTTATCTAATTTAGATGAGCTAATTAGCATGCTTTTTGAACAGTTATATCTCAAATTCTAACGTATTCAGAAAGACAATTCCTGTTGGAAATTTTTCTTCATGTTTCGACTTTCCATCAAGTTGCTAGAGGAAATAGTTTTTTTGAAAATTTTTATCACCAATCTAAAAAAATCAAGCCTTTTTAGGTATTTTAACATTTAAATATTCATTTATTAACTATGGACTCATGCTCAAAACATGCACTGTACTATATAGATTGTGATACAAAAATTATAATAGATCAATTCTTTGTTTAATTATCACTGTTTGAACAAAGCATACTATTTAAAAACAGTTCTTAAGAAATTTAGTTTAAATTTTGGAAACATGTTTGTATAGGGTGACAGTTCCTAAAGAAACTAACTAGAAGACATTAGAATATCTACAAGATCTTGATATCGTTTAAGAGCTAAGGAGTTTGAATTAAAAGAATATTGTTATTGATTTTTGTTATTTCTAGTGTATACATACACCTGAAATAAATTAGGCGTACCCTTATACAAATAAAGCGCATTTATTTATTGTAGGCATTGTCCGAAACATTTCGGACTATTTGACTGATTTCAGGGACGTGAATAACACGGTGCTTTCTGATACTTTGTTTCAACCCGACGTACATGGATTTCTTTTTGTATAATTTTTAGTATAGCAGATTTTTTCATTGCAATTATAAAAATGCAGTTGGATTCATATCCTTTTAAAAGTTCAACTATAAACAAATTTCTTCAAAATACTCCATATCAAAATAGAAGTTTAATTATGAACATCCATCCATCGGCATCAAAATACTCCATAATCAAAATAAAAGCTGATAATTATGAACGTCACATCCATCACCACCTCTAAGTAAAAGCTGACAATTATAAATATAGCATTCATCATTATCAAAATACTTATAGTCATAAAAATGCTAGTTAAACATGCATACATCGACAGCAAAATGCTCCAAAGTCAAAATAAAAGCTGACATCCATCTGCATTAAAATACTCCATCATAATAAAAGCTGATAATTATAACCATCACATCCTCCAGCTTCATTCATAGTCAAAATATGAAAACTGATAATTAAAACATCCATCAGCATCAAAATACTTATATTCATAAACAAATAAAAGCAGTTTTAAACATACATACATCAATAAAATCATCTATATCAAAATAAAAGCTGATAATTATAATCAAATCATCCATAAGCATCCAAATACTTCATCAGCCAAAATAAAAGCTGGTAATTCTAAACATCTACCAGTAAAAAATGCTTTTTAGATATCTAACAATGTAAGCCAGATTTGCACTTTTTTACACATTGACGTGCAATTTCGTCCAAAATATCAAGCTCATAATCTACTTTCATAAGCTGCAGATTCTGGTACATAAGCATTATAGCTTCCATAGGGGCAATGAAAAATCCATTTCTAAAAGACAATGCCGCACATTCACACATGTCTATACAATACTTGAAAAAACTATTTATCCTGCGTTCACGACCATAGGGGTTAGCAAACTGGTTGTTTAAAACACGGAACTTTACAATATTCAAGGGTTCCTTTCCACAAAAATTGGAATATAAAGCATGGATTGTGGGTCTTTTTTGTTCTAACATACTCATGAATAGAAGTCTAATATTCGTAGAGAATCGAGATTGAGGATAGGATCCTCCGAAGTCGGAACCAAATTCAAATCTAGGCAAGTATACCTTTATTGCACAAGTAACTGCATCTCTAACGAATGTAAACGCAATTGGGTTCATCTCAGACATAATATAAGAATTTAATCACACTAATCATTTTCCGGAACCGTCTGACTTGGCTTTCCTTAAAGAACAATTTTCTGTAAACCTAAATATAGAGTGTGCTAGTGTTTGGTGAGACGTACGTTTTTAGTAGTTGTGACGTAGCTTGGCACGTTACTCAGATACGATTTTAGCATGTTGAGTAAAAAATGAACCAAAAATTCACGCCAAACATCTCCAAAACGGTACATAGGAATTGTAATTAACGTCACACTGGAGCGACAGGCTACAGGCGACAGTCCGGGATCAATCCCAAAGGGAAAGATTGTGGACACCACGTAATTATCATGGTTAGATGGTAGGTATTTTAATTAACGTCACACTGGAGCAACACAATGGGATATTGATGACGGCTCGGGATCAATCCTAAAGAACCATGGTCAGACGACAACACAACGGAGTATCGGCTTCATAGAAATGTACTGGTGGTCGCTAAGATTTGCACAAATGTTTCATATGGTAGGTATTTTAATTAACGTCGCACTGGAACAACACAAAGGACTATTGGTCCGGGATCATTTCCAAAGGGAAGATCCGAGTTTCAATTTGAATAGTATTAGAAAGGTAGGTAGTGGAATTAACGTAGCACTGGAGCAACTCAACTTTCTATTTGTTACGGTCCGGGATCAATCCCGACTGGAAAGATTCGGACATCACTTCGTAATTTTGAACCACGGTCAGATGACGAAGCCACATCTGAGTTGGCATCCCATTCTCCAAACTTCCACCACTCCAACGTGAGGACATTTGAGACCACACTAGATTTAGCTTGCACCAGCCCCTTGTACACGCCGGTCTTTCTGGATACAGTTTTGAACTCGCAACCTTCCAGTTGCTAATCCGTTACTCTTCCAACCGGGTTACCATGGACTAAATAGTGGTCAATTGCTGGATGTGTGGTGGTCAATTATTGGTCCAATCACTATTCTGAAATATGGGATAAAATTCTAGAGCACTATCAAATATTAAGAATTCTGCTACAACTCATTTTAATCATCTTTTCAAGATATTAACTACAAAAATCTTGAAAGTGCAGTTGTAATTTAGCTCTAGTGAAATTTTTCGTTGAAATCTGAGCACTAACTGGTCAATTTCTGGCTGGTTCACCCTATATTCTGATTTATTGCTAGCCATTCCGAAATCTAATATCAAGTTTCATCACACGAATAAATTTTAGATTTGTTACCAATCTCAGCTACCATACCTAATATTTGAAAATCTTTACTCAAAATGCAGTCAAATGTATCGTTGTCTGGTGACAAATAAAAGGGAACTTTAACTTGTATATAAAAGTTTATATTTTGACGGGAAATGATACACAAGTACATAAAATGGCAATTATCTTTTAAAATATGTAATTTTTTTCTTCGACTTTAATGTCAAGAATCGGAATGTTTATTCATAATACTGCTTTTTTCATATTCTACCGTTGGCTTTCTTACTGGGGATACTCTGAGGGTCCAGAATATCTCATTTGTACTTATCATTTGGTAGAAAATGTTAATGAATTATTTTTGATACAGATAAGTTCAGTTGAAAAACGCGTACCCATAAGAACACTGCAGTTAACACAGAATGTTGCGAGTGGTTCATTTTCTTTTTGTTTGTTTTGTTTGTACCTTGCTTCCTTCGCAGATAGTACGCATGCGTTAACCATCAACCAAGTGTGTTAAAACCACCGATTTCGGAGGATCAAAATTTAGCACCGCTGATTGGTCAAATAAAACCTAAAAACCAACCAAATCTAATTAGTCCTCGGTAATCCAATAAAAACGACATATAGTGAATAACCAATTAACTTTATATTTCATCCCTAAACACTTACACAATTCACAGAAAATAAGATATTCCAGGGATTCATGGAGTTCAACATCACTTAGTACCTCAAGATATAATCAAGGTGCTTCTCTACATTTGCGTACTGTAAATTTATTTAGTATACACAAAAGTTGAACATCATTTATTGTAGTTAAACTTATGCACCGAAAAGCTTAAATGGGTTTATGTATCCCTTAGGTTCAGATTATTATCAGATTTTATCAACACCTATTTTATAATATTTTAATATTTTATACTATATTTTATTAAATAACCATTGCTAACATTTAGGGACAATAACTTAAATGCCTAGCGTTAGTCATCATTAATAAACGGTACATTGAGATATAGGTAAGAAAACAACAATGATCTTCAATATAACTTTCGATTCAGAAGAAAATAAACATACACGAGCCTTGAATAGTTAACATGAATATAAAACAGGAAAAGAACTTTAACAAATTTAGTTCCTTAAGAACAGACACAACACTTTAAGCATTCAAATACGTATCATTACTTGTTATTTGAAAGTTGCAATGCTCCAGCGCAGCAACTTAACCAACCAAAACCGTTCAAGTACCTGAAAAGTTTCTAAGGATTTAAAAAGTTTGATACGATAAACACTAAAAAATAAGAAAGCAATACATACATCTCTATATTTTGTACTTTCTTTGGATTATGATCAGTTATGATACTTATTTTGAGCGCGTTTTGTAGAAATCTATGCATCCAAAATATGTTGATGCACAATGTCTTCCATGATAATCCATTGGTTGTCACTGAACTTTCGTTTTGATCTGTAACTTTTGATAACTTCCAGTACGTAGTGCTCAGCAAGTTTAGATGCCGGTTCGAAGCCTTTACTGTATGAACACGCTGCCAATTCTGAAATTTGATAGCAAAACTTGATAAAATCGACAACTGGAAAGCAATCCATATCCATCTTATTGCGCAAAATGAGATTGAGTTCTTCGAATTTCTGGCTGTCAATACCATCAACCCAATCTCTGGCAAAGAACTGACGGGTCTGTTTCCGCAAGGTTTTCGAAAAGTGTTTGAACGCTAGCTTTAGGTAATGTGGTAGAACTTTTCTCTGCTTTTCTGTTAGGCGAAACATCCGTTTGTGCTTATGAAGCGACATCACATAGTTTACCATAGCCGAGACCAATTTAATATCTTTCATCGAAACTCCCATCGTTTATTAAATTTTTCAACGAAATCTACATGCTGTAATGGTCTATTGAGTTGCTACAGTGCGACCTTCATTTAACTGCCGGCCAACCAACTTGCATGTTGCCTGAGCGCGCATTGATATCTTGGCTTGCGCAGAATTGAGAATCGTTTGTAGTTTTTTATTTGTTCTTATTCCTTAGAAGATAGTTGTGGCAATATTTAAAGATATATCTAGTCAAGGAGCGATGATCGATCGATGCAAAAAGCAGTGACTGACAGGGGATGTTGGGGGAGAACGTTCACCTCTCGTGACACGGCGAAGACTATTCGGAATAAATCCCCTCCGTATTTTGACGGCGGTAATGAATGCTTTTCAACGGTTTCAGATCACACCACATTGAGTGGTATTGCATAATGGCCGTGTCACTTAAAAAATGGTTCTTAACCTGGGGTGTGTGCAGCCCTGGGGGTGCGAGAGAAGCTTCGATGGACGACAGAGATTTAATAAAAAACGATCGTATTGAAATACGAGACTACACGGATTCAAATGGAATCTGAAAAACTGGACTTGGAACAATTCTGGTGTACACAGTTAGAACCATAGCTGGCAAGGAGCCTCACTTCAAAAGTATAACTATGCATAAACAACGTAGCCATTCAAAAAATGAGATATTGTTTGTATGTGTATATTTTTCAATAAATAAAGTATCTTGCAATTGAAGAATTTCCTAAATAAAGAAATAGAAACACATTATTCAAGGGGTTGCGAGAACTTAGATTTAAAGGGGTGCCCCGAACACTAAAAAGGTTAAGAACCACTGTACTAGAAGTATCGAAACGCGTACCGCAGGGAACGCTGATCGATCAATCAGCGATGAAATAGCAGTGATTGGCAGGAACAGCTGGGGGAGAAAGTTCCCCTGGCGTAACACGTCGAAAAGACCATGCAGGCTTATCTGAAAATCCTCTCCATATTCTGGAGGGATCATGTGATGCGTTTCAACGTATCAGATCACACCATATTGTGTGGTATTGCATCATACCCGTGTCACACAAACACCACACAACACAACCCCTCTACGTACTATGAACGTCTCCCTACGCTTCAACATTTTAACTTTACTGAAGGCTTTAATTTAAAGTTTTCCTGAAATTTTCTGCATCACCACTTGTGAACTCACAACACAGCCAACATTACAATGAGCCCTGATGGAAAGCTCAACCGCGTGCTGACACCACTCCTGATTTTGATTTCTGTTATTACGACCTGCATACTCTTTTATTTTATAATACACATAATTCTGAATCCTTGCTTTCAAACTGAAGTTTTGACCATCAGTCAATCCACACGGAAATATTTTCTATACGAAAACACGTCTGCGGTAAAACATCCCCATACAAACAGAACCACTTCCCTCTTTTCTTTGAAAAGGATAAAAATAGCTGGTCCATCAATATCGTCTTCCTATGGAGTGTAAATGAGTCCAATAGAAAGACGTATTGTGCCATTTTCGTTCCTACTATCCCAGTATTTGGAAGCCCCTCTTCAGTCACCCCAAGAAAGAGTAAGATTAATAGCGTAATATGACCTCAACATCATATCAAGAAAATTCCTTGGGTATTTATTCCCTTTAGCCTGAGAAATGGGTGGCCTTTGCAGATGTTTTACTACGCTTATTGATCAATGAGATGAATTCTTAGAGTTTAGGATCTTTTTATTGTGGTTTGCGATTTTTGTTTTGTTTACCAAATGTATGGACAAGGGATAAGAGGATTGGATTATCGATAAAAAAACTTGGAAATGGTATGGTATACGGTAGATTGAATTTTCTTTGGATAATGGACGACACAATGCCTACGTTGTACGCGACTGGTTTATCATATCATGGTTTTATTCCCTTTTGTACTAAAATTGGTATCAATGAGATGAATTCTAAGATCTTATTGTGATTTATATGCTTTTGTGTTGTGTGCCAAATATATAAAGAGATAAGAGGAACGGACTACCGATCCAAAAAACTTGAAAATGGTATATTCGGTAGATTGAATTTACACTGGATGATGGACGTCTCAATGCCTATATTATGATTATAGGTTATTATAATATCCTAATTTATATTTATTTTTGCACTCGAAATTGTTAGAGATAAATTCTACGAGTTCAGGATCTTTTCTTTCGATAGTTTTATGCTTTTTTTTTGGATTTGCCAAATGTATGAACAAGATGCAAGAGCGATTCTAATACCTTGAAAATGGTTATCGTTCCTAGTAGATTACATTTCCTTCTTTCGAATATTTCTATCACGACACATTTTTGCATAAAACCGGTTTCAAGTTGCATATCCAATGTATTTAGTGAAAAATTTTAATGTTGCTCAAATTACCATTTCTATATCCTTTTTATCAATATCACTCTTGCTTTTTCATGCCTGAAAGGAAATCAGTAAACATTAATTAATGCAATGAGTTATTTTTTCACTTCTTGATTTTTATATCCATAACAGCGTTTAGTGGCACGACGCATCTATAGTGCTTCAGATTCATCTTTGTGAATCAATCAACTGAAATTCTCCATTATGCTACATCCCAGTGTCAATGGTGCCTCCTTTCCATGTCCTTAATATCTTGGAGGAACCTTTAACCCTGATCCTAACTCATAGCTCATTTCCTTGAATATGTCGGTGCCAAACTCCGAAGAGGATGTTATTCACTGTCCGTTAAATGTCAGGGTCACCAATGTGAGGTCCTTGTGTTGGTACCAACATAAAACACAATGAATAACATCACAAAACTTTAATTAACATTTATGATGACAGATACATTTAAACGAGACAACGGCAGACAGCACAGCAACACAAAGTTGGAGCGTTACCTCCGTTCGAAGTTTGGGGGGGTCGAGAAGAGTTTACGTAAGCGCAGATGCGCGGTGCAGAAGTTTCAGTTCGCACTTCGGCTGACAAAAAAGGTTTTGGTTCGCACTGGCTGACTAAGGAGGTCGCTACCAATAAAATTCAAGCATCACACTCTCTGAAGTTCATGATCGCTTCGGACTCTGAATCACATAGAGATTTTCTAATATCTTGTTTAGTAAATATTCCCTCCTTTAATATCGTGTCTGGTATGGCTGAAAACTTAGTAATTAGGTACATATAGCAGTTGTCATCCTTAGACAAGGCCTTGACGAACTGTATCATCAGTCCAGCTTGGACATGTATTGGTGGTAATAGTACGTTTTCCGGGTAAACCAAGACAGGCTGTGTTACATTCTTGTTACCGGGCTGCAAGGCCTGCCTGAGTGATCATTCTTTGAAACCCAACGTATATTCTTTGCTCTGCCATCCCACTGGCAGAGAAAACATAGATACTTTGTGAGAACACATAAGCACTGCTACATCTTTAGGAATCCCAAGATCTGTCATTAAATCATTTAGTTTGCTTTGAATTAAAGGGTCATTATATGAGTACTCGGGAATTAATTCTTAACCATCACTTCAAAAATATCTTCTGGGTCTCAAACAGTAGAGTCTAGATTTGTTGGGATTGAAACATGAAGTCTGAAGATCAGGTCTAATAGCAGACTGAAAATTGCGTTAGAAAATGTTATTACTCTTTTAGTTGCTTGAGCAAAAATAAGTCATCCCTATGTCTTTAGTTTCCTCCAAATCATTGGAATACCAAAAGCAAGAGTTCTAATCAAACAGAGCAAACTTCATTTTGAGACTACAGTTTATCTTGATCACAGTTTCACACCAAAACAGGCACAATAAACCTTTCCCACAAAATCAGTTAGTTATGTATTGCCTCAGGTTTGATCCCGGACATTGCTCCAGTGCGACGTTAGTTAAATGCCTACCTACCTGCCTACGTAGTGCCTCTACTTCTGGATACCACATAAAAACACTACACAATACTCGATATTATATTCAGAATATTTAAATAACTAACAAAAATTATTTCAGTATATGGAATATTATTCACACGAGTCAACTGCTAGGTCAGAGATGCACAGACCGTGGCCCGCATGCTGCATGCGACACTCCGTTGATTTGGTGGCGGCCCGCCTCAACGTGCTAGTTTAAGGATATATTTCTGGTTTTCAAAACGTAAAACCGCTGCTACATTTATGTAGTAACCCTTTTGCTATTTTGCTGAAAATGCGCACTAATCAGTACAGCTTAAACTCAGACATACTAAACGATGAGATCTGCGAAATAAATTCAATGAAAATAATTTAAACTTCTATCGATGTGTCGATAAAAAAAACAATTGTACATCGTTGCTAGACAATGCGTGCGCAAGCCTCTTTTGTCCTACATATATCTGAAACTTTTTTCAGTCATGAATATTAACAAATCCAAAAATAAGAGGGCCGCGGTGGCCCGGTTGGAAGAGTAACGGACTTGCAACCGAAGGGTTGCGAGTTCGAATCCAGCCAAAACACCGTCGTGTACAAAGGCACGTTAAATCTGTCGTGGCCTCAAATGTCCTCACGTTGGCGTGGTGTGGAAGTTTGGAGAGTGGGGTGCCAGCTCAGGTGTTGCCTCGTCATCTGACCGTGGTTCAAAATTACGTGGTGTTGTCCTCGGTTCTTTCCCCTTGGGATTGATCCCGGACCGTCACCAATAGCCCGTTGTGTTGCTCCAGTGTGACGTTAATTGAAATACCCCCCCCCCCCAAAAAAAATAAGAACCGCTTGGCTAATGAAAATTTAGAATCAATTTTGCGCTTGTCGACTGCAAAAATCGAAACAAATATTAAAACAATCGTTAAATCAGTGCAATGTCAGCATCAAATTACATTATTTACTTTTTATTACCTTTCTTTAAAACACTATATGACAAATATAGACAAAATAATTTTTTTGATAGATTACTCATGTTTTTTGGTGAACCTCCCATAAGCAATGAATCTATGTGGACCTTTGTCTAAACAAGTCCCTGTGCTAGGTTGATACTGAAAATGTTAATTGCTTTAGTCAAGGAATAAAGTTGATTGAGAGTTCCTATTCGGACATGCTGCTGCTGTCGACAGGTTGGCACTTGTTGCACCATGCCTCATAGTTGCACTTTGAAACCGTTAATAACTGCATACTTAGGCATATCTACTGCATTATTTTCATTCTGTAGATTTCATAGTTTAATACAATGGAAAAAGTTAAATATTGTCTCCATAATCAATATTTAAGAACATATTTGAACATAGACTTTAAATGAAGAGTATAATTTCAAACATTTTTCTGGAATCCTTGAATTCGGATTCTCCAAGACACCCTTTGACTCATGATATTTTAAAACTTCATAACAGGCTTGTCCGTCGTGGCTTCGGTATCATTTTTTGTTGGATACCGGAACACGTCGGAATTATCGGCAATGAACTGGCCGATGATGCAGCGAAAAATGCAGTGATTCCACTTGATATTCGTATTCCATACGATGATCTACGTCATTTTGTACGGGACATCGTATGGAACGAATTGCGCGAAGACTGGAGTGAGCAGAGCAACAAGCTCCACAACATCCAGCCGACAATCTCACCCCTACCGTCACTGCCATCTCGACGGTTCGACGTCATTTTAACTCGTCTTTGCATCGGCCATTCACGAATCACTCAGATTTTTATTGGTCGGGGAAACCACTCCATCGTGCCAGCATTGCCAAGATCCGCTCTCCATTTATCATATTTTAATTTCTTATACATTTCTTAGACATCTTTATAGACAATTTTTTAAAACTTCATTACCAATTTTATCAGACCTATTGGCTCAACCTCCCCATCCATTGCTTTTTAGATTTCTTCATTGTTCTGGATTTTTACCACATATCTAATTAAGATCTTAAATTTTATTTCATCAAGTTTTATAAAGCGAGATGGGGATACCCATCTCGCTTTAATTCTCTTAAATCTTAGATCCCATCTTAGTTCTCTTTAAAAAAAAATACGATTTTACATTTCTTATGTTTGAGGTTTTACATTCATATTTAATTTTTATGCATATCAATTAGTTTTGTTCATTACATTTCTTATGTGGTGTTGTTTCTTTGTTACAAATCATAAACCCATCTCCTAATTTTAATATCTTGTGATTGGCGCAGCTTATCCTCTTTTGGATCTTGCGCCATAAAACCCAAATCAACCAACCCACCAAACATTTTTCCTATTATGAAAACTTCTCACGAGGTTGAGAAAATGGTTTACACCTTCGAATTTTATATTCAAAATTACATTAAAATAAGATTGTTGTTTTGAAGTCTTAAGGCGCAAGGGCCATATTTGGCTATGCTACACAAAACACAATATCAAGTAATAGATATACACATACAATGGAAGTTTTTTTTATGCAGAAAAGAAATACACAGAGAAGAATGCCCCTGTTAGGAATCGAACCTGCGCCACATACAATTCGTAAGTTGCCTAACGCAGTTGACATACCCACATTAAAATAAAATCAAATTTTCCGTTGCGGACCTGTGTAATCAAGGGCCGTGGTAGCCCGGTTGGAAGAGTAACGGATTAGCAACCGGTGGGTTGCGAGTTCGAATCCAACCAAAGGCCGTCGTGCATAAAGGGGCTGGTGCACGTTAAATCTGTCGTAGCCTCAAATGTCCTCACGTTGCGTGATGTGGAAATTTGGAGAGTGGGGTGCCAGCTCAGGTGTTGCTTCGTCATCTAACCATGATTCAAAATTATGTGTTGTCCTCGGATCTTCGGGATTGATTCTGGATCGTCGCCAATAGCCCGTTGTGTTGCTCCAGTGTGACGTCAATTAAAATACCTTCCTATCTGTGCAATCAATAGCCAGAACGTTATTATAGAGCAAAAAATAAACCATATCTTTGGATAATGGATCACTCAATGCCCACCTAGGTTGGACAAATTTAGTTTGTGGCATAAGTTGTAATTGTTTTTAAAGCGATATGGATCAAGAATGTATTACTTCTGAATATATTAATTTTGGATTTGTTGTTTGAGTGTCTCCATATTTAAAAATTGGAGACAGTCAAACAACCAACTTACAAGGAATAAGAACAAATCTTACTCTAAGAGTAAAGCAATTAAATTTTTAAAAGAAAATAGTTAAATTTTGTGAGAAAACTAAGCATGTTTCCTCCTAAAGGTATGATTCTTGAAAATCTCATTTCGTATCGTTTTGTAATTTGATACTTGGAAATTCGTCATTGCTTAAGTTCCTTACAGTTACATCAGTTTCTTTTCTTAATCGAAAGCATGATCAATGAGATGAATTGTTTAGGATATTTTAACTACTTTTGTATGTATTAGAGTATTATAGATTGTGCTTTTGTCATGAAATTTCTTTTTACAAAATGTATAAACTAGAGGTAAGACGATTTAGACTAATAGATCTCAATAATTTGGAAAGTTAGTTCCTTTTTGTAAGTCTCGGAGTCCAGCCAAAGACCATCGTGTACACGGGGCACGTTGATCTGTCATGGCTTCAAATGTCCTCCCGTTGGCATAGTGTGGTAGTTTGGAGAGCAGGGTGCCAGCTTATGTGTTGTTCTCGTCATCAAAGTTCAAACTTACGAGGCATTTTCCTTGGATCTTTCACTCAGGGATCGATTCCAGACCGTTCTAGGGACATTTTGATGAGTAACGGATTGGCAACCGAATGGTTGCGAGTTCGAAACTGTGCCCAATCAAAGACCGTTCGGTACACGGGGGATGGTGCACGTCAAATCTGTCGTGGCCTCAAATATCCTCACGTTGGCGTGGTGAGGATGTTTTGTGAGTGGGGTGGAGGCCAGCTCAGGTAGGTAGGTGGGTATTTCAATTAACGTCACAGTGGAGAAACACAACGGGCTATTGGTGACGCTCCGGGATCAATTCCGAAAGGAAAGATCCGAGGATAACACCATGTGGCTTTGAACCACGGTCAGATGACGTCACACCTGAGTTAGGGCCAACTCAGGTGTTACGTGGTGTTGTCTTAGGATCTTTCCTTTTGGGATCGATCCCGGACCGTCACCAATAGCCCGTTGTGTTGATCCAGTGCGACGTTAATTAAAATACCTACTTACTTACCATTAACCGGACCGTCGCCAATAACATGTGTGTTGCCCAATTTCGGCTTTAATCAACTATCTACCTACCTGCAATCTTGAATGCAATATTACCGTGCCTTTTAATGGCAGCGGGCTAAAAACCTCGATGCATATCTCTAGTCATAATTAGTAAATAACGCTTCCTCTTCTCGATTTGTTTACTGCAGTCTCCGTCATGGATGCCACCGCTTCGAACAAGAAATTCGCTAACGATCTAGTGCACTTCGTCATGGTCTACTACCACATCGAGTGGGAACAGCCCATTTCAGACATCGGAGTTCGGGCTTCCGTAGTACGATTCACGTCACATCACGCGAAAACGGTCCTCTGGCACCTCAGACTGCTGGATGGAAGAATATGCAGGGGCCTTCTCCAGAATCTACACCCCATAAACGAATTGAAGTACCTGAGATGCGTGTTCTGCATTGAGAGATATTTTCGAAGTAGGGAGTACAGCACTTACACGTTTCTTTTCTTCTGCACGCTTGTGGCAAAGGTTGCCGCGGCTTCAGTTAAATATGGCCTCGAGACTGCACCTGTAATTGCTGTAGGCATAATATGCGCAAAAGCATCAGACCTTCACGTAGAGCAAAGGCTCTATAACTCGGCGTTCTTCAGGGATTCATCTACAAGAAGTATTTTATGAAACGTTCTGTCAAAGCTGTTTTAAACGCTTGGTTTTAATTATGTGTTTTTTATGTCGAAATCACTTCCTAAGATCCTTCAATATTTTGTGAGCTTCAAAACTGATAACCACCTTTAAAACTGCTTTAAAAGTTTAAATTTTGTATGCATTTTTTCGATCCAAATTAATGAAAAGATCCTTCATGGATTAATCTTTGCCACTTGCCTATCGAAAAATCCTCAGAGTTCATCTACAATGAATTTATTTGATACTTTATTATTTACGAGTACGTAAAACTTTTAAATACTTTTCATCTCTGCATTTTTGTTTCTAAATCACGAATGGATGAATTTTTGTGTTGTGATTAGAATGTTTTATAGCAACTCAAACTGAATGTTTTAAAACTACTTTAAATATTTCTAATTTTGTATGTATTATCCAAATCGCCTATCATTCTTCAGAGGTTTATCTATAAAAAATATTGATAAAATATAACTATAGATCAGACCTAAAAAGTGAGATATTTGTTAGTTTTGCATGTAAATTTTAAAATTTTACCTAATCGTAAGATAACAGTACACATAATTTGTTATTTTCACTCAACACAATTATAAAGGTGGCTATCATTTTAAAAACGCTACAGCTATCGATTCCAATCTTAAGCCAGCATTTACTTTTTTGTCACTAGCATAGCTCTATGTTAGCCATGAAACTATTTAAACATTCTATTTTATACACTTGTCTATATTCTGTTAATGTAAAGATAATTAGTCTACCAATTTATACAAACAAATTTATGCTGTTTTGAACAGATTTATAATAGGGGATTTATTCCCTTTATTTTGTATGTATTTATTAAAATTTCTAGTAAAAATGCAGACTCTTCTTCACTCTAAGTCGTTGATCTTTGATAAAATAAATTGATGAATCAACCGCAGTTGAATGTTACAGTAAACATTTCAGAATAGCAGTTTATTTGAACTCCAATGCTTATACTGCCCGCAGGGACACATCTTCCCTAAGTGTGTACGGGCATCAAAGCCCGAGTGATCTACTCCCTTTCATTTTTTCACGGCTTGGAGCGGAAGCTTGGAGGTAGATATTTTAATTAACGTCTCACTGGAGCAACAGAACTGGCTATTGTGACGGTCCGGGATCAATCCCAAAGGGAAAGATCCGAGGACAACACCATCCTCTAGAATACACCATAAGTACTGTATTTACAATGACGGCATGAGTGTATTACAACAGCTGGAACAATATACCATCACTTGCCATCGTCGTGTCACATTTTTAATATCTTGCGTACATTACAGAGCAAGGGTTTTGATATCTTGTTTCGTTGGGTCCCTAGTCACGTGGGCATAAAGGATAACTAGCTAGCTGAAAGTTCTGAGAAGGCAGCTTCCGTTCCACTGCAGCAGGCCGTTCCTTTTAGTGACATCAAGATATCCACAAAGAAATTCATCGACTTCTTGTTGCAAGAGTCCTGGAACCTGCAGGTCAATAAATTACATTTCATAAAACTCATTAATCAATGGCCAGTGTCTCCAATCCGGAGGACGGATGTCAAAGTGACCCGCCTTCGCATTGGACACGATTCACTCATCGTCATCTTTTATTAGGAGAGCACATCCATCAGCCAATTCATGCTCTACTCAATTTTCTGTTTATCACATTTTAATTGTCTCCTGTTTTTCACCATCATCGTATCAAATTTTTTAAAAGCACAATTTTAGATCTACGAGATTTGATTGGGGAAAATCCCCATTCAAATCTGCTCTCATTTTTAAATGACATTGGCTTTTTAAACCACTTGATATTTCTACTATTCACAACTCATTACTCATACCTTTTTATATTATATACCTTGTTGGTCAACATGTTTTAAATCAATTCATATCAACCATGATTTTTTATATATTAGCAAATTTTAATCTTGTGTTTCGTCATATCTTTAATCAAATTTAAATATCTTCCACATGTACTTTTATCTCTATCTTAAATCAATAATTCTTCAATATTTTATACTTTTATTGGGTCACATTCTGTCTTGTGTTTGGCGAAGCTTGTCCGCTTTTGGACCTCGCGCCATAAAAAACCAAAATCCAATCCGGTAGGTAGGAAATTCGGTAGGTAGGAAATTGAATTAATGTTGCACGGTAGCAACACAATGGACTATTGGCAAAGGTCCGAGTTGGAACTTAGTTGAATTCAAGTTGCACTGGAGTAACAGCCTCTTGGCGACGGTCCGGGTAGGTCCGTATTTTGATTAATGTTACACAGTAGCAACGCAACAGGCTGTTGGTGACGGTCCGGGATCAACCCCGAAGAAAGATTCCAGGACACGTATTTTGAAATCACGATCGGATGACGAGGTCCCAAATGAGCAGGCTCCACCCTCTCCAAACTTTCACACCACACCAACGTGAGGACATTTGAGGCCCGACTGATTTAACGTGCACCAGCTACCTTTGTACTGACGGTCTTTGGTTAGATTCGAACTCGCAACCCTCCGGTTGCCAGTTCGTTACTCTTCCAAATGGGCTACCGCGGCCCCCTCCCTTTCGAGAATTTGTTATCTGATGCCGTCTAGTGATTGGTACAGCTTGCCCAAATATGACGCTTGCGCCACAAAATCTAAAAACAAGCAACCAATGCTTACGCTAGTTTCCTAATCCAGAAATTGGCCAAATATGGCCCTTGTGCCATAAAACCCCAAAACCAGCCAACCTATTCCAGAAATATTGTTTTTGCCTAAGCTAATCTTGTTACTTTTCGATTATCGGGACACTAGTCGTAATTGTGTGCCAAATGTGGGTCTGAAATTTAATTAGAGATGAGAATGCGCAAAACGTTGGTGCAAAATTTAACGAGATAGGAATGCGAACACTAACGTTTTTTAATAACTTCGTGAATAGTGACTATTTTATTAAAATGTTTCTATTTTGATTTTAATGAAATCGTTCTTTCCACGAAGCTCTACGTATCGTTAGGGTTGCCATTCCTATCATTCTTATCTCTAGTTATGTTTCGCGCTAACATTTGGCGCACATTCTTATCTCTAGTTAAATTTTGCACCAACATTTAGCACAGTTACGACTGGTGTCCCGATAACCAAAAAGACCCTAATCTTTAAACAATGAAGGCATTTAATTTGCAGTTGTGTGGAAGTTTGAAGAGTGGGATGTGTGCCAGCTTAGGAGTTGATCTGGTCAAAATTACGACGTGTCCTCGGATTGTACTCTTCGGGATTGCCTGCGGGCAGTCACCAATTGCGCATTGTGTTGCTCTAGTGCGACGTAAATTAAACTACTTACATTTCATTTGCAGTTAGAGCTCCGCAATAATTAGTATAACTGTCAGTTTCAATTTAATCGGATGTACTTGTAGGTAAAGGACATTCAATAATTCGCAATAAATTTTGACCCACAAGAACTTTCAAAAAAATGCCCGTAGTCGTTTAACCAAATATTTTTTTAAATGGAAAGTAAAACTATATAATGCAACTTTGAGAAAAGGTAAAAAATGATATTTAGGCGATGGCATGGTTTGTCATTCTAGACAAGTTTAACTACAAGGGGAAACTACAATGATAGCGAAAAAATCCATTAGATTTGCCATTCCAAAATTGCTTAGTCCTCGCCAAATCAACCATCCTTGCAGAGTGAAAAAAATAGAACCAATAATTTAAGGAAATACTTTAAAACCAATATAAAACCAAATATTGACAGCCAAAAGGATTAATTTGGCCAGGTGGGATACCAACGGAATACCAACCGCAAGGTTGCGAGTTCGAAACTCAGTCCAGAAAAAAGTGCAAACGGCGGTTGCTGCACGTTAAATTTGACAACGCCTCAAATTTACATGGAGGAAGATTGTAGAGTAGGGTGCCAGCTAGGTGTAGTTCCCGTCATATGCCGTTTCTTAGCTACCTACCTTATCCACTTAATTTTACTAGCGACTAGCTTCTGCACCTCGGCTACGATTTCAAAAAACGGAACGCTCTGAGCGCATGCGTATACGAAGAGAAATGAGCGTTGACGAGCAGCTTCATAACTTTTGAAGTGAAAATTCTTTAGGTGCTCCTCGTCATTCCAAGGAAACACGAATTTAGAAATTTAGTTTAAAAATAAATGATTTCAGAATAATTATGAAGAGACTTAAAACTGGTTTGCATCGTAATATTTAACCGAAAAACACCAACTTTTGATAAAATGGCAGTCAGAATTCAACTTATTTTGTTTCTAAAGAAATCCGTTGCATCGGTTTTTTTCTGAAATGAAATAAATTATGTTTACTATGGACTTACTATCCGTGTGCTATTTATCGGATCAGATGATGATTGAAACGATTACAGATGATGATTGAAACGATTACAGATGATGACGACTGAGATACAATTAAGATATCAAACATGATAATGGTTATATACAAGAAATTATTTATACTCAATATTTTATATTCAATATGATTTTACATTTACTTTGTGACAATGAATAAATGCATTTATAATTTCAAATTAAAAATCCTGTATTTATTCCTCTCCAAACAGTGAAATCGAATACTGATGGAAATTCTAGTGGATGTCTATATTTACGTCATGAACAGATGAAAAATGTAATAAAGCACCTTCGTGCATTGAGCAATTGCAAATTGGATAGTCACCGTTTACTGAAATTAGAGATTTGACATTTTGATTATCTCTCCTATGCTTATTTTTAACGTGACTCTTAAAATTTTTTCAGTGGAGTATGAACAGTGGCATTCACTGCACTGAAAGGTACGTTTCGTTTGATTGATTTCATAATGAGCTTTGTGTTTATGATAATTTAATGAGTAGATCTTACTAAACTTACTTGTACACTTATCACATTTAAATAGCTTATCCTTACTCCCAGGTAAATTTTGTTGGATGTTTATCAGCAACAGGCTGCTTTAAACTTTTATAGTTCTTTCCGCATTCAGAGCACTTGTACTGTTGATTAACATTAGTAACTTGTCTCTCACAAGTTCATTCCGAGATCTGAAGAAACATTAGTCGTGGACCGGTCGGGGTCGTCGTCAGGTAAATAGCAATCAGAAATGGCGTGTGTAACTCCAAGATTTGAAGAGACATTAGCCTGGTCCGGTCGGGGTCGTCGTCAGGTATAAACAGCAATCAGAAATAAAACATGCCTTTCGCGAGAAAATCTGATATCACTAAAAAGCCAAAAATAACACGTACTCGCAACTCGAAAAAGCAATAATCAAAAAACGCGTTAGAACATAACGCATGCTCCAAAGCGCTCCGTTTTATGAAATCCTAACCAAGGTGCAGGGGCTAGACGCCAGTTTTAATTTTGGTTCAGGCGGTCGTCTGATTGTAAGAGTAGCAGATTATCAACCGAAGGGTTGAGAGTTCGAAACCAACCAAAGACCATCGTGAACATAGGGACTCGTGCATGTTAAATCTGCCGGGCCTCAAATGTCCTCACGTTGGCATGATGTGGAAGTTTGGAGAGTGGGGTGCCAGCTCAGGCGTGACCTCGTCATCTGATCGTTGCTCAGAATTACGCGGTGTTGTCCTCGATCTTCCCTTACGGTGCATGATCCAGGACTGTCGCCAAAAGCTCATTGCGTTGCTCTAGTGCGATGTTAATTAAAATACCTACCTTCCCGGACCGTCGCTAAAAGCCAGTTGTGATACCCAGTGCGATATTAATTAATATCCATTACCATCAATCTAATTGGTATATTCACCAGTCAATTTGGAACACATTCTTAGCAATTTTTATTGACGAGGCAGGTAGATATTTTAAGTAACGTTACACTGGAGCAACACAACGGGGCTCTTGATGACCATTAAAGGATGGAAGGTATTTTAATTAACGTCACACTGGAGCAACACAACGGGCTCTTGGTGACCTTTAAAGGATGGAAGGTATTTTAATTAACGTCACACTGGAGCAGCATAACGGGCTCTTGGTGACCTTTAAAGGATGGAGGGTATTTTAATTAACGTCACACTGGAGCAAGACAACGGGCTATTGGTGACGGTCCAGGATCAACCCCAAAGGAAAAGGTCAAGGTATTGGTATTGGTATTTTCAATTAACGTCACACTGGAGCAACACAACGGGCTATTGGAGAAAAGATCAAGGACAACACCACGTAATTTTGAATCATAGTCAGATAACGAGACAACACATGAGCTGGCAAACCTCTCTCCATACTTCCACACTATGCCAACGTGAGGACATTTGAGGCCACGACTGATGTAACTTGCACCAGCCTCTTTGTACACCACGTACTTTGGTTAAATTCGAACTCTCCGGTTGCCAATTCGTTGCTCTACTAATCCGGCTAACGTGCCTCCACGTAATTTCGAACCATGGTCAGATGACGAATGGGATGATCCGGGATCAATCCAGAAGGGAAGATTTTGTTCTTTCTCTTGGGAATTGATTCCAGACCATCGCAAATAGCCCGGTGTGTTGCTCCGTTGCGACTTTAATTAAAATACCTCCCATCCTTTAAAGGTCACCAAGAGCCCGTTGTGTTTGTTGCTCCAGTGTGACATTGATAAAAACATCTACCTACCTATCTGATCCCTGACATTCGCCATTCCTCTCTGGGTGTATTTCTCTCTTCTGTTTCAGTAAAACTTTCATTGTGTGTGTCTATTATTTGATGTTGTATGTCTTGTGCCTGGCGCAACATGGCCAAATATGGCCCTTGTGCCATAAAACCCCCAAATCGACCAACCAACCCACCCTCACATTCGCCAATAGCCTGTAGTGTTGCTCCCATTGCGACTTTAATTACAATACCTTATAACCTCGATACACAGAGCAAAATGCTGCATTTCCGACTTTAAATATGTCATGTAAACAAACTTGTAATATTGCTGGCATTTACTCTACTGGCTCCTCAGCAACATGTTAACATTTGAACAGCATTACGAGTTTGCACGGGATCTAGTGGAATACGTTTTCATAGAACATTTTACATATTGGCGAGATACACTGTTGGAAGACATAGCAAGTGGACATTCCCCTTTCACCCTAGCTATGAGGCTGAAAGTGGACTTTATTAAAGAAGTTCTAGAAGATTACTGGAACGCAAAATGTGGCGGCATCTTGACTGATGTTGATATAAAGGGGTACAGTGACTTCTTACCTTGTGCATATAAAATAATTGATTGCTTTCCAGATGTGCCATATAGGCCACTTCGCTTCTTAAATCTTTGTACTGGATTATCAATATTGGGCTTTCAATTATGGGAGAGAGGAGACCAAATGGGTCCGTACTATGCAGTGTTGGCTATAATTGATGCCTCTTTAGAACTTATGGATCGGAGATTATATCCGCATTACATGTTTTAAAGACATGGAAAAATACTAACTTTTATGAACGAAAAAGTATTTAAATCATTTTGCATGCTTTAGAAGTTGATGTGTATTTCATGTATTGTAGTTTTCAGGGATTCTCTTCATTCGTATGACTATGTTTACCTTTTTTTCATGCATTTTATAGGAATAAAATTCGGATGTCACGAATTCATGTTTTTAAAATATACCTTTTACCTGTTTTCAAATTTATGTCTTTTAAGAATTTCATTCAATCAAAACTGCTCTGAACAAATACGTAGATGATTTAAACTTATTTACTTAGGAAAATGTTCATTTTTAAAATATATCCATATTACCACCATGGTTTTTAAGGTCACTAAAATAGTATTGTAAGAATAGTTACACATAGAAGTCTGTTCAGTGTAATGCAGAATATTTGTGATGTTTTAAATATTTCATTGTTTAAACACGAAACTTGTATTTTGAGTTATAAAATAAATAAGAATTGTGTAAATCTAACTACCCATTAGACTTTACAGTGATCATTGCTTGAATAAATAACGTTTACTACTTTGAGAGATTGGTTGCTCTTTGTTTACCCTTAAGTGATTAAAATGATTAATTTATATATACGAACAAGGATCGAGTCGAGTGAATTTTCTGCCTTCTGTGCAATGATAATTTTGGCCACTTTGCCTAGCATTTCCTTACGTGTTTGTACGCTACAATTGAAGATATTTGAAAGACGCTTCAAATTTCAATCAAGCAATTTTCAAATTAAAAAATTCCAGTATTGTTCCGGTTTATCGTATATTAAAGATGCCAAGCTTTCAAGTATTAATCACGTATTCAATAAATCAAATTATTTTGATCCTCTTAAGTGTTAAATTTTTTTCATCACAGCACATTATTTCTATAGCTTATACCCAGAGTCCAACATTTTTTGAGCTTGGGGTCACTGTGGCTTAGTGAGTTTGCCCATTGCCCTAACAACCTTCGAGTTGTAGGCGGCTCAGGTTCGATTCCTCCATGTGTATCCTGTGTTGGTAAAACTTGTGTACGTGCATTGCTTGATATTATCTTGACTGAATGACCCCAGTGACCCAGAATCAATTCTCAAAGGACCCGAGGGCAGCAGCACGTAATTTTGAACCACGATCGGGGGTATTTCAATTAACGCCACACTGCAGCAACACAATGGGCTATTGGTGACGGTCCGGGATCAATCCCAAAGGGAAAGAACCGAGGACAACACTACGTAATTTTGAACCACGGTCAGATGACGAGGTAACACCTGGGATGGCACCCTATTCTAAATTTCCACACCACACCAACGTGAGGTCATTTCAGGCCGCGAGAGATTTAAGGTGCACCAGCCCCCTTTATACACGACGGTCCTTGCTTGGATTCGAACTCGCAACCCTCCGGTTGCTTGTCCGTTACTCCTTCAAACTGGCTGCCGCGACCCATTAATTCCAGAACAGCTGATTACCACGCGTTGGGCAATGTTATACGAGATGTTCAATATAAAAAAACGGGAGGGAAAAGTGAAAAACGTTTATGTATTTGGAGTAGGTAGGTATTTAATTAACGTCGCATGAAGCAACACAACTGGCTATTGGCGACGGTCTGGAATGAATCTCGATGTTAGTAGGTAGGTATTTTAATTAAAGTCGTGCTAGAGAAACACAATGGGCAATTGACGACGGTCCGGGATCAATCCCAAGGGAAAGAACTGATGACAAATAATTTGGAGTCAGTCAGATGACGGAATCTCGAAGGATAATACGTTAGGCTAACACTTCGTAATTTTGAATCACAAGTCTCCACATTGGCGTGAGGTGGAATTTTGGAGACGGGATGCCACAACCCAGATGTTCACCACGTCTTCTGACCAAGGTTAATAATTACGAGTTGGTTTGATGAGATCTTTGTTTCCCATTGGTTTTGATCCCGGAGAGTCACCAATAGCCCTTTGTGTTGCTCTAGTGTGACGCAAATTAACTTCCTACCTACTTTGGATCTTTGCTTTCGGGTTCGATCAAACCAAAGAACGTCGTATACACGGGGGCTGGCGCACGTGAATCTTTCGTTGCTTCAAGTGTCCTCACGTTGGCGTGGTGTGGATGTTTGGAGAGTGGGGTGCCAGCCAAGGTGTGACCTCGTCATCTGACTGTGGCTCAAAATTAAGTGGATTTTTCCTCGGAACATTCCCTTCAGGGGCTGATTCCGGACCGTCGCCAATAGCCCTCTGTGTTGCTCCAGTGCGACACTAATTAAATACCCACGTGACTACCTTAGCGATCAATCCCGGTCCGTCTCAGGGGCCGCAGTGGCCCGGTTGGAAGAGTAACTGATTAGCAACCGGAGGATTGCGAGTTCGAATCTAACCAAACATCGTCGTGTATACAAGTGCTGGTTCATGTTAAATCTGTCATGGCCTCAAATGTCCTCACGTTAGCGTGGTGTGGAAGTTTGGAGAGTGGGGTGCCAGCTCAGGAGTTATCCTTGTCATCTGACCGTTGTTGAAAACTACGAGGCGTTGTCGTCATCGGATCTTTCCCTTGGAGTTGCTCTCGGACCGGCGCCAATAGCCCGCTGTGTTGCTCCAGTGATGTTAATTAACTACCTAACTATCATTACTTGATATTGTATGTTTTATGTCTGTCGCAACATGGCCAAATATCGCCTTTGCGCCATAACAACCCCAAAAAATAAGCGTCTAAAAACAAATTGATTTTTAAAATTTTTAAGTACTTTGCAGGTATACTACCCTTTTTAAGAGTATTACTTTATGTCTATAATTTAGTTTTAGTTTTCGAAAAGTATTTTACTTCAGTATTCATTAAAATAATATATTCTTACGACCTGGATTAAAATGTTGCACTATCATCACGTTAAAAATACATATATTGTACTGAAGTACAGAACAGAATGGTAGGTACGTATTTAATTAACGTGATCCATTAACACACTGGAGCAACACAACGGGCTATTCACGACAGTCCGGGACCAAACCCGAAGGGAAAGATCCGAAGACAACAACACGTAATTTTGAACCACGGTCAGATGACGTGGTCACACCCTGAGCTGGCTCCCCACTCTCCAAACTTCCACACCATGCCAAACAGAACAGAATGGAGTGACATGTAAGCGATTCATCCAACTTCATTACAAAATCACCAACGGTTCAAGAAGCCCTTGCATCTTTCGCCTATCCGTAGGCAACATGGCTCGGTGTGTTTGCCCACTGCGCTAACAGCCTTACGAGGTATAGGCATCACAAGTTCGATCACTGTTACTCTGTGTGCATTTCTCTGCTGTGTAAAACTTTCTTGTATGTATTATGTCGATTATTGGAATTTGTCTTTTCCGTGACTCAGTTTGGCAAAAAACGATTCTTGTGCCATAAAGTCCAATAAAACCAACCCTCAATCACACATTGCCAACTTCCTTGTAGTACCTCATATTCCATAATTAACTGCCATCAGAGACAGATCTACATGAAGTGTGTGTAGTCTGCTCGAAGTACTCTAGTGATATTTTTTTTCCTAGGGGTCTACTGTGTAGTAAACCCCCAGGGGTCGCGGTCCAGCGATACCCAAGCCATCCTTTTCTGCTTTCATCCTACTACTCTATTCCCTAATCCTTTCGCATTTTTACTGGAAGTTTCGTGTCTGGTGCTTGCCACAGCTTTACCAAACATGGCTTTTGCGCCACAAAACCCAAATGCAACCAACCCATTAGTAACTGGACAAGCTTTAGTTTGTTCGCGAGCCTGAATTACCATGTTGAGACCCCCTGACAGTCTTGTTAGTAATGGCATTTTATGCTTTTAACCTTTCAAATAAAAGGGCCGAAAGTCTTAAGGGAAGACTACCGAAACGGTGAAGTGTAAGGTTTGCATATTTTTTAAGTTAAAATTATCACTAAAAGTTAAGATTATTTCTAGCTAAGGTTTGAAATAAATAATCAGTTAGACGTTTGTCAAATAATTTAATGGTCTAATATTCATTGGTGCCCCTGTTTCCGGATTGAGAATAGGAATGATCTGCAATTTATGACTGCAAATTTTACAGGTGAATTTTATGATTTTCTGATCAAAAGATCCAAATTAAGGATATAAATTGATTTTTCGCTTATTTTTCTGAATACTATTCAATACCTACAAGTTTCTTACCAGTAACTTTCTGAAGCGGTACATTAAAAAAATATAAATATATTAAGTTACTTTCATTTCATTTAAATAGTTAGATGCGATGCATGGCAAAAATGGGTTTAAAAATAATTTTCAGTCTATAAAAGTAGATATAAAAATATTTTTCTAGTTACTAGTTTAAATTAAATTTGCATTTTAAAAACTTGGAAACATAGATTAGAGCTTGTATAGCTTTCAAAAAATATAGTAAGTTTTAAAATTACCACGTGACTTATAGTAATTGTTAAATTTTGCATGCACTCAATCGCTCATCTTACCTATTCCGAATTAAAAAACTATTAGACAAAATTCAGAATCATTGGTTTTTAATTAGTGATGAGAGTATTCGAATACAAAAGTACTCATGTACTCGATACTTTAAAGAAATCGTTGTACTCGATTGTTTTTCAAAGTATTCGAATACCAATGCACTCAGATACAAGTATTCGGATGCCAAAAGTATTCATTTTATGTATTCGAATACCAGAGTATTCATCTTAAGTAGCAGTGTCACATTGCATGGGTATCCATGGTTCTCGTTAGTGTTTCTTGTCTCGATTTTGCTTTTTCCAATTTTACCAATCTTGAAAATACACGTGATGAAGTGTCGAAAAATTCCATCGATAAGGGATTGGATTTGAAATTTTCTGGAAGCTATTTCCCGAACAGGCAGGCTTAATTATCAGTAAATTACACAATGGTTTGCCTTTTATTTTTGAAAATCAAGCTGGAAGTTTTTTCAATGTTTCAATTTTAATTTGAACTATATTTTTTTATTTTAATTATTTACACTTAATTTTTAAAAATTTAATTTAATTTTCAAGCTTTTTTATTTCCAACATCTAAAATATATCTGCAAATAAGATACATAACGCTTGATATGTTTTTCTTTTTCAAGGAAAATAACGTTTTTTCATTCTTAAGATGGCTATTATTTTCTTTAAAATATCTGACAATAACTAAAATTATCTTTAAAAATATCTGACAAAATCTTTATTATAATAGTAAAATGATTATGAATATTTTTCTGCTTTGACTCTACCTCTTCGTACTCAAACAGTGGTTGCAAAAATAAAAAGTAAATTTCCAGGAACAAGATTTGATTATTTAATGTAATTTATTTTGTAAATATTTACGGAACCATTCTTGTACTTAGATCAACCGAGATGTGTCACTTTTTATGATAAATTTACTGAAATAATTTTGAAGTTTCATATCCCGGTATCAAAAGAAACAAAACACTTTTTTACATTTATACAAACTGTTTTAAAGTGTTTTGTATAAAAAGTTTCATTGTTATCTTTGGGCTCCCTCCAAAATGAAATTCTGGCTACGTTCCCTGTTAAAAGTGATTATTAACGATTTCTTCAAAATATGGTAGAAAATTAAATCTTTCCAGTGCGAAAACTAAAAAATCATGATTTGTAAAATCAATATAAAAAAATACTTGACACATATTTATAATTGCAGAAAATACATGCGTGACCAGAAAATTCGGCAATTTGTACATGGGACGATTTTTTGTTCTTCAAAATATAATTTGTCTACAGTTCAAATAGATTAATATAATAGTAGTTATTATACTTTTATTTTTTTAATTTATGTAAATAATTCGGAAAAGAAAAAATTTTAAGTATAATTTAGATTTAAAATTTGAGTTTTGTGAAAAATAAATTCCTTTTTTAAGTACAGCTTGGTCAAAATATTTTAAAAAAATAGAATAAATTTGATTGTCTTGTCAAAAACTATAGTTCGGATAAAAAGAACAATTCATAAAAATCCTCTTGCGGCGGATTCGAACCGTAAACCAGCATGTTACAAATCCAGTTCTCTAACCACTGTGCCAACCAGGACACGACTGCAAGGCATTATTTTTAAATAACTACCATGTATCGTAATTCTTTGATTCTTACTATCGATCAATCGTTTCTGTATGCGTTCGAATACTTACTCGATACTTGAAAGTACTCGAATACCAAGTTTTCGATTCCAAAAGTACTCGATTCTGCCCATCACAAGTTCTTATACAAAGAGCCGGGATAATCTTGTAGGCAAATAGTTGAATTAACATCGCACTGGGTGCAACACAACCTGCTATTTAGGTATTGGTATTTGGTATTGGTATTTTCAATTAACGTCACACTGGAGCAACACAACGGGCTATTGGTGACGGTCCGGGATCAATCCCAGAGGGAAAGTCCGAGGACAACACCACGTAATTTTGAACCACGGTCAGATGACGAGGCAACACCTGAGCTGGCACCCCACTCTCCAAACCTTGCTATTTAGGAGATGCATTTACTATCAAGATAAATGTACTTGAAAATGTTACTGCCGTGAAATGGGGGGGGGGGGTATTTCAATTAACGTCACACTGGAGCAACACAATGGGCTATTGGTGACGGTCCGGGATCAATCCCAAAGGGAAAGATCCGAGGACAACACCACGTAATTTTGAACCATGGTCAGATGACGAGGCAACACCTGAGCTGGCACCCCGTGAAATGGGTATTTCCCAAGCCTGAATTCTTTTTCCATTACGTTTTTAGCGCGTCGACAATAATTTTAAAGAATGTATTCGAATTGATTGAATATTAGTCAATGGAAATTCAAAAACAGCGATTAACTGCATTTTAGGTTATTCCTGATATATATTATAAGAAAGCATTTGGGTGGAGATGTGTGTGTCGAATCCGGGGCACTAGCGTTTTATCGCCAAATATGGTAGCCTTGGTGTTTAAATCCACCTTTATGGCAACCCTATGCAAAAGATTTTTCATGTAGGAAAGTCCGCGTTTTTTCTTAACGAACATACTGGCTTTGGACGCCATCTTGATTTGGCGACAAACATGCCCCGGATTCGACATCTTTACTAGCATTTGGGTAAAAGTAAAAGTTGTGTTGCTCCAGTGTGACGTTAATTAAAATACCTACGTACCAATTAAATCTGTGAGATCAGTTTCGGCTAACCCTCATTCCTATCATATGGTCAACCGGATTATTCATATTAGACAGGATGGACTGGTTAGCCACTTAACTTGAAAGTTATCAATACTGACAAATGGAAATGGGGATTCGAGAAAACACAATTACTGACTACTCAACGAAGGAAACGTGATAGACACTAATTGCCATACAGAAATCATGAATATAGACCGAAATCCCTTCTCACAACGTCTGTAGCTTTCATCTTTGTCTAGTTCTAATTGTCCCTTGTATAGAAAAAATAAACGCAAACCAAATAAAAACGAGGCTGCTTGCAAAGCAAAGCAATCAGGCGATGGAATCCGAGAACAAATGACAAGTTTTGACGCCAAGTTGGCAAACTTTGGTGATCGTACCGGCTACTAGTGCTTAAACTGATATTCACCAATTCCAATACGGTTGCAAGTTAGTAGCCCTGCAATCCATCTCACATCGTTGTGTGACTCACCATTCTAAAGTGACAATTCAGACATTGTAATGCTTGTGTTCCTCTAAATCTGAATTATTCTGGTATGGAAGTGTGCGATCCAGCATTTTTGTTTGCATTCGAAGTGGTGGACCTAGTCATGAAAATTTTCAAACCCAGCTGGCGTCTATCTCGTCCTCAGTTCGCAAGTCGAGTTCTGAGGCTACTTACAACTGAGCGCAAATTATATGTTGAGAGATTGTGTCACGACGTTAAAAGTGTGTTCGAAATGAGTTTAATAAATACTATACTAATTAATACTGAAGAAGAATCAAGGTTGAAATTGCATTCTATGATTGATATTTGTATGAATGCAGAATATAATGAAGAAGAATTTCTTGCACTTTGCTTTACTATGACTTTTTGGAGTATTTTGTTAAAAGAAATATTTCATTTTTCATACAGACCATATGTTGTGATTGAAATGATTTTTAAACTGGCCACTGAAATCTTGAGGAATGGAAGTATTCAACATCCTCGGTGGTAAGTGAATCATGAATGAAATGCTACGACCTCTGATATAGTATGCATAATGATTTAATGCGCAGTGCTTTTAAATTCAGAGCTTACAGGAACTAACTTGAAAAAACTTTCACGGCTATTTGTATTTCTTAACTTCCAAATTCATCTTTTCAGAATTGTTTTCAATTTGAAATTGTAAACAAGGACGGATTTAAATTGCTCTATACTTACACATAATGTTCATATTGTAAATGAAAAATATTTTCAGTTTTACAGGAAAAGTATTAATAGTTACGTGTTGAATAATTTTTTAAAATTTGACTTTAAAAATGAATATGGGGAAGTCGTTGCTTAGTGGGTTGCCAAAATACTAGTGGTGTGGGGCACGTTCGATTTCTAACTGGGTGTTTCTTATTTGTGCCAGTAAAACTTTAGTACATATGTGTATGTTCATTACTTGACGTTGTTATATTTCAAGCAGCCTGGCAAGATATGGCCCTTGCACAATAAAACCCAAATATCAAGATTGAACTTTTAATTCTTGAAATATTTTGAATTTTAATAAACTCTTTTCATGTAGCTATATACTATGGTTTTTGTACAATTGCTATTCAAAGAACAGAAATGAAAATATATTGATTATTCTATCGGGCAGTTAGCTTGTTAATAAGTCGAAGTCCTTGTTTTTGATGAATAATATATTCCTTAATGTAACTAACTACACATTATATTAAATGTATTGTAAGCTTTCTGAGTGTAGGATGTTTGAAAAATTATTCAACTCTTATGCATCTTGTTATGTGTAACAAAAGTTCAGAGTTCAATAAAAAACAATTTATTTGTATGATAGGTATTCAGAACTCAATAAAAATTAGATCCCACCAGTTAAAAATTCTTGAAGTGCCAGTTTTGAAAAATTCGAAAAACATTTATAATCGAGAAATTTTTTCCAAGTTGAATACTCAATTTTTGGAAAATCTTGAAACTACATTTTACTGCAAAATTCAATAAACACATTTAAATTTCTCGCGTATCATTTGAAAACATTGAAAAAATTGCTTAATATCGCGAACCTGAAATCGCATGTCCAAAATATTCAAATTTCATTGTCATTGATGAATATATTTGCTAAACATTTTTAGACATAATTCAATGTTTAAAAGTATGTGGCATTAGAGAATATTTAATAATTACTGATAAAAATAGAAATGGTACATACAATAAAGGAAATATGAAATGACTTGCAAAGCTTATATAAAATGTTTGAAATTACTTTAAATTTAATGTAAAATATTAATGTAAATCAAAATAAACAGGCACGAAAAAGTATTGACGAAACCAAATCTTTTGAATACATTTTACTTGCGAATTAATTCAAAAAGCATTAGACAAATTGAAAAAATATAATTAACCGAAGTAAGAATTTGAATTTTACGAATTATTGAAACAAATAATTTTAGATACATGAATGTCTTCAAATAGCTCCCAAAATACTAAAATTTGTAATTCTAGAAATTAAAACATTGATACATTAGATGAATCCAGATATTAACCTTTCTTCCTACTGAATGCTTTTGACTTCGGTATAACAGTCTTAAAAAATTATATTTTTCATGCCTTTATAGAAAAATGCACGGACATTTTTCTTTCCGCCAGTTTCCAAAATTAAACATTCACATCCAATATTTACCTTTTTAGAAATTCAAACCGAACTCCAAAGCATGAAGTGAAATTGCCAATCAAAAAAACTCGATGAAAGAAAACCTTTTCAATACTAAAATTAATGGTATTTTGAAAACCGAGGAATTCATTATACTATTAATGTTTAATATTCAAGAACTGATTCATACGTGTTTAGACCCTGTTACGAAGGACTTTCAGTGCAGTCGAACAAGACCAAAAGTGAAAAAAAAATAGAATTTCCTTGGGAGAGCATGTGAAAATACCGCCACCCACATTCTCTCGAATAATACATACAGAGGTTACAATAACATGTAGTTTATTGCCATTTAATTTAATTGATATGAACCAATCAACTATTATAAATAATTTGGTGACTAAATATTTTAGTTTTATTGGTGAAGCGCTTAAATCGTAATAAAGAACCACGTCAATTAATGTCCCATTTGGGAAACGTTTAAGGATAAACCTATCGCAGCAGAAACACTTACCACCTATATTCTGATGTGAAGAAAACACCCATACACATTTCTTTGATAGTTGTAATTTTAGATACATACTTTCTCAAATACGGAGGTGGATTAACGACCAGAGGTTTGAGAGTTCGCGACTCGTTCCACCCAAAAGCCGTCAAGTACGTGGGGACTATTGCACGTTAAATCTTCCATAACCTCAAATGTCCTCACTTTGGCATGTGGTTGAAATTTGGAGTGTGGGGGTGCAAGTTCAGATACTGACTTCGTCATCTGATCGTATAAAAAATTTACGAATTGTCCTCGGATATTTTGCTTCGCTGATCGGAAACCGTCACCAATATCCCATTTTGTTGATCCAGAACGACTCCAATTACACTACTTAGCCAATGGGCAGGTAGATAGCAAATTAACGTTACACTAGCAACACAACGGGGTGTTGGTGACGGTCCGGGATCAATCCCAAAGGGAAAGAACCGAGGACAACACCACGTAATTTTGAACCACGGTCAGATGAATAGAACACACGAGCTGCCACCCCACTCCTATCTTCCACACCACGCCAACTTGAGTACAATTGAGGCCAAGACAGATTTAATATGCACCACCTGCGTGGACACAAACTAGGTAACCGCAGCTCGGTCCTCTTATAGCAAAAAGTCATCAACATTGACAAACGAAATCAAACAGACTTCTTGAAAAGAGGAAAGCAATCAGGCGACGAAATACGGGATCAAATGACAAAAGTGCCATATTGACGCTAAGCTGTCAACCTTCGCAGTCTACTAGTATTTAACTGATATCCTACGATTCCATACGGCAACAAGTGAGTAAGCCTGTAATCCATCTCACGTCTTCGTGTAACTCGGAATTCGATCAAACAATTCAAATATCGTAAAGCTTGTGTTCTAGATCTGAATTCTTCTGGTATGGAAGTATGCGATCCAGCATTTTTGTTTGCATTCGAAGTGGTGGAGCTAGTCTTGAAAATTTTCGAACCCAACTGGTGTCTATCTCGTCCTAAGTTTGCAAGTCGAGTTCTGAGGCTACTTACACCTGAGCGCAAATTAAATGTTGAGAGATGGTGTCACGACGTTAAAGGTGTGATCGAAATGAATTTTTCAAATAATTTGCAACTCATTAATACTGAAGGAGAGTTTAAGTCGACATTGCATTCTATAATTGATATTTGTACGAATGCAGAATACAGTGAAGTTAGATTTCTTGTACTTTGCATTTCTATGACTGTTTGGAGTATTTTGTTAAAAGAAAGAGGTCATTTTTCATACGGACCATATGTTGTGATTGAAATGATTTTTAGACTGATAACTAGCATCTTGAGGAATGGAACTATTCAACATTCTCGGTGGTAAGGGAATCATGAATGAAATGCTACACCGTCTTGTTTTGTATAATAGTGTAATGTGCATGGTTTTTAAATCATGCAGCTTGCAGAAACTAACTTGAAAATTTTCACGGAAATTAAGCAATGCTGCATTTTAAATTGTTCTTAAGTCTTTACACATAATGTTGATATAAATGACGAACATATTCAGTTTTATTGCAAAAGTATTAATGTCTACGTGTGCGATATTTTTAATTTGACTAAGAATGAGTATGGGGAAGTCGGGTTTAGTGGTTTGGGAATTTGTTAGTTGTAGGTGGGACTCGTTCTATTCGATTATTGCCAAGTTATATTCCTAACTGTGTATTTCTTTTTTGTGTTCGTAAAACTTTATGTATGTATTTTCTTTACTTGACGTTCTTGTTTGACAGATCCAAGTAAGAAATGAGCCTTGCACCATAAGACCCAACTCAAGATTGAATTGTTAATTCTTCAAATATTTTAAATTTTAATAAACTGCTTCATTCATGTATCTTTATACTCTGCTTTATTGTACAATTATTATCCAAAGAGCCGAACTGAAAATATTTTAGTTACTGTGAAAGGCAATTGACTAGTTAATTTGTCGCATGACCTTGGTTTTCGAGACGGATTTTTCTTATAATAAATAACTACAAATTAAATAAAATGTACTGTATTAGTGTTTAGAGTCGAATTTTTGAAACTTTCCAACGATTATGCACCTCAATTCATATTTGTGTAACAAGAGTTCAAATTTCGATAAAACAAATCTGTTTATCTGATAGGTATTCAGAAGCTCCGATAACTCAATACAAAGTTAAAAACTTGATATTCATCAGAGTTTAAAACTCTTCAACTGTTAGTTTTAAAAATTCGAAATTCTTTTATACGTGGAAGCTTTTAAAAGCTGCATCCTAATTTTTTGGCCATTTACAAATTACGTTTTACTGTGAGATCCAAAAAGCACATTTAAATGTGTTTACAACTGCAAAACATCCGATACATTAGTCAATTGCATGTTCACGATATTCAGCATGTTCAACAAATCCAAATTACATTGTCGTTGATGAATAAATAACTTTTCTAAGTATATTGAGATATTCTTTAATGTTTAAAAGTATGGTATTTCAATATGCATAAACATGAGTCCTATACCCAATCAATGAAATATTATGGTCTTGAAAAAATCAAATTAAATGTCAGCATTTGCAATAAAATTTAATGTAAAAAAATTGAGGCAAGCTTTTAAAAAGTGCCGACGAATCTGAATCTTTTGAATAGTTTTTTATGCGAAATATTTAAAAAAGAATGGCACATTTCAAAAATATGGAAATTGACTAAAGTAAGAAGTTGAATTTTTACAACCATTAAAAATAATTTTGAATATACCATTGTCCCTCACATTGCTCCCAAAATAGGAAAATTCATAAATCTATAAATTAAAACAAATATTTTAGAGCAATTGAGATGGCTTAACTTTTCGCATACTGTATGCTTATCACTTGAGTATTAATGTCTTTACTAAATACATATTACATATAACTTTTTCTCTTTCCACTAGTTTCCGAAGTTAAACATTCAATATCTAACATATTTTTGCACAAATAAAATATCCAATATTTAAATTTTTAGAAAATGAAATAGCACTACAAAGTGTGAAGTGAACTTGAGAATCAAAACTTGATAAGGGAAAATACTTTGGAATTTACTATTGATAGTATTCATTAAAACAAAAAATTTCGTGAATTATACCATAAACGTTCAATTCTCAAGAACATGTTCTTTGGGATTTTCAGTGTAAACAACGAGACGATGTAAAAAATAATTCTTCGGGGAGAGCTTTTGGGAGTTAATAGTGCTAATTTTATGTCGCACTGGAGCATCACAGCGGGATTTTTGCGACGATTCGGGATCAATCCGGAAGGGAAATATCCGAAGGAATTGGGAGGAGATACCAGCCTTAAAGTTCACCTCGTCTTTTCACAATGGTTCAAAATTACCTAAGTGGTTTTCATCTAATGTAATTCAGGATTTATTCCGGACAATCGCTGGGAAGCTGTAGCCATGTTGGAAGAGTAACGGATTAGCAACTAGAGAGTTGCGAGTTCAAATCCTACCAAAGACCGTCGTATACATGGATTAAATCTCGTGGCTTCAAATGTCCGCGTTGGACTGGTGTGGAAATTTGGAGAGTGAGATGCCAATTCAGGTGTGACCTCGTCAACTGACTGGTTTAAAATTACATGGTATTGTCTTCATATATTTCAAATCGCGTTTGATCCCGGGCCGTAATCAATAGTCCTTTCAAGGTAGGTATTTAATTAACGTCACACTGGAGCAACACAACGGGCTATTGCTGACGGGGCGGGATCAATCCCAAAGGAAATAATCGAGGACACGTAATTTTGAACCACGGTAAGATGACCAAGCAACACCTGATCTGGCACCCCTCTCCAAACTTCCACACCACGCCAATTTTAGGACAATTGAGGCCACGACAGATTTAATGTGCACCACCTGCGTGAACACAAACTAGGTAACCGCAGCTTGGTCCTCTTATAGCAAAAAGTCGTCATAAACATAGACAAACGAAATCAAACACTGCTTGAAAAGAGGAGAGCAATCAGGCAACGGAATAACGAGATCAAATGACAAAAGCGCCATATTGACGCTAAGCTGGCAACCTTCGCAGTCTACTAGTATTTAAACTGATATTCTCCGATTCCAATGCGGCTGCAAGTGAGTAGGCCTGTAATCCATCTCACGTCTTCGTGTATCTCGGCATTCGATCAAACAATTCAAATATCGTAAAGCTTGTGTTCTAGATCTGAATTCTTCTGGTATGGAAGTATGTGATCCAGCATTTTTGTTTGCATTCGAAGTGGTGGAGCTAGTCTTGAAAATTTTCGAATCCAGCTGGTATCTAACTCGTCCTAAGTTTGGAAGTCGAGTTCTGAGGCTACTTACACCTGAGCGCAAATTATATGTTGAGAGATTGTGTCACGACGTTAAAGGTGTGTTTGAAATGGGTTTAATAAATAATGTACTAATTAATACTGAAAAAGAGTTTAAGTCGGCATTGCGTTGTATAATTCATAGTTATACGAAATATGTATACAGTGAAGAACTATTTCTTGCACTTTGCGTTTCTATGACTGTTTTTAGTATATTTGTGAAGGCAAGAGGTCATTTTTCATATGGACCATATGTAGTCATTGAAATTATTTTTAGAGGGACAACTAACATTTTGAGGAATGGAACTATTCAACATTGTCGGTGGTAAGGGAATCATGAATGAAATGCTACATAGTCTTGTTTTGCATAATAGTGTAATGTGCATGGTTTTTAAATCATGCAGCTTGCAGAAACTAATTTGAAAATTTTCACGGAAATTAAGCAATGCTGCATTTTAAATTGTTCTTAAGTCTTTACACATAATGTTGATATAAATGACGAACATATTCAGTTTTATTGTAAAAGTATTAATGTCTACGTGTGCGATATTTTTAATTTGACTAAGAATGAGTATGGGGACGCCGGGTTTAGTGGTTTGGGAATTTGTTAGTTGTAGGTGGGACTCGTCCTATTCGATTACTGCCAAGTTATATTCCTAACTGTGTGAATTTCTTCTGTGTTCGTAAAACTTTATGTATGTATTTTCTTTACTTGACGTTGTCTTGTTTGACAGATCCAAGTAAGAAATGAGCCTTGCACCATAAGACCCAACTCAAGATTGAATTGTTAATTCTTCAAATATTTTGAATTTTAATAAACGGTTTTATTCATGTATCTTTATACTCTACTTTATTGTACAATTATTATTCAAAGAGCTGAACAGAAAATGTTTTCATTACTCTGTAAGGCATTTGGCTAGTTAATTAGTCGCAAGACCTTGGTTTTCGTGACTAGGATTTTTCTTATTGTAAATAATTACAAATTAAATAAAATGTACTGTATTAGTGTTTAGAGTAAAATATTTGAAACTTTAAAAAATGATTATGCACCTCAATTAATATTTGTGTAACAAGAGTTCAAAGTTCGATAAAAACGAAACTCGGATAACTCAATACAAAGTTAAACACTTGAAATTCCATCAGTTTAAAATTCTATAACTGTTAGTTTTAAAAATTCGAAATTCATTTAGTCGTGGAAGATTTTAAATGCTGCATGCTAATTTTTTGGCGATTTACAAATTACTTTTTACTGCGAGATCCAATAATCACATTAAATATGCTTATAACGGCAAAACATCCAAAAAAATTGCAGTCAATTGCATGTTCACGATATTAAGCTTGGTCAACAAATCCAAATTACATTATCATTGATGAATAAATACCTTTTCTAAGCATATTGAGATATGCTTTAATTTTTAAAAGTATGGCACTTGAGTATGCATAAACACGAGTCGTATACCCAATCAATGAAATATTCTGAAGTCTTGAAAAATCAAACTAAATGTCTTCATTTACAATAAAATTTAATGTAAAAAATTGAGATAGGCTTTTAAAAAGTGCTGAAGAATCTGAATCTTGAATACTTTCTATATGCAAAATATTTAAAAAAAGCATGAGACACATTTAAAAAAATACGCAAATTCACTAAAGTTGAATTTTTACAACCATTAAAAATAATTTTGAATACACCAATGTCCCTCATCTTGCCCCCAAAGTAGGAAAATTGATAATTCTAGAAATTAAAACGTTAATACTTTAGAGCAATCAAGATGATCAACTTTTCGCATACTGCATGCTTATCACTTGAGTATTAATGTCTTCACAGAATACATATTCCATGCCTCTAGAAAATTGCATTGAACTTTTTCTCTTTCTACTAGTTTCCGAAGTTACACATTCAATATCCATAACATAATTTTGCACAAATCAAATATCCTATACTTAGAAGGTATGGTACCCAAATTGCTGAAATCTGATATTTTGAAGTTATAGTTGTAATTTTTGGTTCTCAGGTAGATTTTAAGTAGTATACAAAATGTGAATTCCAAATTTTAAAAATAAAAAAAATAAAAATAAAAAAAAAATTAAATTTCAAAAATCTTAACTATTATCTTTTCGATATAAGTAGAAAAATAATTTGGCTAAAATTTTAATTTGAATATTGTTAAGATAAAAATATATAAAAAATGAATTTTCTTCAGTTTTTTGCAAATGTGAATAAAAAAAATTAAAAATAGTGCAAAAAACGATTTTACAACACAAATATTGTTTTCAAAAATCATAATAAAAAAAACACATTTCAACAATTGCTGACGACAAATTAAAGAAAGGTATATGTAACAATTGTTCCAAATTTCATTCATATCCGTGCTGTAGATTTTGACTTATATCAAATTAAATTTATAAAAATATCAAAAATCACTTTGAGAAAAAAGGCATTAAAGTTTCAAAATTATGCAAAATAGCTGTTTATGAATATATCTGAAATTTTTTTTAGTAATCTTTCACATACAAGTATATTCTATGTTTAAATTTTAACAAAATGTTAATATATGTACAAAAAAATAAATTTTAAAAATTGAAAAAAGATAAAAATTTCAAACTTTTTACATACAGAGCAAAATATGAAAATTTCTGCTGTTGGAACATAATTTATTATAAATAGCTGTTGCACACACACATTCAAAGATAATACATTATATTAAAATGTATAAATGTATGTAAAAGCAATATTGCTGACTAACACAATTCAATGTCCACCAGCCAAGTAACCAGAATTCTGACTCAGTTTTATTTTTGCCATGTTCACTTTTCTACAATAAGCTTTGACCAACTTTGAGCTTTCCGCTTTCGTCCCATATTTAATATCACAAATCAAACTTGTGTAAACAAATCACTGAAACATAATTATAACAATATATAGATCTATTAACAGCAAAATATATTTAACAACATATTCAGCAACAATAGCAGTTTTCGAAATTGAAACTAACGTCAAATTTTTCACATCAAATATCCAATTTACATTCAAAATAAGCAATTCAAAAGATACTATTACTTGACATCAATTCAAAGAAGTGTTAGATAATATATTTTACTTCGCTTCTTTCATCTACAAAAAGAAACACTTTTCAACTGAGAGAAATAGGTATGTAGAGGTTTAACTTTCGTTTGTTTATGTTACAGTAGACGAAAATTATCGTGGCAGGTGACAATTTCGGTAGTTCAATTTTTAACATTGCAATGTAATCGGATCTATTTAACATAGCAAAGTGAATATGATGTCATTGAAATCAGAAAATTCTGAAGAATTAGAAATTCTGAATTAAAAAGAAATTGCGATTTTTCGGGATTTTTTGAGTACCATACCCCCTTAAATTTTTAGAATTTTAAGAAAAGGAAACAGCACTACAAAGGGTAAAGTGAACTTCAGAATCAAAACTTGATAAGGGAAACTGTTTTCAATAGTAAATTCGATAGTATTCATTAATACAAAAAATTCGTAAATTATACTATAAACGTTCAATTTTCTCAAGAACATGTTCCTTGGGATTTTCAGTGTAAACAACGAGACGATGTAAAATATATTTCTTTTGGGAAGTAATAGTGAAATGTTTATGTCGGTACTGGAGCATCACAAAGGGATTTTTGCGACGATTCGGGATCAATCCGAAAGGGAAATATCCGAAGGATTTTGGAGAGGGGATACCAGACCAGATGTTCACCTCGTTTTCTCACAATGGTTCAAAATTACAAGTGGTTTTCATCGAATCATTGTTTTCCTTCGGGATTTATCCCTGACCATCGCCGGGCAGCTGTAGTCCGTTTGGAAGAGTAATGGATTAGTAACTAGAGATTTGCGAGTTCAAATCCAACCAAAGATCGTCGTGTACACGGGAATCAAATCTCGTGGCGTCAAATGTCCGCGTTGGCCTGGTGTGGAAGTTTGGAGAGTGAAATACCAATTCAGGTGTGACCTCGTTAACTGACTGGTCTAAAATTACGTGGTACTGATATATTTCCCTTTGGGTTTGATCCCGGACCGCAATCAATAGTTCTTTGTAGGTAGGTATATAATTAACGTCACACTGAAGCAACACAACCGGTTATCATTTTACTTCGCTTCTTTCATCTACAAAAAGAAACACTTTTCAACTGAGAGAAATAGATATATAGAGGTTTAACTTTCGTTTGTTTATGTTACAGTAGCAGACGAAAATTATCGTGGCAGGTGACAATTTCGGTAGTTCAATTTTTAACATTGCAATGTAATCGGTTCTATTTAACATAGCAATATGAATATGATGTCATTGGAATCAGAAAATTCTGAATTAAAAAGAAACTGCGATTTTTCGGGACTTTTTTGAGTACCATACCCCTTAAATTTTTAGAATTTTAAGAAAAGGAAACAGCACTACAAAGGGTAAAGTGAACTTGAGAATCAAAACTTGATAAGGGAAACTGTTTTCAATAGTAAATTCGATAGTATTCATTAAAACAAAAAATTCGTAAATTATATTATAAACGTTCAATTTTCTCAAGAACATGTTCCTTGGGTTTTTCAGTGTAAACAACGAGACGATGTAAAAAATATTTCTTCGGGGAGAACTTTTGGGAAGTAATAGTGAAATGTTTATGTCGGTACTGGAGCATCACAAAGGGATTTTTGCGACGATTCGGGATCAATCCGGAAGGGAAATATCCGAAGGATTTTGGAGAGGGGATACCAGACCAGATGTTCACCTCGTCTTCTCACAATGGTTCAAAATTACAAGTGGTTTTCATCGAATCTTTGTTTTCCTTCGGGATATATCCCGGACCATCGCCGGGCAGCTGTAGCCCGGTTGGAAGAGTAACGGATTAAGTAACTAGAGAGTTGCGAGTTCAAATTCAACCAAAGATCGTCGTGTATATGGGGGATTAAATCTCGTGGCTTCAAATGTCCGCGTTAGCCTGGTGTGGAAGTTTGGAGTGAGATGCCATTTCAGGGTGACCTCGTTAACTGTGACTGGTCTAAAATTATATAGCACTGATATATTTCCCTTTGGGTTTGACGATGGCGTGGTGTGGAAGTTCGGAGAGTGGGGTGCCAGCTCAGGTGTTGCCTCGTCATCTGACGTGGCTCAAAATTACGAGGCGTTGTCCTCGGATCTTTCCCTTTGGGATTGCTCCCCGACCGTCACCAACTTGTAAATTCAACTTCATGTTCATATTCATTCTTCACAGGGGCTCAATAAAGAAAACACATACTTTCACTCCCATAAGATGTAATTTCAAGAGCTAGTATTCTATATGTATTCTATAAAGTAAGTGATCGAACGATTAAAGTGCTTGTGTAAAACGGGCTGCCGCGATTACCTTTTGTTGAATTCGGATCCACCCCTCATAACTTTCTTTAAAAAAATTCTCCAGTCTAAAGTATCACGCTACAGCTAGAAAATAAATCTTTTGTAACTTCTTCCACCTAGCTGTACATGTCTCTTTTAAAATTTAATTAAAAACCCCTACCATTTTCTAAACATAGCACCTTCCCAGAATTAATGACAAAAATAAATTCGTTCCTTTTAAAATCACCAGATGGTTCTACGAGTCCAACACAATTACAATTAATTGGAAAATTAAAAATTAAACCAAGTCCCATAACGCATTCCTAGGAAAAAGAGAAAGCAAACACTACATTGATTCACCACCCATAGCTCTTACAGCCTAACGCATAGCGCACTGCACTACAGATCCCATGATCCCCAGTTCAAATCCAGCAAATTCCTTTTTTAATTCCAAAACTATGTGGTTTCTCATTCCCCCACCAAATTACAACCACGTCACCACCTCAAGACCCTCCTTATCAGCAATCATCCCCTCTCCTTATTAACAGCCAACTCCTTATCAAACGGCGGCCATCTTGGATTTGACGGCCAAGAGGCCCCCATACTACTTTGAAGAATGATTGCATAGCCGAGAGAGATGAAATTGACATTAATTTTAAAATTAACGCTGCTAGAGGCAACTACTAGGTGATCACCGTGGCCCCTAGTGTTTCATCGAATCACTGGAAAGGGTCATCTCTACCTGGGCTTTCTTCCAGAGTCCGGGTGGAGGAATCTAAAAGCATCCGCCAGTGTACCGGTTGTGGCAAATTCGACCACAGTAAGAACTGGTGCACTGGTAAACCTGTATGCCTGAACTGTGGAGAACACAGTACTGTAACATGCGACCAAACGAACAAATGCATCAATTGTGTCGATTCTAACACCAACCATAGAACTAGTTATGACGTGGGACATGACTGCCGATCCAGGTGTCCAAATTTTAGGCGACAAATGGATATGCTTCAGGCCAACACGAATTACGGCTATTGATGGTGGATCGGGAGGCTAGAAATAGGTCCGGCCCCAATTTTAAATTTAAATTTTAGACTTTAAACTATACTACCATGGTTTTAAATTTGGAAATGTAGTACCTGTAATTTTCTCATATGTATATATTTACATTGTTTCATCATTTTATATAGTATATTGTATAGTATTTATTGTGTATTCCTAACTTAAATTTAATTTTCATTTGGGCGTCTTATACAGGGTGATTCTACGGTCATGGGACAAACTTCAGGGGGTGATAGAACGCAACGAAACAAACACTTTTCCCCATAGAATGTATGGTCGCAAGTGCAGTGGTTGGCCGCTAGAGAGCGCAGTCAAACGCTTGTATGAAAGAGTTATGTCGGCGATGCGAGGCCTGCATCAGGTGTGGTGATGGACATTTTGAACAGCTTCTGTAATTGTGCATTTGCGTTGTACTTACCGACTGATGTTTGTACATGTCGTTTCATTTCCATGTGAAAAGTTTCTCATGTTTTGTACATGTCATTTCTTTCTTACCCGTTGTTCCTTGTACTTATATTTAATTTATGCAAATCTAATTGTATTATTTCGTTTTGCCAAGCAGTTATTGATGTTTATTTCATACCTCTTCTTTCCAACTTGCGTCGGGCCGTGTGTTTGTGCCGAAATGGAAAGCGCCCTCTAGCGACCATACATTCTATGGTGAAAAGTGCTTGTTTCGTTGTGTTCTACCACCTCCTGAAGTTTGTCCCATGACCGTAGAATCACCCTGTATAAGCCACCGCACTTTATCAAGAGTTAATGAGCTAATGTAATGCCTTTTATAAACCACATTAGAATAACTTTTTTAATCTTTTAACGTATTGATACATTTTGGTTTCTAATGTGCTGGTTGTCTTACTGAAGTTTTACCTAAACGCCCCTGTAAACCGACGTTGTCGATCGTCAGTTTATTTGTTCGAATTGTATTTGTTTTTTATTCTTTGTGTTAGGCCCTGTTAGTCTTTTACTTTGTATTTTGATGTCCTTGTTTAAGGAATATTAAATGGTGGTGCCCTGGATTTAGGGGCTGCACGTGGTGGGGTCGGGGTGTGCTCTCTCGGTTCGCCGGGGTGGTGTCTCTTCCTCCTTTGTGTTGGCGATGGAAGTCCCCTCCTCCTGCATAAAGCTCTACACCTAACGGTGACTTTCCACCTCTTTATAATCCTTATCAATGCCCAGTAGGATCACCCGCGGTCTCAATTTCTCGGGCTTGACGATATCAAAGATTTTATTCAGGTCACCGTCAACCCAGAGACTCCCAAAGAGAGCAACCTCCTCAAGTGACCCCAGGTCAATAGCTAGCCCACCCCTCCTGATCCGTCGCATTTGAATAACCCTGCATCTTAAGTTTTTGATATTATTCTGTATCAAGCTTTTGTTTTTGTTATAATCACTTTCTTTAGGTTTTAAGAGCAGGATGTGTTTAGATCTGTTTGCTCAGATGTGATGGACTTTTAGAAGAGGCAGGGTGGCGCCGAAGCGAGTCTGCGTATGTGGGCCGGAAGTCGGGCATAGCTGCCCGTAGATCCTGTTCTTGGACCAATTCGTTGGTCTGTGAGGCAATATCTTCATTTATGGGAGTGGATGCTGCAATTTTAAGTTCTTTAATTAATTCATTAGTTTGGATGAATCTTCGAAAATTTTCGTAAGGTGTTTAAAATTACGGTCCCTCTCGAGTTCCTATTAGTGGGGCGCTTTCCAGCTCTCTCTATAACGAAGGATAAGGGAGTTAATGTCAGATTTATGATCTTCGATTTTTATTTCTAGATTCTTCACCGGGGTTTTTAAGCTAGTAATATCGCTACTAGTCAATTCAATGAAAAGATAAGCTACATTGCGCATTATTGCCGTCAGACCTGTCTGAAAGGCACCAGTGGACACTTTGCTGGAATGCTTTTAGTTGCAGAGATTTGTCATCTCTAGGAGGGTTCCCTTAAAGGCCTTAAAATTAAGGTTTTTTAGTTCGTTTTCTGTGAAACTAGCCACGAGTGAATCAAGTCCCGGAGTGCATGATCTCTTTGATGGGTCAGGTTTTGCATTATCTATCTCCATGACCCTTCAAGTGATGGCCAGGACAAATGTTAAAATTAAAAGACTCAGTAAGAATGGCAAAATACAACTAAGAGCACAGAAAGAAAATTATAAACATATTACAATCGCTTGAATTCTTGAGAATGAATTCGGTAGAAGAATAAATATATGCATGAAAATTGCTTTAAAAATAATAAAATCAGACAAAAATATTTAAACTAGTAGAGAAAACATGTAAAATAATCAATAATAAACAATATACATTCAATGTAACACTTTCTGAAAGTTGGTCCTTGTAACAGGAGAAAAATTACCTTGATCGAGTTCGGATATGCGAGACTAGTAATCCAAAAATGACTAGTGTTTAAGATTAATAACAATATAGGTAAAACAGAATTTTCCAAAGTACAGGAAAGTTATAGAGCAAAAAATGAACAAACAATAAAAATGTTATAAGTTAGAAAATTTTAAAAATATTATAAAATGACTCACAATTGACGGATTTTCTAAAGGAAGGTGTACAAATGAAGTTCTTACAAAGATCTATTTGATGAGGTAGTTCTCTTAAGAGGTTCTATTGTCCGGAGGAGTGGCTGGAAAATTTTGAAGACAGTGGACTAGTAGACGGAGATTATTGGAGGCAAAGAGGATTTTCCAATGACTTCATCCAAACAATGGCCGATAAATTTAATTTTACGGAATTCTAAAGATACTAAATTGAATGTAACTTGACTCACAATTGTCGGAATATGATGATCTTTACATCTTTATTTAGATCTTGTCGAGTTCGTTCCATCTTTGGTGCAAAATTGACGATTGCAGCAAAACCATTTCAAGCAAAAATCCAGGCAAAATGAAAAGTTCCAAGAAATGCAGTTTAACAGGCAACGGTAGAGATGAAGGAGCCTAAAGTTAAAGATGGATCCCGGACCATCATCAATAAACCGTTGTGTTCCTCAAATGCAACGTTAATTCAACTACCTACCTACTCGAACCGTCACCAATAGTGCGTTGAGTTGCTACAGTGCAACATTAATTCAAGTTCCTACCTACAGAAATGGTCACAGCATTATCTAAGTCTGGTTCTGGCAATAGAATACGGAATCACATAGCCAATATACTACATTGACGCCAAGCTGGTGACATTCGGAGATTGTATCACTAGTATTTATTCAGATATTCACCGATTTCAATAGGATACAAGTTTGTATACTTGAAATCCGAAAACGAATCTAATACTCAGTACACCAATAAAAAAATTCAGACATTGTAAATCTTGTATTCCTCTTGATCTGAATTGTGGTATGGATGTATTCAGTGGTGGGTTTATGTTTGCATTCTAATTGGTGGGTAGTCATGAATCACTTCAAACCCAGCTTCCGTCTACCTGGTCCTGAGTTTTCAAACTCGAGTTTTGTGAAACATTTTACACCTGATCGCAAATCATTAGTAGATGGTGTCACCGAATCAACCCCCGTCAGAGATTTGATGGAAATGTTAAATGAATTATCCATTAATACCAAAGAACAGTTCAACAAGGTAATTAATTTCATAATTGGTATATAGGCAGTTTGATTACAATGAAGAAAATGTTCTTGAAATTTGCACTTTGATAGCCATTTGGAGTGTTGTGATACAAAATAAAAATGAATTTCCTTATGCACCGTATGCTGCAATAGCGTTTTGGTTTGTCAATATTTATGGTTATTTTATGCTATACGAGGGTCAATTAGACCGAAACGTTAAGCTGAATGTTACATACGTTGTGAGAAAGAATTTTTTTATATAGTGCGATTTTTGTAAAAAATTAGTTTCTATCACAACGTTTTCTCCGTTGAGTCGTCACTAATTGTGTTTTCTCGAACAACCATTGCTATTCGTCGGTATTGATAACTTTAAAAAAGGGGCTAACAACGACCCGGTCCAATCTACATAACCCTGTAGATCAATATTATAGGAGGGGGTATTTCAATTAACGTCACACTGGAGCAACACAACGGGCTATTGGTGACGGTCCGGGATCAATCCCAAAGGGAAAGATCCGAGGACAACACCACGTAATTTTGAACCACGGTCAGATGACGAGGCAACACCTGAGCTTCAATATTATAGGAATGGGGTAAGCCAAAACGGATGCCAGATTTAATTAAAAACGATCTCAGAATTGAGTGTCTGGATCTCCGACTGGATCAGCAGAATTGGGTTTAAGACAATTTCTAGATTACTACTAAGAATTGAAATCTCGCCAAGCAATCTGTCCCAGTTGGAAGAGTAACGGACTAGCACCGGAGGGTTACGAGTTTGAATCCAAACACCGTTGTGTACAAAGGTGCTGGTGCACGTTAAATCTGTCGTGGCCCGAAATGTCCTCATGTTTTCGTGGTATGGAAATTTGGTGAATTGGGTGCCAGCTCAGGTGTTGCTTGGTCATCTAACCGTGGTTTAAAATTACGTGGTGTTGTCCTCTGATCTTTCCCTTTGGGATTGATTCCAGACCGTCACCAATAGTCCGTTGTGTTGCTACAGTGTGGCGTTAATTAAAATACCTACCTACTTGCCTGCCTCTTAAATAGCACGCTGTTTTGTAGCAGTGAAACTTTAATTCAACTACTTAGTTTCAAGATTTTCCCGGCACTTTGTAGAAAATCATTGACATTGAATTAGTTTCACTCGTTTAATTGGTTTGGGGGTTTTATGGACACCAGATACAAGACATACATTACCAAGCAATAGAAATACACACAAAGAATGTTTATTGACAGAGAAATACACCGAAGGTTGGTTGACTGGATGTTTTGAGGTTTTATGGTGGAAGGACCATATTTGACCAAGTTGCGCCAGATAAGACATACAATATCAAGTAATAGACACAGAAAAAAAGTTTTGCTCACACAGAAGATAAACATACGCAGGGAGGAATGCACTTGAGAGCAATCGAATTTGCGCCGCCTACATCCCGAAGGTTGCTAGCGCAGTATGCATACCCACTGAGCCATGACGGTACCTCGGAATAAAAGGTTGAATGATTCATGTTTCCAATTTCAACAAAATAGCCCGTTGTGTACCTCCAATACGACGTTAATTAAAAATACATACCTACCAATATCAACAAATACCCTATATATATCGGGGCCGCGGTGGCCCGGTTGGAAGAGTAACGGACTAGCAACCGAAGGGTTGCGAGTTCGAATCCAGCCAAACACCGTCGTGTACAAAGGGGGCTGGTGCACGTTAAATCTGTCGTGGCCTCAAATGTCCTCACGTTGGCGTGGTGTGGAAGTTTGGAGAGTGGGGTGCCAGCTCAGGTGTTGCCTCGTCATCTGACCGTGGTTCAAAATTACGTGGTGTTGTCCTCGGATCTTTCCCTTTGGGATTGATCCCGGACCGTCACCAATAGCCCGTTGTGTTGCTCCAGTGTGACGTTAATTGAAATAACAAATAACAAATAACATACCAAAAGGGAAATATATGAAGACAATACCGTGTAATTTTGAACCAGTCAGTTCACAAGGTCACACCTGAACTGGCATCTCTCTCCAAAATTCCACACCAGGCCAACGCGAGGACATTTGAAGCCACGAGATTTAATCCATGTACACGACGGTCTTTGGCTGGATTTGAACTCTCTAGTTGCTAATCCGTTGCTCTTCCAACATGGCTACAGCTGCCCGGCGATGGTCCGGGATAAATACCGATAGAAAACAATGATTCGATGAAAACCACTTGTAATTATGAATCATTGTCAGAAGACGAGGTGACATCTGGGCTGGTGTCCTCTCCAAATTCCTTCGGATATTTCCCTTCCGGATTGACCTCGAACCGTCGGAAATAGCCCGGTGTGATGCTCCAGGGCGACATAAAATAATCATTATCTCCTAAAAGCTCTCCCGAAGAAATATTTTCTTTCATCGTCTCATTGTTTACACTGAAAATCTCAAAGGACATGTTCTTGAAAATTGAACGTTAATAGTATTATTCACGAATTTATTGTTTTAGTGAATACTATCGATTTACTATTGAAAACATTTTCCTTTATCAAGTTTTGATTCTCAAGTTCACTTTACACTTTGTAGTGCTGCTCCATTTTCTAAAAAATTAAATATTGGATATATATTTGTCCAAAAATGTTAGATATTTAATGTTTTACTTCGGAAACTTGTGGAAAAAAAAGTTCTATGCAATTTTCTAAAGGCATGGAATCTGTATTTTATGACACATTAATACTCAAGTGATAAGCATACACTTTGCGAAAAGTTGAACATCTTGATTGCTCTAAAGTATTTGTTTTAATTTCTAGACTTATCAATTTTCCTACTTGGGGAGCAATGTGAGGGACATTGGTATATTCAAAATCATTTTAATGATAGTAAAAATTCAACTTCTTTAGTCAATTTCCATATTTTTTAAATGTGTCTCATGCTTTTTTTAAATATTTCGCATATAGAAAGTATTCAAAAGGTTCAGATTCATCAGCACTTTTTAAAAGCCTATCTCAATTTTTTACATTAAATTTTTTTGTAAATGCAGACATTTTGTTTGATTTTTTAAAGACCAGTATATTTCATTGATTGGGTATACGACTCATGTTTATGCATATTCAAATGCCGCATACTTTTAAATATTAAAGCATATCTCAATATACTTAGAAAAGTTATTTATTCATCAACGACAATGTAATTTGGATTTGTTGAACATGCTGAATATCGTGAACATGCAATTGACTGTAATTTTTCAGATGCTTTGCAGTTATAAACACATTTAAATATGCTTATATCTGCACATTTTAATAAGTACATTTAAATGTGCTTATTAGATCTCAGTAAAATGTAATTTATAAATCGCCAAAAATTAGGATGCAGCTTTTAAAAGCTTCCACGACTAAATGAATTTTGTATTTTAAAACTAATAGTTGAAGAATTTTAAACTCTGATGGAGTTTCAAGTGTTTAACTTTGTATTGAGCTATCTGGGCTTCTGAATACCTATAATACAAAGAGTTTTGTTTTATCGAATTTTGAACTCTTGTTACACAAATGTTAATTGAGGTGCATAATCGTTGGAAAATCTCAAAAATTCTACTCTAAACACTAACAATACAGTACATTTTATTTAATTTAATTTACTTACAATAAGAAAAATAATAGTCACGAAAACCAAGGTCTTGCGACTAATTAATTACCCTGTAAGGCAATTGGCTAGTTAAAGTATTTTCAGTTCAGCTTTTTGAATAATAATTGTACAATAAAGCATAGTAGAAAGATACATGAATAAAACAGTTTGTTAAAATTCAAAATATTTCAAGAATTAACAATTCAATCTTGAGTTGGGTCTTATGGTGCAAGGCTCATTTCTTAATAGGATGTTTCAAATAAGACAACGTCAAGAAAATACATACATAAAATTTTTCGCACAGAAAAAGAAATACACCCATTTAGGAATATAACTTGGCAGTAATCGAATAGAACGAGTCCCACCTACAACAGGTTCTCAACCCACTAAACCACGACGTCCCCATACTCATTCTTAGTCAAATTAAAAATATCGCACACGTAGACATTAATACCTTTCCAATAAAACTGAATATATTCGTCATTTATATCAACATTATGTGTAAAGACTTAAGAACAATTTAAAATGCGGCATTGCTTAATTTCCGTGTAAGTTTTCAAGTTAGTTTCTGCAAGCTGCATGATTTAAAAACCATGCACATTAAACCATTATGCATAAACAGTGGGTGCGGCATTTCATTCATGATTCATTTACCACCGAGAATGTTGAATAGTTCCATTCCTCAAGATGCTAGTTGTCAGTTTGAAAATCATTTCAAGCACAACATATGGTCCGTATGAAAATTGAAATCTTTCTTTTAACAAAATACTCCAAAAAGTCATAGTAAAGCAAAGTGCAAGAAATTCTTCTTCACTGTATTCTACATTCATATAAATATCAATCATAGAATGCAATTTCAACCTTGATTCTTCTTCAGTATTAATTAGTATAGTATTTATTAAACTCATTTCGAACACACTTTTAACGTCGTGACACAATCTCTCAACATATAATTTGCGCTCAGTTGTAAGTAGCCTCAGAACTCGACTTGCGAACTGAGGACGAGATAGACGCCAGCTGGGTTTTAAAATTTTCATGACTAGGTCCACCACTTCGAATGCAAACAAAAATGCTGGATCGCAAACTTCCATACCAGAAGAATTCAGATCTAGAACATAAGCTTTGATGTTTGAATGGTTTGATAGAATGCCGAGTTACACGATGACGTAAGTAGTATACAGATGTCTTGTAGGTACGGAAGTGACGTCACAGAAAGGGGGCTTGACTATGTGACTTTACGGAAGTGGGCGTGTCCTCCTGACCTCATATCGAGTTGTATTCCTTCTTTCAGTACCTTGTTGAGTTTTATTTCTCAACGTTTCTATTTACAGGAATGGCAACACCATTCTTTTCAAAATGGCGGTTGTTTGTTTACGTTTAGAATGTATTTTTCAGGGGAATTTTTGCAATGTGTTTGTGACATCTTGTGAAGTGGAGTTCAGTTGTAGCTCTCCTACTTTCAGAGCCACATGGTCAGGAGTACGTGGGTCTGGAGTTGATGTTCCACAATCCTTCCTTCAGAACCTTGGAGTTGAATTGTTTCTCAAAGTTTCTATTTACGGGAGTGGCAACACCATTTTTTTTCAAAATAGCGGTTGTTTGTTACGTCTAGAATTTGTATTTTTTCAGAGGAACTGTAGGAATGATCAAGTACGAAAGTAAAATTTTATTACAAGAAAATAAAAACCAGTGGCGCCATCTAGCAGAGGTCTAGTTTAAAGAATTATTTCAAAAAATAGAAGAAAAGGTAATTGTGCCCGACCGTTTCAGTCTTGATTTTAACTCTCGGCCGCAATCACCTACCCATAATGTTCCATAAATAGTATCGAATCCCTCCATTGACAACACATACGTAGAGTCTTCTGACGTCATCCCATCCAGGTCGGACAACTCCGCCATCTTGTCTTTGAATATGTTCGCTCATGCTTCCTCTCGTCGACTGTTCTGGGAGACCGATAGGGGTGGTCCCTCCCCTTTGTACTGCGGATTGGTTGGAGGAAAGGGGGTAATAGGGAAAGATCCAATAGGGAAATAACAGAAACGTTAGAATTTTCAGAATGGCAACAAAATGGAAAGAAAGTTTTTTTATTGTGCGTGTGGCATCGTGAGGATTGTATTTCGTTAGGATTGAATAACTGAATGTTTATGGTAAGTACGAGTACATCATTCAGTTATTTTGCAGCTTTAAAAAAATATTAATTTTCAAACAGTCGATTAAATTAAGTAATTTATTTTTTGCCTGATGACCCAGATCTTCCTATGAGAGATTCGGATGATGATGTAAGTTTTAAACTACTTCATGTTTTCTGTGATTTTACACATAAAAAGAAAGTATTTTCGAAAAATTAACATTCTAAATGAAACTATTTTATTATTACTACTTCTTTTTATGTTCAGCTTATCGACGAAATGTCTCACAATTTTTTGAAGTAGATGACCAATGCAAGACTTATTTTTTCATTGACTTTTTCTTTCGATCTAGAGCTTTAAAAAATTCAGTTTGTTTATTCCAAGTAACTACGATCTCTTATATCTAGATTCTCGATGAATGTTCACAATTGTTTATTGAAAATACGATGTCTCTACCGTTGTATTATCAAATGGGCTCAGGATTTCAGGTATTGGAAGTGTGACTTGTACTTTTATTGTTAATATCGTCTGCCAAAAGGAATGACCGTAGACAAGGAATGACCGTAGACAAGGAATGACACATGATTAAATCCTTTCGTTCAACTTACTAAAAGAGTTTTTTTCGAGATTGAAGATGCAATTGTCCTCAGTGAAAGAGCACGACGCCAAAATAAAAAATATCGAGCAGAGGAAATAATATCAAGCAAGAGTAGACCCTCAGCGACTTCTACAAGGTGTCAGGGGGATACCTGCGGCAGCTGTTGTGGGGGCTGTGAAGCGTTTATTTTCAACTTTAAAACGTCGAACTACGGAGTCTGCTAATCCTTCGGATTTCATCCGATTTTGCATACAGGCAGAGGGTTTGGATAAACGTATTTCTACCTCAATGATGCAGAGTACAACTTTAACAGTTGAAAATCTGTTAAGTAGGGTAATAAAAATCCTTCAATCAAAAGAGCAGATAGAATTGGACTCAACTTTTTCGGTTGACGTAATTCCTTTTCAACGACCAGTAGGAGCAGGGAAAAACAACCGGAGAGTCAACTCGCTCGATCGATTAAGACGTCAGTATTTGCCATACCAAGTGACGACGAGGGTCTTTGCTGTGCCAAGGCCATTGTTTACGTTTTGCCACAATTGGACCAAGATAAGACAGCGCTTAACGCGATGCGAAATCGTAGGCCCCCAGCGCTAATAAATCGAGCCCATGCTCTGCATGAAGCTGCTGGTGTGAAGAGAGGTCCCTCTACTTTCAATGAAGTTAGAAGGTTTGAGGAGCATTTGGATGTTCAGATTGCAGTTCTTCAGATAATTTGAATCGAGTGAGTTTATCTGCAGTTATTTTAAATTTATTTATTGTTACTTCTTTTCGAAATCTTTTTTTGTACTTTAATTATGTAGGTTATTGCATACAATTTTTATAGATCACGTACAAAGGTGGTGAACGTCCTCGGGGCATAAATTTATGACTCCATGAAGGACATTATGATGTCAAAATCCCTCAAAGGGTTCTTCGGAAGCAACCGCTACTGCGAGATGTGTGAGAAACCATTTCAAAATATTGAAGATCACAGATGTGCCCAAGCCTGTCCAGTGTGCCTACGTATTGATTGTTCCTTGGGCAAGATGTTCAAATTGTGATCGCCTCTCGCTCTGAGGATTGTTTTAAAGCACACTAGTCCATCACAGGCGACCAAGAGTTTTCTCTGCTCGGGTAAGTATATTTTTTTGCAAAGAAAATATGGTACATACACATTTAGCATTCCTTAATTTTCATTCATATATTTGGTTTTTGTTTCAGGTCTATCAATGCAGGGAGTGCTGCATGATCATTTTGAGAAGGGTTTGCCCACGAGACCAACATCGCTGTGAGTATTCTAGGTGCCCATCTTGCCGACAGTTTGTGGTGGCCGTGGAGCACTATTGCTTCCTGAAGAGTGGGCCTCCGAAGAATCCAAGCGATAAACTAATATATTTTTATTTTGAAACTGATCAGTCCTCAGGTACTCACGAGGTTAACTTTGCAGTAGCGCATTATGCGGACGGCGTAGAAAAAGTGTTCCCAGGCTGCACAGCTTGCCAAGATTTTTGCTCTTGGCTGTTTTCCCCTCAACAAAGGCTTTACAGCTATTGCGTATAACATGAAGGGGTAAGTCAATTTTCCAAAGTTACTCAATTTCTAAATATTCTGATGTTACTACCTAATTTCTTAATGTTACTACTTAGTTTAATGGTTACAGTAAAAATGTTCTCATGTTACTACTTATTTTTATTAATGTTGAAAATCTCATTTTTTTGGAACTTAGTAATTTTTTCTACTTTTAGATTCGATGGACAGTTTATAATGGGGTGGATGCTGCAGCAGGACACAGCTCCGGAGGTTATTATTCCAAACGGATCAATGCTGATGTCGATACATCACTAGGGGGTGGACATAAGAGTCATAGACCATCAATTTTTTACCCATGGCTCTCGCCAAACTTCCCGGTTGCTTTGGCTTCGAAGAGTTAAAGAAGGGTTATTTCCCTCATCTTTTTTAACACTCGAGAGAATCAGGCTTACGTTGGGTTACTTCCCGAGCCCCAGTATTACAACCCTGACACGATGTCCCCCGCAGCTCGATATGCTTTCATGGCATGAGGAAAATAAGAACGATGCGTTCGATTTTCATCAAAACCTGTTTTCTTATTGCAGGTATGTTATTTTCATTTTTGTATCAAATATTATTTGCATGATTAAGATGAAATTTTACAAAAACAATTTTTTTTAATTTTATCAGATCGGACGTGGATATCCTCCGCCGTTGCTGTATGGAGTTCAGGGCAAAGCTCATGGAAGTAGCCAGTGTGGATCCGTTTCGGTATGTCACAATTGCAGCTGCATGTATGCCCACATACCGGAACGGTCACATACAGGCCAAAACTATAGCCATGGTTCTCCTGTGCATGGTAACAGAAATAAAACCAACTTCAGCGCAGATTGCATCCGATGGCTGGATTATCTAGCATTCAAACAACAGGTGCATATCAGCATTCATTAAATGGCACGGGAGAGAAGAAATAGCAGGGATATTGGTAGATGGTTTTTGCTCGGATACAAATACCGTTTATCAATATCAGGTAAGACTTACATCTGCTTTAACTATTGTAAATTAAAATTCTTTTAATATGGTATAAGATTCTTTTTTATATCTAGTGTTGTTTCTAGCATCCTTTTAATTATTATTGCTATAAATTAAATTTCTTTTTGTACGAGCATAACATACTTTTTATTTCTAACGTTGACTCCTGCACCATTTCAATAACCTATTTTAAAGCATTTCTATTTGTGTAAACAACCTTGTTTTTTATTTCTAGGTATGTTTCTGTTATGGTTGTGCGACGTGCTATGATGGCGAAATAAAGCATTCCCTGAAGAACATAACCATGGGGGCATGAAATGAAAAACAAATGAAAGTAATCAGAAGCTGTAAGCACTGGGTTAAACCTTAATATAAGTGTGGGAGCACGACTTTTTACAAAAGAAAGAAGATATGGATCTAAAGACTTTCCATACCTTCTTTCTATTCCATGTGGATCTGGAACAGAAAGAAGATATGGTTCTAAAGTCTTTCGTCCTAAATCACCAGTTGAAGGATAGACCGAATCCTAGGGATGCCTTCTTTGGGGGTCGGTCAACGCTATAAAATTACACTACCACTGATACGCAAAATACGTTGACTTTACATCTCTACCCTTGGGTAGGCAACCTAACTTTTTCTAATACTGAGTAATTTATAGATATACACTGCTGGCCACCGTAAATGCAACACCCTGAAGGAAGCATGCAAATAATATGAAATTTACAACATGCATTAGCGGAGGTGAGATATGCAAATGATTAGAATTTCAGCGCAGACGCACATCACGCGCGCCTGTGGCGCCACTTCAAAGCGCTATTTAAGGCTTGGAGATTTCGACGATTTCAAGTACGGCAATTGTGTTTTTCTTGTGGTTTTTTCCAAAAAACGATCAATTATGCCTCGTAGAAAACAGCGATCATCTTTTGATCAAGTATCCGAGTTCGACAGAGGAAGGATAGTGGCCTACCGAGATTGTGGATTATCTTTCAGGGAAATCGGTAGTCGTGTTGGACGAAACCAAACAACTGTAATGCGGATATGTGATCGTTGGATGCAGTAGGGTACGACGGACCGACGTGTTCGATCGCATCCACCTCAGTGCACCACTTCACGTGATGACAGGCATATTGTGCGTATGGCAGTGACGGATCGCTCAGCCACATCACGAACCATAGCACAGCACATTCAGTCTGTACCGCATCATCCAGTGTCTGCGCGTACCATTCGACGCCATTTACAGCAGAGTGGTCTGTCCGCAAGACGTCCATTGCTTCATCTACCCTTGACGCAGAACCACAGACGTTTCCGCCGCCAATGGTGCGATAAAAGAAGGATGTGGACGGCAGAATGGAATGAAATTGTCTTTACTGACGAGTCACGCTTCTGTCTGCAACACCACGATGGGAGTCTGGAGACACCGTGGAGAGAGGATGCTGAACAGCTGCGTTATGCACCGCCACACTGGTCCTGCACCGGGTATTATGGTATGGGGTGGTATTGGATATCACTCTCGCACTCCTCTAGTACGCATTGCCGGGACTTTAAACAGCCAGCGCTACATCTCCGAGGTGTTGGAGCCAGTTGTCCTTCCTTACCTTCAGGGCTTGCCCACAGCCATATTTCAACAGGATAATGCGCGACCACACGTGGCACGCATTGTCCAAGGGTTCTTCGTCAATCGCCAGATTGAATTGCTTCCCTGGCCAGCTCGCTCTCCGGATCTTTCGCCGATAGAAAGCATGTGGTCCATGGTTGCTCAACGATTGACCCAGAATACATCCCCAGCTGCCACACCAGATCAACTTTGGCAACGTGTGGAAGCTGCTTGGTCTGCTGCACCCCAAGAACACATCCAAAGTCTCTTTGAATCAATGCCGAGGCGTGTGGCAGCGGTGATCTCCAACAATGGCGGGTACTCTGGCTACTGATTTTGGCAGGAACCACACTTCACAGAAGTCTATAAATTTAATCATTTGATACTTGGTCAACATGTTATCTACAAAATAAATTTTGTTGTGATATCTCTTGTCTTTCTTAGTGTTGCAATTTGGGTGGTCAGCAGTGTATATTATATTTGTATATAAAAATTCTGTTTTGTTAAAGGCTTATAAATATTGCGTCTATCCGGTTGGCCATCCCCGAATAATCGCAGAAGACTTTGGTGATGTGGATGAGTACTTTGAACTCATCCACTGTCGTGTTATACCACCACGTGGGCTGTATTTTTTTGTGCTGCCATACAGGTTTCTAAACAAGTTTATGTTTCCCTTATGCAGCACATGTGCAGAATTCGCACAGCAAATCCCTTGCGCACCCACATAGATGACGAGAGGGCCCTCATAGGGACTTGAGCGAGGAGCTGAAGGTTGCAAAAGAAAAAGGCTATCAGTTCACACATGTAAGTAGTTTACCTGTTAAAACAATGTCTAATACGTTTGTTATTAGCCTATTAGGAATTATTATTCTTTTTAGATGTATTAAGTGTACCACTTTAAGGGTACCTGATTCCCTGTTTCTATCGTACATCAATTTGTTTTTAAAAATCAAACAGGAGAACAGTGGGTGGCCCTTCTGATTGCATCACAGATGATCAGAAACGAGAATATATTCGTCAGTACGAAAAAAAAGACCTGAAGTTGGATAAAGAAAAACTTTGGGCGAAGGCAAGTCGCCATGCTGGTATTAAACAGCTTTTGGGAAGGTAAGATCTTTCAATATATATAAAAAACCTATGTTTTTAACCTCTTATTATTTACAATGATGTTATCAAATTCTTTTTTTCTTGTAGATGGGGAATGGACACAGATAAGGGGAAAATGACACGTTAATTATGACACAATTTAATACGATGATAACAGATACTACCAAAAACGTAATTATACCCGTTTTCTATATTTATTTTCACCCTATTGAAATCTATATACTTTTTAACACATCTTTTATTTTCAGTTGAAAGACATTTCCCCCTTTTTGTATTTCGTTTTGTAACACATCTTTTAATTGCATTTTCAGATAAAAGACGTATTTCTCTCCACGCCAGAGGAATTTGGAGAGGGGATACCAGCCCAGATGTTCACCTCGTCTTCTGGCAATGGTTCAAAATTACGAGTGATTTTCATCGAATCTTTGTTTTCCTTCGGGATTTATCCCGGATCATCGCCGGGCAGCTGTAGCCAAGTTGGAAGAGTAACGGATTAGCGACTAGAGAGTTGCGAGTTCAAATCCAACCAAAGACCGCCGTGTACATGGATTAAATCTGTCGTGGCTTCAAATGTCCTCGCGTTGGGATGGTGTGGACGTTTGGAGACAGATGCCAATTCAGGTGTGACCTCGTCAACTGACTGGTTTAAAATTACATGGTATTGTCTTCATATATTTCAAATCGGGTTTGATCCCGGACCGTAATCAATAGTCCTTTGCAGGTAGGTATTTAATTAACGTCGCACTGGGGGAACACAACGAGCTATAAGCGACGATCCGGGATCATTCCCCGAAGAATAGCTATTTGTGTTGCTCCAATTCAACATTAATTACATTCCTACCGATATTTGAAATTGAAATTTTTCCATACAATTAGTTCTTACCTTATAATTATAGGTTATATTAATTGAGTAGGTACGCCAAGCTGCTGACCTTCGGAGATAGTAACACCAAGATTTAACCTAATATATGCCGTTTCTAATGCTATACGAGTTTTTAGACTTGCATCTCGGTTCAGTGAAACTTGGCATTCTAAGGTAAAAATTCGGAAACTGTAAAGCTTGTGCAACTTTATCAGAATTGTTCTGCTATGGAATTATGTAAAAGTGAGTTTTTGTTTGCATTCGAGTTGGTGGACGAAGTCGTGAATCATTTCAAACCCAGCTGGTATCTATCTCGTCCTCGGATCGCGTTCTGACACTATTCATACCTTTTCGCAGATCTCTAGTACAGGGTTGGTGTCAGTCAAAGAAAGGATGAATTACGATCAAAATGTTATAATTTACCACCAATTGACACCGAAAAAGATTTCAACTGGATAGTGGATATCTTAATTAGCATTAATAGGCATTCTGAGTATTCCAAAGAAAGTTTTCTGGAAACATGCACTTTGTTGGCCTTTGGAGTGTTTCGATAAAAGATAAAGGTGAATTTGCTTACACATCATATTCTGCAATTGAGGCGATTTTTAAACTGGCGACAGATCTTGAAGAATGAAACTATTCAATATCCTCGGTGGTGAAAGATCACTTTCTTTACACCAGAGGTTCTTAACCTATGGGTCGCGACCCAAAATTGGGTCGCGAAGCATATTTCTTGGGTCGCGCTGAGTCGAACCAAAAAAGTTAGTAATACACCAAATAATAAGTAATACCAACACCTCCTAGAAGAGTTATTCCCTAATACAAGTTATTCCCTAATACAATGTTTCGGTTTTACCGCTCTTCGCGAATGGCCTTCCGGAAGTGACGTCCAATTCCTGTCCTGAGGCTTTCTCTTCTAGGAGGTGTTGGTAATACGCACGCCATTGCTTTGCGTGCGCGCAGACTCAGTAAGCTCTCTGTCAAAAACTCGTTTCTGCGTATTGTGTTGTGAATAACAGTGAAACGTGAAACGTGTAATATCAGTGAAACGTGAATACAAGCATTTTAGAAACAAATTTTGTCTTATTATTAATAGTGGAGTGATCAAGCTGCAGGGTGTATTGTAAAATTGTAATCACCCTAATAATGGCAAAACGTGAATACAAGGAAGCATTTTTAGAATTAGGTTTTACTTGCATTTATGATCGAGGAGTGAACAAGCCGCAATGCGTGTTGTGCAGTGAAATATTAAGTAATGAATCGATGAAACCGAACAAACTTAAAAGACATTTTGATGCAAAACATAAAAATTTTTCCTTTCAGGGAAAAGATCGTACTTTTTTCGAAAGAAAAGAAGCCCATTTAAAAAGACAGCGTTTGGATGCACCAAGTAGTAGTGGTTTTATAAATTCTGCCAAACAAGCTACACTTGCTTCTTTTCATGTGGCTTGGCATATTGCAAGACAAAAGAAACCCCATAATATTGCTGAAAAACTTATAAAACCTGCTGCCATTGACATGGCACGTATCATGTGCGGAGATGAAAGTTCAAAGAAATTACAAAAGATACCATTATCAAATGATACAATTCGTTTACGAATTAATGATATGTCATTTGATATTAAGAATCAACTTATTTCTGCTATAAAAATTGCTGGTTTATTTAGTATTCAACTGGATGAAACGACAGATGTAAGTAAAGATGCTCAACTCATGGGGGGGGGGGGGTATTTCAATTAACGTCACACTGGAGCAACACAATGGGCTATTGGTGACGGTCCGGGATCAATCCCAAAGGGAAAGATCCGAGGACAACACCACGTAATTTTGAACCACGGTCAGATGACGAGGCAACACCTGAGCTGGCACCCCACTCTCCAAACTTCCACACCACGCCAACGTGAGGACATTTGAGGCCACGACAGATTTAACGTGCACCAGCCCCCTTTGTACACGACGGTGTTTGGCTGGATTCGAACTCGCAACCCTTCGGTTGCAAGTCCGTTACTCTTCCAACCGGGCCACCGCGGCCCTCTCAACTCATGGTTTACGTGCGGTATCCAGGTTTAACAGATATACAGGAGGACATTTTATTTTGCAAACCAATGTCAACAACAACTAGAGGTGAAGATATTTTTCTTATGGTCGATTCGTTTTTTAAAGAAGAAGGATTAAATTGGAATCAGTGTTTCAGTATTTGCACCGACGGTGCAGCTGCCATGACAGCATCTCAAAAGGGATTTTCGACAAGAGCAAAACAAATGAATCCACAAATTATATCGATTCATTGTTTGTTACATAGACAAAATCTTGCTTCAAAAAAATTATCACCCGAATTATGTATCGTTTTGGATGAAATTGTTGCGGTAGTCAATTTTATCAAATCAAGAGCTCTTAACTGTAGAATTTTCCGCGAACTGTGTTTCGAATTTGGTGCAGAATACGAACATTTATTATATTATTCTGAAGTTAGATGGCTGTCCCGGGGCAAAGTTGTTCAAAGAGTATTATCATTACGGACAGAAGTCGAATTATTTTTGAGAGAAAAGAAACACCCATTAGCATCTAAATTCTCCGAGTTGAAGTGGATTACTCAAGTTGCTTATTTGTCAGATATTTTATTTGAAATAAATAATCTAAATACGTCTATGCAAGGACGTAATCATACTATTATTGAATTAACTGAAAAAATTACATGTTTTAAAAATAAACTCAAATTATGGAGAAATAAGGTTGAAGTAAAGAAACTTGCTTCATTCCCGACTCTTAATTTACTTGTTGAAGACAATAATATTGATATCACAGAAATACAGAAAATTATTATTAATCATTTAGAAAAACTAATAGCAGACTTTGATCGATATTTCCCTGCAGACGATGTTTTCAAATATAATTGGGTTCGAATGCCATTTAATTTTGATGTAAGTGATTTGCATGAGGAATTTGTTAATATTAATCAATTTCAAGAACAATTAATAGAAATACAAAGTGACCAAGCACTTCGATACAATTTCTACAAAAACACTGAATCTTTATGTGCTTTCTGGTTAAAATTAAAAACCGAAAAGCCAATAATTGTTAAAGAAGCCCTAAAAGTATTATTGCCCTTTTCAACAACATATATGTGTGAGGCTGGTTTTTCGGCTCTGTGTGTAATCAAAAACAATTACCGGAACAAGTTAAATCCTGAAATAGATATAAGGTGCTCCTTGACAAGCATTCAACCGAGGTTTGAAGATCTTTCAAAATGTATTCAAGCACAAGGTTCTCATTAAAACTGTATGACTTGCATTTAAAATTTAAAAGACTTAACATATGTATTGATATTTCTTTTTTTTTAGGAATAAGCTAAAATGTCAATTATTTTCAAAAAGTTATAAATATATTTTAATTTGGTCAATAAAAATTATTAAAAACACTTGATTATTAATTAAATTTTCCTTGGATCGAAAAGTACTTTTGTTTATCTTTATTATTAAAAAAATAAATAAAAAATTTGTAAGTTAAAAAAAATCATCATCGTAGGATTGAAGATTTTTTAAAAATACGATCTAAAATAAAGCAATGAAAAAATTTTGACTTTTTTTTGGGTCGCGACATGAACATATTTCTCAAATTTGGGTCGCGGCTTAAAAAGGTTAAGAACCACTGCTTTACACCATATTCCGCGAATGAAATGATTTTTAAACTGACGAATGATACCTTGAAGAATGGAACTATTTAGTATTCGCGGTGGGGAAATGGAAATTTCCATACGCACCAAGTATTTCATTGTGGAGATTTTTAATCTGACGACTGAAATCGTGAAAGGAACATAATAGGTGGTAAGTGAAACATGATTGTTTCGGTATGAGGAATAATGCATTATGCATAATAACTTAATGTGTATGGTTTTAATTTACATCGAACGTCTAACAAGAAAACTTTCAAGGCTAACTTTACTCAATTTTTAAATTCAAAAATGTCCTTTCCGGAATTGTATTGAACTTCGGAGTTGCAACCAAGTTCACATTTTAAATGATTCTAGACTTCTAATACCTAATGTTCATATGATAAGTAACGAAAGTTTTTAATTTTATAGAAAACTCTTTATACTTGTGCGATGGAAGATTTTCAAAATTTGACTTCAAGAGTGAATTTCTTACATTCTTGAAATAACTTAAATTTTTAATAAATTATGCTACTTTAGCTTTGTACTTTCCTTTGTTGTAAAACTATTTCAAATTTAAAACTGAAAATATGTTTATATTACTGTATAAGCTAATAGGCTGGTTAATCAGTCTTGCAGTCACAAGCCCTTGCATTTGGTGACTTTCTCAATATAACTACAAATTAAATTAAAAGTATTGTCTCTAAATCTATTTGCAGACTAGAATGTTTGAAAAATTATCCAACACTAGCATTATAAGAGATGTATAATAATTCAAAGTTCTAACCAATAATTTATTTGTATGATGTATTTAGTAGCTCAGAACTAAATACAAGTTTCAGGATTTGAAAATTGACCAATTTAAAATTCTTAATGTCTTTTCATTTCAAACTTGAAAACCCTTTAATAGTCATCGGATCTTTAATTAAAAGCTGAATATTTAGTTTTTGAAGATCTTCGTGAAGAAATCGCGAAGAATGGAACTATTCAACTTTCTCGGTAGTAAGTGAAGAATGGATGCCTTGGTGCGACCACTTATGTTAGCCATAATGGTTTAATGTGCGTGGTTTTTAAATACATGGCAATTACAGCGAAAAACTTGAAAACGCTTTCACGGCTATCTCTTTATTTCTTCAACTTCCCAATTCAAAAATGTCCTTCCAGAAATTATTTTAAACTTTGGAGTTGTAACAAAGGGCATATATTTTAAATGGTTCTAAACATTTTGTCTCTTATGTTCATATGGCAAATAACGAATGTTTTCAGTTTTATAGGAAAACTGAATGGTTACTTGTGCGATGTATTTGAGTCTAAGAAAGAATTTTTTGCATTTCTGAAATATTTTATAGCTTAACAAAATTCTATACTCAGGAACTATGCACATTTGCTTTATTGTAAAAATATTCACTATTCAAAATTCTGAACTGATGATTGGTTTTATTCTAAAAACCAATCGACTGGTTCATCAGTGAATACTGTCCAAGTTCTTGCTCTATTGGGACTAGTTTTTCCCAATGCAAATAACTGCAAATTAAATTAAATGTATTTTATCCTGAGATTATTTTCAGACTAATGCATATGTTGACTAATCTTTCAAACATATCTTATACTTGAATAACGTAATCAAAGTTCTAGCCAAACAATTTATACGACAGGTACACAGAAACTCAGACAGCAAAGAAATGGTTCAAACTTGAAATTTGACCCTAGCAAAAATTTCTTAAATTACCAGTTTTAAATTTTTCAAAACTAGTAATATATATTTATAATAGTAATTCCATCTTTCATTAAAAGTTGAATATTGAGTTTTTGTAGATTTTAAAATTACATTTTACAGTGAGACCAATTACACACATTTAAGCTTGGATATAATTCTAATACATCCCGATAAAATCCCATGCTTAACATCGTAACAAGGAGTTTACGGATGTTCAACAAATTCAAAAACCATATCGTTGATTAATACATTTAAGGATATTTACAGGTTTTAATGGTTAAATGTGTGTTGCGTTTATGCATATATAGACATTAGTAGATCTAATAATGGGAAATATCCTGCACTGATTTGGGAAAAGTTGGGTTTTACATCTCAAAATTACTATGAAATGTATAAATCGAGACAGGCTCGAAACAGAAGCGACAATTCTACATCTTATGAATAATTTCTAAAAGCGAAAAAATTGAAGATGGGCTTTGCGAGTTAAGAAAACACGAGAAATAACTAAGTTGAATGTTTCCATATATATTAAAGCAAATCATGTTGGAAATTCGAATATCCACATCGTTCACAAAACAACAAAATGAATCGGTAAAAATTAAAGTTTGGATCAATATATATCACTTTTCTCATACTGAATTCTTTGGACTTAATGTAGGTAGTTACTTAACGTCTTACTGAAGCAACACAATGGGCTATTGCCGACTGTCTGGGATCAATCCCGAAGGGAGATACGGGGACAATTAGTAATTTTGAATCATGATTAGATGACGAGGTCAACACCTGAGGTGGCATCCCACTCTCAAAACTTCCACTCCCGTGGTTCAAAATTACTTGTCCTCGGATCTTCCCCTTGGGATTGATCCCGGAGCGTCGTTAATAAACCGTTGTGTTGCTCCAGTGCGAATTTAACTTACAAAACTTAACTCTGAAAAGAGAAGACATTTAAAGCCACGAAATATTTAACGTCCACTAGCCGTTACGTGCACGACGGGTTAGGTTACTTCAAGTTTCAAACTCGCAACCATCCGGTTGCTAATCCACTACTCATCCAACCGGGCTACCCACTTTTCAGTGGTGTGGATGCCAGCTCAGGTGTTACCATGTCATATGACCGTGGTTCAAAATTACGTATTTCCACAGGTAGGTATTTTAATTAACGTCACACTTGGAGCAACACAACAGGCTATTGGAAACGGTTCGGGAACAATACCAAGGGATCCGATGATATCACGTAATTTTGAACCATGGTCAGATGACGATGTGTCCATAGATCTTTCCCTTAAAGGATCCCGGATCGTAGTCAATAGACCGTTGTGTTGCTCAAGTGCAACATTAATTCATGTTCATACCTGCAGAATTGGTCACCGCATTTTCTAAGTCTGGCTTTGGCAATAGGTGATAGAATATACGGAACCACATAACCAGTATACCACGCTGGTGACATTCGGAGATTGTATCATTGTACTATGTAGCCAGATATTCACCGATTCTATACGACAGCAATTTGTAGACTTGAATTCCGTCTCAAGTCAATGAAACTCAGGACATCAATATAAAAATTCAGACATTGTAAATCTTGTATTCCTCTTGATCTGAATTGTGGTATGGATGTATTTATTCAGTGGCGGGTTTATATGTGCATTCGAATTGGTGGATACAGTCATGAATCATTTCAAACCCAGCTTTCGTCTTCCTGGTCCTTAGTTTTCAAGTCGAGTTTTGAAACATTTGACAATAATTTAAACAATTTATTTCTATAAGTATCCAGAACCTCAGGGAACTTAAGCATTCATTCTCAAATTGGTAATTGTAAAATGAATGTTTTGGTATATTATAACAGTCATTGTTCTTAACTACATGGAACTTAGCAACACTGAAAACTTTGAAGGTTATATTTTTCTTCGCCTTTCCATATTACGTAAAATTCCAATCCAGAATTGGAATTTGGATCTTTCGATTTGTAATTAAAGTCTCATCTTACATCATTCAAAATTTTTATGCCTAACGTTTTTATTATAAATGACGGGAGCCTTCATTTTTTATGGGAAAATTGAATGTTTAAATGTGCGATGGATTTTTAAAATTTGACTCCAAGAACGAATTTTTTAGTCTTGAGATATTTTGTTTAATAAAATGTTTGTACTTTGCTTTATTGTAAAATTATTTCATTTTCATAGCTGAACAAAAAATCGTCGTATTATATAAGCTAATTGTCTGGTTAATCAATCTTACAATTTCTAGTCCTTGCTTTTGGTGACTTCAGCCTTTTTGAATGTGAATAACTGCTAATTAAATGAAAAGCATTGCATCTCGGGTCTATTTTCAGACTCAAGGATGTTTGAAAATTTATTCAACACCTAT